>OY288292.1:37200651-37903738 GCA_958450335.1 Hibiscus tridactylites
TTAGAGCTGCTTGGTTTCCCTATTTTTCCTCTTTTGCTTGGGGTGATTAAATAGTGTCTTATAAAACCAAGTCAAGCTCGAGTTTAAACAATAAGATTCTCAAATTCAACAGATAAAATTTTCTTTTAAAAAAGACCAAGATAATACAGGGTAAGCCTCTGGACCCCAACAGGCAAAGCTTTCAAGCAGAAAAATAAGATTTGAAAACGACCTTTCACCAGTTATGTATAGTCAACTGTAGCAGAACATTTTAAATACAAAGAAAATGATAAGCTTGTTATGTTTTCTAATAAAAATGGACCAATGGCAACCGACCTGTCTACACACTCTAAGCTGCCATGAACATGAGGAAGAAGCAGCATTTCGTTTTCATCCTTCTTTCTATGAACCAGATTGAAAGCTGGCCCTGAATCTATGTGGTTCAATAAAGGTGAACGCATTGACCATGTACCAATTTAAAAGAAAAGAGAAACAATTGAGAATAGATAATATACAAAAAAAAAAGAGAACACAAAATATTGTATTCATTTGTATATTGTTTGCACTGCGTCAAATACATGAATTTGACATATATATTCTCTCACTCTACTTACCACAACCATCCCATTCTATTCAAAACGAGTATTGGTTTGCTGAGAAGATTGCAAGCTGGCTTTAGGCAAAACAATCATGATTTATCTTTTTAATTCTATACGGGATGATGTCTATATATGAGTTCTTAGACAATAAACCAAAAGACAAGAAGCGCCTGTTCTCTATACAATAGCATGCATCTTACCGACAATACAGCCTACAATTAAGTAGGGTCAGTTATTGGTTCGTACCATAGTCACTAAATCTTAACTTCATGTTTTTTCCTTCGTATGCATTTAACTATCACATCATATTGGGAAAAGAAGCTGAAGTTTCACCTATCCTTTAACGATTCTTCTCCCAAAACTTGAAGCGTTGCAGCAGGTGAACCTGTATTTGAAGTACCACTAGAGACTGAAAGGGTTGGAGTAGGACCAGGGCTTGCCAAGTTGGGGGACGCGGGAGAATGTATAGGATAATGTCCCAAGGGCAACGGTGACACAGGGGTTGGGATGCCACTTCCATTGGTGAAAGGTTGTTTCGAATTTAAACTTGGAACATTTTCCTGAGATGCATGCATGTTGATCTTTATCCTGCATTGCCAAGAATTTGTTAAAGTTATTATTTTGATGTCTATGCTACTTGACAATAGTCCTTCTTGCACTTGGTGGGACACAATGTCAGGTTATTTAAACACTACTCCGTGCTGAATTAAACACTTCAATCTTTCCATTTTCACAAAAGAAAGCCTTCAGTCTTGAACAAAAATAGTAAAATACAAGATACAATACCAAGTGAACATCGACAAATGGTGAAATTTTACCTGTTGTGGATGTTGACATACTCATCTGTCTCATCTAATATCTCCTCCTGTCATAAGCAAGCATCACGAATGAAATTAACATATAATTCCTTGTAAACCATAATGGCAGTTGTCGTTCCTCACTACCAGGCCACAACCAGAGGATGATATATGCATAGTTATCATGGAGAAGATGTGAAACCCAAACAAAGGTCCAAAAATGGCTGGGTCCCAGGACTCCCCCAAGAATGCATGATTGCAATGTACTGTATTCAAAGGTTCAGAGATTTACCTGAAGAAGTTCTTCAATAACATCCTCCATTGTGATAACACCAACTACCTCTTCATGTGATGGGAATTCAGGAATAGGACCATTTTCAATGTCCAATATGCAGTATGAACAACCTCTGTGCCGCTTCTTAAAGACAGGAGTAGCTGGTGGACTCTTTTTTGTCAGCTGACCTCCAACACTGTTAGTCACAGATGTCTGAACATCTTGCGAGTCCAAATTAATCCCCGACTTTTGGTTACTTACACCAATCTTACAATCATCTGGAAGCAAATAAAGACTGGTTATATTTACTGCAGAAGAACCAGATAAGGCATACTAACGAAGCTAAGCTCGATCAACCTTACACAATCAATCATGACAAGCTCTTATCTAGTTAATAACGTGGATAGTAACATACCCAAAATTAGTGAGAACTGAAGTGCTTGTTTCTTAAAGCCATTTCTAAGAAAAACCCATGTGGTAAGTGTCGTGCATGAGAACAATGGAACAAAAATAAAAGAGAAGGGAAAAGTAATATGTTTTTGATAATTATTATGTTGTATCATGTATATTCTCACCTTTTCTTGATGTCTCAGGTTCGCCTCTTCGCTTCTTACAGCTGTCCTTAAACTCAAGTCTTTCCTTGCTCTTATTCAGATCCTTATATACCACAGCGATGTGACTGTGACCTTTTTGGAATTCATTAAGAATATCGTATAATGGCATGTCCTCTGATACCCTGTAGGGTGAATAAAAAGCATAGAAGAATAGATTGAGCTCTTTTGCAGTAGGGGAAACAAAAGCAATAAACCAACTGAATTTTAAGCTGATTCTGGATACCCCAAAGGGGATATATCCATTGTTAACTCTCATGTTCTTATCTCTTTACAACCTCTTTAGAAACTAAAAGATGTACTATAACAAAAATGAGGAGATTCAATACCGTGGGATTTTTCTTATGATTATTTTTCTCAGCGGAACTGGACCTTCTGAATCAATTGTTAACAGGTTTTTGACCTGCATGTTTCAAGTCAGACCAAGAAGAAGAATTTTCAATTAAATATACGAAAACAGAAGAAAAAAAATAAAGTTAACCCATGTGGAAGAGAAGAAAACAAATATACTTTCAGTTATATTATAGAATATAATGAGGAGAAGACTTTGCTGGGAGAACTTTTAGAAAAAAGATTCAGAAAATTAGAGTAAAGTGCATCAATGCATGAGCTAGAAGGAATTAGATATGATGATCAAAGACTCCAAGTGACTGAAATCAATATATGAACTGTTCTCTAGATAGTGGAGCAGGTAAGCAAATGACAAGGCATTTTTCAGAAGGTTAATATGATACTAATGGCATTCAGCAAAGCTCCAAAGGGTCATCACGATATTCTCTAAATCCAAAGAATTCTTGATAAAATAAACAAGCAACTGTATCTCAATCTCAAATTACTAATGCATATACTTATTTGACTTTCCTTAAAGACGTCGTCATGACCTTTAAGGTCCAGGAACCATTTTCATTATCAGTAGCTATTATCCCACTGCAACTCACTTACCATATTCATCAACTAGTCTCTCAAAGTTATTAACAATAAAGAATTGAATTAGGACAATGAGAGGTCAGAATCAGATCGCAAGACCAAGAAATAAAAATGAATGGACGGCAAATAAATATAAAGTACCCTACAAGAAACTATCATAAAATGATAGCTTATACAGAGAAAGGACCTCACCAGAACAAGTCCAATTATATTTTTTGGGTTTCCATAATAAACTGGAACTCTGCTGTGACCCATTGTCATTACTTTATTCAATGTTTCCCTGAAACACAAAGATTAAGACAAAAAAAAACTTAGAACATAAGAGTAGTAGTAAAATCCTACGGTTGCAATATGCTGGAATCCGCAAACCCACAAATCAAGAGTTGTATCCAGATCAAGAGAAAATGCATTTGAAATTGGCGTCATGGCAACTTTGGCAGTCTTTTCAGTCATTTCAAGTGCCCCGGCAATGATGGTTGTCTCATCATGAGTTAGATCCCCACCTTTCCCAGCCTAAAAAAAGCATACATGTACTGACAGATAAAGAAAATCTAAGGAATGCATGAAACAATTAAACATAAGCCACAAGGCGGACGTTGCTTGTACAAATCCATACAAAATGAAGTTCTGAAAATGATTGCTACAAGGTCCTAAACTTCAAAATTCAATACCTCATTGCCATGAAAATCCACGAAAGTCTTTAGCTCTGCTCTCCGTAGTAAGGCAGCATGTCCCTTTCCCAACATCCAGTCCAAAAACTGAAATTACATGGCATTTATTAACAAAATATAAAATATAACACCCATTTTCAAGAAAATGATACTATCAATCTTCAGTTTCAACTATGTCTAATAATTGTAGAAAGCACATGATGGTATGGTACAACAAATAACAATATTCACAACAAAATAATAGAAAATTCATATAATAACTATACCTTGCTGATTGGATAAGAAATGGGCAAGAAAAGAAAAAGAAGAACACGGACAAAAGGTGCCATTGCAGCTCCAACTTTCAAGCCATAACGAGTGCAGATAGCTTGCGGCAATATCTGAAGTCAGATGTACAAACACATATTAACAAGAATACTGAAACTTCCTCAAAAAGATGGCTAGTTCAATATGTTAACAACCAACCTCTCCAAACATGAGGATCAGAGTCACTGATACCAAGATTGCAGCCCATGGAGGCACAAGCTTGTCCAGAAAAATGGGAAGGGCCTACACGGAAAGAAAGAAGTTAAGAAAAAAAAAACAACTTTGAAGAGAGGAAATGATAAGAATCATTTATGTAGTAACCTCCATCGCCATAGAGTTTCCAATCAACAGAGTACACAGGAGAAGATGCTGGTTTTTTACCACGGGAAATATCTTTGCTGCCAGAAAACAAAACCCCTGATTATTAAAAACACATGTAAAGAAAAGTTCACCTATGGCTAAACGATGATAATATCAGCTCAAATACTTACTGAAACCCTAACTAGGTATCCAATTATCCATGAAACTAACTAATTATTACTTCATGTTGTTGCAGAAAATAGAACAATCAAAAGCATACAGAGAAAACAACAACCAAAACAGAACCATCAAAAGACTCTAAACTCAGCAACCAGCTTCATCCCTTCTACATCCACACCGTGCAGAGTGGCGGGATTCAAAAGCTAATTGCCCGATTTACCCTCAACTCATCAAAAATAAAAAATAAAAAAATATACTAGAAACCAACTACCAACACAATGAAAACAAGGATTCATCTAAAAAGAAAAGGGAGTTTAGGGAGAAGGATACCGGCATGGATACGATCTTGAGGACGGCCAGACTTCATGAGGACTTCAAGGTCTACGAGGCCCAGAGACATGAGACCCAGTGTTAATCCAGCCATCAATCCAGCAAAACACACCAATCCCACTATTATCAACAGATACAATGAGAATTCAACCCCACAACAAGGCACGTCTGAAGCCATTTTTCCTCCTGGCTTTCTCTTAGCCTTCGTTGAGTTGGATTCTTATTGAGCAGCAAAAAGAAGGAATTTTGGGGTTTGCCTTGTCTTCCCCAAGTTTTGGGGTTTCAGGAAATTTGATCAGATAGAGAAACAAAATGAGTTTTAAGAAATCGACCCCGATTATTTGCTCAAACTCGGTGCTTACTGTTTAGTGCTTTGGGGTTCCTGTAATCGCTAATAGGAAGAGAAACGGATTTTCATATGCGACCAGCAGTAGCACTTTCGTACACCATGCCTACAGCCTGGCCACTTGAATACGTATCTTTGCAACTTCCAGTTGCTTACGTTTCACCAAAGCTGTCTTCCCGTATTAACCTTTAGTTCACATTAAAAAGAGAGAGAATCTTTGTATCTTTACTCGGTACGAATTTTATTATATTTAATGGTAGATTAGGGCGTTTGTTCGGTTCGGATTTAAACTCGCCGAAATTAAAATTTTTTGCTCGAGTTCAAGCGAACAGTTTGAGTTCAGCTCTGCTCAAGGCTCAAGTTCGGCTCGAGTTCAGTTTGTTATTTTTTTAAATTGTTTTTTTTAGTTTTTAAAAAATAGGTGAAAATTATTTAAAAAAAAGATAATATTTACTTTTGAAGTCCACAAGTAACCATATGACATTTTTTAAATTATATAAGTTCATAAGAAGAAAAGGATTTAAAAAGTATTACATCATGATAACAAGTTAACAACACTAAAATATACAGGTGTGTATATATATAATTATTTCAAGCATATTTATGAGTTTTTCGAGACGAGCTTCAATCGGCTCGGCTAGGCTTGTTAAGGTCTCGAGTCGAGCCCGAGTAACTTGCGAGCCGATCAGACTCATTATCACCCTTAATCTTGAACCATTTTAAAAGTTTAATCACACATTAATCTAATTTAGATGTTTGATAAATAAATAATTAAAATAGTGCATTGAGGTAAAACTTTTAATCTCTACATTTAAAAAGTTTCTTTTAGAAGGTTAGATGTTTAGACAGAAGAATTATAAGGTCTCTTTTATTCTTGAAAATTATAAAAAAAATATTCTCTAAATGATATAAATTTAAATAATTAATAAAATTAAAAAGATAATTTCATAAATAAAAAATGATATACACATCTAAATTTAAGATTTAATAAAATTATATTCAAAATATAATTTCATAAATAAGAAATTAATATATACATCTAAATATAATAATTTATTAAAATTATATTTAAAAAATAATTTCACAAATAAGAAAATAATATATACATATTTTGTATATGCTTAATAATGATATTAACAAAAATAATTTTTTATTATCTAATTAATATTAATAGATACAAAATATTAATAACTAATAAATTATTCAAACAAGTATTGAATATAATCATGTACTAGTCTGTTACGTTTAGAATCGTTTAGGGTGTGTTCTATTTTGGTCACCAAAATTCAAAAACGATTATTCTGGTCACTTACGTTTAGAATCGTTTCTATTTTGGTCCCTTGGCCGTTAGTCTCCATTACTTAAAAAAATTAATTTCTAATTTAACCCCCAAACTTTCAAAATTTTATTTTTCACCATCTTCCCCAAAAAATTAATTCAAAACCCCAAAAATTATTTTTCACCATCTCAAATAGGCTAGCAGTAGACTATTAGTTAGTATATCTGAACCACCACCACGCTCTTCAACCTTCAGTCCAAGATGTGAAACCTATTTGAGATGGTGAAAAATAATGTTAAATATCCCTGGGTACTTTTCTAGGCTTCCTAGAACTAGTATCCGACGAAGATGGCTTCTTTGGTTGCTTAGGCTTGTCTCGTTTTTCCTTTGTGCATTCCCCATTTGCACTTGTAGACGAACTTCGCCATGATGATTTAGGCGAAGAGTTTAGACTTCGTGAGACTTTCACACGTTTCTCCTTTACTGAAGAATCTCCATTTTCATGTGCAGATGAACTTCGTTTCGATGATCTTGGCACTTCTGGTTTGTTTTGACAGAATTGTATATCAAGTCAAAACTATGATGCAAAAACTTAATCTATTAATTCAGATGTTAAACATCGATTCGAATACAAGCATAAACATGTGCGTGCCTATTGTATGAACAATACTATGTCAACAAATTTGATTCATACGATAATAATATTTTGAGAATTCAATTAAAACGTTTTAAATTTTGAGATCAATTTAGAATCGAAGTATAGTGTAATAAACCCGAAACCGATACATGTTGTACCTTGAGAGACAACTTTGGTAGGTTCCTCTTCCCTTACTTCTCCATTAGCCAAAGGTTCTGGTGTTGTTGATTTAAACTCATTCATCTGCATTTATATGAATCATGATGTTTCCCCTTTTACATTGACAATTTTTTTGTGATTGTTTTCCACCATATCTAATTCCTTTATCTTTAAGCCTCTGCTCAATGCGCCGCCTCTCCTTTTTGACGATTTCTTCAAGGTTGACATGACTTGCAGGAGGTTCCGATGGAAGAGGAGGATTGGAGGAAACCTACAAAAAAACTAATTTCACTTCAAAATCAATTCAAATAATGCATCTTCAATCCATCATAACAAGTATAAGCTTCCTATACAGATTTATAGAAACACTTTTATTAGTATCGAACAAAACATAACACACACATACTCGATAATAAGAAGTATAAATAATACAAACCTCATCAGTATCAGCATCAGCATAAGTTGTCTCTACCATTCCTGCTCCAAGCAAACCAGCTAAGACGGCTGGAAGTATAGAGCATGACCCTGAAGCCGCAGCCAACAACCTTAGCTGCTGGACATCTGATCTGATAGTAAAATTTGAGCATAGAGGAAAACCTGCATATACCAATAATAAGAATGAATTCCCAAACGATCAAAATGAAAAAAAATATAACCCACAGTGATATGAACGCCAAGGTTTTTGAAACATTTGCAAATTCAGTCCATTTCTAATGATCAAAATTTTGAATCTTTAATTTACCATCACTAAGGTATTGAAACATTTACAAAAAAACAGATATAAGAAGCTTACGGTGGTAGAGAGGAGGAAGGAGATGACGTGAGGGAGATGACGTGGGATAATAGGTGTGTGCCTTGATGATAGAACCACCAGCATGCCTGTAAATTTTACACAGTTGATAGATAAAATGTTTTAGGATATAAATGGTAACAAAAACAAATATAATCAACTAATATGCTAACTAATAGTTTACTGGTAGCCTATTTGAGATGGTGAAAAATAATTTCGGGGGGTTTTGAATTAATTTTCTGGGGTTTTAGTTTTATAATTTTGGGGGAAGATGGTGAAAAATAAAATTTTGAAAGTTTGGGGGTTAAATTAGAAATTAATTTTTTTAAGTAACGGAGACTAACGGCCAAGGGACCAAAATAGAAACGATTCTAAACGTAAGTGACCAGAATACTCGTTTTTGAATTTTGGTGACCAAAATAGAACACACCCTAAACGAAAGGGACCACTGGTGAAGATTACCCATAAATTATTCAAACAAGTATTGAATATAATCATGTACTAGTCTGTTCAAATAATTAAACAACTATCAGTTATCGGTTAATTTTATCAAAACACTTTTATACAATCTGCTAATGCAATCCATTAGTCAAACAAATAGATGTTATCTAGTATCCATTAATGTAATCTATTATAAGCTATATGTTAATTGCCAAACAAAACAAAGCTAATATAATTATTAAATTATATCCTTTTCAATGCAGGTTTCGTGGAGAAGGAAGATTTGCTTGCCAAAAGTGTCCGATGGATTGCTGAAACCAGTGCTGCTGAATTAACGTCTCCACCTGTGGGAACTAGGAGCAGTGGGTTTAGTCCCCATCTGGTTGGATTAAAGCCAATGCTGACGGCGCTGTTGGTGGCCATGGGTCTGAGGCTGCAGCAGGAGTCGTTATGATGATCCACCTATGGAGGTGTATGCCCTGCTAACACAGGAGGGAGCTTAGTTCTATTCTGTATGATCAAAAAAAGGGAAAAGATAAGGTTGCTAAACTAAAACAAAACTTCTCTCTCATTTTCCTTCCATTCTTAGCAAAAAAATCTTGGGCAAATAAAACATTAAGCAGAATTCTTCAGATTCAAATATCTGGTTTTATGAATATTGATTCAATCAACTTTCTAATCTTGTCTTAAACCATTAATATCAAAGGTCTTAATTGATGTGATTTTAGTTTAGAAGTTTAATTGATTTGATTTTTTAGTAAAAAGACTTAATTAAGTTCAAAAAAATTAAAAGTTAAATAGATTGTTTTTAAATTTAAAGACTTTTTGAACAGTTAACCTATGGAATATTTACTACAATATTATATTTCAAATTTTTTTTTCAGAAATAGGGATGCCATCATATTATTTACACAATTAGGGATGTTCACTGTGCAAAAGTTGAAGACCTTCAGCCCACCATCCGACTTTGAACAGTGTTTTTCAAGCGGGTTTACTGTTCAAAGTCGGGCTGCTTTTATACCCTTTTTGAAGAGGCCACTATGACACGTGGCGGAAGTTGGGAGGGTTGGGCACTGTTCAAAGTCGGACTGCCCTCCCCCGACTTCAAACAGTGCACCAAATAATGGTGGGTGGCAGGCGGGTGCAGGGTTCACGGGTGGCAGCCTTTAATGTTTTTTTATTATTATTATTGGTTGATTGGGAGGTGTAATTTATGTGGTTGAAAGTGAAATGAGGTGAAGATAAATAGGGGTTGTGTTGAAGGTGGAAGGTGGAAGAAAGAAGGTTGAAGAAAGAAGAGAAAGATTTTGAAGAAAATTTGTGAGTATTTATATTTTATTTGAGAAAATTATGTTAAATTTATATTTGTAATGTATGTATTTTTTTGTAGTTATATTTTTTTATTTTTTCAGATTAGTTTTTTTAATTTTTTAGATGTTAGAATTTTGAAGTTGATGTTTGAAATATTGAAATTTTTGTGTTAAATAGGTTGTTGAAGAGGAGAAGAAGATATTTTGTGAAGAGTTTGAGAAATAGAGATTTGAAGAAATATAGTAAGTATAATGCAATTTTAATTTGGTGGTTAAATTTTATAAATTTATGAAGAGATTAATTTGTTGTTTTTTTATAATTTTGGAGTTGATATTTGAAATTTTTAATTTTTTAATATTTCTATTGTTGTTAATTTTATGTTAGAATTTATAACATTAATTTTATGTTAGAATTTATAAAAACAGTGGTTAATACTTTACGAAATGGTCACTAAATAGTGAAAAACGTAGTAAATAAATTTGAAACGTTCTAAAATTTTGTATGCTATTAGAAATATTGTTTTTAAGGTTTCTGTTAAAATTTGGTAATTTTTGGAAATCGTTTGGTACATGAATTCGAATAAAAACTGTATTTAATATTTTACGAAATGGTCACTAAATAGTTAAAAACGTAGTAAATGAATTTGAAACGTTCTTAAATTTTGTATGATATTATAAATATTATTTTTAAGGTTTCTTTTAAAATTTAGTAATTTTTGGAAATCGTTTGGTACATAAATTCGAATAAAAACTGTTTTTAATACTTTACGAAATGGTCACTAAATAGTCAAAACGTAGTAAATGAATTCAGAACGTTCTAAAATTTTGTATTCTATTAGAAATTTATTTTTAAGATTTCTGTTAAAATTTGGTAATTTTTGGAAATCGTTTGGTACATGAATTCGAATAAAAAATGTATTTAATATTTTACGAAATGGTCACTAAATAGTTAAAAACGTAGTAAATGAATTTAAAACATTCTAAAATTTTGTATTCTATAATAAATATTATTTTTAAGGTTTCTGTTAAAAGTTGGTAATTTTTGGAAATCGTTTGGTACATAAATTCGAATAAAAACTGTTTTTAATACTTTACGAAATGGTCACTAAATAGTGAAAAACGTAGTAAATGAATTCAAAACGTTCTAAAATTTTGAATTCTATTAGAAATATTATTTTTAAGATTTCTGTTAAAATTTGGTAATTATTGGAAATCGTTTGGTACATGAATTCGAATAAAAACTGTTTTTAATACTTTACGAAATGGTCACTAAACAGTTTTTTATTTATAATATCTAGTATTATTTGTAATTCCGTAAAATTCAACGAAATTCAAATTTTAAGCATTTATTTAGTTATTTAGTAGTAGTAGTGTAATAAATGTATTAGAATGAAAATTTTAATTGCGTAGAATTTTACAAAATTGAGTGTCGGGTTATAATATATTCATACTTATCATGTAGGATGGCTGAGCAAGCTCATCTGTTGAGATTTCAGGATGAACACATTAGTAGTTTGCCGGTTCCTGAGATGGTACAATTTTGTTAATAATTTATTTATTAGAAATTCAATTCAATTATTTTAATAATATTTTGTTTGGTTAATTCCTTTATTTATTGATGTGTTAATTACAGGATTTTGAGGATACATTTAAACATCACCTGACCATGGCAAAAAATCCTCCGCACGGTCGAATCACTGAATGGTTGCAACAATCTGGATTTTATTATGCGACATTCCTTCGAGGGTACAAGTTGGTGCCCGGGTTGATTGCTGCTCTGATTGAGCGTTGGAGGCCGGAAACCCATACGTTCCATATGCCGTGTGGGGAATGCACGATCACACTTGAAGACGTGGTCATGCTTATTGGGGTGCCGGTAAACGGGGCACCATTGATTGGGGCACCATTGACCGGGGAACCTTCGATCGACCAGACTGAAGTTAGTCCTGAAGCACTTTGCGGTTACTTTCTCGGGAAGGTGCCGGACAAATCAAATTTGTCAGGAAGTCGCGTGAAACTGAGTTGGTTGCAAAAAGAATTCAATCTCAATGAATATAGTTCGATTGATGCTGTTTATAATGTCAGTCGAGCTTATATTCTGCAGCTCATTGGCGGTATATTGATGCCGGATAAATCCGGCAATCTTGTACATACACGGTATCTACGCTTTTTGAGGTACCCGTGGGAAGCTGCTCAATATAGTTGGGGATCGGCCATATTAGCGTTCTTGTATCGTGAGTTGTGCAAGGGCGCTAAAATAGATAATGGTCGTAAGGTTCGAGGTATTGGTGGATGTTTGTTGTTGCTGCAAGCATGGGCTTGGCAGCGACTTCCGTTCTGGACACCGATAACTCGAACACCGGTACAGTTCCCTCTTGTCGCCAGGTAATTATTTTGATTGTAAGTTTAATTTTTTGTTAATGTTAAATTATTTTTTTATTAATTAAAACATTAATTGTGAATTGTATGCAGATGGTGCGATAAAAAAGCGCACACGGGATTGGCGAACAACAACTTGAAGGTGTTTAGAGCGGAAATTGATTTATATTGCCAGGAGCGGGTATTTAGTTAACTATATTTTTAACAATTTAGTAAGATAGATATAAATTAATAGTTTTTTTTACATTATAGTTAGTTCTGATAATAATAATAATTATTTTTGCAGTTTATTTGGATGGCGTACTACGATGATCGCATATTTGTACCAGATGAACTGTTGAAGGATTCTGACATGTGGTGTACGGTTACACCGTTGATCCACTTTTCGATTGTTGAGTTCCACTTTGCCGACAGGGTGCTTAGGCAATTTGGCTTCCACCAGCCTATTCCGTTTCCACACACTCATCATGATTATTTGCACAATTATGATGGACGCGACAGGGCAGATGTTCCGTGGGAAGTCATACACGCTGAGTACGTTACGATGTGGAACAACAGAAACTCAACGATACCATTTCGCGCCGAAATCGAAGAGGAAGATTTCGATTTTCAGAGGTCAGAGTACCTGATTTATTTTTTTAATAATGGAAAGCCTTACCTAACTTCGGTCGAGGAACGGGAACAATGTAAAACATTTAAGAAAAAATATGGCGGTAAAGCTGAGTCTTCCAAGACAGCAGCAGCGGCCGCATCTCAAAATCCCGTTGGCTCTCGAAATTCCGAAGGTTGGCCAACAACTTGGGAACATCCAGTGCGCTCGCCAGTTCTTTGGGAAAAAGAACCGACCCAAACACATAATGCAGGAGAAGTGGGCCAGAGCTCCTCCGATACTCACGAGTTTGCTGATGTTGATTTATACACACCCGAGTTTATTCCTCAACAGTTACCTCGTTACTCAAACTTTGAACGGAGCATGGATTTTCAGGAAATACAAGAATTCCTGAATTCTTCAGAGTTTTTACCTCGTCACTCCACGGGTTGCGTGGACACGTACAGAACACCGCCTCCTATGCCCTCGGTGAATGAGGAGGATGCTGGAGAGGTGGATGCTGGAGAGGTGGATGGTGAAGAGGTTCTTGAGGAAGAATTGAGGCCACAACGGAAGAGGACCAAAAAACACACATATTTTTCGACTATATCCGCTCATTGTCAAAAATTATGTAAGCGGATGCAGAAGAAAAAATGATGTTATCTTTATTTGTGTAATAACTTAGAGTAGTGATTGAATTTGAATATTGAATTTTCACTATGTGTTTTGTTTTTTTATTTATTATTATTCGTTCGTTGTTTGGTTAAAATATGATATAAATGATATATTTTCGGAAAAATAGTGAAAACGTAGTAAATGAATTTGAAACATTCTAAAATTTTGTATGCTATTAGAAATATTATTTTTAAGGTTTCTGTTAAAATTTGGTAATTTTTGAAAATCGTTTGGTACATGAATTCGAATAAAAACAGTGTTTAATACTTTACAAAATGGTCACTAAATACTGAAAAACGTAGTAAATGAATTTGAAACGTTCTAAAATTTTATATACTATTATAAATATTGTTTTTAATGTTTCTGTTAAAATTTGGTAATTTTTTAAAATTGTTTGGTACATGAATTCGAATAAAAACAGTGTTTAATACTTTACAAAATGGTCACTAAATAGTGGAAAACGTAGTAAATGAATTTGAAACGTTCTAAAATTTTGTATGCTATTATAAATATTATTTTTAATGTTTCTGTTAAAAGTTGGTAATTTTTGGCAATCGTTTGGTACATTAATTTGAATAATAATGGTTTTTAATACTTTACGAAATGGTCACTAAATAGTGAAAAACGTAGGAAATCAATTCAGACAATATTTTAAATGCAAACATTATATTTCCTGAATTCAAGTACAATCCGCGAATAATCATTGAGGCATGGCCACATATCTTGGTTCATTGGGACATGTTGTTTTCGAATGACCTTCACCCCTACATATGCTGCATCTCTTGCGTTGGCCTTTCTCTCTGTCAGGAAGATCCATACTCGTGTAGATCCGAGTCAATCTAGGTCGCCCAGTTGGCTTTCTACGTAGTGTCGGATCCGGTAACCATTTATCATGCTCCACTGGCGGCCAATACATAGAATTCGGAATAGGTGGGAACTCAATTTTGTAAATTTCTAATATCTCGCTGAGTCTGAAGCATGGGTCAACAAATGTGTACGGGTCAACGTTGACGAACAAACATGCTGCAACTGCATGAGCACATGGATATCGCCACGCTTGGAACTCGCCACAGTCACACCACTTACGTCTGAAATCTACTCGAAATACGTTCGAGTGGGGGGCTTCGTGTCGGGATCTGGAAGCAACAACATCGAAAGTCTGATAATGGCGGTCGAATGCGTGAACCACCAACGCCGTTGCCCTCGTCACATTTGCATCCATTTTTTCAACCATTTTCACCGGAAATAGTTGTCCACTATTTAAAGTTGCCTGCACCTTCTTCCCTTTGACGGCCCAAACCTTAGCCAAGCGGTAGTATGTCTCGGTTACCAAGCTGGCTATTGGAAGATGACGCGACTCTTTGAGTACTCCATTAATGCACTCCACAAGGTTGGTAGTCATTTGCCCGTATCGTCTACCACCTTCATCATATGATTGGGCCCATCTCTCTCTCTCGATGTTGTTGGCCCAACTCCAAACACGCTCGCCATATTTCATTAACCCCGCCATCTTCCTTTCAAATTCTGGCCGTAGTAATTGAAAACCTGTGCCATAATTATTGTTTGACTTAGCATCGACATAAATCAAAACACATCACTGCATACACATATATAACTTAATTTGAAAGAATGATACTTACCCATGCTCATAATCTCACTGCGAAGGCACTGATTTTTGAATTTTTCAACGGCATTCTTTCCGATGTGACGAACACAATATGCAGGGTATGCATAGGGAGGTGTCCAACGACTTCCCTCTTGATTAATTGCTGCTTTGATACCCGTCCCTCGATCGGAGATAATACAAACCCCGTCTTGGAGGACCACATGCTCACGCAAATTTGTCAAAAAGAAATCCCAAGCTTCCGCAGTTTCCCCTTCAACAATTGCGAATGCAATCGGAATGACATTGTTCTCACCATCTTGCATAACAACAACAAGTAGTATGTGAGCGTATTTCCCGTAAAGCCACGTTCCATCCACTTGGATCATACGCTTACAATACGGAAACCCGTCAATGCATGGCTTGAAAGCCCAGAACAGTCGATGGAAAAATTTATACCCTTGTAGCAATTGCCCTTGTCGGTCGTACGCATCTTTTGTTTGATACCTGACTATGGTGCCTGGGATGAACTGTGTCATTGCCATCAACAACGCTGGTAACTCATTATACGATCTGTCATAATCACCGTACACTGAATTCAATGCCTTTTCCCTTGCACGCCACCCCTTCATGTATTGTATTTGATATTGAAATAATTGTGCAACGGTTGCTTGAATGGTTGAAACTGGAACCCTTGGATTTGCTTCGACCAACTTCATCACGTGATGACTTATTACGCTGGAGTCCAATTTCTTGTGATCCTGGTCGATGGCTCTTCGTAAACATGTGTGACCGCCATTGTACTTCGTGACCTCCCAACGACCACTCTTCTTAAGCTTCGTTACACGAATCTTCCAGTTGCACCCTTCTCCGTACTTCACACACTTCGCAAGGAAAGTTTTTGTGTTGGATTCAGCAACCGTATAATCTACATGTTGTCTGATATTATACTCTTTAATTGCCAATATAGCTTCGTCCTTCGCCTTAAATTCCAGCCCCTCAGCCAAGTCGCCATTCTGACTAAAACTTATTTGGGGCATATCTGGAAATTGTGGCGCCCTCATCGCATCAAAATCCACCGAGTGCATATGAGCAGGAGCTTCGTATAATGTAATGTCGCCCCCGGTCGGAACAAATTCTCCAACACCGAAGTCAGGGGCTTGACCATCGTTATTCGGGAACAAATCAGGATCCCCAATATCTTCATCTTCGCTGGAATCTTCTAATGATTCTCCCCACCGGCCACGTCCAAGTGCAATATTAGCATCAACATCAACAGTCGGTCCGTACGATGGATCATATGTTGACGGCCCACCTTCATGAAATCCACTAGATGTCCCAGTTGCCAACATTGCAACAAAACTACCTCCGGACATATCAATTTCGTTACCGACACCCATTTGACTAGATTCTCCGGTTGCATTTCTAGAGGGGCCGGAAATATCAAGAATCGTGGCAAACATCTCGACATTTCGAATTCCCATTGACTCATGCTCTGCAATCATAACTTCCACATCTTCATTATCTTCGAGATCAATCGCGGAATATATGACTGGATTCGAACATGTCATCCACCGGTACTGTAAACTATGAATCGGAGCTCCAATTTTTTCCGATATTTGCTCTTTCAAAACTCGAAGTGTGATTTCTTTGTTAATTCTCATCTTCGTAGGCCTCTCCGAATGAAATACGACACCAACATCAGATTTTACAATTTGTCCGTTGTAATGGACAGTCACAAAACAACTGTTGTTGCTCATTTTCTCTGCATATTCGAAAAAAAATTTTACAATTAATTTTCAAATAACATAAAAAATATACAGATAAAAAAATATTTCAAAACAACTTACATTTTTTTCTTCCAACCTTCTTCTTCTTCTTCTTCTTCTTCTTCTTCTTCTTCTTCTCTCTCTTTACTCAAATATAACTTAAATAGTTTTCTATCAAACTACATTCTTCAACACTAAATGAACCTATTTAAAATAAAATCCAACTTGAATATTTCCCTATAATACCCCTACACGAAATTTAATATTCACTAACAGATTTCCAATAAAAAAACTACACTACCCCTACATAATTTAAAATTATTTAACAATTAATTTTTTTACTAACCTACACCTGCACCTACACCACTATTATTTCACATCACTGAAACCTACACCTGCACCTATATCACATCACTGAAACCCTACACTTGTACCTACATCACTATTATTTCACATCACTGAAACCTACATCTGCACCTACACCTGCACCTATATCACATCACTGAAACCCTACACCTGCACCTACACCACTATTATTTCACATCACTGAAACCTACACCTGCACCTATATCACATCACTGAAACCCTACACCTGCACCTACATCACTATTATTTCACATCACTGAAACCCTACATCTGCACCTACACCACTATTATTTCACATCACTGAAACCCTACACATGCACCTATATCAATTAAAAATATTTTAAATCATATTAAAAAAATATTAATTAAAATAATTATTCGAATATTTTTTTCAGTCTGAAAAGATTGATCACTGGATTAAAAATTAAGTTATATTTTAGTACATAATTAGTGTAAAATATTTTTTCAAATTTAAATAAAAATTATGATCTCATATTTATAATATTTAATATTCAAATAATAATTACTTATTATTTTATATTCGATCCAAAATTAAAATAAAAAAATACCACCTCTTATTTATCCAATCAAACCCCAAATTCAGTCAAACCCCCAATTAAAGCTGCCTACCCGTGACCTGCCACCCGCCTGCCACCCCACCATATATTCGGTGCACTGTTTGAAGTCGGTTGGTGGGCAATCCGACTTTGAACAGTGCCCGACCCTCCCAGAGCTCGCCACGTGGCATCCTGGCTGCCTACCCGTGACCCGTGACCCGCCTGCCACCCCACCATATATTCGGTGCACTGTTTGAAGTCGGGGGGAGGGCAGTCCGACTTTGAACAGTGCCCGACCCTCCCACAGCTCGCCACGTGGCATTCAAGCCTCTTCAATATTGGTTAGAAAGTAATCCGACTTTGAACAGTACCAAAGCTTGAAAAATACTGTTCAAAGTCGGATGGTGGGCTGACTGTGTTCATCTTTTGAACAGTAAAGTTCCCTACTTGTGTAAATAATGTCATTCCATCCCTATTTCTGAAAAAAAAATTAGGGAATAATATTCCCGTAAATATTCCGTTAACCTATACTTTATATGAAAATAACACAAACATTAATATTACATGAAGTCATTTTAGTCCAACAAAATCTTTAATGAGCTAGCTTTTCGTAAAGTTGCTATAGATTTGCTAAAATTGAATAAAAGAAGAGGGGATATAAATGACAAAGAAACGAGGTAACCTTTTTTTTATCATAAAGAAATGAGATAATCTTATTGTTAATTTCTACTCTATCCCATTTGCATAACGTTGAGGTGGTTCCACTCCCAACCAGCTTTGGACTTTGTATGGCCTACGAATTAAATGCACGCAACCCCACTGTTTTTCTAACCAATTATGCACCGGACATCGGTAAGTATATTTTAACTGTCAAGCTGTTCATTTTTGTTGCCTCATTTTTTTTAAGTTATAAATTTTAGATTCATTAGTAATATTTTATTTTTTTTCTTTTAGAGTCTCTCTTCCGCTCCTCTCTACGTAGGATTAAAATTAGATTTAAGATTTGTCAAAAAAATTATGCACCAAACATTGATGTTGTTTACGAGTATGAGATCCGCTAATTGACTGACTGGTCAATGATATTTATGTTATTTCATTTTGTACAATTTTAAATCTCGATATTTACCTTAAAAATATAAATATCTCTCTATCTAATAAAAGAATAATAATGAGAGGTTTAATATTTCTGATTTTTACAATGTAAATTTATTTGAAATTTTAATCGACTTACTATTCGTATTCGACTAGAGTATTCTAAAGTTGAATTAATTAGGTTTAAGGGGTAGTTTGTCCTTGAACTCGCACCAAATAATCGATTAGTCATCGTACTCTCGAATTAAATCAATTTTGTCCTTTGACTAACGTTGCTCGTTATTGTGATGTTGTGGCCATTAACGATGTTGACTTGGTGGCCCAATATGGGGACGTAGCAACCCACATCTGAATGATGATGTATCAGAGGTACAACATTAATTTTTTAGGAAGTCCAAGGACTTAGTTGATAATTTTTTATATTTAAACAAAAATAATAATTTAAGAAATTAAAAATTTTTAAAACCAATAATCTATTGAAATTATTAAAGTATTAAAAAAATAAAAATAAAACACTATTAAAAATATCAAAAATTTAAATAAAAATTATAAATATAAAAAGTATAAATGATAAAATATTAAAAAAATTAAAAATACTTATAAAGTATTTAAAATAAACACTTTATTTTACTATTGTCCTCATCAGCCTGAGTGTACATTTATTCCTTGAACATAATTTTAACGGAATTAATCTTATATTAGAATAGCAATGACCTGAAAATCTTACCCAACTTCTCAAGCTTAATCAATAACTCAAATAAGGACTGTTTTGAAACGATTTCAAAATTTCATTCAATTTCCTTCACTTTTTCTTCAAAGCTCCAAAATCTTAAAATTTTCTCTATTTTTGCTTTTCCCAATCTCTTCAGCCACTAGAAGAAGAATTTTCTTCTCCTTTTCTTATCTTTATCTTTTAGTTGCAAAATTGAAATAAAAAAACAAATTTCATTAATACTCCAATTTCTTTTACTACTTTATTCCAAAACAAATATCTACAATTAGTCAAACACCAATATTTTGCAGCCTAACATTCTATGAAACCAATTTCCTTTATGATTATACATAATCTCATATTTTGATACACTTCAATTTTGTTCTTAAACTTTCCACTATTAGTAAATTAATATCCAATTGATCCAAAATCATCATATAACCTCACTAAATATCAAATATAAATTAAAATCCTCTTCAATTTGATTAAAACTTCATTTTTGGAAGTGGCCATTTTACCCCTCAAGTTTGCAAATATTTTGTTTTAGTCCAAAATTTAATTTCCATACCTTTTCACTACAAATCAATTATACCACTTCATTAAATCCAAATTTAACCATTAGCTTAATAATGGACTAACTATGGATATTTAATATAATTTAAATATCAAGTTGGTTCGAAATTCGATATTGGAAGTTGGGTATTACAGCCACAACAATATTGTTAACGATCACATCAATACAATAATGATCAATTTTGGTTAAATGACAAAATTAATGCGATGTACAAGTTTGAAGACATAATTGATTCTTTTTTATGGGGCAAATAAATTGTTTATTTGGTGCAAGTTAGATGACAAAAATAAAAGGACTAAATTAAATGTTTGATTGCACATTGAGATAAAATATTAAGAACCAAACTAAAAAAAAAACTGTTTCAAATAATTTAAATTGATTGAGACTAAAGTTTTGTTTGGTAGAGAGGAAAGAAAATTAGAAGGATGAAAATTTAGAGTGATAGAAAAGTAGAAGGATGGAAAATATATTTTTTCTTTCTTTTGGTATGCTTGTTTTTTTTTGTTCAAAACTTTTGGTATGCTTGCTTGGGAGGATGAAAAACTAAAAAGAAAATATGTTTATTTCCTTTCTATTGCTTGGTACAATAGAAATGTGAGAGGAAAGAAAAATTACTTTACCATTGTACCCTCTTTATAGATATATATATATTATTAGAGTACCCTCTCTTATATTAACAATCTTTATTTTGATATTAATTTATATTAAGTTTATTTTATTTTTTTAGATCTTTGTACAATAAATTTATAAAAATAAAACATTTAAAATAAAAAAGTGTATAAAAACAATAAATTAATTTCAATTGTACCTAAGGTTGGGCGGTCGATCGAGTTGAGTAAAAAAACTTTCGAGTCATTCAAGTTTACAAGTCTTATTTTATGATTCAAACTTTATTTGAAATTTTTTTCAAGTCGAATTGAATCGAGTTTTCGAATTTCTGTACAAATTTAACTGTAATTATTTATAATGTTATAATACATATTGATTACAGTTTAAACAGATTTATATATATCCATATATATATATTCACATTTTCATATGTGATATAAATAATATATCAGGCAGAATGGACAGACTCGACTAGAACACGAAAACTGATAAACTAATTACTAAAATTTTTGAGTTATTCGAATTATTATTTTATAACCCAAACTTTATTTGAAAATTTTTCGAGTCGAATTTATAAAATTACAAGTAAATTTTTCCCATTGAGTCGAAGAATTCAATTTTTACGAGTCGAAACGAGTTTTGTCCACTCATAATTGTACCTCAAGATGGAATTTCCAAATCAAATTAGTTTTTTAATTTATAATTAATTTTAAATTTTTATAATACAAAAAATAGAATATTACTGGTTAATTTCTTTCCAAAATTGACCAATGCAAATCGCTACTTTTTACTATTTTATAAGCTAGCGTGCATTGGCCTACGCCCAGGGTTATATTTAAGGGTAAATTCGACTTTTTATTTTAAAATCACATCTCTTTCATCTTTCCTTGCTCTCTTCTGTCCAAATTGGGCGGGGATTCTAAGGAACAACCTTTAAATACAGGCTAAAAAACGGCAGCGGTACACAAATTGGTACAATTTTGTAATAGAAGAATGCATATACCTTTTTATTACAAAGATGCACTGTTTACTGGGTAAAAAACGGTACATATTTATTACAAATCATGTACATAAACCCTTACAAGTTTATAACACAAAAATGTATATACACAAAATGTTACATGGTAAGAATGTGTACATACACAATTTGGTACAAAGGAAACATAATTTGGTACAATAATAACAAAGATTTGTGTATATACACTAATTAGTACAAAATGTACACAAATTATTATAATTTTGTAAGAAAAAAAGGTACATACCTTTTTTATTACGCTATTTCACCAAGGGGCATCCATACCACCTTTAGGTGGTATCGATGCCGGTTTGGCAGACAAGAAAAAATTGGTACATTTATACAAAATGTGTATGTACACAACTTGTTACAAGGAAACAAAATTTGGTACAATAATAACAAGGGGCATCGATACCACCTAAAGGTAGTATCGATGCTGGTTTGGCAGACATGAAAAAATTGATACATTTGTTATACAAAATGTGTACGTACACAAAAATATTACACAATGTACATATATACAAATGAGTACAAAAATGTACACAAATTGTAACAATTTTGTAAGAGAAAAAGGTATATACCTTTTTTAATATGCTATTTCACCAAGGGGTATCGATACCACCTTTAGGTGGTATAGATACTGGTTTGTATTTAGTTGGCTTTTAAGCGGTTTGTTTTTAGAAAAGCCCAAATTGAGCGGATTCCTTTTTTGTTCATCAACTAAAAAATATATTCTCTTTCATTTTTCTTTCCTTCTTACTTTCTTCCGTACCAAACATCATTGATTTTCATTTTCTTTTCATTTTTCTTCACCTCCTCATTTTCTTTCTAATTTTCTGCCATACCAAGCATAACCTTTAAGCCTAAAGCAAAATATGTACTTGTTTACCATAGAAAGTGAAATGCTTAAATATTGACACATGATCTTTTTTCTAGGCACAATGCTAAAATATGTCCGATGACGATTCACATGACGTTTCACTTAGTCATCAATATTTTATTTTTCGTCAAAAATTATCATTTGTGGGACGAATGTTGTTAATTAACTAACTATTAACACATTTTCCTAACTAGACAGTGCATATAGACTAAAATAATGACATGATATTTCACATGTTAGTAAGTGATGATGTGGCACAATGCCACATCAATAATTTTTTAAAATAATTATAATTGACTTTTTATTACATTAAAGACAACTAATCAAATAATAACACATGTTATAATTAGGGGTGATAATGAGCCTGACCGTCTCGCAAGCTACTCGGGTTCGGCTTGGTCAAAGTTCGGCTCAAGTTAGCTCGACTTGAGCTCGTACTCGGCTCGAGACCTTAACAAGCTGAGCTGAGCCGATCTGATCCAAGCTTGGATCGAAAAGCTCGTGAACATGTGTAATAACGTTTTTTGAAAAAAAAACTTTTATGTATCCCGCTTTTGAAAAAGATTTGTTAAAAGGGGAATTTCTTTTTAAGAATTCGTCTTTTTGAAAAACATTAAAGACTTGGATTCGCCACCAACCACTTAGGTAGGTCAAAGTTCAGCTCAGTCAAAGTTCGGCTCAAGTTAGCTCGACTTGAGCTCGTACTCGGCTCGAGACCTTAACAAGCTGAGCTGAGCCGATCTGATCAAAGTTTGGATCGAAAAGCTCGTGAACATGTGTAATAACGTTTTTTGAAAAAAAAACTTTTATGTATCCCGCTTTTGAAAAAGATTTGTTAAAAGGGGAAATTCTTTTTAAGAATTCGTGTTTTTGAAAAACATTAAAGACTTGGATTCGCCACCAACCACTTAGGTAGGCCGAACACTATAAAAATCAGAGATTCGTTTTAAAAAATAGTGTTCAAGAGTTGGTTACGTGTGGGGAAGGATTAGCACTCCCATCACGCTCGGAAATCGGTACCAAAATATTTGATGCTTTTAATCAATGGAAATTATTTAAAATTTAAAGTGAATTTAATTAGGTGTTCTTACTTGAAAATTAACCTTAATTGTACGGGCTTTATCAATTTGGTGGGTTCAAATTAATTAGACATTTATTCGATAAGGATGACGATACATCAGACCATAGATTAAACTGACATCATATAAGTCTGATTGTCGTGTTAATTTATGGTTCAAATTTCGTACGTCACCTTTATGCATGATGCAAGCATTTAGATATGATGTCGTGGTCCCGTCCTTTTTAGTTGTCGTTTACCTTTAGACGGTAAGGATTAACCCAAATATTGGCCGACATCCATTAAGTTAGGACTGTTACGACACAAATATCGGGGTTAATGAATACCTCCGTTTTCTATGATTTAAATTAATTAGCATGCCATCAAAATCGAGGGTCATATGGATGACTTTTAAAGGATGACAAACAAAAGCATGAAAAATAAACAAACAAAGCCCACCCCAAAGTCTTAACCTAGAAGGCCCAAATTATGGAAAACTCAATTAGTGATTTAATTAGTCTAAGTGAATCTAGTATTCAACCCCTAATTAAATTATCCATAAAAGACTAAGAAACCCTATAAGCTAAAACCCTAACAAATTATGAGGATCATTTTTAATTTCGATCTAAATTGTGGAGTTAATTTTACCATAAAAGTTGTTAAAAATGTTCAATTAATTTAATGAATCTAACATTTACCCTAATAAGCCAAGGGCAAATTTAAATTCACTAAATTAATTAGAACCCTAACTCTAACTAAGGCTCCAAAAATAATCCTAAATTAACTTAATTAAATAAAAAACCGTGCCCCTATGAGACGAGCGCACGATTTAGAATAATTAAATTAATTCTCCTAATCTAATTACAAGCCCAAACTAAAAAAACGAGGCTCAAAGAAAAGGCCTAAACTAACTAAACAAAAAAAAAAACATTAAACTGAAACTAAGGCCCACTAAACTAAAGCTAGCCTTATGCCCAAAATGCTAATACATGACAATAAATAAATACGATATAAAACTAAAAAACATAAATATATAAGTACTAAATAAATATTAATTTAAGGCACAAATACATTGGAATATATATAAACATACAAACTAAAAAAAAACAAAATTTAAATTAATTAACATTTCATTAACGCATAAAAATACAAAATACAATATAAATAAAAAAGAAGAACATACTTAACTCGAACAAAAAAATTTGACCGACCCCCACCAAGATCTACGCACCATGACTCCTAAAATCTACTAGATCGGGCCTCAAAAGAAACCTCCAATCGAATATTGAATTGAATCAACTAGGGCCAGGAGCACTACTCCGGGCCCTTGGCAACCGTGCTCGGGTTGCCAACCCAAATAAATTGGGGCATGGTCGATTCTTTTAGTTGCAAAATTGAAATAAAAAAACAAATTTCATTAATACTCCAATTTCTTTTACTACTTTATTCCAAAACAAATATCTACAATTAGTCAAACACCAATATTTTGCAGCCTAACATTCTATGAAACCAATTTCCTTTATGATTATACATAATCTCATATTTTGATACACTTCAATTTTGTTCTTAAACTTTCCACTATTAGTAAATTAATATCCAATTGATCCAAAATCATCATATAACCTCACTAAATATCAAATATAAATTAAAATCCTCTTCAATTTGATTAAAACTTCATTTTTGGAAGTGGCCATTTTACCCCTCAAGTTTGCAAATATTTTGTTTTAGTCCAAAATTCAATTTCCATACTTTTTCACTACAAATCAATTATACCACTTCATTAAATCCAAATTTAACCATTAGCTTAATAATGGACTAAACTATGGATATTTAATATAATTTAAATATCAAGTTGGTTCGAAATTCGATATTGGAAGTTGGGTATTACAGCCACAACAATATTGTTAACGATCACATCAATACAATAATGATCAATTTTGGTTAAATGACAAAATTAATGCGATGTACAAGTTTGAAGACATAATTGATTCTTTTTTACGGGGCAAATAAATTGTTTATTTGGTGCAAGTTAGATGACAAAAATAAAAGGACTAAATTAAATGTTTGATTGCACATTGAGATAAAATATTAAGAACCAAACTAAAAAAAAAACTGTTTCAAATAATTTAAATTGATTGAGACTAAAGTTTTGTTTGGTAGAGAGGAAAGAAAATTAGAAGGATGAAAATTTAGAGTGATAGAAAAGTAGAAGGATGGAAAATATATTTTTTCTTTCTTTTGGTATGCTTGTTTTTTTTTTCAAAACTTTTGGTATGCTTGCTTGGGAGGATGAAAAACTAAAAAGAAAATATGTTTATTTCCTTTCTATTGCTTGGTACAATAGAAATGTGAGAGGAAAGAAAAATTACTTTACCATTGTACCCTCTTTATAGATATATATATATATATATTATTAGAGTACCCTCTCTTATATTAACAATCTTTATTTTGATATTAATTTATATTAAGTTTATTTTATTTTTTTAGATCTTTGTACAATAAATTTATAAAAATAAAACATTTAAAATAAAAAAGTGTATAAAAACAATAAATTAATTTCAATTGTACCTAAGGTTGGGCGGTCGATCGAGTTGAGTAAAAAAACTTTCGAGTCATTCAAGTTTACAAGTCTTATTTTATGATTCAAACTTTATTTGAAATTTTTTTCGAGTCGAATTGAATCGAGTTTTCGAATTTCTGTACAAATTTAACTGTAATTATTTATAATGTTATAATACATATTGATTACAGTTTAAACAGATTTATATATATCCATATATATATATTCACATTTTCATGTGTGATATAAATAATATATCAGGCAGAATGGACAGACTCGACTAGAACACGAAAACTGATAAACTAATTACTAAAATTTTTGAGTTATTCGAATTATTATTTTATAACCCAAACTTTATTTGAAAATTTTTCGAGTCGAATTTATAAAATTACAAGTAAATTTTTCCCATTGAGTCGAAGAATTCAATTTTTACGAGTCGAAACGAGTTTTGTCCACTCATAATTGTACCTCAAGATGGAATTTCCAAATCAAATTAGTTTTTTAATTTATAATTAATTTTAAATTTTTATAATACAAAAAATAGAATATTACTGGTTAATTTCTTTCCAAAATTGACCAATGCAAAATCGCTACTTTTTACTATTTTATAAGCTAGCGTGCATTGGCCTACGCCCAGGGTTATATTTAAGGGTAAATTCGACTTTTTATTTTAAAATCAGATCTCTTTCATCTTTCCTTGCTCTCTTCTGTCCAAATTGGGCGGGGATTCTAAGGAACAACCTTTAAATACATGCTAAAAAACGGCAGCGGTACACAAATTGTACATGAAGCGGTACACAAATTGGTACAATTTTGTAATAGAAGAATACATATACCTTTTTATTACAAAGATGCACTGTTTACTGGGTAAAAAGCGGTACATATTTATTACAAATCATGTACATAAACCCTTACAAGTTTATAACACAAAAATGTATATACACAAAATGTTACATGGTAAGAAATTGTGTACATACACAATTTGGTACAAAGGAAACATAATTTGGTACAATAATAACAAAGATTTGTGTATATACACTAATTAGTACAAAATGTACACAAATTATTATAATTTTGTAAGAGAAAAAGGTACATACCTTTTTTATTACGCTATTTCACCAAGGGGCATCCATACCACCTTTAGGTGGTATCGATGCCGGTTTGGCAGACAAGAAAAAATTGGTACATTTATACAAAATGTGTATGTACACAACTTGTTACAAGGAAACACAATTTGGTACAATAATAACAAGGGGCATCGATACCACCTAAAGGTAGTATCGATGATGGTTTGGCAGACATGAAAAAATTGATACATTCGTTATACAAAATGTGTACGTACACAAAAATATTACACAATGTACATATATACAAATGAGTACAAAAATGTACACAAATTGTAACAATTTTGTAAGAGAAAAAGGTATATACCTTTTTTAATATGCTATTTCACCAAGGGGTATCGATACCACCTTTAGGTGGTATAGATACTAGTTTGTATTTAGTTGGCTTTTAAGCGGTTTGTTTTTAAAAAAGCCCAAATTGAGCGGATTCCTTTTTTGTTCATCAACTAAAAAATATATTCTCTTTCATTTTTCTTTCCTTCTTACTTTCTTCCGTACCAAACATCATTGATTTTCATTTTCTTTTCATTTTTCTTCACCTCCTCATTTTCTTTCTAATTTTCTGCCGTACCAAGCATAACCTTTAAGCCTAAAGCAAAATATGTACTTGTTTACCATAGAAAGTGAAATGCTTAAATATTGACACATGATCTTTTTTCTAGGCACAATGCTAAAATATGTCCGATGACGATTCACATGACGTTTTACTTAGTCATCAATATTTTATTTTTCGTCAAAAATTATCATTTGTGGGACGAATGTTGTTAATTAACTAACTATTAACACATTTTCCTAACTAGACAGTGCATATAGACTAAAATAATGACATGATATTTCACATGTTAGTAAGTGATGATGTGGCACAATGCCACATCAATAATTTTTTAAAATAATTATAATTGACTTTTTATTACATTAAAGACAACTAATCAAATAATAACACATGTTATAATTAGGGGTGATAATGAGCCTGACCGTCTCGCAAGCTACTCGGGTTCGGCTCGGTCAAAGTTCGGCTCAAGTTAGCTCGACTTGAGCTCGTACTCGGCTCGAGACCTTAACAAGCTGAGCTGAGCCGATCTGATCCAAGCTTGGATCGAAAAGCTCGTGAACATGTGTAATAACGTTTTTTGAAAAAAAAAACTTTTATGTATCCCGCTTTTGAAAAAGATTTGTTAAAAGGGGAATTTCTTTTTAAGAATTCGTCTTTTTGAAAAACATTAAAGACTTGGATTCGCCACCAACCACTTAGGTAGGTCAAAGTTCAGCTCGGTCAAAGTTCGGCTCAAGTTAGCTCGTACTCGGCTCGAGACCTTAACAAGCTGAGCTGAGCCGATCTGATCAAAGTTTGGATCGAAAAGCTCGTGAACATGTGTAATAACGTTTTTTGAAAAAAAACTTTTATGTATCCCGCTTTTGAAAAAGATTTGTTAAAAGGGGAATTTCTTTTTAAGAATTCGTGTTTTTGAAAAACATTAAAGACTTGGATTCGCCACCAACCACTTAGGTAGGCCGGACACTATAAAAATCAGAGATTCGTTTTAAAAAATAGTGTTCAAGAGTTGGTTACGTGTGGGGAAGGATTAGCACCCCCATCACGCTCGGAAATCGGTACCAAAATATTTGATGCTTTTAATCAATGGAAATTATTTAAAATTTAAAGTGAATTTAATTAGGTGTTCTTACTTGAAAATTAACCTTAATTGTACGGGCTTTATCAATTTGGTGGGTTCAAATTAATTAGACATTTATTCGATAAGGATGACGATACATCAGACCATAGATTAAACTGACATCATATAAGTCTGATTGTCGTGTTAATTTATGGTTCGAATTCCGTACGTCACCTTTATGCATGATGCAAGCATTTAGATATGATGTCGTGGTCCCGTCCTTTTTAGTTGTCGTTTACCTTTAGACGGTAAGGATTAACCCAAATATTGGCCGACATCCATTAAGTTAGGACTGTTACGACACAAATATCGGGGTTAATGAATACCTCCGTTTTCTATGATTTAAATTAATTAGCATGCCATCAAAATCGAGGGTCATATGGATGACATTTAAAGGATGACAAACAAAAGCATGAAAAATAAACAAACAAAGCCCACCCCAAAGTCTTAACCTAGAAGGCCCAAATTATGGAAAACTCAATTAGTGATTTAATTAGTCTAAGTGAATCTAGTATTCAACCCCTAATTAAATTATCCATAAAAGACTAAGAAACCCTATAAGCTAAAACCCTAACAAATTATGAGGATCATTTTTAATTTCGATCTAAATTGTGGAGTTAATTTTACCATAAAAGTTGTTAAAAATGTTCAATTAATTTAATGAATCTAACATTTACCCTAATAAGCCAAGGGCAAATTTAAATTCACTAAATTAATTAGAACCCTAACTCTAACTAAGGCTCCAAAAATAATCCTAAATTAACTTAATTAAATAAAAAAACCGTGCCCCTATGAGACGAGCGCACGATTTAGAATAATTAAATTAATTCTCCTAATCTAATTACAAGCCCAAACTAAAAAAACGAGGCTCAAAGAAAAGGCCTAAACTAACTAAACCAAAAAAAAACATTAAACTGAAACTAAGGCCCACTAAACTAAAGCTAGCCTTATGCCCAAAATGCTAATACATGACAATAAATAAATACGATATAAAACTAAAAAACATAAATATATAAGTACTAAATAAATATTAATTTAAGGCACAAATACATTCGAATATATATAAACATACAAACTAAAAAAAACAAAATTTAAATTAATTAACATTTCATTAACGCATAAAAATACAAAATACAATATAAATAAAAAAGAAGAACATACTTAGCTCGAACAAAAAAATTTGACCGACCCCCACCAAGATCTACGCACCATGACTCCTAAAATCTACTAGATCGGGCCTCAAAAGAAACCTCCAATCGAATATTGAATTGAATCAACTAGGGCCAGGAGCACTACTCCGGGCCCTTGGCAACCGTGCTCGGGTTGCCAACCCAAATAAATTGGGGCATGGTCGATTCTTTTCCTTGTGCTGGAGCCCCTCACCCGCCTTTTATAGGCAATGAGTAAGGGTGGGGAGCAACGTGGCTTAAGGAGAGTCATGTGCTCTCCCTTCCTTTTTTACTTTTTATATTATTTTTTTAACTTTTTTTTGTATTACAATACTGTTATAATATTATACAGCCCAGAGAAAAAAGATTGATTACACCCATTACTGTAAAAACATAAAGAGACGGGTCTACCCCGGACAAAATTAGTGATTACAGCTTCCCCACTTTGCTTATTTTTGTGTTAACAAGGATAAAACAAAGACCAAAATCACTAATTTCGTCCCACTTCCTTGTCGGAAAATTTGCTCTTCCGGAATGGTAGCGAGCAGATCCAAATAACTTGTTTTTCCGAAGTGGCGAAAACAACTAGTGGTGCTGGTAGGTCCTTCTGAAGTGGCAACAGACAAACCAACTAGCCTTCGAACGGCTCATTCTTTTGAAGAGGCATCGAATGAATCCAACACAATCTTGATTTCACTACACGGTCAAAAAGCAAACTGGGCGGCGCTGAGATGTCCTTCCAAAGCGGCAACAGACAAACCATCTGGACTTTAAACGACTCCTTTTCCCAAAGCGGCACTGAACGAGTTTCAAATAACTTTGCTCTCCATACACGGTCACGAGCAGGTTGGGTATCCAAATGACTTTTGCTTTCCCTTCACGGTCAAAAATCAAACTTTTCTTTCCATACACGGTCAAAAAACAAATTGGGTGGCGCTGAGATGTTCTTCTGAAGCGGCAATAGACAAACCAACTGGCCTTTAAATGACTCATTTTTCCAGAGTGGCATTGAATGAATCCAAAATGATTTTGCTTTCCCTATACGGTTAAAAACCAAATTGGGCGACGCTGAGATGTCCTTCCGAAGCGGCAATAGACAAACCAATTGGCCTTCAAACTACGCATTCTTCTAGAGTGGTATTGAACGTGTTTCAAATAACTTTGCTCTTCCTAAATGATCACAGGCAAAATGGATGGATCCCTCGAACTACATGTTCTTCCTATATAGAACTTTTCACCCTGAAATCATGAAGCTACAAGTTTCTCCTATATAAAACTATTCGCTTTGAAGTCATGTAGCTTTAGGTTTTTCCTATATAGAACCTTCGGCTTTGAAATCCTTGGGCTTCGGGCCCTTCTTATATAGAACTGTTGGCTTTGAAATCCCGAAGCTTCGAGTCCTTCCTATATAGAACCGCTGGCTTTAAAATCTTGGTATGACGAGTCTGAAAACCTTCGCCTGAAGTCCTTAAGCTTTGAGTATCTGCCTTATCTGCTCTGAAATCATGATGTGGCAAGTTTGACATCGTTCACCTAAAATCCTTGAGCTATGAGTATTTGCCTCATTCACTCTGAAATTCTAATGTGGCGAGTTTGACATCTTTCGCCTGAAATCCTTGAGCTATGAGTATCTGCCTCCTTCGCTCTAAAATTCTGATGTAGCGAGTTTGACATCCTTCGCCTGAAATCCTTGAGCTTTGAGTATATGCCTCTTTCGCTCTGAAATCCTTGGAGGTTGGCTTTGAAATTCTTTGCCTGAGAATTATTTCTTAGGTCTTTACTTTGTTGTTTGCTCCTCTTCTTAAGAAGTGTCCAACTTATCTTGCAAATATATTTTTTCCTTCTGGTCCATTGAATTCTTCTTGCTTTTTTTTTCATTTTCTTTGCAATGACGACCCTCTCTCTTTCTTTCCCGGGTTCGCCTTCTATGCTCCCTCCTCTTCTTTAGGTCACTTTAGGGATTTTTTCCTTTGTCTTGTCTTCTCTCTTCTTCTTTTTTCTTTTCCCTTTTTTGTTTCCTTTTTTTTTCTTTTTTCTTTTCTTTTGCTCTCTTTCTCTTTCCTTTTCTTTTTCTCTCATTCTTTTTTCTCTCTCTCTTTTTTATTTCTTCTCTTTTTTCTTGCTCTCTTTCTTTTTCTATTTTCCTCTCTTTTTCTTTGGCTATTTTTCTTTTTCTTTTTCTTTCTCTCTCTTTTCTCTTTCTTTCTTTCAGGCGAACTTTTCCCTCTCCTCGGCACATCGAGTCTCTCTCCTTGGAAACTTCTTCGAATCTTCATTAGCTCAGTTCTTCTCATTAGGGACTCACCGTCGAGGAGTTTCAAGTTAAAATCATTTGCAGTCTACAAAATCTGTCAAAACAATAAAAATGCTTTGATGATATAAGTTAGCATACTCCTAACCTAGAGATGTCTAACTAAATATGATGCATGAATGGAGTCATTTTTAGAGCTGCTGGGGAAGAAGCCTCACTTTCGGGTCGGTCATCCTTAACTTCTATGGGTTTTCTGTCTTTGTTGAGTCTTCATTTTTTTCTCGCCTTGGAAGGACATGGTTGGCCTGTATTGGTTTGACTAGAATCAGTCACTTCCTGAAGTCCCTCTTTAAAGCATTGTCCCACTCATCTTGGGCTTAGTTGTTGTCTTTTTGTTGGCTCTTCATGATGAGTTTTCTTCAATCTCAACGCTGGGGTGAACGCATGACCCTCCTATATATTTTTTCTTACTTCTATAAGGTCTGATATTCATCTTTCTTTATTGAATATTCCTTTCTCTTGAAAGGAGATGCTGAATTACACTGGTCAAATTTGAATATGTCATTTGCTGAAGTCCAAATTCATAGCACTACAATTGCTTAAATTGGGCGTGACTGATATCTCCTCTCGGGCTCGTCATGATAATCCTTCTATAAATTCAACCTTGGGGCGGACTCATGCCCCACATGTATTTTGCATTTTCTTCGTTCTCAAATCTCCGAATGGTTTGGCATGGGAGATCTTGTGATTGTTCGGTTATGTCAACCATGTCAGTCATTGATTTAAAGTAGTGGAGGGAAGCCTTTATCGTTAAGCGTTCGAACAAGTCTGAAATAACAACATCACTGTCTTCCAAAATTCCTTAAGAAAAGGTGATCAAGCCTTAAATCCCTATAGATTCATCTTCATGACCTCAACCTGATGTGTAGGTACGCTCCTATGAAAAGATGGCGATATCCCACAATTCGGCATTTGAGACTTTCCCTTTGCAGGAAACCTGAACGTCAAGGCCAACTTCTGTCTCACGCCCATTATAATTTTTTCTTTTTCTTGACATTAGGGTGATCACATACCTCTAAGTTCCTAGATTCTTTGTCAAATTTAATCTTTATTTTTTGAAACCATCAAAGCATCTTGGCGAAGACCAACTTTAGAACCTCATACTTTCCGGATAGGCATTCATCATCTAGCACTAATGAGGTCCCTTGTGGGCATTACTTCTCAACCCTCATGCTTTTGGGCACAGTCTCAGTCTACTTGTTCATTTCCACGCAAAAGACTTATGAGAATGGCATGGATAAAATAATTTTATTATATATATACATTTTAAATAAATATGGAAATCGATGTTTATGGAAACCAAACTTGGGTTTTGGAAAAAAAAGATCAACCCAAATAACATTTTTTGTTCAAAAGATCACAAACATTGTGAGGGTATGTACATGTGAAATCCTTATCGAGCTATTAAGCTTTCTAGAGAAACAACTCTCGTACCTACTTTCTACCCAATTTAAGGTGGCTCTGTTTAACTCACAAACTCACCGTGCCCCATCTTTCCCTCTTTTTTGATCTCAATCAGGCATTAGATGTGTGGCAATCCTTGAAGAAAGGTTAACCTCGATAGACAGGATATGATCTAAATACAAATTCATCTATCCGTGTATGATCAAAATGGTCTTTCAAGGCTTGTGATGTAGGCTATGGCTCATGGTTATGGAAAAAAGATGTAGGCCCCAAAAAGTGTTAAAGGGTCAAGAAACCAAGGATCATTTCTTTCGGTTAAAAATCTCAACTACGTACTGTCTGATCTGCATATACATACTTATTTCGCTTTTCCTTTTTTTGGATCGCTCTAGACTGCCCATTTTTGGGTTTTCACCCTAGAGTTCATTTCCTTTCATTTATTGTAGCTTCGGATCAACTTACGTCTTTATACTACATTGCATCATGCTTTAATTCAAAGGCAATCGATCTTTCAGGGTTGATCTATTTGGATGGAGAATTCTTATAGCCTTTTCTCACTTTCACTCCCTTTTCCTTTCTCCTTTCCCCTAACTCTTTTTCTTTCTTTCTTTCTTTTTTTTCTTCTTCTTCTTTTACCTTTTACAAAACTGCACTTAGTGCTTTCACTTTCAATTTCCTCACTCTTTTATGTCGGTGATTTTCACCTTGATTTGGGTTGGCTTCTTGAGCATAAACTTTCAGTTCTCCGTTTCCTTTTAATGTTTCTGGGCACAAACTGAGAATTACTCAACGCATTGACTATCCTTTATTGCCCCCTAATTCATGAGGCGCCATCTCCATAGCATGATCAAACTCAATGTCAGTCATTCTTCCATAAACTTTTATCTCTTTTGCCTCCAGTGTGGGGGTGATCCTTGGTTTGGGTTGAATCGGAAAAAAAGAAACATTATTAGGCTCAAAATGGGACAATAATGGATATTTTCTCATTTTCTTTCTTTGCGAAGGGAAATGAAGGAATGCCAAATATCCTCTCATACACGGATATCAAACAGTCTTCAGGTGATAGATGTTTTAGGGTTATCACTTTATTCAAGGACCTTAAACAACAATGCTTGAGAGGACAATTCACTCAATGAGATTGACCCATTATTCTTGAACCTCATTGTTATTCCTCCCTTTGCCTAAATAGAACAGAGGGTTTTCACATTTATAGTGTCCTCACAATGTTCAGTTTTTGAATTTTTGAATTAAAGTCGTTTTTGCAATATATATATATATACATATATGTTTGGGAAAACAAAATTAATCTCATAATAATAAAGAATAAATGAAATGTATAAAAGAAATCAAAGAATATAAAATGCTTGTCAAATGAAATGCGTGTGAAAGTCTCTTTCATTGAAACAAGCAAACATAACATAGGCCCTCACAAAAATATCATAGCTATCTTCGGGCAAATGATAGCAACGTTGGTTCCATGTATTACTTCAAGAGAAAATGCAACATGCAAGACTTAAACACACCAATTTCCAAAGAAGAAAACCGAGAACCAAAACCCTAAAGGTCATGTTTCCGAAGGTCATGCTAGGTTGAGCTTTGGGCAAAAGCACCGTCTTGATGAGCAGAAGATGCCCCTTGGGGTGGGTTGGATGAGAGAATGATAACAAGAGGATTCTTAAACATCGGGGTGCCCGAGTGGTCTCTCGATCCTTGAGCAACACTCTTTTCTTTCAGACTATACTATAGCAGTTGGGATATTCCTTTCATTATATCTTGTTGGGACTTGATGATGGTGTCCCTTAATTCTTGTTGAGTTCGTTCCATCTGACCTCTCAAATCGGCCTCTAGCTTAGCAAAGCTTTCCTTTATTTTCTTCTTTTGGTGTCGGATAAAAAGCGGATGCAGAACCTTTGATGGCTAAGGATGCTGTCACGAACCCACATCCATTAAATTTGTTCATTTTAGAAATGAATGCATGTAATGTGTTGTATGCACGACAAGGATAAGTGATTAAATGTAATCAAACAGACATACAATTGAATGCAAAGATGCATGGATTTGATGAACATTCATTTTATTTGTTTTATGAATGAATGAATGAATGTGTCGTATGTATAACGGAAACATATGATTAAAGGTAATCAATCGAAAGGTATAATCGAGATGCAAAGAGCATTGATTCGACGAACATTCTCATTAAGCAACTACTTTACAAGATCAACCCTTAGCCTTGGGGAAGGTTTAGAACATGATGAATTCGACGAACATTCTCATTAAGCAACTACTTTACAAGATCAACCCTTAGCCTTGGGGAAGGTTTAGAACATGATGAAGAAGAGAAAAGTTAGGGTTTATGATGGAAGATGGCTAGGAGCTAGGTTATCTTCCCTTGTCAAAATACAAGCATATATATAGGCATTGGGTGTAAGCTTTCTTAACGGCCAAGAATACTAGATTGAATTAAAGTATAATTTATTAAAGACTAAATCTCTAAGTAAACGTCCTTTAATTCGCCCTATCTTTTTGCTTTGACTTTCTCCTCAAACTTTGGGAAAGGCATTCCTTGTGCTTCTGGGCTCCAAAAATAATGCGAGTGGTCTACAAAAATCAGGCTTGAAATCCTCTCTCAGTCGAACTCCAATTCATATTTTCCATCTCTGTTATCTTCACTGTCACCACTCTGTCATGGTAGCTGTCACGATAGTGATGTATGCGATAGTTTTCTTCAACCTTTCACTCTAGCTCTGCAGTTATCTTCTGTTTCTCTACTGCCCTGGATACTGCCACGACAAACACCTACAAGAATTAACCGAAATCAGCAGTATATGTGCAAAATTATCTATATGTGATGTTTATGCAAATTCTATCCTAAAATGCAACTAAACATGCTTGAGTGCATCAATAATATGGATAAATGAGGGTTAAAATATAGAACATTTATGCACTCAACGTATGTAAGGGTATAGGGGCATGACGAGGGTGAGAGGATGCGAGCCTGAGCAGCCGCACAACAGAGATGTAGTTAGATAGGTTGGAGTTGTTAGGGGTCGCGGCCCAACTCTCTTAGGGTTTAGGCGCGTGTATGTAAAGTTGTTTGTGAGAAACGGTTATATTAGTCTTGAGTTGTTTTCAATAAAATTCCAAAGTTTGCTTAATCTATGCTCTTTATTCTTCTAATTAGTCTACACCAGTCAGTTGAGAGAAAATCCATTTGTCGGGCACGGAAGTGCAAGGCTCACGAAAGGGTTAAGCACGATCACAACCTCTTGGGGCGTGACTAACTTGATTCTACACTAGTCCATAAGTTTCAGCGGCTAAGAGGAATCACCAATCAAATGGGCTTGCTTGTGTTAGGTTGACGCTGAGATTGCTAGGTATTGCCTACATCACGTGAGTGTTCGAGCATCCTAACCTAGAAATAGGAGGGATCATTGTCGACTATCTCGTCGAACTTTGGAATGTCTGCCAGACTTGCCGTCAGGACTTCTTTCTGTTCCACCTGCCGAGATAGTACACTCCTGCAGTGGTAGTGACCTGCTGCGGCCGCGTGACATGGTTGTAGTTTGCCACTCGCCATACCCGCCGAGGTAGCAATTCATGGCAGCGCAAAACATACTAAAAATTTACAATGCAGTTCACATGCTACTGAGCTACATTAGTCTTACCCAATCTATCGCCCAAATCTCTCCCTATCATTCCTCTCATCACTATCTTTATTTTATTTGTGTTTTTATATTTCCACATCGTGAGATTTAATTGCGCATTTACTAAATCTTTGTGCAGGAAACCATTCATAGAAGCTGCTCCAATCCCTGTAGGAGATGATGATATCTTTTATACTATAACTTGACAAGAGTGTGCACTTGCATTCATAAATAGAGAACACCTAGACGCTCTACAAGTTTTTGGCCCCCAAGTGGTGTAGGTGGCAAATTGCAATTACTCCAATATCGATATTTGGTACATCTGACTTGCTCTTCGGAAAAGGTCCCGTCAAACTTGATCTTTGAAGTATGCTGAAGCTAAAGTTAGAATTCCTTCCTATTTGGAATGTTCTTTCTTGTTCTGAATTGCCAACCCAAGATGGCAAAATGCACTGAAAACTTTTAGTGTTGCCTTGGAAGGCTTTGTTCTTTTTTGACACGGTTATTTTGATCTTCTTGCAGGAGCTTGGTATTCTACAACTGTTGTAGTCAAAACCAAATTGCTAATCGTGAAACAACTATAGGTTGAACTCCAAGGCTCGAAGTAGTGATCGATTGATTGGAACATCTAAAAAATATGAGAGGTCGTCATTCTTGCCTTTGAAAGCATTTCTTGCATCGGAATCCCAACCATACTAACTTCAATTTGGGCACATCCTTAAACTTTGTGTTCGTGAAAGCTTCGGCTGACATTGTTGACTTAAATCCCCGACTGGAATATTGTACCTGTCATGTAGTTGCTCTCTTTCTAGCTATATTTGCACTTCGAGATCATTCTCATCAGTGTTACGACCCAAATTTTCCATTAATCTAGTTTTTAATTCCAGACTATTTTCAACTCAAGGTGCTCTCCATAATATAATAAAATAGGGTAAAGTACACAAACAATCACTAAACTTTGGTAAAAAAAAACAAAAATGGTAACCAAACTTTCAAAAATCACAAAATGACAATTAAACTTTATGTTTTATAACAAAATGGTAACTAGAGACCGTATCGATACACCCTACACAAAAAGACAGCAGATTTCGATTTTAAGAACAAGAGAGCTAACTTAAACACCTTAAGCAAGCCTATGACCAACTCTAAACATGCATACAACCTAAAGCAACCAAGAAATACTCATTTAAGGCACATCAAACATACAACAAGGCTAAAAATCAACAAGACAAGGTTTAACTAGCAACCATCATGCTTAACATCCATAAAGGGGTTAAAAGCCACATTAAGACATGCTTCAACATTTTAACATGGTAACAACAAAACAATAACAAAACATAGGAGTTTGGACACCAACTCCATAACAGTAAGTCTAGCATTCTCATTTCCTAAGTATTATTACAAATATAAAATCATACTTTGAGCTAGCAAAGAACTCTGAGACTTCTCCCTTGGCCTGCTTGCCTCATAGGCTACTAACGATATGCATTGTTGGAAAAAGAGAGCGTAAGCTTAAAAGCTTAGTGAGCGGAGCTCTAAAACACAACAACAACAATGTAGTTCAAAACATATATTTAGTTTTAAAGACAAAACCACTTAAGAAGGAAGTACGATAGAACAGAAACATAGACAAAACATGGTATGCACATGCACAACCATTTTCGGTGGGACTACACATCACCGTTCACTACAAGTAGCATATTTCCGATGGGACTACACATCACCGTACTCATCTACTAGTCACCTCCGGTGGGACTACACATCACCGTATTCAACAACAACTAACCATCACGTGAGGCTTGACAACAACTACGACAACACAACAACATTAAAAAGGTGGTAAAAGCAATTGCATTTCAACAAACATGTATAAACACATTCATCGACAATTAACAAAACAAGGCAAGAAACAACTACACTTACACTTGGGTTTAAGTTGGCCCTTAAGGCTCCACCCAAACCCCAAGAAACCTTTCTTGAACATTATAAAGCTTCAAAACAATTTCCACTCACCAGCTCAAAAACCCAAAACAAGCTAACGACCTTCCTTCAAGCTCCCGCAACTCCAGGTGTGACGTCCGAAGGACCCAAATCGTTATCCACTGCATCTACCCAAATCAAAACAATGAATTAATACACCTTTCAACATTCAAACTCACTGAAATCAATTCCATTAAAATTCGACAACAACAAGCATCCAATTTCTATTCCAACTAACCAAAACCATCCTCAAACCTACTCTAACCTCAAGTCAGCCATATCTCTATCAATTTATCATCCAAACCACGTTCAAACACTCCAAAAGCAACAACCTAACACCACTAAAACATCAGGAACCATTCTCCACCATTTCTAAGCCAAAAACCCAAATACCCATAAGTCAAAATTACCCATTTCCCAAAATCTGGGATTTTATGTTAAACCCAAAATCTTAACACCATTTTACACCCAAATATCGTTTACAACTCACCCCAAAACACTATTTTCACTGAAAAGGCTTAAACCCTTCAAAAACCTCATTTTTACCAAAATATAGAAACTTGAAAAATCTTCCAAAACCTTGAAGAGTAGATGCTAAAAACTAGATTAAAAGGAAGAGAGGAATAAAACCATGTGCTTACCTCTTTGAAACCTCCAAAAAATGATGAAGCTTGGTGAAAAAGTGGGTGGCTATGGCTTTTGGTAGTTTTAACGTGAAAATGATTTTGGAAAGGGAGAAGAAGAAAGGATGATAAATTTTTGAAATATATTATTTTATTTTAATTCAAAATTTATCTCAAAAACCTATTTTTGCTCCTTTTTACTAAAAGACCCTTTTTAAAATTCCATTTTCTTCAAAAGCTTTAAAATTAGTTATTTAAATTGTTTCTTCAAAACTTATTTAACCCGAATCGGCTTAACCCAACGTCCAAACCCGAGTATCTCCCGGACCCCAAACCCGGGCGTTACAAGTTAGGTCCTCACATTGATTGAAGAGTTCATTATTCAATATTCCCTAACAAAGTGATATGGGTATTGTTCATCGATCACTATAGGACACATACTTAAAAAAAATAAGATTTAGAGATTAATGATAACTTTGATTTTCTTTTAAAACAACAACCAGGGGTGGAAAATATTTGAAAACCATGGGATCCGAACCGACGGGGAAGGGGAATAACCAGAACCTTCATCTACGAGCATGGGTATAGGGAAAGTTTTATCACCGAAGTTCAAATGGGGATGGGGACGAGGATTGCTATATCCGAACTGTAGGAATAATTGAACTGTAACCGTTAAATAACTGTGGAAATCCCCAAAAAAATATCCACAAAGATCCCTGATATTTTACAAAATTTTTAAAAAATATATAATTAACTCTCATTTACATGTAAACCTACCATTTTATTATTAATATTCTAGTCCATCAAGATATTTGTGTCTTTTTTTAAACCTTATTAAGTTTGGGTGACATTTCAAGTAATTTACAATTTTTTGTTAATTATATAATCTATTTATCTCTATTTCCGCCGTTCATTTTATACAAAAACCTTTCCCCTTCAACCATATGTTTAAGTCTATTGAGTATATGACTTGTAAATTGAAACCGACCATATATTTTGGTTAGTAAAATAGTAAATTTTGTTTAACTTTTGGGGATTAGGATTATCCGAAAATCATAGAGATCCAATAGGTATTAGGATGGGGACGAAAAATTTACCAAAGCATGTAATGAGAATTACCCAAAACTATACCTGCGAGTGTTGGAGACGGAGTGAAAAATGCAAAATCGTCTCCGAAGTCCGAACCGATCGATTCCCACCCATTACAACAACCTCAGTCCGGTCCGAATTAATAGATAAGACTCATTGTTCTCATTTTGAGTGATATCCAAACTAAAGTAGGAAAGAAAAAAAGCCCATCAACTATGGGCTGTGACCGTGACAAGAGGAATACGAGCCTACGATACAAGCTGCAAAGGCTAATCCTTGCATTCGGCTTAAACTCCAAATTAACATAGCATAAAATCAACCCAACCTACACACAATTGAAAGGTCCACAACTATTACATAAATGTGTTTTTTTTGTCAGAGATACAACTATTACAAGAGTTCATTATAAGTAGCGGCGGAACATAGAAGAGTTTAAGGTGGTTTGGTTCCCGCTAATTTTTGGATAATTTTTTTAAAAAAATAAAATTATTTCTATAATCCCTTTAAAGTTTGTAAAATCTTAATATGATCTCTTCAAAATTTTTAATTTTATTTTGGCCCCTTTTATAAATTACTATTTTTTTTAATATCATTATAGTTCCCTTTATAACTTTTTAGTTCCGCCCTGGTTACAAGATGAGAGTACGAATAGATTTTTATCTTCAATCGATATAATTCTCATAACATTTTCTATAATGTGTTGAGAACAGTTGTGAGATTACAATAAAGTTTTATAGTTTATGAGCCTGATAATGTGTTGACAAGTTTTGTTCAAGACACCTAATGGGGTTAGGTTCCGGCATTTGGCACTGTGAAAACGCACAGCTTGCCGGCAGCGAAATGACCCTTATCGACAAACATTGTCTTTTGCTAGCGTAGCCACAAGTCCTGTATCAGAATGTCAATCATTAGCAAACATTGTCGTGCTTAACTTAACCAAGACAGATATGCTAATTTGAATGAAACCGCGCATACATGTGTTTATCCTTTCCATAAACCAATTAATTAAATATGTAATGAAAAATTCGAACCGTTTTATGAATTTACTTCGAATAATTTTTTAAGTAAATATACGCAGACACAGTGAAGCAAAGTAGTTTTATTAAATGCTAGTTTCGCTAAAACCATCCGACGTTCAAAGTTATTATATTTACCCCGATCTGTAATTATTCATAAGCTCCAATGATCAACGTCCAATTAGTGTCCACCTTCAATAATCAGACTGTTTTTTTCCTTTCAATAATTGGTCTAAATAAACCAAAACAGTCAAGTGAATAAAATGACAAGAGTTTTCCTAGTATCCAAGACCCTGTCCCCAGACAGATTGTTACAGCAAAGCCGAAATGTTTTGGTCCTTTTTGGAGTGCAAACCTTACAAGCAAGATAATAATACAACAAAACACTAAGAAAAATATAACCACAAAAAAGAATATCTCAAATTATATATTTTTTCAACAAACCTAAATGAGATCGAGTGTTAATGATACTGAACCAACTAAACAAATTTACATTAGCTATCTCAATATATTTAATTCAAATGATTAATAGGGTGGATATTTGATGTATTGACATTATATAAAATTATAAATTATATATCATCACTTAATCGGTCGTTCATAACATTTTTAAAATAAATTTAATTAAAATTATTTTTAATGTTGTGTCATTATAGGATTCATTATTGATGAAACATGGAATTATAAAACTTATTAAATATTAATCCTCATTATTAGAAAAGAGGATGTTGTTCACCCTAAAAAATTCAGGTTCGAACAACTTTATCTACAACGTATGTGTACATTATCAAATGATTAAGAAAAACTATCAACAACACCCTTCAATAGAGTTATGGTTCATTAATTGGGGTGTAAATTTTAGTGAACATTATAATTTTAAACAGAAAAAAACAATATTTTATGTTAGGAGAGTAGACATTTGTAAATTATATTAAAATATATGGGTGTGAAATTACAAAATTTTAGGTGTATAAAATTAAGGGTTTTGCTATACATAACCCTAACGACATATAAGAACTACTAAATTCCTATTATTAATACTTATTTTACTTTTCAATAAAATCTATTATATTATATTCTTAAAAAAATAAACATCATTAAGTTAGGTTGTTCAATGTAATTAAATCCTAAATCCCTAAATATTTAAATCTTAAATCTTAAATCCTAAACCATAAAAATCATACAACCATGAGTCCCGATAACTAAACTCCAAACCAAAAAAATCATACACCATAAATCACAAAGTATAAAACCCTAAACCCTAAACCCTAAAATAATAAACCATAAATTCTAAAACTCATAAACCATTTTACATGATTATTAATTGCATTAAACACCCTACATTAATAATGTTTAATTTTTTCAAAATGTAATTAATTATATTATAATATATTCCATTGAAAAGTAAAATAATCATTAAGGATAGAAATTTAGTAGTTCTTATATGCAGCCCTTGGGACTATGTATAACAAAATTCTAAAATTAAATTATCAATAAAAAACATAAAGAAAATATTTAAACTATATGAGAATTACATATGTACCCAAAAATATCTGAGAAATTAAAAAAAATCTTTGATTGGGAACTTTTTATTGGTTGAGTGGTGAAACATGTTCATTTATTTTTTACATTATGTGGGTTTAATTCCACCGTTGATTGAAAATTTAAATATGGCTCTACCGAAAATGAAAAAAAAAAAGAACTTTGATTAAACAGTTTTAAGTTAATGAAAATTTTCCTATCCTCACTATGAAAATAATCAGTTTGGTCACATTTATCATGGGGGTGGATACTTAGGAATTTGGTGGGCATCATGTGGTAATCATGAGTATGTATTTTCCAGGCTGAATCCATCCACTGTATCTATAAACAAAATCCCATTCAGCCAACTGATATTCGTAACGGTTATTGAGAAGAACAAAATAGATTAAAAAATGAATGAAATGGGAATACTTGTTCTTGGTTAAATAAACACCGACCAGTAATTGAGTTTCTTGAGGTTCAAGTCTAATATCTGCACTGGCAAAGCCATGGAATTATCTTCAAACTAAAGTAAAACCACGTAGTTTTTTTACAAAGTCCCGCTGTTTTGCATGGAAAGTAACAGCAAGGTATTCTACGCAAGGCCCACCATTTACAAAACCCCCCTTTTCCCTATGGTTTAATTTTGATTGCAGTCCCTCCAGTACACTGAAATCAAAGATTTAATCTCTTTAACTTATCTGGCATAATTTGATGTTCTTTTTTTATAATGTTATTCAAATAAAAAAAACTTATAACATTCGATTGACGTGTAAATTTATTATCGATTACATCATGTATGACCGGATAATAGAAAAAGTAGATGGATGAACTTATACCAAGTTACAGTAGACTAAATAACGTTATTGAGAAAAAACGTGGAACCAATTATTCGTTAGTATATGTGCAACCGTGCACGGCATAAGTAACGTGAATGTTCGGACCGGTCGGGCCCTTCGTGGGCCTTCAGATATTTTAACCCAAATATTTTCTTCAAATAGAGCATATCTTTTTCAAATTATGTTTTGGAATTAAAAGGATAAATATTAAAAGATTCTTTTAATTCATAAAATAATTTTAGAAATTGCTCTTTAAAGACTCATTAATTCTCAATATTAAATGCTCCATTAGGTCAAAAATTTTCAATAGTTCACCCTATGAAACTCCTATAAATACCATGTAAAACTACTAAGTTTTACACAACTAAAAAACACAGAGAAATAAAACTGTGTAGCTACATACCTCAACTCGTTTTCCAATCGGTTTGGTTTAAAATATATTGTATCTATATTATGTTCTTTTTGATTAATAATAATATCAATATTTGATTTTATTATTTTATTATTTTATTTTTAAATTAACACTTTTCTAACAAGTTTAGCCTAATAGAGGGACCACGACCGAATTTAACCCCTCTTTCTCCACTTCCCTACTATATAAGTAGCATTGCTTGTGTCTTTTAGGCATACAATCTTCTAAATTTCTTTCTGTTTTTCTTTCTTTCTTACCCTTTTGAGTGTTTGTTATCAGTTAAGTTAGATTGTGCAAATGGCCTCAAGTTCGAGCTGGACGGCAAAACAAAACAAGTTGTTTGAGAATGCTTTGGCTATCTACGACAAGGACACACCAGACCTGTGGCAGAAACTAGCCAGCGCTGTCGGAGACAAAACCGTGGAGGAGGTGAAGTTGCATTACGAGAATCTTGTGGAAGACATCAAGCAGATTGAGTCTGGCAATGTGCCCTTACCCCCTTACCGTAAGATTAAGAAACCCAGAGGCAGCAAAGGATACAATTACATGGATAACGAACAAAGGTAGGGATCCCTATTCCCCTCCGCTAGAGTTTGTTTTCTTCTTTTTTTTAAAGATGGATGGTCGAAAGTCGAAACGCAATACTTGCGGTTGCAGCTGTGTTTTCAGTAGCATTGTTTTTATCGTGGTTGTAGTAACGGATACTATTGCGGTCTTGAATTTTTTAATAACGGATGTTATTGGGCACATAACAGTTATGAGTATCACAGTTTTGGACTGTGCATACATTGACCGCTATTTAAATCCCTAGTTGCGGTAATGTTTCGTTAAAATATTAATATTGCTTTTATGTTCTCGTGCAGGATGAAGAATCTAAGGCTTTAGAGAAGCATGGAGCAGAAACAACAAAGAGATTGGACCTTCAATAAAGCAAAAACATCTAGCTCATATTTCGTTTTCAGTGTTAGAATATTTAATTAGTTAGGCTTGTTAGTCAGTTAGGGTTGATATAAGTTTGGGCTAAAAATACCTAATATTATTGTAACCCAATTGCAGATGACAATTTAATAAAAAAGATTCAGAATTTCTTCCTCTCTTTTAGTTTCTCTAAATCTAGTTGCTGTACAAAATCCACCACCTTTCATTATTTCCGGCCATCATGCCTGAGTTTTCACATTCAGTACTGATCAAAGTTGTGCCTTCCTATTCTTGTGCTGCATATTTATACTTCCTTTAATGTACATGCATCCTTCAAATTTCAATTAATGTCTTTTTCTTTATATATACTTGAAATGGCCGGATATAGTATTGAAACACCTTTATGCAGGAATGAATCGGATCAGAATTCAAGTTGAAACTGTTGTCGAGTTTGTAATTTTTGTTATCGCAAATCGCTGTTGCATCGGGGAAACGTCCTTAATGTAACATAGCGGTGCGGTAGCGTAATTATGTTGGCACTTTTATCTAGCAAGTCATAGGGATTTGATTTGTATCGGGAAACTAGGGTATGAATTGAAGAGTCCATTTTTAATTGGTTTATTCTCTCTTTTATATGGTTGACTACTTGACTTATTTAGTAAGATTGCTAAATTTAATGTACTCTGTTTTTTTTTTTTATAAAAGCTGGGATACTACCGGATGCCTTATTAAAAATTTTTCTACACTTAAATAGAGAAAATTGTATCATATGGTAGTACAGTAAAACCCCTATAAATTAATACATTTAGCACATGAAATTTTATTAATTTAGATAAATATTAATATATCGATAAATTAATAATTTATTAATTAAAAGAAAATTGCTCAATTCAGCAAATATGTATAACTTTGATAAATATATTGTGTGCAAATAAATTGTGGCTAATATTGTTGAAAGTTCTACTAATGATGAAGTTGAAGATGATTCAACACCACTTGAACTAGTCACGCGAAAGGAAGCATTGAATGCGGCAACAACTCTTCACAATTTTTTATTGCAGTTGGAGACCTCAACGCCAGAACTTGTGGGTGCAATTAGAAAAGTAAGAGATGAAATTGAATTAGATTTGAATTTTAAAAAGAAACAGATTACAATAGATTTATATTTTAGCAAGTTACCAAAGTAGTAATTGTAATATTTATAAATTATAAATTTATAGTTTTGATGGGACCTTTATATTTATAAATGGGGTCTCCAAAAATTTATTACATTATTATCTTATCGAATTTGATAATTTTTTACATTAGCCCAAGTCGGAATCGAAAAAATTTATTATTTAATAGAATTTATTAATTTAAAGAGTATTAATTTATAAAAATTTTACTGTATTTACAGAAAAGCAATACAAGAACAAACTCGACGGCGTGATAAACGACAAAACAACTCCAAGCTAAAAGTCACAAGGTCCCGAAAACACAGACCAAAACAAAAGCAAAGAGCTACAAATAAACTCTAGCTCTAGTACTAGACACGGTTCCAACAGGAACCGACTCTGGAACAAAACCAAATGCTTCCCTGTCAACAACAGCAGCACTCGCCGAGGGGGGTTTCATAAAATGTTCCACACCAATCGGAGCACCACGGCTCAAAGAGACAAGACAGTCAGCAACACTATTCTTCTCACGATGAATATGGAAAACTAGGGTTATAAATGAGACGAGACAGACCGCGAGCTACTTGAACTCGACTCTGTCAAAGTTCGGTCAACACTTGACTTGATTGGACTCGGCTCGAGCTTGAACTCGGTTCGAGTTCTTAACGAGCCGAGTCAAGCTACTCGATACCCAACTCGAAAATATAATATACTAAAAATTTTAATTATTTAAATTTAAAATCTAAATTCCTAAACTTAAAATCTTAAAACATAAACCCTAAACATAAGTCCTACACCCTAAAATCTAAATCTTAAATTCTAAATCCAACAACCCAAACCTCTAAACCCTAAACTAACACCTTAAACCCTAAAACTAACAAGCTTGTGTAAACTTTAGTTTACGCAACTTGTGCATCAAAGTTTTTTTTTTCTAATAAGGCTTTAAATGGACGAGACAGATCGTGAGCTACTCGAGTCCGACTCGGTCAAAGCTCGACTCGATTTAACTCGACTCAAGCACGAACTCGAATCGAGCTCTTAACAAGCCGAGCCGAGCTTAGATTATTTAGGTTTTGTAACACCAAAAAAATTACGCCCAAATTGTAATCCCTAGATTCGAAATGTCCCTAATTTCGAAATCCCTAAATTCAAAACCCTAGAAATTGGGAATTTAAATATAAAACCCTAATTGAGAAATTTGGGAATAATTGAATTTTTAAACGAATTTAGTGACCTTTTTTGTAAAGAATTGATATTAGGTACCTATTTTGTGAACCCTAGAAAAGTACAAGGGCTTACCTTGTAATTTGTCCAGAATTTTGGTTATATAAGCCATCCAATTCCCCTACAATTTTGTTTCTTTTTTGCCGCAACAGTTCGTTCCCTCTCCCTCTTGAAACACATGTTTCTTTTCTTTTTTTTTTATTTAATTCGATCAAATACCAAGCTTAGTCCAGTACGAATATAGTTGGATCCAATACTTCTGATCATGAAAAATCACATCATTCTGTAAGTTGAGTATAGCTTCGCTAAGGTGTATTTTCTTACTGTGCTAAATAATAATGATTTTTACTGTGTGATATTGTTTTATATCGTATGCATATTTTTACATGTGATGTGGCGTGATGAATTTTTCATGCATTCATACTTGATTCTTGATTTAACTAAACATCGGATTTACCGAATTGTATTCATCGGATTTATCGAACTATGAAATATCGGATGTATCAGATTATGTTTTGAGACTATTACAAATGTTATTTTACATCATTGTTTGCATAGGATGGGATTGTACGATGGAAGCAATGGTTTTTGCCACACATCGATTGGTGGATGTAGAGAGTGGTTCTGGGGAACTTTACTCTTCAGACGGTGTTGTAGTTAGGATTCATTGAATTGTTTTTATAAGTTAAAGCTTTTGTGTTGTACATTGTCATTTGTGAATTTATAGATTTTATCGAAATAATTATGTTTTTGAGATTGAGATTTTTCTTGCACTTTAGAGACATACTAAGCTCTCTAGCTTATTCCCCCATAGTTTTCCTTTTACAGATATCTTGGACTTTAGGCGACGTGGTACTTGGAGAATCTCACATTTTATTTAGTTATTTTATTATTTAGTACGAAACCATTTTTAATTATTCAGATTATTATTTTATTATATTGAAATATTGATGTATTTTCATACTTTCGAGAATAAATGTCTTGAGATTATTTTTCTAGAATTCTTTTACTATGATTTTATTTCAGAGATTTTATATAAACATTATAATATTTATTATGATATTTTTATTTTTATTTACTATAAGATATTTATTAAATTACTGTTATTTTTTTAAGTTAAAGTATAATTTTTAAAATTGAATTTCTTGAGAGTTAAGTTTTCAATCGTGACTTCCTAAATTCGGTCTTTTCTTCTTGGCCGAGTTTAGAGGGTTACGCTTGTTAAAAAGAGTCGAGCTTAGCACAACTCGAGCTTGAGTCATCTCGTTTACGCCTATATGAAAAACTTGCACCCTCCACTCACGAGCCAATAAATCATGTATATCATCCATCAAAGCGCTATTAGCTAAGACATTCGACTCCCAACGAAGAATCTTTGCAACCTCCTCATTATCAACTTTCAACTCCACTTGCTGATAACCCAGACACTAAGCATGAAAAAGGATACCATGAGTAGCCCACAACTCCGCCACCAGTATCGAATAACAGTCAGGGCTCCAAGAAAACCAAATATCCAGGATCCACTAGAATCCCTCAAAGCCCCATCACCACCAGCCATATTATACGAGCAACGCACTGCCTCATTAGAGTTACCTTTAACCCATTCAACAGGAGGGCACTGTCAAAGTAGCGATTCACAGGACTTAGACACTCCCTCAACAAGGGCAAGCGAGGCCACAAACTCTGTCGCAAGACAGTCCCCTCTTCGCCTTATATCTTCCTATAGTGTATAGCACGGGTCAAGGATCCTGCTACACCGATGCTTCCATAAGAGCCAATAGTAACAGAAAACTTCACCTCCCAATTCGTCGAGTCCCGAGCAATGCTACCCATTTTGCAAAGGTTCTAGTGCATCTAATCAGCATAAAGAATAGACAAAAAATCATTCAAAAGGTTCGGCCTAATAACCTAGTGCCACAAATTGACAGCCACCGAAAAATTATGCAAAATATGATCCACACTCTTCAAGCCATCTAAACAAAGAGAGCACTCTCCTGAACTTGTGATATGACGCCGCGGCCGTTCTTCATTTGTTAATAAGAAAATTTGAATTGAAAGCCATAAGAACACTTTAACACGTGGCGACAACTGCAAAACCCAAACCTTCTTCCACGCAAAACTACTAGGCACCACCGAATCAGGGACAAGGGACGCGTAGGCGGATTTGGTCGAAAAGCAACGGTCATGCTCCCAATGCCACCCTGAGAGGTTACTGCCCATACGATCCCTAGGGGGTGGGACAACAACTATTTTATTAAGAATGTGTGGAGGAAGTAGCAAGACAAGCCGAGTCCAATCTCACATACTATTATCATCAACCATATCGCAAATCATCGTGGGAGGAGAAGGCGAAGCTGTTATCACTACACCAAACTTGGTCTATAGCGGCGTATTTTGAACAAACGCCGCGAATATTTTACTTATAACGGCGTTTGTAGCATAATCGCCACAAAATGGTAAATTTCGCGGCATTTTTATAGTAAACGCCGCTACAGAATATCATATATTGACGTTTTTCAACAAAACGCCGCAATAGCTTTAGTTTTAGCGGTGTTTTATTTTAAAAATACCGCAACAGGTAAGGTTTACCGACGCTTGGGTCTAAAAACGCCACAATAATTAAACACACTTATATTCTTAATTTCAGATACACCAATATCCCCAAATTCATCGTGATAAAATCCCTAAGTATTGCTCATGCTCCCCCTCGCTGTCGCTGCTTTTCGGCACTGCTCACCGTCGCTGCTTGTCGTCGCTCCTCACCGTCGAGGCATATGACTTTCTCCAAGAAAGCTCACGAGCCCTCCACCCTTTGTGAGCCGTCGAGTCAGACAATCTTTGTTTCAGCAAACAAGAAGAAAAAACATTCTTTCTCATTCTCTCTCAGGTTCTCCTCTATTCTCCCTCTCTCATTCTCTTTCATTTACTTAACTCGATTCTCTGATTCTCTTTACAGGCGTCAAATGAAACCCGTCTCTTGATTCAGTCGATTGACACTTCTTCTCCATTAAACAAACAATTATTTATATATGATTACATATATGGTTGTGTTGTGTCTCTCTGTGTGTGTTTGTGGTCATATTTGCTTCAGTTGATATTGGGATTCAAAGCTTTATGCTTTTATTTCTAAAAGAAAGTATGGAATTTTTCTTTTTTCCGTTCTTTGTTTGGTGATAATAATTTGATTTCCTGTTAAATTCATATTTTTTTATTCTTGCTTATTGCAGGTAATTCTTGAGTTTCTTTTTCCAGATGATTGGGGTTGGATTTTCTGGCATGACACTCTTGAACCAAGACAGAACAAACCAGCAAGATCCAATAAATTTCCCCACTTTTACTTGTTTCCTTTTTATTTTAAACTAATTCTTTTTGTTAAATGTGTTTATTTACTTTATATTTTCAGTCTTTGATTGGTAAAATCTCGAGTGTGAAGGGAAAGAGTCAAAGTAATAAAGAGATTGAAGTTAGATTTGGTTCCTCAGGTGAGTGCTCTTATAGTATCAAATAAATAAAATTTACCAATTATCCTAATTTTCTTCTTTCAGAAGATATAGCATTTGATTCAAAATGATGTATAAGTTCAATTCCTTATTATTATTTTGTCAAAGATACCATTCTATTCTCTCTTTTTTCCAATTGAAAACAATTAGTATTGATTTTTTTTTTTATTTTTTTGGTACGAAAGAGGTCCGGCTTTGAGAATCGGAGAAAGTATTTCGGATGTCGGGATTCAAAGCTCATATTTACTGGATTTCATCTTTTAAGAGTTGCTTCATGAACTAACTGAGTTATGTCCAAAGCTCCATTTAGCTTTATTTGTATTACTTTCTTTTGCTTTATGAAAGTGAAATGCAAAAAGTGTTTATGAATAGATTTGTAACTTTTTATGTATAAAAGAGGTCAGAATTCAGAATAGAAGAAAGGGTTGCGGATATAGAGATTTCAAATCCAATGTTACATGGTTACACTAACCAACTAGACTAGAGTTCATTATCCTCCAAGGCTCCATTTAGCTTTTATTTTTTTATCTCTTACTATTCATTTTTATTATAGAAGTAAAAATGAAATATCCTTCTGAAGTTGTAATTTTTTCTATCTTTTTTTGTTTGTTTTGGTGATGATATGTATAAACTAACAATTACCATAGGAAAAAATGGCAATTTGTTGAGAATATATTCTTGTCTGAAACTTTAATCCAAAGAGTAAGAATGGTAACTTAACTTTCACCACCACTTTTCTTTGTTCTTTGCCTTTTATATAGTGTTGTTATGCGATTCTTGAATTATTGTTTAGATTCCAGTTTCAATCTCTCGAACTTAAATCTTCTTCTCATAATCTAAGGGATGCTGGTGCTCGAATTTGTGATTATATTACTTTAATTTGCATGTGAGTGCCGAAGGCAGATGTACTATACTCATGACTGCATATCGAAGTGAGTGGGGTACATTTATGAGTCGGAGTGACATAACTTTGTGCTAAAGCTTATAAGCCGGTTGAGTTGACAAGAAAAAAATGGTTTTGAAGGCTGTTGTTATAAGAGAAAACTAGGTCTAGGAGCCAGGAGGGAGGAATTTCTTTTACAGCTTTATAACTTTAATGATAATGTCTGTTTATTTTACTTTCTCAGTTGTGAAATTTTGATGTCTACTTGAATTGAACTGTTAAAATTGTTGAATCGCTTGTAGTTAATAAAAAAGATGTTTAAGCTGTTATTTATTTTCTCCATGTTATCTAAATAATTCAGTCGTAGAAGTCATTGGACTTATTGCACAACTTCTGTAAATATTTTGGAGTATTTATACTTTAGTTTATACTTAATAGTACCATGAACTGCATCTAGGCTATGGTGAGCAAAATCTTTTGATTTGAGTAAGCTCTCTTGTCTTCCTATTAATCTAGCATTATTACAAATCTAATTGACTCCTTGATGACATTACTTATGGTAGAAGGTATACTGATTGTTTTAACCATATGAAATTGTTATTGAATTCTTATATCTAACTTTTTTTGGTATAGGGATTGGAGATGGTGGTCGATAGTAGTGTTGACCAAGAGCTAGTGGATCGGGAAAGAGAGGCATAAGAACGAAATATGTAGAGAGATTAAATTGTGACAAAATGAACTTTTTGTAATGAAATAAATATTTTGTTTAACCAATATTTTAAGTTAATTGTGACAATATATTTTTGGATGAAATAAATATTTTATTTAACAAATATTTTGAATCTGTAATTTACATTTTCTGATGAAATAGAAGTAGGGAAATTTTAATTTATTATTATTATTTTATTTCCCCTACAATCAAGCTTAGCGGCGTTTGAAAAACAAAACGCCACTAAAAGTCAGGCTATTGCGGCGTTTGTCAAATAAAACGCCACTAAAGGTCAGGCTTTTGCGGCGTTTGAAATATAGAACGCCACTAAAGAATACTTATTCGCGGCGTTTGTAAACACAAATGCCGCTAAAGATCTCGACTTTTTGCGGCGTTTTTTACCGAAAAACGTTGCGAACTATTGCGGCGCTGCTTTAAGCGGCATTTCTTACGACGCTTTCTTAAGCGCTAGCAAAGTTTTTAACGGCGCTAAAAAACGCCGCTATATGGTTAAAAAACGCCGCTATAGAACTATTTTGTTGTAGTGTATAGAAGAAAAAATCAAGCGACAACCAGTGATCATACCAGAAATCAGTACTTCTCCCAAAGGGACTGTTTTTATTCTCTTTAATCTATGGATTTTGAATATACTTACCAACTATACCAAGAGTCCATCTCAATGAGCTACAATCTTCCATGAATGTTACGCTTTTGGAAAGTTAAATCTATTCAGAATGGAGTTTTTATGAGTCGAGAAATATCAAATATGCTTTTTTTTTCATAATTTTTCCATTCAAAAAAATATCATTTTTTCATCTAAAGAAAGTTTCATTCAAACTAAAACAAACCAATAAAAATGAATTAAACAAAGCCCAAAACAGAAATAGTAAGCCCATAGGCCTACTAACGACCCCTTGAAACATAAGCACGAAGCTTTCGTGATTCGCAAGGGGTCCACTAAACGAGGAGTCCTTGGCGATTGGTTACGTTGACAGGTGTTTGAACGAGTTGGATGACGATGATGATAGGGGAGAGGTTATGATGATCGTTTGAACCCGAGCGCTTCTCCACCTCGTTGAAGAAACTATGTTTTTATTCATTACCAATGCACCTAAACCCCCTCGCCCCGGTCTGGTCGATTGACCGGTTTGAGTGGGCTACACGGGGAAAACCGATGCGAAACCCGTTAAGGTTTCACCTCGGTTATCAACCCTAAAAATTTCTTTTTAATTATATTATCTTTTCTAGAGGTAATAATGAATCCTATATGAGGAAGGCAACAACGGAAGAACATATGAGACAATCAACCAAACAACTCACCGAAACAGTCCATTTTTGTTCTTTATAGCAGGCCGTATCGAAACGCCCTTAGGGTGTTTCGATACGCCTTGACTTGGTCAACAGGCCAGAGTCAACCTAACGAGACCATTTCGAAACAGGGGTGACCCGTATCGAAACGACCCCATCAGTCAACTTCTCATGGTCAAAGAGATGAAGGTCGTTTCGAAACGCTAAAGCCCGTTTCGATTCGTTAATTTATCGTCAATTTCTCAGAATTCCAGTAGCAAAAATGTATCGAAACGGCCCCTAGGCGTACCGAAATGCCCGACCAAAAACAAAGGGACCGTATCAAAACGGGTTCGACCGTTTCGAAACGCCCTTTGTCTACAGGTTGGTTTTAGCTGGTTTATGGCACAAGGATGTCCCTAAACCCCTCTAAAACCTCAAACAACACACTAACATCAACCCTAAGGCAAAACCAACAAAACAAACATACTCAACACTTCAAACATAACAAGGCTATACATCAAAGGAACCAACATCAAGAATCATACATCCATGCATAACATTAAAGGTATCATGCTTCAACAAGGCCAACACTTAGGCAAAATAAGATGGGTAAAAACCAACATGGTTTACAAGCAAGACATACATCCGAAAGCCAATTTAACAAGACATAAGAAAGGAGTCTAACATGCTCCTAACAAAAACCATCAACATACTTCAAAAGCATCACAACACAAATACATATCTCATTGCTTGACCATTACATCATAATTAAAATACCCATACTTGATAGCTAAGATAGCACCACAAAGCACACTTGGAGGCCCCTTCTTGCACAAGCAACCCACGTGCTACTGATCTGCATTGTCGAACAAAAGAGAGCGTAAGCATAAAGCTTAGTGAGGGTAGCTCATTAAAAACAAACCTCAACAATGCAGGGTCCAAGCACGATCTCAACCAAGGTAGATGCACGTTCTTACCTTCGATCCTCGAGAGCCAAAAATGTACATGATGCATGAACAATTACTCAATAGTATGTCATGCTTAACAAGCTCATATCCACAACATATGTAAGCACATATACCCATCCACAAGAGAATTGCATTGATACACATATCAACTCATATTGGCACCTAGCTATGACTCGAATACGCAGATAAACATGTTGGAACTCACATCCAACAACAACTTTACCTCACGGTGGGATTACACTCATCACCGTTCTCGCGGAGAGGATTCCACTCATCCTCATGCACCATCGATGGGATTACACTCATCACCGACTATCATATACATAAGAAGAATTTCCTGGCAAACCCGTACTCCATCTTGATGACTACCATCATCAAGACCACGCGCACATTTGACTCACGTGTGCACACTAATATCCTAATGATCGATCATTTGTACCCAAGCATACTAGTGCCAACATTTAACTCAAACCACAATACCATTTAATGTCAAATTCCATGCTTAGCACGAACTCACCATGATCACAATCATGAACCATCCACATGCATATCACAATGCATCACAACATGCCTCAACATACATGTATATCACATTTATACATAATCATCATAATACACATCACCATGAGGCATAAACAACAAGTTAAGAGTTCAACCAATGTCTCTAATTAAAGCTTAGGATTAGGCTACCACCCTAATCCTAACTCTAGGTGGGTCTACCAAGCCCAACCTAGTCCACATGCTTGAACCAAACACTTAAAACCACTTTGAAAACATTTAACCACTCACCTTCACTTCCAAGCTCAACTACCAAGCAAGCAATCACCTTCAAGCTTCCGGATTCACTCCCGAGGCTTCACCAACACACATCCTTGTCTCTAAACAATCTCAACACAATCCAAACAACCTTAAATCGGCTCAAACATCAAAGTAGCTAGCCCGAAATACTAATCAAACATCAATCACAACAATTCAAGCCATGGACAACCCCCAAAAACCACAAACCCGAGCAACCCACAAACCTCAATCAAAACTCATGATTCCAACATTTTTACTACCTCCAAATGATTCCAAAACAACCCCCAACCGTAGTACTAACCTCAGCCCACAAATTCCAACCTAAAACAACCCCAAAAACTCTTCCAAAACCCTTCAAAAACCCCTTGGAAACCCAAATCCGGGAATGTGAATAAAATCATGTAAAAATCATATATGTTGGACCATTTGGTTCACAAACATTATATCTAACACTATTAAATCAAAACTTTAAGTTAAACACAATAAAGTTACCATTTTTATTCAAATCCCCCAAGAACTCAATTTCTAGAACTTGGATGAAAATGAAAACTACTTGTACTTTTGAAGAGAGAAAGGTGAGGACAAGTCGAAAACGTAATTACCTTTCAAAACCGAGTTGAAACGAAGGAGCAAGGGAATGGAATAGTGAAAGAGGAAGAGAGCTTCTCTTTGTCGTGGGTTGAAGAAGATGAATAGTGAAAGATGATAAAAAGGGGTGTTTTAATTAAAAAGGGGGCTTTTTAAATTGAAGTCTACTTTATTACGAAAATTCCATTAATGAATGGCCAATTCTTCTTTACTTTGAAATCCATGTAATTTGAGTTTTATTTCAATTCGATCCAACCATAAAATGTTTGTTTTGAAATCACAAGGTCCAAATAATATATTATTATTTTTAATTAGAAAACTGAGACCCACAATATTATTTAAATATTCTTTTCACCCGACCCTAAAACCCGAGTGTTACAACTCTCCCCCACTTAAGGAATTTCGTCCCCGAAATTACCTGACAGAAACAAGTACGAGAACTGCTCAAGCATATCAGCTTTCCTCTCCCACGTGGCCTCTTCCACACCTCTATGTCTCCACAACACCTTGACCAACTCTATGGTCTTGCCACGCAACACCTTGCTATCAGAAGCAAGTATCTCAACAGGCTCTTCATTGTATGACAAATCCGGATTCAACTCTATCTCCTCAACCGACATAACATGAGAAGGATCTGATCTATATCTCCTAAGCATCGACACATGAAAGACATCATGGATCTTCTCTAACTCAGAAGGCAATCTCAAACGGTAAGCTACTGGCCCAATTCGTTCAACTATCTCATACGAACCAATAAACCTCGGACTCAACTTGCCTTTCCGGCCAAATCTCATCACCTTCTTCCACGGAGATACTTTCAGAAACACTTTCTCACCCATTGAGAACTCAATCTCTTTTCTCCTCAAATCTGCATAAGACTTCTGATGATTGGAAGCTGCTTTCAAACGGTCACAGATCAACTTCACTTTGTCGGTAGTCCCCTTAAGCAAATCCGGCATAGGTAACAACCTTTGACCAGTTTCAGCCCAACAAATCGGAGTCCTACATCGTCTACCATACAAAACCTCATAAGGAGCCATCTGAATACTAGACTGATAGCTGTTGTTGTAAGCAAACTCAACTAAAGGTAAATGCTTCTCCCAAAAACCCTGGAAGTCAATCACACAACAACAGAGCATATCCTCTAAAATCTGTATCACTCGCTCTGACTGTCCATCAGATTGCGGATGATAAGAAGTACTGAAATGCAAACGGCTACCTAGAGCACTATGCAAACAACCCCAGAACCTCGAAGTGAATCTAGGATCTCTGTCTGAAACAATAGACTTCGGAACTCCATGAAGCCTCAATATTTCACGGATGTACAAGTTCGCCAACTTGTCTAAGGAATCCATAGTGTTAACTGCTAAGAAGTGAGCACACTTAGTGAATCTATCAACAATCACCCAAACATAATTCTTCTTCGAATGAGACAACGGTAACCCCGACAAAAATTCCATGTTGATCCTCTCCCATTTCCATTCCGGAATCTTCAAAGGCTGTAACAAACCTGAAGGAACCTGATGTTCTACCTTCACTCTCTGACAAACCATACAACGGCTCACGTACTCGGCTACATCCTTCTTCAAACCAACCCATAAGTAATCATTCTTCAAGTCACGGTACATCTTAGTACTACCCGGATGCATAGAAAAAGGACTCGAATGTGCTTCACTCAGAATTAGACGTCTCAACTCAACATCTTCTGGTACAACAACTCTATCTCTAAAGCACAACAAATTCTCACCACTGAAACTATACTCGGTCGGTCTACCTTCGGCTATGTCCTGAACATGAGGAACTAAAGTCACATCTTGCAACTGCTTCTCTCTAATCAACTGAATCAAAGAAGGCTTTACTTGCAACTCGGTGATCAAACCACCATCATCGGATACACTCAATCTAGAAAACATAGCTCTCAACTCAACTGCAAACTTTCCTACTCAAAGCATCGGCTACTACATTTGCCTTACCTGGATGGTACTCAATGGTCAAATCACAATCTTTCAATAACTCAAGCCATCTTCTCTGTCTCAAGTTCAATTCTCTCAGTGTCATCAAATACTTCAAGCTCTTATGATCGGTGTAAACTATACACTTCTCACCATACAAGTAGTGACGCCAAATCTTCAATGCAAACACAACTGCGACTAACTCTATATCATGAGTAGGATAATTCTTCTCATGAACCTTCAATTGTCTAGAAGCATAGGCAACAACTCTTCTTTCTTGCATCAAAACACAACCTAAACCTATGTAGGAAGCATCACTATAAATCACAAACTCCTTACTTGAAACTGGTTGCACTAACACTGGAGCATTTGTCAAAGCTTCTTTTAGTTTCTCAAAGGCCTTCTGTCTTGCATCTGACCATTCAAACTTAACTCCTTTTTGCAACAATTTAGTCAAAGGAGCAGCTACACTAGAGAAACCATCAACAAGTCTCCTATAGTAATCGGCTAATCCTAGGAAACTCCTAATCTCAGTCACAGACTTAGGTTGTTTCCACTCCACAATAGCCTCAATCTTCGACGGATCAACACGGATACCTTCGGCCAAAACAACATGGCCAAGAAATACAACCTCTCGAATCCAGAACTCACATTTGCTAAGCTTCGCATACAACTGATTGCTCAACAACCTCTGTAGAACAAATCTCAAGTGCTCATCATGCTCTTCTTCTGTCTTCGAGTACACAAGAATATCATCAATGAAAACAACTACAAAACGGTCTAGATAGTCTCTAAAAATTCTGTTCATCATATCCATGAATGCTGCAGGTGCATTCGTGAGCCCAAACGGTATCACAAGGAACTGATAGTGACCATATCTAGTCCTAAAAGCTGTCTTCAGAACATCACACTCTTTCACTTTCAACTGATAATACCCTGATCTCAAATCTATCTTCGAGAACACTGAATCACCTCTCAACTGATCAAACAAATCATCTATACGAGGCAACGAATACTTGTTCTTTGCAGTCAACTGATTCAACTGCCTATAGTCAATACACATGCGCATGCTGCCATCTTTCTTCTTCACAAACAACACATGAGCACCCCAAGGAGAACTACTAGGCCTGATGAAACCACAGTCTAATAATTCTTGCAACCGACTCTTCAATTCTTTCAACTCTTTAGGAGCCATACGATACGGAGCTATCGAAACTGGATTAGAGCCTGAAACAGTCTCAATCACAAACTCAACATCTCTGTCAGGAGGTAAACCCGACAACTCTTCAGGAAACACATCCGGAAAGTCACATACTGTTCTAATGTCTTTCGGTCTAGCCTCACTCATATTCGGATTCATCACATAAGCTAAGTAAGCCCCACATCTGGAATCCATCAACCTATGAGCCTCTAAAGCTGACACAACATTAGACAAGAACTTAATGTTCTCGCCTACTACTACTACCTCGTAGCCATCAGAAAGTTTCAAAGAAATTCTCTTCGTCTCAAAATCCACACTAGCTCGGTGCTCAACTAACCATTCCATACCCAAAATGATATCAAAACCATAAAAAGGAAGCTCTATCATATCAACAGAAAACACATGACCCTGAATCTTCAGCGGACATCTCCTATACATACGTCTAACCACAACTGTCTCACTAAAAGAACTAGTCACATGCATACCTACATCTAAGATCTCAACAGGTATATCTAACTTCCGTGCATGCTCACTCAAAATGTAGGAATGTGTAGAACCCGAATCAACCAAAGAAAGCAAAGACATAGACTGTAACTCAAAATTACCTGCTATCACATCAGTGTCGTTCCCGGCCTCTCTCTGAGCATAGACTCTTGCTGGTCCACCTGCCTCTGGCTGCACTACCACAACATGAGCAAGGTTCCTCTGAGCATCTACCCTAGGTGCATCAGCCCTAGGCTGGAAGTAGCCACGACCGCGCCCACGGCCTCTCTGAAAATCAGTCGCTCTCGCAGGAGCTTGAGTTATGTTCGGTGCTTGTGCCGCCTGATGCAGACACTCCCTCCTAAAGTGGTCCCTCAAACCACAGTTCCAACAAGCATGGAAGTTACCCCAACACTCACCAGAATGCTGTCTCCCACAACGTGTGCACTCGGGCAAACTCCCTCCTCCTCTATGGCCTTGGTGGACTCTACCATGGTGGCCACCGCCACGCCTATGGTCAAACTGTTGTCCACCCCCTCTATGCCTCTTGGCATCCCCACGGTCAAAGTTGTTGTGTCTCTTACCAGAACTAGAACCTCTAGAACGCTTGGTCAGCCCCAAGCTATGCTCAATGTCCTTGGCTCTAGCAACCAATACATCAAAATCAGAATAATCTGAAGCTAAGGTGTACCTCTTAACTTCCTCAGGAAGCCCATATCTGAAACGGATACATCGGTCCCTCTCAGAAGGAACTAACTCTGGAGCATACTGACTCAAACGAACAAAGCGAATCTCGTAGTCAGTCACAGAAGCCTCTCCCCGAACAAGAGCCATAAACTCTCGCTTCTTCTTATCTAGGTACCTCGGACCCAAGTATCTCTTTCTGAATGTAGACTCAAAGAAATCCCAATCAACCTCTGCCTCTGGAACTCCGGTAGTAATTGTGACCCACCAGGTGTAGGCATCACCCTGAAGAAAAGAGATCACGCAGCCCAATCTACGAGCACCCACACAACCCATCTGAGCTAAGATGCGAACGGTCTTCTCTAACCACAATTCAAACCTCTCCGGTGTAGATCCTCAGAACTCTTCAGCCCCTAGGCTACGGAGCCTCTCCAACGGTAAACTAGTATCCTCACCTCTAGGCTGAGCTGTAGCCTGAGCTCCGGCAACTGGGCCTGGAATGCTTCCGCTATAGCTTGCACAAGCGGAGTCATATCTATTCTGGCCGGACCTTGGCCTCCCTGGCCACCCTGAGGTCCTTCTCCTTCAGCTCCATCCTCGCCTCCAACTCCAGGCGGAGGGGGTGTTGGTGGTGGAGGAGCTCCAACTCCAGCAGCATGCTCCAACACCTGAGCCTCAACCCCAGCCACCGGCTCATTAACAGGAGCCGCCACACGTGGTTCCTGACGAACCACCATCGGCCTACCTCTCGGCCTAGACATCGCTCTCACAGATAATAACTACAACCACAACAACAAAACATACAAAATTGGGTTAGCAAGGCAAGGCTTCCAAGTGGCTCAAGTATGTTCCCTCACGCTAAAAACTCCTTTTTCCAATGTAATAGTAGCAATGAGACTCTAAACAACATGCTTTAAAACAAAAATAACGAGCATTCTTGATAAACAAGCAAAAATGCTTACAAGGCAAACAAACACCGTGCATATCAATCATAAAAACACAACTTACCTCACTTACTTGCCCAAGGTCTCGGTAACCTTAGGCTCTGATATCAATAAGTGTAACCCCCTCGCCCCGGTCTGGTCGATTGACCGGTTCGAGTGGGCTACACGGGGAAAACCGATACGAAACCCATTAAGGTTCCACCTCGGTTAGCAACCCTGAAAATTTCTTTTTAATTATATTATCTTTTCTAAACGTAATAATAAATCCTATATGAGGAAGGCAACAACGGAAGAACATGCATGAGACAATCAACCAAACAGCTCACCGAAACAGTCCATTTTTGTTCTTTACAGCAGGTCGTATCGAAACGCCCTTAGGGCGTTTCGATACGCCTTGACTTGGTCAATAGACCAGAGTCAACCTGACGAGACCGTTTCGAAATAGGGGTGACCCGTATCGAAACGACCCCATCGGTCAACTTCTCGTGGTCAACGAGATGAAGGTCGTTCTAAAACGCTAAAGCCTGTTTCGATACGTTAATTTATCGTTTATTTCTCATAATTCCAGTAGCAAAAATGTATCGAAACGCCCTCTAGGCGTATCGAAACACCCGACACAAAACAAAGGGACCGTATCAAAACGGGTTTGACCGTTCGAAATGCCCTCTTTCTGCAGGTTTGTTTTAGCTGGTTTATGGCACAAGGATGTCCCTAAACCCCTCTAAAACCTCAAACAACACACTAACATCAACCCTAAGGCAAAACCAACATAACAAGCATACTCAACACTTCAAACATAACAAGGCTATACATCGAAGGAACCAACATCAAGAATCATACATCCATGCATAGCATTAAAGGTATCATGCTTCAACAAGGCCAACACTTAGGCAAAATAAGATGGGTAAAAACCAACATGGTTTACAAGCAAGGCATACATCCGAAAGCCAATTTAACAAGACATAAGAAATGAGTCTAACATGCTCCTAACAAAAACCATCAACATACTTCAAAAGCATCACAACAAAAATACATGTGTCATTGCTTGACCATTACATCATAATTAAAATACCCATACTTGATAGCTAAGCTAGCACCACAAAGCACACTTGGAGGCCCCTTCTTGCACAAGCAACCCACGTGCTACTGATCTGCATTGTCGAACAAAAGAGAGCGTAAGCATAAAGCTTAGTGAGGGTAGCTCATTAAAAACAAACCTCGACAATGCTGGGTCCAAGCACGATCTCAACCAAGGTAGATGCATGTTCTTACCTTCGATCCTCGAGAGCCAAAAATGTACATGATGCATGAACAATTACTCAATAGTATGTCATGCTTAACAAGCTCATATCCACAACATATGTAAGCACATATACCCATCCACAAGAGAATTGCATTGATATGCATATCAACTCATATTGACACCTAGCTATGACTCGAATATGCGGATAAACACGTTGGAACTCACATCCAACAACAACTTTACCTCACGGTGGGATTACACTCATCACCGTTCTCGCGGAGGGGATTCCACTCATCCTCATGCCCCGTCGATGGGATTACACTCATCACCGACTATCATATACATAAGAAGAATTTCCAGGCGAACCCGTACTCCATCTTGATGACTACCATCATCAAGACCACGCGCGCATTTGACTCACGTGTGCACACTAATATCCTAATGATCGATCATTTGTACCCAAGCATACTAGTGCCAACATTTAACTCAAACCACAATACAATTTAATATCAAATTCCGTGCTTAGCACGTACTCACCATGATCACAATCATGAACCATCCACATGCATATCACAATGCATCACAACATGCCTCAACATACATGTATATCACATTTATACATACTCATCATAATACACATCACCATGAGGCATAAACAACAAGTTAAGAGTTCAACCAATGTCTCTAATTAAAGCTTAGGATTAGGCTACCACCCTAATCCTAACTCTAGGTGGGTCTACCAAGCCCAACCTAGTCCACATGCTTGAACCAAACACTTAAAACCACTTTGAAAACATTTAACCACTCACCTTCACTTCCAAGCTCAACTACCAAGCAAGCAATCACCTTCAAGCTTCCGGATTCACTCCCGAGGCTTCACCAACACACGTCCTTGTCTCTAAACAATCTCAACACAATCCAAACAACCTTAAATCAGCTCAAACATCAAAGTAGCTAACCCAGAATACTAATCAAACATCAATCACAACAATTCAAGCCATGGACAACCCCCAAAAACCACAAACCTGAGCAGCCCACAAACCTCAATCAAAACTCATGATTCCAACACTTTTACTACCTTAGACCACAAATTCCAACCTAAAACAACCCCAAAAACTCTTCCAAAACCCTTAAAAAACCATTGGAAACCCAAATCCAGGAATGTGAATAAAATCATGTGAAAATCATATATGTTGGACCACTTGATTCACAAACATTATATCTAACACTATTAAATCAAAACTTTAAGTTAAACACAATAAAGTTATCATTTTTAATCAAATCCCCCAAGAACTCAATTTCTAAAACTTGGATGAAAATGAAAACTACTTGTACTTTTGAAGAGAGGAAGGTGAGGACAAGTCGAAAACGTAATTACCTTTCAAAACCGAGTTGAAACGAAGGAGCAAGGGAATGGAATAGTGAAAGGGGAAGAGAGCTTCTCTTTGTCGTGGGTTGAAGAAGATGAATAGTGAAAGATGATAAAAAGGGGTGTTTTAATTAAAAAAGGGGGATTTTTAAATTGAAGTCCACTTTATTACGAAAATGCCATTAATGAATGGCCAATTCTCCTTTACTTTGAAATCCATGTAATTTGAGTTTTTTTTTTCAATTCGGTCCAACCATAAAATGTTTGTTTTGAAATCACAAGGTCCAAATAATATATTATTATTTTTAATTAGAAAACTGAGACCCACAATATTATTTAAATATTCTTTTCACCCGACCCCAAAACCCGAGTGTTACAACACCCGCTAATAGTCTATAAACTAAAAAGTTTGGGTTTAAATTAGATATAAGTTTATATAACCTTACATTTATCTATTAATTAGCCGAATGACCAAAGATGCTCGTATTATTTTGGGAATGTAAATATTAGATGAGACTCATTTAGTTCTTTATCTCCACTTGTGGAGTTAGAAAAAAGCTTCATTGTCGTTGTATCGAATAATAATTCAATACAAAATAATCTACTTTTCCCTCTCACTGAAGTTGTATATATTCTCTTAGAAACCAAATTCTATATATATATATATATATATATATGGACAATGATATATATTGATAACCCTTCATTTGACATGCCTAATACTGATAGTTTTTTTTCTCTACTAATAATATTCTCTAACATAATAAATAGGGGTAAAGTTCACAAATGACAAGCTATGACCAAATATTCTTATTGGTTACTCAAATTTTAAAAATTATAAATTACAAAATGCTTGTTAAAGTTTTGATTTTGTTACAAAATAGGCACCTCGTCGTTAGTCGTCGTTAAAAGATGACGTAGCATGGTAAAATTAATGAGAAACATCTTATTTAAACCCTTAATTGTATTTAAAGTTTTATTTAGTGTTTTTTTTCAAAATTTCTATGTAATAATTCCAAAAAAAACCATTTTATGTTATGAATATTTATCTATGTGGATGTCTATCATGATTAGAACTTTATCTAAGGAGTTTGATTTATTTATTATTAGGAATATTATCTCTATTAATTAGAGTTTAATGTATTATGTACTTCTTATGCCTATAAATAGATGATTCATTGAAGGCATTGTACACAATTCTATTTTTGAGAATAATACAAATCTTCCTCTTTCTCTCATCTCTTTGTTCTTCTATTCTTGTTCTTTGTTCTTATTATTGTTCTTTATTATTTTATTCACAACACGTTATCAGCACGACTCTAATCAACTGAGGTCTTCATTGTTTGAATCCAAAAGAAGTTATTGGAAAGAATTCGATTCTAGGATAAACCAAAGATAATTTTTTTTTCTCTCTTCATTTTTTTTAAATTACCGATTGTCTTTTTCTTTATATTTTAACTTTTTTTTGAAAAGTTTGGAAGTATGTTTGATTTTATTCGAACATTGGAAAGAGACAAATTTGTGGCTTCTCACAAACCAAAAGACGGATCGAAAGAGACGAAGAGGTTGCGTTTGGTGTAAATTACGTGTGTTTTCTCTTGTTCCTAAAATGGTTAATTAGCGGTAAGCTTATTCATACTTTTACTTATATGATTATATTTGATATTTTTCATATTATTATTTATATTATTTTATTTGGTAAAAGTTACTATTTTTAACCGTGTTTTGAGTTTTACATGATATGCTTAAATGACTTGGAAAGAGATGCGATATAAAGGGACTATGAGAAGCTATCTCGGTCATATGCTATGTCTCCATTGTCCACAAGAGAAAAACTAATATCGGTAAATTTTGATTTTATTTTTATTCTTTATATTATTATTTTAAAGTGCGATAAATCATGATGATTTTGAATTTACAAGAAGATTATTATAAAGTCTATATTTACTCGAAAGTAATATTTCTTCTTCGTCGAAAAACTCGACCATAGACTTCTCCCAATTTCAAGTTACGAAAATTCGTCTTGATCCAAAAAGTTTTATGGGAGGCATTCCCTAAAGTGAATGCAAAGCATGATGTTTATTCCATGTGATTATCAATGATGGGGCATTCCCTGAAGTGAATGCAAGCATGATTTTTATTTCATGTGATTATCAATGATGGGGCATTCCCTGAAGTGAATGCAAGCATGATGTTTATTCCATCCGATTATTGGAATTGTTTCATTCCCTGAAGTGAATGTAAACATGGTAAATCATTATTCAATTAAAGACATAATTTCGATATAATCCAAGTATATTGGCTGAACATCCCGTTCTGCGAGGCTACTGGTCTCAAAGGAGGTTTTTAAAGGACCTTGTGGACAGGTTTAACAATGTCGCGTACGAGGATTAAATCTTTGTTCTCTGTGATAAGGATATGTGAAAAAGGTTTCAAAGGCCCACTGATTTTACTCCATTCCCTGAAGTGAATGTGAGATTATATTATGGAAGGAATAAAAAAACCACATTAAAAGTTGTGGTCGTGGTCGAGGCTATGAATATACACATGAAAAATATAGTCGTTTTAAGAATACTTCTACCCGCTGGTAGCGAAGTTATAAGGATGACAAGAGTGATAAAGATCATTCTAAGGAAGTGAAATCCTTTTACCAATGTGATGTTATAAACCATTGGTTTCGTACTTGTCAAACGCCAAAGTATTATGGACTTTATCCATAATCATGAATGATAAATGAAATAAAATATAAACAAAATTTGTTTATGACGAAAATAATTATGGCGTTATTGGTCCAACTCAATTGAATATTCTTAATTTTCTCATAACCCTTGAAGGGAATAATTTACCATTTATTTTATTTCCCTTATAACCTCTAACATGAATAATTGATTTTTTATATTTATTTTATTTTTTATGTTAATTCGTTTTATTTATGTTAGTTTGCTTTATGTTTATTTATTTCACATATTATTTATTTACGCTTTATGTTAATTTATTATTTGAAGAATATGAATACTTCCAGAATAAAATATACAACGAATTGTGGCTATTTATGCCTAGAATTGTGGCTATTTATGCCTAGCAGATAATGCAAGTACTCATATTGTACTTAAGCATAAGAAATATTTTTCCCATTTAAATGCAAGGGGAAATATGAGTAATATTTCTCAAAGTACTAAAATATCAATGCTTCGGAAGAGCACTTGAAAGTTTATCTCTGATAGATAGTCGACTTGATATGATGTGCTATATTTTATATTTTTCATTCCTCAAAGTGAATGATGCAAAGTACATATTTTCATTACCCGAAGTAAATGAAACAAAGCACATTTTGAAAGGTGCATGATTATGCATTTCTCGATTAAAATGCAAGAGAATAATGTGAGTACTATATCCAAAAGTACTAATATCACAAAAGGCTCTGATTGAGCAAATATGTTATTGTCAAATGGAACTTTATTCCATATTTACATTGCGTTATACTCGTCAAAGTCATAAAAAGACTTATTTAATTTTAAAGATATTCACGATAATGGATATCATATTGAGACCATTAGTCGATGGGATGTTGCCTATCTCAATATTATGAGTATAAATCAAGACAATAATAAAAACTTGAAAAAGTTATATGCACCGTCATCCATAGTGTACTACAATAGAATTAGCACAAATTGAAGCTCATGCTATTGTGAATCTGAAGTTTACTGATAACTTTATTATTTGGCAATGACCGGTTAGACCATCCCGGTTCAATTATGATGCGAAAATTTGTTGACACTTTCATGTGGTAATTTATTGAAGAGTTGAAATTTTCTTCAAAGTAATGTTTTCATGTGATACTTGCTATCAAAGCAAGCCGATTATTCAATCATCATCAGCGATGATAGATTGCGAATCTATTATTTTTTTTTGGAACGGATACAAAGGTGATATATATGGGCTCATACACATTTCTTATAGTCCATCTAGATATTTTACGATTTTAATTGATGCATCGACTAGATGGTCATATGTATCCTTGTTACTAATCTGCAACTTGGTATTTGCGAGGCTACTTGCTCAGTTGATAAAACTATGAGCACATTTTCAGATTACCTTATAAAGACAATTGGTCTTGATAATGCTGATGACATGTCATTTTATATGTATTATCACTAATTCGCATCAAGCCAACAAATTATAATAAGTTCTCCCTATTATAAATGGTTTTTGGTCAGGAACCAAATATTTCTCATCTTAGATTTTTTTAGTGTGCGGTATATGTTCTGATTGCTCCACCACAACGCGCAAAGACGAGTTCTTAAAGGAGGTTGAGAATATATGTCAGATTCAAATTTCCCTTGATAAATAAATATCTTGAGCTTCTCATGGGGAATTTATTTACAACTCGATTTACTGACTATCATTTTAATGTGTCAGTTTTCCCAACGTTAGGGGGAGAAAATAAAATAGCTGGGAAAAAAATAAATTAGAATGAATTATCATTATCTTAGTTTGATCCACGTACTCAACAATGTGAACTATAAGTTCAAAGGATAATTCATTTAGAAAATCAATTGTCAGATGATTTTGCTGACCCTAATAGAGTGACTAAGTCACATATACCAGCTATGAATGCTCGTTTAAATTTAATGTCCCGGAAGGACAAATTCTAGTTGCTAATGAGTCTAACTTACGCCTGTAGCGTGGTAGACAAGTAGGTTCCAAAGATAAAAATCCTCAAAAAAGGAAGGGAGCTATAATTATGATGGTTTGATCGAGGAATCAATGAATTATGAAAATCTCAAGAAGAGATTAAAAGGTCTCCAATAGAGGCATTAACATGACCCAGGTACCAGATAATAAAGAGATCTCAATAGATTATGTCATGTCTGGTAATAAATGGAACTGAAATCAAATCGACGTCGATAATACATTTGCATGCAATATAGCACTAAAGATTTTATTTGATGATGTGGATCATGAATCATTGTCAATTAGACAATGTAAACAAAGAAATGATTGGCCAATATGGAAAGAGGCAATTGAGGCGAAACTAAGATCTCTTTTGAAAAGAGAAGTATTTGGGCCTATAGCCCGTATATTCAAATGTGTAAAGCTCGTGGATATTAATGAGCCTTTGTGAGAAAGAGAAATCAAAAGGAGAAATCACGAGATATAAGCTCGTTTGGTTGTAAAGATTCTCACAAAGACATGAAATTGATTATGAGGAAAATATATTTCTCGGTGGTGGATGCAGTTACTTTTAGATAGTCTGACAATAAATGAAATAACTCAGTTTCCGCCTAATGGATGTTGTTACATCTTATTTGTATGAGCCTCTTGATAACAACATTTACATGAAGCTTCTAGAAGGATTTAGACTGCCATAAGCAGTTAATTCAAGTTCTCGAGAATATTATTCAATTATATTAAATATATCTTTTTATGGATTAAAATATTTTAGGCACATTTGGTATAATCGCCCCATTGAATACTTATTAGCGGAAGGCTATAAGAATGATTTAATTTCCAGAGCATTTTATTAAGAGGTTTAGCTCTGGATTTGTCTTTGTTTTTATTATGTATGTTGGTGATTCATTGAGACTCATGAAGAGATCTCCTTAATAATGGAATCCTTGTGCAGCAATCGGCAAACACAGAAAAATGTTTAAAGAGACTTTACATGCATAATGCATATTTGTTGACCACTATTTGGTTGCTAGGTCTCTTAATGTAAACAAAGATCCATTTCGCCCTCGAGAAAAATGTGATGATATTCTTGGTCTAAAAGCACCATATATACATTAATTGTTCTGGAAGCATCGTATCTTGGTTGGTCCAGAAATACTATCTAAGTGCTACGAGACCATTGCCTTTAAATAATTGCTATGCATGAGGCAAAGCCGAAATATGTGTTTGGCTAAACATATCCAGAAGATATGTGAATTGCTTTCACAAGATAAGATGCAAGCTATTTTATGTAGAGATAATGCAGAATTTATATCTAAAGGTGGATACACCAAATGTGATAATTCAAGATTGAATTATGAAGATTCAAAGATCTTATGTGATATTTTTATGAGGGGGAGTAAATACGTGTTGCACTCTTTTCCCCTTAACCGAGGTTTTGTCCCAATGGGTTTTCTTGGTAAGGTTTTTAACGAGGCAACATGTTATGCGTATTAAAGATGTGTGTACTCTTTTCATTCACTAATGATTTTTTTTCCACTGGGTTTTTATCGTAGTAAGGTTTTAATGAGGCACATTATTTTCATAGACATCCAAGGGGGAGTGTTATGAATATTTATCTATGTGGATGTCTATCATGGTTAGAACTTTATCTAAGGAGTTTGATTTATTTATTATTAGGAATATTATCTCTATTAATTAGAGTTTAATGTATTATGTACTTCTTATGCCTATAAATAGATGATTCATTGAATGCATTGTACACAATTCTATTTTTGAGAATAATACAAATCTTCCTCTTTCTCTCATCTCTTTGTTCTTCTATTCTTGTTCTTTGTTCTTATTATTGTTCTTTATTATTTTATTCACAACATTTTAAAATATATATGAAAATTCATAATTTATTTTTAATTTTATAAAAATATATTTTTAGACTAATAATTATGTGAATTTTTTTAAAATAAAATAAAAATCACCATAAAATATGAAAAATACTATATAACTTAATAAGGTCCAATATTACATCAAAGTTTCAATGTTTTAAAATATCAATATATAGTTTAATTTAGTTTAAAATACAATAAACCTTAAAAATATTCAATTTGATATTTCTCCAAATATTAAAATTTCAAGGTGATATATTATTCTTCATACAATCATACTCCAATATTTTTAACCATCCTTTTTCTCTACCTATTAATTATTCTGATGAACAAAGCGAATTTGTAGCCAACAAGCTGCCCAAGCACAAACGCTACTCCCAATTCATTTTCTAGTCAACAAAGCAATAACCGAAAAAGGTACAAAAGTAGGCACAAGAAAACAACCAATAAAATTCATCTTGATCTTATTAGATTTTTTTGTGTGTGTTTACTCACCTATATCACTTATTGGCCGATTAATCCGGATCAAATTTTACAAAGGTCCAATATGGGAGCGACCCTCCCAACCTATTTTTTTTATTTATAATATTAAGATTCAAACCTTTAACCTTGCTTGAGGGAACTAGCGTCTCATTCCGCTAGACCTATTGGTTGTTGGTAGATCTTATTAAGTTATATAGTTTTCATCGTTTTTCATGGCCAAATTTATTTTATTAATAAAATTTTAATATAAAAAATATATTGCGAATTTCAAAATATTTTTAAAATTTCTCTGATATTTGTTTTTGGAATTATTTCTTAAAAATATAAAAAAACTAAAATTTTAATTAGAATTGAAGGGTCAAATGAGATATTTCTCATTGATTTTAACATGTCCCGTCACTTCCTTAATGACGGCTAACGACAATGTGCTCATTTTGTAACTGAACTGAAACTTTAATGACTATTTTAGAATATTGGAAGTTGGATGACCAAAAAGAGTATTCAGTCATAGTTTAGTGATTGTATGTAAACTTTACCCAATAAGTAAAGAGTAAATTAAAAAATAGTCATAGAACTATCTTTAAAATTTTATTTTAATCATTTAACTTTTTAAATGTTACAAAATGAACACTAATTTTTAAATTTTGTTACAAATAAATAATTTTACACCTCAATCTTTGCTTCGCTAAAAGTTTATGATATAAACTGGATATAAACCTTATTGCTCGATTGTGGGTTCAAAATTGTGGCAGTGACACCAACTTTTTTATTTCTGGTCAAGAATACACAGGTTAAAGTTTGATTTAACAACATGAAGAGTGATATAGAAGACCTCGATGGATCTCATTGTTATTTTTTTTTCTTAGAATTATAATTTTAAAAAATACTTTTATAATTTTTGAGTTGTGATCTAAATTCTTTTATAATTTAGTTTAAAGTTCGAGATGTTTTTGTTCAGATGAATTTAGATGATGCATTGAATGTGTTTGATAATATGTCAAAAGAATGGTCGGATACAGAGAAGCGCCGCAAGGATCAAAAAGTTACTTACCATATCCATTTGCATTTATCAACCAATATTTTGCAGGATGTTCACAAAGAAAAGACGACTGTCAACTTATGGACAAAATCGAAACAAATTTGTATGAAGAAAATTTTGACCAGCAAGTTGCTCCTGAAGCAGCGCCTATACTCCCCACAAGTTAGCAGAAGGTTCGTGTCTTAACGACCACCTAACGATTTCAAGGAAATCATCTCAGATTTAAAAACGATGGAGGTAAAGTACAATGAAAAAGACCTATGTTAGATTTTATTTTGCTCACTGCCCGCTTTATATTCGTCTGTTAGAAGCACCCTCCTACACAACTGTGATACCCTTAAGCTTGAAGAGGTATATGATAATCTGAATTCGCACGACAAGATGCAATATCATATTGGCTCTAAATTTCAAGCAGAGTCTCTCATAGTGCATGGATCGACTAGTTCAGACCGCGAAAGAAAATGTGACTGTAATTATGGCGGTCAAAATAGGGGCAAATCTAAGTCGTCAAATCGAGATAAAATATATTATTTTTGTAAAAAAATCATATTAAATTAAAGTTTTATATTTTATAGAATAAGATAAAGAAGCAATTTGAAAATTAGAATTCTGGTGAACATGAAGCTTATATTGCAGAGGAGTACGATGATGGTGAACTTTTAGTTACTTTCGGCGAAAACTCTATGCAAGTGAGGAGTGGATTCTTAACTCTGGTAGTAATTTTCATATGAATCTAAATTAGGACTGGCTTGCGACGTATAAACTTGTGTTTACATGTGTTATTTTTTGTGTGACAAATAATGTCTCTTGTAAAGTCGTAGGTATTTGTACAATCAAGATTAAGATGTTCGATGAAATTGTTCAAACACTTGATAATGTGAGGCATATTTAAGATTTGAAAAGAAAATTGATTTCGTTAGACACTCTAAATTCAGAAGGATACAAATACTTCAAAGAAAGTGGAGCTATAAAAATTTACAACGGCTCTCTTGTTGTGATGAAAAGGCAACTAATTTTTATACTCGGCAAGGTTTAATTATTTTACATAATGCATCCGTTTTCCTCCTCTGTGTCAAATGGTGATGTTACTGGTGAAGGCGTCTTGACTGAATCAAGTAAATTTTTTTTTGTGTTAAACAAGACAACCGTTGGCATAACGATTTTGACAGACAAAAAAGGGTAAAAATCTCCTGCCCCTAACCATGCCTCCTTTTATGCCCCTGCCTAAAAAATAGTTAAAAATTAAATTTTACCCCATAACCCTAATTTTCATATAAACCCTAAACTTTAAACTCTAAAAAATACACCCTACCCCTAATTCCCTACACCTTAACCCTATGCTCCAACCTTAAACTCCAAACCCTAGTGGAGGCACAAATAGAGGCATACTTAGGGGCAGATGATTTCCACCCACAAAAAAAGTTCAATTTCGTGGTATAATGAATTTGAAAAGAAGAATAAAGTTGAAGTCTATGGACATAACAAATTTAAGAAGCTTAAGAGAGTTCAAATTGCTACAAGGATAAATAATGAGAAAGATAGTATTGCCTTTGATGATCAGGGTCGTATTATGCATGATATTGCTCGTGGGTGATATAGTTGTGAGTAAATTTGACTCTAATGTTGATCTTACTAATGTAAAGACTAAATTACCTTGTACATCCAAGTTTGAGCAAGGATTGGATTCACTGTTCATTGCCGAAGACTACACCTTGAAAGGGTTTCGTGAAAGAGTTAGAGATATTGTTTGACAAGAATTTGTTTCAAGGTTGAGATTTGTTAGAGTTGTGATCGAACTTGACTTAAACTTAGAATCTTACTTTTAGTAGATCTTGTTTACTCTACATTAATTAAATGTAGAAAACTCAATTTGAGTAGAATTAATTTCTATGCAAGTTTTCCTTGTAAAAAATCTATCCTTATAAATAGATAATAGGAGTATGGGTTTAGTAACAACATTAAAAATCAGTTGTAATCTTTTTTCCCCAGTCATAGTGAAAGCTCTCATCATTTGCCTGTAGTTTTTTTCTTTTGAATTTTTCACGTAAATTTTTGGTGTTATTTTTCTTTCCTGCGTTTATTTACTTATCTCATCATTATCGTCATGATAGTATAATAATTAACTCTAAAACAAGTTTAAAATAAATTGTAAATTTTCATATTTTTTAATTTTTTTTAATTTGTTTTAATGTTTTGAAATTATTACTTAAAAATATTAAAACAAAATTTTAACTACAGTTAAGGGGTCAAATGAGACATTTTCATTAATTTTAAAATATCACATCACAACATCCATTTTATAACACTTGAAATTTAGATGACCAAAATAAATATTTTAAAATAATTTAATGACTAATTTTAAACTTTATAAAAGAAAAAATGGTAAACTAAATAAATGATCACCGAACTTTTAAAATTTACGTTATAGTTACCAAACTTTTAGTTCGTTTTCAGCATCATCCCTCTCATTACCTTTCGTTGGAAGTTGCTGACATAACAGATTAGTTTTCATTTTTCCTGAATAAAATAATGGGTAAACGATACTATTTATCACTCAATTTTCTTCTCACTCTTATTTTGGTCACTGAAATTTAAAGAGTTTCAATTTAATAACCTAACTTTCAAATTGTTCCTATTTTGGTCACCCTCGAATGACATGACTTATTTTTTACGGAGAGAAAAAGTCTTAATCGTCATTTTTAATTTATTCTTCTTGGTTGAGAGAGTATTATGAGAAAAAGTAAATAAAAAAGACAAAAAAGAATAGAAAATGGCTTTTGTTGTTGTTTAAACTTTATGATGTTGTATAATACAATACAATTCAAAAAGAATATGTTGAGGATTAAGTAGATAATTTGTTGGTGAAAACATGTAGAGATTGCACGTGATTGTTGGATTTTGTTGCATCAGAGTTTCTATTGGATTTGTGTTTTTTTATTGCTATGGTTCGAGTGTGTGTAAAATTAGGTACGATTAATCTTTAAAAATTATTTTGGTTAGTAAAATATTATACCAATTAAATCGGATAATCGATTGACCAGTTAACTGAAATATTCGATTTGGGTCATGATTTTTTTTACTTTGATTATTAAAACATCAAATTGATAATATGATAAATTTAATAATTGTTCGGTTGTGATAAAAGTGTAAAAACAACTAGAAAGTCAAAAATTGAGAGTATACGTCTAGTAATCATACCCAAAGCCAAACCGTCTTAAAAATAAGAAGGATATCAAAATTACTATACTATAAGATATTTTAATGCATAAAAATTATAAAATATTGTATATAACTAACAAATCAGATCAATTAATGATTTTGCTTAAAACTATGAACTGTAACTAAATTGAAATAATTTATTTTAAAAATTTATACCAAAATCAAATTTTTTGATCTGTATAACTATGTCATTCGAGAGTGACCAAAATAGGAAAAAAATCAAAAGTTGAATTATTAAATTTAGAAAAAATTAAATTTTAGTGACCAAAATAGGAATAGAAGAAAATTGAGTGATGAATGATGCAATTTACTTATTATTTTATTAAAAAAATAAAAACCTTGCTACATCAACGGTAACAAAAAGGACCATACTAAAAGCGAATTAAAAATTTTGTAGCCAAAATGAAAGTCTCTAAAAGTTATGTGACCATTTATATAATCGGCCAAAAAAACCCCTTGTAATCTCCCCTTCCTGTCGGTCCCTCCGGTGAACCCTTCAAATCTAGGCCGTCCATTTGAACACTTCAGGGCAACCTTTGCCTACGCCCACCTTTGTCGGCTAGTTTTCCCGTTCTTTCTTTCTCGAGAACCAAACAAATTGGCATCTGTCCCAGGTATTTGCATTTTAATTAGTATTTTCCACGGCCATCTTTAATTTTCTGAGGAATACGGCATTAGTGTTTTGGTCTCTATTGTTGAGTAGACATGAAGTTGAAGCATTTAGTTTTTAGGAAAACAATCAATAATTTGCCAAAAATCAATGCAAAACCAGTTTCTGGTAAGTCCAAGGATTTATCAACCATTTCAGCCACAATATCTCCTTCCCTCTATCCAATAAGTAGTGTTCAAAGCTATGCTTATCTCCAAAACCCTAAAAACTCTAAACCCATTTCCGCTTTTATTAGATATATTCACTCAACCCGAAATACTACGCTAAGTTATGCTAGTGTTGGAGAATAACTTGTGTCTTGTGATTCTGAGGACGAGGATGATGGAACTGTGAATGAGTTTTTATCACGATTCATTTGGATAATGAGAGGGAAGTTAATTGAAGTATACACGGATTGTAATAAGGAGACAATTGATGGGATGCTTTTAGTTATTGTGGAGAAGGTTGTGGAAGAGATGGAGAAGGGCGGTATTGAGCAGATGGTCAGTTCGACGGTGGTGATGCCATCTCAGGATTTTAGTGAAGATTTATGGAGGACTGTCTGGGAAGTGAGTAATATGGTGTTGGAGGATATGGAGAAGGCAAGGAAGAAAGAAAAAATGAAGCAGTTTTTGCAGTCAGAGGAAGTGAAAGAAATGTGTAGGTTTGCGGGTGAAGTTGGGATTGGTGGGGATTTGTTGAGGGAGCTTCGATTCAAATGGGCAAAAGAGAAGATGGAGGAGAATGATTTTTATCAGAGTTTGGAACGTTTTAGGCATGCAAAGCAAGAGAAGGGTGTAAATGTCTTAGATAAACATGCTGTTGCAGCAGAGGATATGCCCAAGGTTGCATCTCTTCCAAAAAGAAAGGGAAAGATTAAGTATAAGATGTATGGACTGGATTTATCGGTTCCTAAGTGGGCTGAAGTGGCTGATAAAATCCATGAGAGAGGGGAAATGATTTGGCCTCACGAGCCGAAGCCTATATCTGGGAAGTGCAAATTGGTCATGGAGAAAATCCTTTCATTAAAAATGAAGGATGATCCTTCACAGCTTTTGGCTGAATGGATAGAACTTTTGCAACCTACTCGTGTTGACTGGATCACTTTGCTTGATAAGCTAGAACAAAATCCCGGCATACACTTAAAGGTAATGTTTTGCACTTGTCCAGCCCATGCCGTTACAATAACTTGCATGATACTTTCCTGTTATTACATGATTTATATCCCATATTATTGATTATCAGTATTGAGTTTTTGTTGTTCTATGTAAGCTGGTGATAACTTGTAATATATATAAATATTTGCATGCATGTGAGCAGCATCCCATATTATTTCTTCCTGGATGTCATGAAAGTGGTGCTTGTCCTCATTGCTCTTTCATATTATGCTTTTCATTCATAGTTATATGCTATTGTTCAAACACTCTAGGAGTTGCTTTTCTGCTTATAACAACTAGAGAATTGTGCCAAATACCACAAGTTCTTCCCTACCGAACTCCACTTTAATATTTCACTCTATCATCGATATTGTTTTTTTGTTCATATTGATCATTTTAATAAGATTTGTATTTTGAATTTTTAAGTTAGGGCTGCAATGACCAATATACTCTTTTTTGATAGATTTGCTATATTTAATTGGAAGCATTTTAATTTCTTGATCTATTTGAATAAGACATGTTTTTTTTTGCATAGTGAATAAGACATGTTAAAATGAGCATTTGCGCTGTAAAATTTGTGATACTGGAGCTACAAATTCTGAACTTGTTATCATGATGTTGGATATTTATAGATTGCAGAGCTGGTCTTGCGTGAAGAATCTTTCCAAACAAGTGTTCATGACTATACCAAACTGATTGATGCCTATGCTAAAGAGAATCGCATAGAAGATGCTGAGAGAATCCTTAATAAGATGGTTGAAAGTGGTATAATGCCTGATAGTATAACTGCCACAATTCTTGTTCACATGTATAGCAAGGTGGGCAATGTTGACCGTGCTAAAGAAGCGTTCGAAAGCTTGAGGAGCTATGGCTTCCAACTGGACATGAAGATCTACAACTCGATGATAATGGCATGCCTTAATGCTGGCGAACCTCGACGTGGTGAGTCGTTGTTGAGAGAGATGTTAACAAGAGATATCAAACCCTCAGAGGATATTTACATGACATTGCTTCGTTCTTATTCTCACAGTGGCGATGTTAATGGAGCTGGAGGAATCGCAAACAGCATGCAGCTTGCAGGATTTCAGCCGAATACAGAGTATTTTTCACTGCTTGTTAAGGCATATGGGCAAGCTGGTAACCCTGATCAAGCCAGGAGCAACTTTGACAGCATGATAAAACTTGGCCACAAACCAGATGACAAGTGCACTGCCAACATGATCGCAGCTTATGAGAAGAAAAATTCATTGGATAAGGGTTTAGACCTTCTAATACAGCTGGAGAAGGATGGTTTTGAACCGGGAATAGCAACATATACTGTTCTGCTCGATTGGTTTGGTAAATTGCAGTTGGTTGATGAGACCGAAGAGCTATTGGGAAAGATAGCGGAACTGGGTGAAGTTCCTCCTCTAAAGGTTCATGTAAGCCTCTGTGATATGCACTCGAGGGTTGGATTCGAGAAAAAAACTCTCCAGGCTCTTGGAGTTTTGGAAGCTAGGAGGGATGAATTGGGTCCCCATGAGTTTGAGAGAATTATCAATGCACTTATTGCAGGTGGATTTGTGAACGATGCTCAAAGGATACACGGGATAATGGAGGCCAAGGGCTTTGCGGCATCGGAGCAAGTAAATATGGCTCTATCGGCACATCAGGCGTTAAGCCAGATAAGACCCTTAAATAGATGGCCCAGTCGTTAGAATCATTGGCTTGCAAGACATGAATAAGATGGTTAGACAGTTAAATTTACAAATCTTAGTACACTGAGTAGTGGGATGTAATTGATGAACTAGTGAGGTAAGCTTAAGCTAAGCTTATGATTGTTTGTTTGTCAACCTAATTTTCTTTTTGAGGTTGTGGACGTGGTTCAGTTTTTATTATTGGTCGAACCTTGGAATATTTTTGTAATAATTACCAGAAATGTGCAATTTGTTGGTTTTGGAGTGCCCCTTTCAATTGATGTAGAACATGACATTGAATATGGTAGGATCAACTTGTTTCAAATTAATGTACATGAACTTACTTCCAAATCAAGTATACAATTTTCGACTTTTCATTGCATTGCAGAATATCCTTCTTTCCCACTTATTGTTTTTGGAAGAAGAGTAATTCTAGTAGTAATCCCCTTTAATGAAGTCGTTGAGTCGCTTCAACTCTCCATTTTGTTGTTCCACCACCGCCCGGACAACGTCTACTATAGAAACCATGCCTACTATTCTCCCATCTATTACCGGAACATGCCGTATGTGATTGTCTGGTTCAATTATTAAGGGATAGTTAATACCATAAATCAAAGGGAAACTGAGTTGATACTTGCATAACTCACCATTACCTGTCATAAGTTGCATTGCTTGAAGAATGCTTGTATCGGATTTCACTGTAATTAGCTTGTTCTGTTTCACAAATGACAGGTTTAAAGATGGGAGAGAAAGAAAGAAAGAAAGAAAGTGTTTGGAAAGAGAGAAAATACCTCATCAGTCATGATTTCCCCCACTCTTGTGTATTTAGGTGATCTTCCTTGCCCGATGATCTTCCTCAGGTAGTCTACCAAATTAACAAAATGTCTCAAAAGATGGAAAGAAAATTTTATACTAACATGATCTTCCTCAGGTAGTCATTTCTTTTACCTCTTTCTGTGATGATTCCTGCAATATGTTGTTGATCTCCCGGTTTTAACACTACCAGTGACCCAATGTTATGTTGTGCCATCTACAAAATTTTGCTTCTTTTCATTTTAATAACAGTATTTTCCAGAGCAGACAGTCCTAGTTAATTGATGTCTGATACTTACATTCTTCATGGCATCATCGACATTGTCATTGACGCGACACGAAAGCCAAGACCTGACACTTTCTTCACCTTTTGTCATCAGTACATCTGCTACTGTCAGGTTTTCTAATCCCTTCTCTTCCATTTCCATGGCTTGGCGAGACGAAGTGACAGTGAAACATCCCATACGAGACAACAGGCTTATACTGTTATTATTGCCTCCTGAATTCCTTAGAATTGCTACCTTAATCTTTTCCTGCCAGCATGATCTGAGTCCTTGGATTAGCCCTTGCATCATGTTGCCACTGTAAATCAATGATTATCAGATACACAGTGTATATATAGATTTTACATTATAATGCAGAATTGCATACCTTAGAAGAGCAGCTTCTATTGGTACTATGGATATGGAAGTTCCCTCGGACAATTGACAAAGAAGCTAGGAACCTGGTTTTGGCCTCTTCTATCCAAGAATATTATTGCCTTAAAATTTATATGTTTTAAGGAAGGGAATTCTTTACTTGATTAACTAGACAAAGGAAAAGGAAAACTTTGCTATTCAATGTGCTCCTTTGGGGGAAGGTTCTTTTCCTTGCCTCCCATTACCACAAAGCTATCAGTTGCTTCCATGGATTAGAAAGATGGAATAAAGCATTAAACCAACATATTGAACGAATCTCTAGCCTTGTTTACATTGGGTTATTATCATTATTGTTATTATTAGATTTTAGTCCTTCTACTATGTTCAAATCTAGGATTTGATCCCTCTACCATGTTCGATAAGATCCATGTCATCACTTCAACGACCGTTGTTAACTGTACTATCAAATTGGACCAACTAATTACATCATCATTTCAAATATCAAAGTAGTTCAAGGGATATGGGATTTTTTTTTTCATGGCAGAAAAATAAAAGTAACCCTATGTTAATCTTATCCTCAATTTTCTAACAAGAGAAACATGATACACGTGGGTGGAACTATGATTTATGCCTTTTAAGAAAAGAATAACATGCAGAGGCATGAAACGCAAGTAACCATGGATGCAACAATGGACAAACACCAGATTCTATCCCAGCCAGACAAGACAAGATACAAGCTTACCTTAAGAATCCAGAATATTTCATAAAATGATCTTTGTCCTTTTGAAAATATGCATATACCACATATTAGATGCAAGTTATATCATCTGCATACACCATCCATCTCGATTCTCATTCATTGTTTTCTTTTCATATATGGGAGAGCAGAGGAAAGTTTTTCGTTTTCGACTCCCGTGGCTGTCAGCAACTGATGAAAAACAAATCAAAACCGTGAGTTCAGCGTATCTAAAAAATGTGAGCACGCCAAATAAAGCTCATCAAAAGCATGCTGATAAGACATTATTTTGCATGTTTTTCACGTATTAAAATTTATGTTTTAGCACATTAATATATCTTAAAAAGTCTTGATTCGGTTTCTATTTGGTTTTGTAGGTGTTTTTAGGCTTTAATGACGTTTTATATGTAAAAGACGAGTTTTAGCACCTTTTTGGCATTTATGAAAAATCCTTCACGCAAAACCAGTAGCAGTCACGGAATAAGGCGTGACCACAGCGAGTCACAGACTTTTTGACTTGGAGGACAAGCAATCTTACTACAAGAAGGACTTCTACTTTTACCATAATTAGAGTAGTCTAGGATTATTGCATTTAATATAAAGTCTTCCCCTTATTTTCCCCTATAAATAAAGATCCTAAGGGTGAAGGAAAGGATATCCAAGAAACCCTAGAGTAGTCGAAACCCTCTCCCCTTTTTCTTGTAGCCGTCGACCACCATGAGTGGCTAAACCCCTATTTTCTAGTCAAGTGTAGTTACAAGGATATTACAAGTTTTTAGTGAGATTTTTTGTTTCTAAATTATCTTCATACCCCTTGAGATCGATAACATGACCGAATAAACCCTTCGCCAACTCACCGCACCCGAGATTGCCACACAACCATTATGCATCACCTATAAAGACCTTGAGGTACCATTCGAATTAAAATCGGGTCTAATACATCTTCTTCCTACTTTCAGGGTGGGAGAGAACGAGAATCCATGCAAGCACTTGAAAGAATTCCATGTGGCGTGCTCAAGCATGAAACCACACAATGTCACAGTGGATGAAGTTAAGTTAAGGGTGTTTCCATTCTCTCTAGCCGATCATGCCAAGGATTGGTTGTATTACATACCGTCCGGATCTATTGAAACATGGACGGACATGGAAAAGCTCTTCCTCGAAAAATATTTTCTGGCATCAAGAGCAACCAACACTAGAAAAGAGATTTGCAGAATTTGACAAAAAGATTCCGAGACGCTTCATGACTATTGGGAGCGGTTTAAAAAACTTTGCGCAAGTTGTCCGCAACATGGAGTATCCGACCAACTTTTCATCCAATATTTCTATGAGGGTTTATTACCAATGGAAAGAAGGATGAAGGATGCCACAAGTGGAGGCGCGATCGTAAACAAGACTCCTATCCAAGCCAAAGACATCATCAACATTATGGCCGCAGACTCTCAACAATTAGTTCGGCACATGACACCATCACTCGACGTGTGAATGAGGTAAACGTTTATTCCCTTGAAGATAAGATTTCGAATCTAACTTCCCTTGTTCAAAAATTAGCATTAGGTAATACACAACAAGTCAAGGCGTGTGGGATTTGCACAAGTTAAAGGCATGCAACCGATATGTGCCCAACACTCCACGAAGAAAATACCAAAGATGGCAATGCAATTAGAGGCCCTTATAGCCAAACGAAGTACAATCCATACTAGAATTCATACAATCCGGGGTGGAAGGAACATCCAAATTTGAGCTATGGGCAAAGAAGCAATCAACAAAGAGGTTATGCGCAACAATCTTCATCGACAAAACCACCCTTGGAGGATATCATATACAAGCTTGTTCATAGCCTCGAGGAATTCAAATAAGAGACAAGGTCAAGTATCAAAAATCTTGAAATACAAGTAAGTTAAATTGCCTCATCTCTTAGTCAATCCGAATCTCGAGGTAAGTTATCTTCTCATACTATTGTGAATCCTAAACAAAATGTAAGTGCTATTACTTTGAGAAGTGACAAGAATTTGCAGGATTCTTCACCCAAAGAGGATGCCGAAAAGGAAGAAGGGAGGGCAAGCAAACCGACAAAATTTTGGCAAACCCTCTTTCCCAAAAAAGATGAAAAATCGCAAAGGCCCGAGCAAGAGAATGAAGATGTTGACACAAGCAAGGTAACTCAACCCATCGTTGTTCAACTACCCTTTCCTCAAAGGTTCTTAAAGACCAAGAAAGAAGAGCAAGAAAAGGAAATTCTTGAGACATTCCGCAAAGTTGAGGTAAATATTCCATTAATTGATGCTATAAAACAAATCACTCGCTACGAAAAATTTCTTAAAGAATTATGAACAAACAAGAGAAAATTGAATGGCAAAGAAAAGGTAAGAATGGGTGAGAATGTGTCCGCCGTACTTAAACGGAAACTCCTTGAAAAATTCAAGGATCCAAGTATGTGTACTATCCCATGTCAAATCGGCAAAGTAAAAATGAAAAAGGCCATGTTAGATCTAGGAGCATCCATTAATGTTATGCCTTATTCAATTTATTCTGCTAACAAAATGGATCCACTTAAGAGAACATGTGTTACTATACAACTTGCCGACCGATCAAATGTCTACCCCATGTGAGTTTTGGAGGACGTTTTAGTACAAGTCAAATGACTTGTATTTATTGTTGATTTCTATGTTCTGGACATGGAAGAGAACGATCCTACCAACCCTAATTTGATCTTGCTAGGGAGACCGTTCATGAAAACATCCAAGACAATAATCAATGTGCATGATGGTACAGTTACCATGGAATTCGATGGAGAACTCATAAAGTTTAATATCTATGATGCCATGAAATATCCTAATGATGCATGTTCTTTATTTGATTTGGATATTACTAAACCTTGGATGAACTACATGACTATTACCTTTCCGATTTATGTCAGATCGTCATGGGAATTTTATGCTACCTTTGAGTTTGAATATGAAGGAGATGTTGATTTAAATGGTCCTAATGTTATTAAATTCCTTTTGATGAACAAACAATTTTCTTTATCTATTATGGAGTTTAATCTTGCCATGAGCTTTATTACTGACAAGCGTCGTTTTACCCGTCAAAATAAATAAATAAATTAACCTCTTTCAACAAATAATAAAATAAAGAAATTAAGTAGCTATAGGGAAAGAGGGTTGATCCACAGGGAGATTAGTCGGAATTCTTGACTGAATGATACTTTGATTAATGCTTCCATGAATATCTGTGAAAACAAGAAAAGTAAAAAAAAGGTGATCTGATATTGAGTGAAAATTAAATAGTAGAATTAAATGCAAAAGTAAAGAAAATAATAAGAAAGTCCAAATATGAAAAATAGCCTCGAACTAGCCTTGTCAATTCCTTTGATCGTTGAAATGGATTTTTATTCCGGGGATCATGTCGGTTACAGTCTGCGAGGCCCAACCCGTCGCAACTTGCTTCTCTCTCGAGTAACCAATCCTCCCAAGTCTATCTTCGAAGGTTGGTTCTTAAACAAATTAACCACGTCTATCGCCGTCAAAATGTTTAGTTTTGAAAACAGGAAAGCCCGACTCAGAAATTGTCTTAAAAAGAATCGCTTCTAATTTTATCTTTCCTTAGCGGACCGCCGCTAAGAATGTTCACAGGAAGTCGAAATTGCCACAGGCCGATCCTTCCTCCCAACTATGTTTTTAAACGATTCCAGACCAACGAGCTCTTTTTGATTTGAAAAACGATTAAAAACTTTAGTAAGGCTGATTGCCAAACTATCTAAACAGAAAGATAAAAATGTATTCCCGAAGAAATTTTGGCAATGTTCAATTCTCACGATTTGAATTGATTTGGCTAGTTCATGGCTCAAGAAATTTAGCTAAGCATGATATTAGTTATCATACTTAACTTGAAAAAATAATTAAATAACATAAAAGAATAAAAATAAAGAAAAGAGAACTTTAATTAAAAACTAGAAATAACAAGTCTTTTCAAGCTAGAAGATGAAGACTAAATTCGATGCCTAAGCCTTTACCAAGGAGTGGTATTTATAGACTTGGATTTACAAAGATAAATGATAAGAAAATTCAAAATAAAGGAAAGATAAACAATTCAAATGTTTTTAAAATTTAAATACAGAAAATCGAAACTGATAAGCTGATAAGGTCTTCCAGAAAGTTCCAGAATCTTCCAGAAGTCGCCACGCATCTGCCATGTCAGACGCGTCGTGCCCACGATGCCAGTCATGACCAAAATAATAAAAAGACTGCAGAAAATGCCCTCTTTTGCTGTTGTTTTCCAGAATTAGGTCCCTTGCGCAAAATATAGCAAAATGAAATGGATTAGGTAGCAAGAAATCCTAAAAACTAGAAAAATAACAATTAAAAAGTGTCACATTTGAGAGCTTATCAAATTCCCCCTCACTTGTATCATACTTGTCCTCAAGTATGTCCGAAAAAGATATTAACCCAAGAATGCATTTCTCAAGCCATCACAAGTATCAAGCATAATTATAAGAGTTCTAGTGCAAAAGGAATATCATGAAAGAGACACAAATCAAACCAAGTGGATATAAGCAAAGAACAACCTTTCATTCTTTCAATTGCCTATCAAGTAGTAATCAAATCCTAACCTAGTCTTAATCCTTACCAAGGTACACTCAAGAGCACTCAAAGTGTTTAAAGGTAGATGTGAAGCAAAAACACTCTAAGTCATGCATGAACAAAGGTTTCCATAGGCTTGTAACAAGTTCAATTCTCCACTACTTTATTAGAATCGAGGTGCAAAAATCATTAGGTCTTTTGTTCAAGGTGTAATGTGGGTTTAGAAAAAAGGGTAGAAAGATGAAAAAAAAACAAAAGAAGATGATCAATGCAAGATATTTCAAACAATAAACAGTGAAGACAAAAGAGGAGCTTAAAAATGGGCAAGCAAACATTTTTTTCTTTTCATTTTTTCGAAACTGTTTTTCTTCTTCTTTTTCCGAAGCAATTGCTTCCTTTTATTCTGTTTTTCTTTTTTTTTTTTCATTTTTTCTGGAAAAATTCTGCCCTTATTTGAATTGCAGCTCCTTATTTGTCTAGTAATATAGTTTCTAGCATTTGATAATTCAAAAAAGTTTGGTCAAGGAAGAACAATGTTTGAAGGTTAAGCCAAGAAAAATGGGGTATAAGGCTTCAAGAGGGTTCACTAAGCGATGAGAAAAGGTAAAAGAGAGAAAATGGCTAAATCCTAATGCCTTAGTCATCTTAAAGCACCTCATTCTAGTGTAGTCTCAAATCGCATACAAGTCACAAGTTCTAGATTCCTAAATTCAAGATGACACTCTCAAGCAAGGAAAAACGAGCATAAAGAATAAGATGCATGCTCAAGGCTCAAATTCTCACAAAATTAGGCTAAGTTGATTAAGTTAGGCGAGAAATCCAATCATCACAATCAAGGCAAATTGAAAGAGATGTCAAACTATCATTTTGCTCATGTCATTTGATTTAAAAAAATGTCAACATTCAAATATTCCTACGCACTATAACAATTATAACATGCTGAACATCAAGTAATGACAAGAAAAATGTCATCTCAAAGTCAAACCAAAATCAAACATATATCAAATAAGCAAGACAAGTGGTTTTGCTACCCTCCCCCTCACTTAAATGAATTGCCCCAATTCAAAATAAAAATAAAGAAAATAAGGAACAAATAAGGGTAAAAGATACTCCCCGTGAGTGATGAAATTGAGTCCACCGTTGGCATAGAGTGGAATGAGGGAGACGGTGAACGAGGAGGAGGAGCACGGTGGGAGTTACATGGGCCAGCGGTGGTGGAAAGCCTTGAACGACGGCTGACAAACGGTGCTAGAGAAGGTGCAGCGAAGGGAGATTCGGCATTTTCGTTGGGCACCCGTCGAATGGTTGCTGGTCGTCGGCTACCACGGTAGGGAGGAGGAATGGGAACTGGTCGGAATCACTAGGCACCTCCACGAAGGCTGTCGACGCAATGAATCATCATCATCCATCGAGAACGGTGTGTGGGTAGAGGCTCGACCCGGTCTTGGCATTATATGCGGACCATTGGTTGTGGTGGGGTTTTGGTGGGGATCGACTGCACCGCATGATATGGGCATTTCTAACGTGCACCGTTTATTGAAACGGTGCACTTTGCTCATTAACCCAAACTTTCGAATTTTGCCTGCCACCGATTGATTTCTATTGGAAGCCTGGAAGAAAGCAAAAAAAGAAGAAGAAAGAATAAAAATAAAAATAAAAGCTGAAAATTAAAAAAAAGGAAAATTAAAATTAACGAAAATGAAAAGAATGGGTTGCCTCCCATTTAGCGCTTTGTTTAACGTCGTTTAGCTCGACGACCTTTGCTAAATTTTTGGTTCTTCAAAAGAAAGTTCTTCAAATAAACGGTGATGTCCATCCATTGTCGTTTTAACGCCTTCCTTCGTCTTTTTATTTGTGCGCAAAACAACTAAGCTTCTACCTCCTTCCCGATGCGACATCTTACTCGAAATGATGATTGGCAAAGTTTGGTTGTCGCCTAAAAATACATAATTAAATTACTCTAACTTCGGCTTTGGTTCCTGCAAAATTGAGGGAAAATGTTTAGATCGAGTTGGAATTAATCGAAAATCAGAAAGGGAAGAAAGAGTTGAAATGATTTCGCCCATATTTTCATCGTCGAGATTTGCGAATTCCCTACAAAAGTCATAACACAAATCAGTTTCGATCAAATCATCAGCTAACGAATCTATAATATCAACGAAATTTAAACTTGCGAACGAATGAGGATACTTCATAGCTTTATACATATCAAATTTAACTACTTCCCCATCAAATTCCATAGTTAAGATGTCGTCACGGACATCAATCTTTGTATGCGCGGTTGATAGGAAAGGTCGGCCAAGCAAGATTTCGGGTCCGTTATTGCTGCGATCATTTTCCATGTCAGTAATATAAAAATCAGCATGGAAAATAAGATCTTTTACCTGTACCAATACATTTTCTAGTACTCCCTCGGGGTAGATGACTGATCGATTGGCTAATTGAACCGTCACTCACGTTTCTTTCAATGGTTCAGTCGAAATTTTGTTGTAGACGCTTAACGGCATGACGTTGATAGATGCGCCTAAACCGCACATCGCTCTTTTTATCCCAACATTCCCAATTTTACAGGGAATCGCAAACATACCTTGGTCCTTGTACTTTGGCGGCAACTACTTTTGAATGATGGTCGAAATATTTTCACCAAGGTTAACTTTTTCATTTCCGAATAGTCGCCTTCGGTTTGTGCATAAGTCCTTTAGAAACCTTGCGTATTTGGGCACTTTCTGAATAACATCAAGAAATGGAATATTAATTTCCACCTTCTTGAATATATCTAAAATTTCCTTCTCTTCCTCCTTTTTATCTCGTTTCGCCAATCTACCTGGAAAAGGAGGAACAAGTTCGTAAGTAGAAACAAAAATTTTAGATTTGGCATTACCTGCAGTGGGAGGAGACTTGTCGTTCTGGTCTTCCGAAGAGTTTCCCGGTTCGTCAAATTTTCGCTCATCTTGCTTGGGCGGTTTAGGCGTTATCACTGTTCCACTACGCAAAGTTATCGCACTAACGTTTTCCTTTGGGTTGGTTTCGGTTTGGGATGGTAACTTTCCATGGGATTCTAGACGGCTAACGGCTTGAGCTAGTTGGCTTATTTGTTTGTCGATTTGCTGGAGATGGGATTGTGTTTGGGTTTGGAATTTTTCCTGCGAAACTGCCAATCTCTCAACAATAGACTCAAGCGAGGATTTTTTGGGTGCTTGGTTTTGGTGGGGAGGTTGTTGCTTAGGTTGGTAATTCGGGTTCTAATTACCGTAGCTCAAGTTTGGATGATCCCTCCAACCGGGGTTAAATGTATTACTCTGAGGGTTATAGGGTCTTTGGGGAGGTTCGAGAAAGTTGTGTATGGCGTTAACTTGGGCACCAGATGTATCCCGCAACAATGGGCATAAGTCGGTTGCGTGATCTGGCATAGTGCATATTCTGCATACCTTAGCAGCTCATATTTCCCCCGAAACAAGAGAATTCACAATATTAGTCAAATTGTCTATCTTATTCTCTAATGAAATTGTGCTTACTATGTGAACCCGTCGGCTGGGTTCACTTGCAGAACCAAATTGCTGCGAATTAGCCGCCATCGTAGATATCAAGGTTCGAGCATTTTCAGGAGTTAGGTTAACGAGCGCGCCACCACTTGCTGCGTCTACCATCTTTTTGTCCATTGGCAACATTCATTCGTATAAGTATTGAAGGAGTGTTTGCTCGGATAAGCCATGTTGCGGACAACTTGCACACAGCTTTTTGAATCTCTCCCAATATTCGTATAGGGACTCATCGTGCATTTGTTGAATTCCCAGAATGTTTCGCCTAAGTTCTGTTGCTTTCGCCGCATAGAAATATCTGTCAATAAAAACACGAGAGAGATCAAACCATATATTAATCGAATTTGGAGGTAAATAGAATAACCACTAAGGAAAAAGGAAAAGCCCTTAGTTTTATTTGGTCTTCCGAGACCGCTTGCGGTTTCATGCTGCTGCACACCATATGGAATTCGGCAAGGTGCTTGTGTGGGCTTTCAGTAGAGAGGCCATTAAAAGTGGGGAGTAGGTGGATTAATCCCGTTTTGAGCTGGAAGGGAGTATCGCCTTGAGGAAAAGCGATGCAGAGTGGTTGGTGCACAGTAGGGGATGCGTTTAGTTCTCGAATCGTTTGATCTGCCATCGGTTCCGGTTCTAGTGTAGGTTCCTCGACTGGTGTAGTTTCAGAAATGGATTCCTGATCGGATTGTTGTGTGCTTTGTTCTCGTTGTTGTTTCTTTCGCCGAAGCGTTTCACCATGAGTTCTACGAGCGCTTGCTTCCATTTCCGGGTTGTATGGAGCTAAAGTACCCGAGTTTTTCCTGGTCATAAAAAAACAAAATCAGTCAAAAGTGCCGAAAGTAAACTGTTGAGTGTGTAAAAGTTCTATTATTTACACCCTATTTAACCCATATTTCTGCTGCATTCAGGCATTAGTTACTGCACTTAGGTCAGTTTACAGCAAAACATCACAAATATATTAAAAGGCACAGTTTCTACTAAAAATAGCTGTTTTTGCAGGTTTCTGCTGTAGCAGACGGAAAGGGCAGGCGTTGGGCAGTGAAGCAGAAGAGCTGGAACTGGACGAGCAGTCAAAGAGGATGATGCTGCCAAGGTTGCCGCCGTGACAGCAGAGGACGACAGCGGTTTTGAGGAGAAGAAGCAAAGTGGACCTCGACAGATAGAGAAAATTCAGCCCGTCTGTCGTGTGAAACCACCATATTTTTCCAAGCCCCAGATCGAAAGGAATGTCAAGCCCAAAGTTCAAGGAGAGAAAATCCCAAGCAAGAAAGATGACGGCTGGAAAGTAGATTCCTTGAAGATTTAGTCTTTATTAGAATTGTACTTTCAATTAAAGTTGTATTCTTGCTATTTTAGATAACTTGGACCCAAAGCCTATATAAGGGCATATATTTCGACCTAGGGGGATAGAACCGATTACCCTAGCTTCTTTCCCAAAACTCTAGCCGTTTTCCTTCCCACAACATGTTCTAAATTCCCACTAGGGCCACGGGTTGATTTGTAAAGTAGTTGCAAGGGTTGTTTTGTTTTAGGAATTTTCAGTTCAATAAAATAAACTTCAAGTTCTCTTATTTTGGTTATTAATATCTTGCAAGAGCATCGGGAGAGCATTGTGAGGTTATCTATTTACTTAGCATCGGGAGAGTTAAGTATACAAAAGAAATAAGAGCAAGTTCTCTAGTTTATAGTTGAACTATCTCGGGCCTAGGGATAGGACGAGGTTAAGTGGCTAAAGAAGAATTCATACACATCGGTGTTCATCCTTCGATTCACGCCGGGAGGTATTATCAAAGACGTGATCATCGACAGACTTGGACCTAGGGATAGGCCAAGGCACATCTGGGATTCTTGCCAAACTTGAAGCACTGAGTTAAGTGTTCGCTGCCGCGACAAGCAACGGACTGCTGCCGCGACAGGTGCTGCCGCGACGGGAGCGACGACAGAACTGGATTTCCTAAACTCTGCAATACCTGCACTACTGAGCAATTCAATACCAGCCCATTCTCTCTATCTTGATATCTCTACTCTTTTATTTACGTTTACTTTATTATTTTCGTGATAACTTCTCAATTATTTTCTTTACTTTCGTGCAGTTAATTAAGGTGAAGCTATTAGCCCAATCCCTGTGGAGACGATATCCGATACTTCGTATCACTTTACTACTTGTGTCGTGTATACTTGCACTACCATTGCGATAGACTATTTTACACGCAACAAGTTTTTGGCGCCGTTGCCGGGGATTGGCAACATAACTCTACCTTTTCTTTTACTGCACTTTTTGTTTTTATTTTTATTTTTCTGTTTTTCTTTGGTGTGTTCAACTCTTGCTTTTCACAAGGTACCTTGTTTATGCGCAGATCGAAACGAGGTGAAGATCCTGAGTATCCATTAGATCCGGAAATCGAACGTTCGTTCAATCTCAAAAACCGACTTCGTCACTTACTAGCCAGGAACGAGTACCTTGAGGAACAGTTAGAGACGATGGCACACCGAGGAGACGACCCTCCTGTTGGAGATGGAGAGGGTAGACAGCCTGTCGTCGACCCTGCTGCCGCTGCCGGACGACGGACCTGTCGTGACTACATGTTGAACGATCATGTAGAACTGGAAACCACGCTGCCGGACATAGATGTTGACAACTTCGAGCTGAAACCTGTCATGTTTAGCATGATCAACAATGCCGGTCAATTTAGTGGTGCTGCTATCGAGGATGCTAGGGAGCATCTCAAAATGTTCCAGGAGATCTGTGGTTCGTTTAGACTGCCAGGAGTTAATCCGGAGATACTGAGGCTTCGGTTATTTCCCCATTCATTGATGGACAGAGCAAAGACTTGGTGGAATAAACTTACGCCGGGTTCAATTAGAACTTGGGCATATTTATCTCGTGAATTTTTATCTCGTTTTAATCCTTCGCATTTATCTGAGCGATTACGTAATGAAATTGCTAATTTTCAACAGGAAGATGACGAGCCGATGCACGAGGCCTGGGACAGATCTACCACCCTTCTACGGAACTGCCCAATGCATGGATTCCCCGTCTGGAATCAGGTAACGAAGTTTTATAATGCTGCCAACTTACAAACTCGTATTCGAATTGATTCAGCAGCAAATGGATTACTTTTGGACAAAGACCCAGACGTGGCAATGCAAGTACTGAAAAATCTGGCCAAGAATGAGGAGCAGTTTCCGACAGCAAGAAGAGGGGGTAAACGGGTACTAGCTGTTAAGGATTATGAGGCCGACAGCACGATGAAATCACAGGTGGCATACCTTACTAAGGTAATGAAAAAGCTCTTGAACGATGATGCACAACATGGATTTGCTGTCGAAGAGGTATGTGAAATTTGTGAGGGAAATCATAGTTCGGATGAATGTCCTATTCAGTTAGAAGAGGGAAAGTATGTTGGAAACTACAATAAGCCGAATTACAACTCCAACAACTATAATCCCAACTGGAGAAAGGATCCCAAGTTTTCTTGGAGTAATCCTAATAATGCCCTGAATCCTCAAGCACACAATCAGAATCAGGGAGGATCTAGATTGATGACACGACAGCAACTGCAGCCGCAGCAGCAACAACAACAGCCACCAGCTGCCACTAACAGTATAGTGGAACAGACTCTGGCTACGTTCATGTCTTAGACTGGTACTTATATAGAGAACATGAATCAGTTTGTCAAGAAGACAGAGACGTTCATGGATAAAACAGAGATGCGGATGACAAATCATGAAGCTACTCTGAAATCTTTAGAGACACAAATGGGTCAGGTTTCCCAGCATATCAACCCAAGGCAGACTGGAGGATTCCCTAGTAATACCGAAAATGCTAGGCAGCCCACACATGAGCAGCGTAAAGCTATTATTACTAGGAGTGGGAAGAAACTACCAGGGCCAGAGAAGGAAGTTGAAACAGTAAAGAAACCAGCCTTGGACAGACCTGCCGAGGAAGCTGCCCCGACAGGTAACAAACAGCCTGCTGCCGATGAACCTGTTACGACAGCAGAAGCGACAGAGGAGAAAAATGATGAACCCAAACCTCCTCAGATTCGTATGCAGTGGGAAGGACATATTGTTGATTATCGTCCCCCACCTCCTTTTCCTCAACGGTTACAGCAAGCGAAGCAAGAATCTCATCTCAAAAAGATTTATGATATTTTTAAGTAGGTTCACATTAACATTCCGCTGTTGGATGCCGTGAGGGAGATGCCCGGTTACGCCAAATTTCTCAAGGATGTTATGTCGAAGAAATCTAAACTTGGGGAATTTGAAACGGTGAAGATGACAGAAGGCTGCATGAGCATTCTTCATAGGCAGCAACCCCAGAAAAAAAAGGATCTGGGGAGCTTCATCATACCTTGTGTAATTGGAGATAAATATGTGGGTAAGGCACTTTGTGATCTTGATGCTAGTATTAACTTAATGCCAAAATCTGTTTTTCAGAAATTAGGTATTGGAAAAGCTCGGCCCACGACAGTACTTCTGCAGCTGGCAGACCGCTCTTACGTTCATTCGGAAGGAAAAATTGAAGATATTCTGGTAAGGGTGGATAAATTTATTTTTCCTGCTGACTTTCTTGTTTTAGATTGTGAAGCAGATGGAAATGCACCAATCATCCTAGGGCGACCCTTCTTAGCCACGAGAAGATAACTGATTGATGTGGAGAAAGGAGAACTCACCATGCGAGTAAACGACCAAGAAATTAAGTTGAATGTTCTCCAAGCTATGAAACATGCTGATGCGGAAGAGGAATGCAAGGTTATCACTAAAGTTACCCTTGACCAACCCTACATCAGGTCGGGCTGTCACGACATCAAAATTGGCCACTGCCTCGACAGCCACTTACAGGACTGTCACGATAGCATCGACGACAGCGACTCCTCAGAATCCGATACATCTGATACTGAAGATCAGGAGGAAGTAAACTGGATAGACGATCGTCCAGGTAAGTTATTCGAACCTTTAAATTATACTTCGGATAACCATGCGATCCAAAAGCCTTCAACTGTTGAGCCCCCTGTTTTAGAACTTAAGCCCCTGCCAAGGCAGCTAAAATATGCTTTTCTTGGTTCAAATGATACGTTGCCCGTAATCATCTCTTCCAAGTTAATGCAGGAACAGGAACAACAGTTAATAGGGATGATGCGGCAGCACAAAAAGGCAATTGGATGGACGATAGCTGATATTCAAGGCATTAGTCCGGCGTTATGTATGCATAAAATCCTTTTAGAGGAAGATCATAAGCCGACTATAGATGCTCAAAGGCGGCTAAACCATGCGATGAAAGAGGTGGTGCGTAAAGAAATAATCAAATGGTTAGATGCATGTATTATTTACGCTATCTCTGACAGCAAATGGGTGAGCCCGGTGCAATGCGTTCCCAAGAAAGGAGGAATGACCGTGGTGACCAATGAAAACAATGAGTTAATCCCAACCAGGACTGTGACCGGTTGGAGGGTTTGTATAGACTATCGAAAGCTTAACAAAGCTACCCGAAAGGACCACTTTCCATTACCATTTATTGATCAAATGCTTGATAGACTAGCGGGTAAGCCTTACTATTGTTTTCTTGATGGTTATTCAGGTTATAATCAGATAGCTATCGCCGGAAGATCAAGAAAAGACGACTTTCACATGCCCCTACGGAACATATGCTTTTAGGAGGATGCCATTTGGATTATGCAATGCACCCGCCACCTTTCAAAGGTGCATGATGGCCATATTCTCCAATATGGTGGAGGACTTCCTTGAAATTTTTATGGATGATTTTTCAGTCTTTGGGGACGATTTTGAGAGCTGCCTAGGCAATCTACAAAAGGTACTTGAAAGATGTGAAAAAGCAAACCTGGTCTTAAATTGGGAAAAATGCCACTTTATGGTGGATGAAGGGATAGTCCTTGGCCATAAGATTAGCTGCCGTGGGATAGAAGTCGATAGGGCCAAGATAGAAGTGATCGAAAAGCTGCCGCCGCCGACCACAATCAAGGGTATTAGAAGTTTCTTGGGACATGCTGGTTTTTATCGGAGATTCATTGCAAATTTCTCAAAAATCACGAAGCCACTATGTCATCTTCTAGAGCAGAACCGACCCTTTGACTTTAATAAAGAATGTACTGAAGCATTCAAGGTTCTAAAGGAAAAACTGGTAACAGCCCCAATAGTACAGCCACCAGACTGGACACAGCCATTTGAGATCATGTGTGATGGTAGTGACTATGCTGTCGGGGCAGCACTTGGGCAGCGGAGAGACAAATTATTTCATGTCATATACTATGCTAGCAAGACACTGAATGATGCCCAAGTAAACTACACCACCACAGAAAAGGAGTTATTAGCTGTGGTATTCTCCATTGACAAGTTTCGTTCTTATATACTTGGAACGAAGGTCATAGTACACACAAACCATTCTGCCTTGAAGTATCTGTTCGCGAAAAAGGATACAAAGCCTCGATTGATACGTTGGATCCTGCTACTGCAAGAATTCGATCTTGAAATCAAGGACAAAAAAGGGACAGAAAATCAAGTGGCGGATCACTTGTCAAGGTTGGAGAAGGGACAGAGTTTACCAACAGATGAGACAAATATACTGGAGACCTTCCCAGATGAGCAGCTCTTTGCTGCCGCAATCACTGCCGCGACAGCCATGGCGGCAGGTAAGTCTTCTGAACTCCCCTGGTATGCTGATTTCGTTAATTTCTTAGTTAGCGGAATAATTCCTTCTGATCTTAATTATCAAGCCAGGAAGAGGTTTCAAAATGATGCTAAGCATTATTATTGGGACGAACCTCTTCTTTTCAAAATATGTGCAGATCAGGTTATAAGGAGGTGTATACTGTTGAGTGTGTAAAAGTTCTATTATTTACACCCTTTTAACCCATATTTCTGCTGCATTCAAGCACCATTTCATTGCATTTAGGCCAGTTTACAGCAAAACATCACAAATATATAAAAGGCACAGATTCTACTAAAAATGGCTGTTTTTGGCAGGTTTCCGCCGTCGTGAACGAAGAAGGCAGGCGCAGGGCAGATAAGCAGAAGAGCTGAACTGGACAAGCAGACGAAGAGGACAATGCTGCCATGGAACTGCCGTGACAACAGAGGACAACAGCAAGTTGCTGCCATAGTAGACGAAGAAGGCAGGCGCAGGGCAGATAAGCAGGAAAGCTGAACTGGACAAGCAGACGAAGAAGACGAACCTGTCATGGACCTGTCGTGACAGCAAGGCGACAGCAACTTCATGAAGAGGAAAAGTAAAATGGACCTCGATAGATAGAAAAAAATCTGCTCGTCTGTCGTGTGAAAGCCAAATATTTTTCCAAGCCCCGGATCAAAAGATATGTCAAGCCAAAGCTCAAGGAGAAGAATTTCCATGAAACAAGGAGGCGGCTGAAAAGTAGGAATCCTTAGAGATTTAGCATTTATTATAATCTTACTTTTCATTAAAGTTGTAATCCTTGTTAACTTAGAATACTTGAGCCCAAAGCTTATATAAGGGCATAGATTTAACCTAGAGAGATCATCCCTCATTCTACCCCAAAACCGACATCTAAAACCCCTCCGCCGTTTACCCGTCGTTTACCTGTCACCGACATGTTCTAAAACCCCCTAGGGCCACGGGTTGATTTGTAAAGTAGTTGCAAGGGTTGTTTTGTTTTAGGATTTTCCAAGTTCAATAAAATAAACTTCAAGTTCTCTTATTTTGGTTTTAATATCTTGCAAGAGCATCGGGAGAGCATTGTGAGGTTATCCATTTACTTAGCATCGGGAGAGTTAAGTATACGAAAGAGATAAGAGCGCGTTCTCTAGTTTATAGTTGAACCATCTCGTGCCTAGGGATAGGGCGAGGTTAAGTGGCTAAGGAAGAATTCATACACATCGGTGTTCATCCTTCGATTCACGCCGGGAGGTATCATCAAAGACGTGATCATCGACAGACTTGTGCCTAGGGATAGGGCAAGGCAGATCTGGGATTCTTGCCAAGCTTGAAGTACGGAGTTAGTGTTCGCTGCCGCGACAGCTAACGGACAGCCGCCACGACAGGTGCTGTCGGCGACAGGCGCGACGACAGGACTGGATTTCCTAAACCCTGCAATACCTGCACTACTGAGCAATTCAATACCAGCCCATTCTCTCTATCTTGATTTCTCTACTTTTATTTTCCAGTATTCTTTATTATTTTCGTGACAATATCTTAATCTATTCTTTTCCCCTTGTGCAGATAGCAAAGGAAAGGGTTAGCCCAGTCCCTGTGGAGACGATATCCGATACTCTAGTATCACTTTATTACTTGCGACGTGTACACTTGCACTCAATTGCGATAGACTCTTTTACACGCAACAAGTTTTTGGCGCCGTTGCCGGGGACTGGCAACACACTCTTACCCTAGCTTCTGCACTTTTCTTTTATTTTTATTTATTTTTATTTATTTTTATTTTTCTTCACAAAAAAAATCAGGTGAAAATACAGGTTCAAGGGCATCAACATGCCAGGAAAAACCATTCGAGAGTTGATGTGGGAAAGTTCTTGCAATTACCGTAAAGACATGCTGCCACGACAGCAACAGGGGCAGCAAATGCCGATGCCGCAGCAACAAAATTTTATATGGTACGATGAAAACCCACAAAATTTTTTATACCATAACAGTTTTGCTGCAGAACCCGACCTGCCCTGGCAATGTCATCATCCTCAAGAGCAGTCAAAATCCTTAGAAGACACACTGCAAGCCTTCATGGCACTCATTCAAAAAGTGTCGGCTTCTACGAACGCAAGTATCGCCAAGATGGATGAACTCTTGAGCAGACCCGTCCTCATTCATGCCACGACTGAACCTGAAATCCCGAGGCAAGATGACGAGGATGCCCCATGTGAAGGAATACCCAACATATGATGAGTCTGAGCAACAATTTGCATGTCAATGATCGAGGAGCCGGAATGGAGCAACACCGCGACAACGCTGAGTGAAATTCAAGAGAATGTCACGGCAGCAACCACTTCTGAGGCAGAAACTCCATTCAAAGCGGAAACTGCCGCCTCGATAGAAACTGTCGCCTTAACAGCAACTGCCGCCTCGACAGCAACTGCCGCCTTGACAGCAACTGCCACCTCGACAGCAACTGCCGCCTCGACAGCAACTGCCGCCTCGGCAGAAACTGCCGCCTCGACAGAACCTGCCGCCTTGACAGCAACTGCTACCTCGACAGCAACTGATGCTGAAGTAGCAACCACATCAGAGGCAAATTCTCAACCCACCACCTCGATTATGCCTGACCAAGATTGTACACATCCATCCCTGTCATGGCACTCGCACGACCACCTAGAAGAGCTACCCAATGACAATGCCTCACCGATGGAATATGAGCATGTAATAAACGAACCTTTTGAATTATATGAAAACTCACCAATTTCATTGCAGGTATTTGAGGAACCAAAGCCGGTGGACACAGAATCATCAAAATCTCTACTGATGGAGATCTACGAGTGGTCAACAAAATTTGGTATAAAGAGTGATGGCACTTACCAATGTCCCATTGACCTGCAAAGTAACCTGATAAAGAACTGTCAAAATAACTGTCTGCCGCAGCAGCAGACACGACAGCAAGGGATACATTCAACCACAACAACATTCAACGAAAACAAGGTAAGTTTGTGGCCGAATGTCAATTTGATTATTTCTAATCATATATTCATGCCCTCAGAAACATTACCAAGAAGGGAGGACTTCATGGACTACAAAGGGAAGAGAAAGAAAGGAGCCCCCAACATGAGAATAATCACCAGATGGAGGGTATGAATGGACTTCAAGAAGTACCGGAAACGACGCCTCAAGCATTATCAGGGGACTGAAGCCCCATGAATGCAGGAAGTGGTTACCTTAGAAGATGCCCCACTTGGCATCCCTAATTTAACCTAAATTTTATTTTTATTTTTATCATTTATTATTTATTAGGAAATAAGGTTTATTTTATTCGAATAATGCTTTTAGGAAATAAAGGAGCCAAGAAGAACAGGAGAAGTGAACTAAAACCCAACACCCATCCATCAACCCAACAAAGCCAAATATTGAAGCCTGTCGTTACGGCTGCCATGACAGACGCGGAAAAGACAGGCTGTCACCATGCTGTCACGACAGACGCAGAAACGTGTGACAGACGCGGAAACGTTTGTCAGACGCATCAGACACACTAAAGCTCGACAGCCGCCCCGTTATTCACGCCTGTCGCTATAGTTTCAACGGGCAGCAATTCTTTTTCTATAAAACTCCCTTTCATTTTCATTTTCACTCACTTCTACTTTTCTTACTTGCTCTCCATATTTAGTTTTCATTTGCTTTCAATTACTTTTCACAACCCTTGCACTAACATGTCTTCTAGAAAAAACCCGCCGCAATGCTGCCTCTACTTCCTCGGCGGCAGCAACTCCCCCAAAGTCCTTTGCAACCAGAGATCTGTGGGAAGAACGAGGCCTCATTTATACTCCAAAGGCAAAGAATCTGGGCCTCAAGCCTTTCATCACCTGCCGCCTCCATACCATCTGCCGCCTCCATACCATCACCTGCCCCGACGGCAGCCGGCAGCACCCATGCCGAAACATCTGCTCGAGGAACAAAACGACCAGTGCCCTCAGATGACCTTGCTGCCTTTGTTGCTGGATTCTTTTCCTCCTCCGTCTGGGCAGACAGTGACGTTGAACCCTCTATTCAGAGGAACCTGTCGAAGGAATTTACACCGGTAAAGAGGCAGAAAAGAATGGCAGATAAGAAAACTCTGCCAAGGGCAAGCAGCAGCAGCGGCAACAGCTCTGATATTCAGGTTTTACAGCAACCTCCCCAACCTGCCCCGCGAACCAGAACCTGCCGCCAGATCCGCCTCAGCAGCAGCAGTGAAGACAGTGATTAAAATTTAAGTTTCTTATCTTCTTATTGCTGCCTGCCATATATATTTTGTGATGTACTGCCTTCATATGTTTTCATTTTTAGTTTTTGTCATTTGTATTGAGGGCAATGCAACTCTCGAGTTTGGGGGTGGCAACCCTCCATATTCATGGAGTACATCTTAGTTAAATTTTGTGTCTTTTACTTAGTACTTTTAAAAAAAAAACAAAAAAAAAATCTTGAAAATTTTGGCTTAAAATTGTGAATTGAACTTGCCTGTCATGACAGCCCTGTCGTGGCAGCATCTTTAAGATAGTTTAAGGAAAAGTTTAGAGCCTTTCTATAGTTCTGAAAATTTAAACACCTTTGTGACTGTTATACTGCTTAGATTTCTTTTAGCCAAACTAGAATAGGAAGCTTAGCACTTGAATAGCCCATAGAGGTGCCTAACACTGGCTCTAGGAAAGAAGTTTAGCAAAAGAGACTCAAAAACCTAGAGGTGCCCGAAACCGGCTCTAGGAAGCAAACTAGAGGTGCCTAAAACTGGCTCTAGTAAAACTTTAGAAATCGAGTCAAAACAAAGAAATCAAAGAAGCATGAAAATGTGCCTTCAAAAAAAAAAGATAAACTTTGGCATAAAAATTCGAGTTAAGAGTTGAATATTCTAGTGAAACTAAGAGAGTCTTGGCATATAACTGTTCACAAAGCATGCACACACTGCACGAGGACTATAGGGAGATTCCGGACAGATCCTAAATTATCCGACAGGTTGCTGCCGCCACAGGGAACGAACGACGGGTAAGGGAAAACTCACTGTTTGAAAGCCAAAACAAAAATTTCTTTTTCTTTTAGTTCTTAGTTGCTTGAGGGCAAGCAAAAACTTGAGTTTGGGGGTGTATTGAGTGTGTAAAAGTTCTATTATTTACACCCTTTTAACCCATATTTCTGCTGCATTCAAGCACCATTTCATTGCGTTTAGGCCAGTTTACAGCAAAACATCACAAATATATAAAAGGCACAGATTCTACTAAAAATGGCTGTTTTTGGCAGGTTTCCGCCGTCGTGAACGAAGAAGGCAGGCGCAGGGCAGATAAGCAGAAGAGCTGAACCGGACAAGCAGACGAAGAGGACAATGCTGCCATGGAACTGCCGTGACAACAGAGGACAACAACAAGTTGCTGCCATAGTAGACGAAGAAGGCAGGCGCAGGGCAGATAAGCAGGAAAGCTGAACTGGACAAGCAGACGAAGAAGACGAACCTGTCATGGACCTGTCGTGACAGCAAGGCGACAACAACTTCATGAAGAGGAAAAGTAAAATGGACCTCGATAGATAGAAAAAAATCTGCTCGTCTGTCGTGTGAAAGCCAAATATTTTTCCAAGCCCCGGATCAAAAGATATGTCAAGCCAAAGCTCAAGGAGAAGAATTTCCATGAAACAAGGAGGCGGCTGAAAAGTAGGAATCCTTAGAGATTTAGCATTTATTATAATCTTACTTTTCATTAAAGTTGTAATCCTTGTTAACTTAGAATACTTGAGCCCAAAGCTTATATAAGGGCATAGATTTAACCTAGAGAGATCATCCCTCATTCTACCCCAAAACCGACATCTAAAACCCCTCCGCCGTTTACCCGTCGTTTACCTGTCACCGACATGTTCTAAAACCCCCTAGGGCCACGGGTTGATTTGTAAAGTAGTTGCAAGGGTTGTTTTGTTTTAGGATTTTCCAAGTTCAATAAAATAAACTTCAAGTTCTCTTATTTTGGTTTTAATATCTTGCAAGAGCATCGGGAGAGCATTGTGAGGTTATCCATTTACTTAGCATCGGGAGAGTTAAGTATACGAAAGAGATAAGAGCGCGTTCTCTAGTTTATAGTTGAACCATCTCGTGCCTAGGGATAGGGCGAGGTTAAGTGGCTAAGGAAGAATTCATACACATCGGTGTTCATCCTTCGATTCACGCCGGGAGGTATCATCAAAGACGTGATCATCGACAGACTTGTGCCTAGGGATAGGGCAAGGCAGATCTGGGATTCTTGCCAAGCTTGAAGTACGGAGTTAGTGTTCGCTGCCGCGACAGCTAACGGACAGCCGCCACGACAGGTGCTGTCGGCGACAGGCGCGACGACAGGACTGGATTTCCTAAACCCTGCAATACCTGCACTACTGAGCAATTCAATACCAGCCCATTCTCTCTATCTTGATTTCTCTACTTTTATTTTCCAGTATTCTTTATTATTTTCGTGACAATATCTTAATCTATTCTTTTCCCCTTGTGCAGATAGCAAAGGAAAGGGTTAGCCCAGTCCCTGTGGAGACGATATCCGATACTCTAGTATCACTTTATTACTTGCGACGTGTACACTTGCACTCAATTGCGATAGACTCTTTTACACGCAACATGTACCACAAGAAGAGCAAGAAGACATACTTCATCACTGCCATGCTTCACAGTATGGAGGTCACTTAAGAGGCAACAAAACTGCTGCCAAGGTGCTGCAGTCAGGGTTTTATTGGCCGTCACTGTATAAAGATGCGCAAATCTTCTTCAAGAGTTGTGACATGTGCCAAAGGACAGGAAACATCTCAAGGAGAAACGAGATGTCGCTGCAGAACATTCTTGAAGTCGAAATCTTCGACGTGTGGGGGATTGATTTTATAAGACCTTTTCCATCTTCATGTGGGAATCTATACATCCTCCTGGCAGTAGATTATGTCTCTAAGTGGGTCGAAGCTATCGCAACTCAAAAGAATGATGCCAAGACAGTCCAAAGGTTTTTTCACAAAAACATTTTCTCTAGGTTTGGCATCCCTAAGGCGATTATCAGTGATGAAGGGAGATATTTCGACAACAGGGTTATTGCTGCCGCCTTGAAGAAATACGGTGTCAAGCATAGGATAGCGACAGCATATCACCCACAAACCAATGGACAAGCTGAAATATCTAATAGGGAAGTTAAGAACATTCTTGAGAAGATGGTTAAGCCAACTAGGAAAGATTGGTCTTTACTTCTTAATGATGCGTTATGAGCATATAGGACAACTTTTAAAACCCCATTAGGAATGTCTCCGTACCGATTGATTTATGGGAAAACATGTCATCTACCTGTCGAGATAGAGCACAGAGCATACTGGGCGATCAAGGCAGTGAATATGGACTTGGACAGGGCAGGGCAGAAAAGGCTGTTAGATCTGAACGAAATTGAAGAAATCCGAACAATGGCCTATGACAATGCAAGAATCTACAAGGAGAAAACTAAGAAGTGACATGACAAGAAGTTGCTGCCACAATAGTTCTGCCCAGGGCAGCTTGTATTGCTCTTCAATTCTAGACTGAAACTCTTCCCAGGGAAGCTAAAATCTAGATGGTCTGGCCCGTTCCAAGTCGTACAAGTTTTTCCCCATGGTGCCATCACAATCAGATCATTAAAAGACGAGCATCAATTCAAAGTCAACGAACAACGCTTGAAACATTATCAGGGGACTAAAGCCCCAGGATTACAGGAAGTGGTTACCTTAGGAGATGCCCCACATGACATTCCTAATTTAACCTAATTTTTATTTTCTTTATTTTATTAGTACTTAATATTTATTAGGAATAAGATTTATTTTATTTGAATAATCTTTTTGTTTTTATTGTTTTTTAGGAAATAAAGGAGTCAAGAAGAACAGGAGAAGTGAACTCAGCCCACCATCCATCCATCAGTCCAACAAAGCCCAAATGTTGAAGCTTGTCGTTACAACTGCCGCGACAGACGCGGAATATACATGCTGTCATCATGCTGTCACGACAGACACGGAAACACGTCCCAGACACGTAACAGACGCGGAAACGTGTGTCAGACGCGTCAGACACGCTAACGCACACCAGCTGGCCCCGTTATTCGCGCCTGCCGTTACATCTTTAACGGGCAGCAAATCCTTTTCTATATAACCCCGTTTCATTTTCATTTTCACTCACTTCTGCTTTCTTACTTGCTCTCTCTCTTTAGCTTTCATTTGCTTTTATTTTGTTTTTCACAACCCTTGCACAAATATGTCTTATAGGAAAACCCGACGACATGCTGCCTCCACTTCCACACTGACATCAACTCCTCCACGTTCCTTTGCTAGCAGAGACATGTGGGAAGAGAGAGGCTTCATCTACACACCGACGGAGGAAAATCTGGGCCTCAAACCATTCATAGCTCGGAAGGTTAGAGCATTGCAGTGGCAAACCTTTGCGGAGCAGCCGAAGGAAATGAATGTGACGCTGGTTCGAGAGTTCTATGCTGCCATCAGCAGCAGGACAACAACAACCCTGTTCATTCGAGGGAAGGAAGTGCCATTTGAAGCAGAATACATTAATACCCTCTATGGCTTCTACATCGGTATCAATGACGATGCCCACCAGCAATTCCTGAATACATTAGACACTGCTGCCTACGACGCTGTCATGGCAGAATTGACTAGTGCCGAGACTCAATGGAACATCAACAGGAAGAATCCAAGGATAGTGAAGAGAACCTAGTTGCTGCCGGAGGCAAAGTTGTGGAATGCCTTCATAAAGAAGAGGATCATGCCGTCATCCCACAACACCACCGTCGACCAACCAAGGTTAGCGTTGATACACTCTATTCTACATGAACGGGCCATTAATGTGGGAAACTTTATTCAAGAAAGTATTTTGGAGTGTGCGCATAGACCGACGGGTCCCCTCTACCTGCCGTACCTCAACACCTCGCTCTGCCGCGACCACAATGTCCCCGAAGTACACACTGATTTGATAGTCGAAGGAAGAGGGTGGACTGAAAAGAACATCCTCAGCCTTATGGAGCTGACTGCTGCCACCCCTCTGTCATCATTCGACCCCACTGCCGCCACAGCCGAAACGATAGAGCAACAACACACTGAACCAGCTGCCGCATCAGCTGCCCCGACAGACTCCTCCGCCCGGATATTAGCTGCCATTCAGAAACTGGAGGAACGACAGCTGGGCTTAATGGCCTTCATCAGGGACTTTGCTGCCTCTACGGTAACATTTATACAAAACTCTTTAAATTTTCATGATGCTGCCTTCCCTACTTTTCCTGCCCATTACTTTACTGTCACTACTCCTGCCCACACCCCTACACCCGCTGCTACCCCACAAACATCTTCTTCCGCCTCAACGCCATTGCCTGCCCCGACAGCAGCAGGCAGCACCCACGCTGAACCATTTGCCCGAGGCACGAAACGTCGAATGGCATCGGAGGATCTAGATGCCTTTGTTGCTGGGTTCTCCTCCTCTTCTGTTTGGGCCGCAAGTGATAATGAACCCTCGATCCAGAGGAATCTGTCCAAAGAGTTCTCACCGATGAAGAGGCAAAAGCGAATGGCAGACAAAGGTAACATGCCAAAAGCCAGCAGCAGCGGAGGTGACGGCAGCAACGAAAAAGATAGCAGCAGTAACAGTGAGAGCAGCGGCAGGGGCTTTGAAATTCAGGTTGTGGAGCAACCCCCTCACATCTCCCCAACCAGAGTCCAGCCACCAAGGGAGGCCAAGTCCAAGAACACATCCGCCTACCCCGTACCCCAGCCTGCCCTGAAAGCCAGAGCCCGCCGCCAGATCCGCCTCAGCAGCAGCAGCGAAGACAGCGACTAAATTTAAGTTTCTTATCTTATATTTTGCTGCATGTTATATATTTTGTGATGTACTGCCTTAGTTTGTTTTTATTTGTCATTTGCATTGAGGGCAATGCAACCTTCAAGCTTGGGGGTGGCAACCCTCCATTAATGGAGTGCATCTTAGTTTAAATATTTGTGTCTTTACTTAGTTTATTTTTGTCTTAAAAAAAGATGATGAAAATATTGAAAATTTTGGCTGAAAATTGTGAACTGAACTTACCTGTCGTGACAGCTCTGTCGTGGCAGTGACTTTAGGATAGTTTTTAGGAGAAGTTTAGAGCCTTTCTATAGTTCTGAAAACTTAAACACCATTGTGACTGTTATACTGCTTAGACTTCTGGGATTCTTGCCAAACTTGGACCTAGGGATAGGCCAAGGCACATCTGGGATTCTTGCCAAACTTGAAGCACTGAGTTGAGTGTTCGCTGTCGCGACAAGCAACGGACTGCTGCCGTGACAGGTGCTGCCGTGACGGGAGCGATGACATAACTGGATTTCCTAAACTCTGCAATACCTGCACTACTGAGCAATTCAATACCAGCCCATTCTCTCTATCTTGATATCTCTACTCTTTTATTTACGTTTACTTTATTATTTTCGTGACAACTTCTCAATTATTTTCTTTACTTTCGTGCAGTTAATTAAGGTGAAGCTATTAGCCCAATCCCTGTGGAGACGATATCCGATACTTCGTATCACTTTACTACTTGCGTCGTGTATACTTGCACTACCATTGTGATAGACTATTTTACACGCAACATAAACCTCCTCGGCAACGGCGCTAATTTTGACAAGCGTCGTTTTACCTGTCAAAATAAATAAATTAACCTCTTTCAACAAATAATAAAATAAAGAAATTAAGTAGTTATAGGGAAAGAGGGTCGATCCATAGGGAGATTAGTCGGAATTCTTGACTGAATGATACTTTGATTAATCCTTCCAGGAATATCTGTGAAAACAAGAAAAGTAAAAAAAGGGTGGTGATCTGATATTGAGTGAAAATGAAATAGTAGAATTAAACGCAAAAGTAACGAAAATAATAAGAAAGTCCAAATATGCAAAATAGCCTCGAACTAGCCTTGTCAATTCCTTCGATCATTGAAATGGATTTTTACTCTGGGGATCATGTCAGTTACAGTCTGCGAGGCCCAACCCGTCGCAACTTGCTTCTCTCTTGAGTAACCAATCCTCCCAAGTTTATCTTCGAAGGTTGGTTCTTAAACAAATTAACCACGTCTATCGCCGTCAAAATGTTTAGTTTTGAAAAACAGGAAAAGCCCGACTCAGAAATTGTCTTAAAAAGAATCGCTTCTGATTTTATCTTTCCTTAGCAGACCGCCGCTAAGAGTGTTCACAGAAAGTCGAAATTACCACAGGCCGATCCTTCCTCCCAACTATGTTTTTAAACGATTCCAGACCAACGAGCTCTTTTTGATTTGAAAACGATTAAAAACTTTAGTAAGGCCGATTGCCAAACTATCTAAACAGAAAGATAAAAATGTATTCCCGAAGGAATTTAGGCAATGTTCAATTCTCACGATTTGAATTGATTTGGCTAGTTCTTGGCTCAAGAAATTTGGCTAAGCATGATATTAGTTATCATACTTAACTTGAAAAAATAATTAAATAACATAAAAGAATAAAAATAAAGAAAAGAGAACTTTAATTAAAAACTAGAAATAACAAGTGTTTTCAAGCTAGAAGATGAAGACTAAATTCGATGCCTAAGCCTTTATCAAGGAGTGATGTTTATAGGCTTGGATTTACAAAGATAAATGATAAGAAAATTCAAAATAAGGGAAAGATAAACAATTCAAATGTTTTTTAAATTTAAATATAGAAAATCGAAACAGATAAGCTGATAAGGTCTTCCAGAAAGTTTCAGAATCTTCCAGAAGTCGCCACGCATCTGCCATGTCAGACGCGTCGTGCCCAGTGTCGTGCCCACGATGCCGGTCATGACCAGAATAATAAAAAGACTGCAGAAAATGCCCTCTTTTGCTGCTGTTTTCCAAAATTAGGTCCCTTGCGCAAAATATAGCAAAATTAAATGGATTAGGTAACAAGAAATCCTAAAAACTAGAAAAATAGCAATTAAAAAGTGTCACATTTGAGAGCTTATCAATTACTAATGATTATGCACTATCTATTGACTATGCATCGAGCTTGTGTGACTATAGTGTAAATTTTGAACCCACAACCATCTTTAAAGAATGGTCGACGAGTACCTCGAGGTATAATCCAAGCCACTCGAAAGACCATGAACTCAAAGATCCGGCGCTTAAATACATCCATCGATTCCTAGCATATTCTTTCTCCGGTAGAGTACACTCGACAATCATACTGAACAAAGCCGAAATTTTCTTCCTTTGGTGCATGATAAAAGGTAGAAAAGTAAACCTCAACTATTGGTTTGCACAACAACTTGCCACCGTAGAAAATCGGAAGAGTAAACCCTTGATCCTTGGTTCTTATATTTTTCATTTAGCTTTCAAAGACAGCTTGCTTGCCGTAAATACTAACTTGCAAGTTGTAAGACAAATGGAAGCAATCGACATCTCTTACTTAAAAACCATGAAGACGCTCGATACGGACGCAAGCGGGAATCTAGTCATGAAGTCACCTTGTGGAACCATAGAAGAAGCCTCCTCTTCGCAAACCATGACCACCGAGCAACCTATTGCTCACTTGAAGTATCAAATACTAAAAGTAGAGGTGAACCAAAGGGTATTCTTTGAGCACACGAAGTTCGACCCACCACAGGCCTACACACCCTAAACCGCCACATTCCGCATGAGGGAGCACTCTTCTCCCTTATCTTTTTACTTGATTTCTTTTATTTTCTGCATGTAGGTTAAATAATATTGGGGAAAATGTTAAGTTTAAGTGTGGGGGGATTAATTTGATGTGCTTAACTTGGGATATATTGTGTGAAATTGCATGCTCCTTGATGACTTTAATTATTACTTTCACATGAAAATTTTTCTTGATCTTGACATGTTGAGATTTTTGAGAAAATTGGATCCCTAGGTAAAGATGAAATTGATATGGGAAGTGAAATAAGATTGATTAGATCTTGTTAGAATTGCAAATCGTTTCTCATATTAATTGATTAGATAGTTGGATGGATAAAATTGGACACAACAAACCACTTTGTGAGATTTGAGCGCCTTAATAAGCATATATCTTTTGTGCTTTATATTTTTCTTCATTGAGTGATTGTCAAGCATGATTAGATTTCTTCTAGAACTTGTGATGTTATGCATGTCGAGACCACATTGTGGGATTGAATTACTTGAGATGATTAAGACACTTAGGTATGAACCTTGAGCCAAAAAGCCTACCTTGATAATTGTGACCATTAGAGAACCACTTTTGAGCCTAAGCCTTTTGTTTGAAAATTAACCATATTACAAGCTTAATTCCCTTTTGTTGATTTCCCCCAATTTGTACCCAGAATTTGGAGAACTACACACTTTCCTTACTTGAAAAAGAGAAAAATTAAGCAAAAAGAAAAAGAAATTGGAGAAAATCATGAAAACAAGGAAAATAAAAATCAAAGAAAAAATTGTCTTATTTGTTCAAAAAGAAAATTAAAAAAAAAAGAAAAGACAAAAAGTGTGAAAAAGATTGAATCCTTGTTTCTCCCAAAATTAAATTGTACAAAAGCTTGATACAAAAAAGAAAAATGAGTGTGAAGTTCTTCGATTCAAAGAGCCCCAAAGTCATTCTCATCACCTTGTCCTAAGCCCTGTTACAACCCATCGATTCAAAGAGCCCCAAAGTTCTTCTCATCATACCTTGTCCTAATCCCCGTTACAACCCATTTAAAGACCTTTTGATCTTGTGATTCATCCTAGCTAAGTGGTGGAGATGTGATATATTTCCAAGCCTATGGTAAGTATCTTTTCATGCTTTGACTTGAGTGTTGTTGTCCCTTAAACACTTTGAGCGATATTGAGTGAATCCTTTGTGAGAGTGTTCTATTTTATTTCATCCTTAACTTCATGATAATTAATTAGGATATTATTTGCTTGTGCTAATTTGCAATCATGATTTATTACTTCTCTTATCCTCTCTTCATTACCAAAAGGACCCTCGATCTTGAATTTCAGTATGCTTGAGGACAAGCATAATCTAAGTGTGGGGTATATGATAAGTTATTATTTTGCATGTTTTCACATATTAAATCATATTTTTATCACATTAATCTATCTTAAAAGCCTTGATTCAGTTCCTATTTGGTTTTGCAGGTGTTTTTTAGCCTTAATGACGTTTTATACGTAAAAGACGAGTTTTAACACCTTTTAGGCATTTATGAAAAATCCTTCACGCAAAAACTGTACCAGTCGCGGAATAAGTCGTGGGGATCCACGCGAGAAGGGTACGAGGACGAAAAAATCCCCGAAGCATTTAACGGGGATCTCATAAAATCGTAACCATAATTGTTGGAGACAGAGTGAGAAATGCAAAACCGTCCCCGCACCACCCGATTCCCACCCCTAGTATTAGTAAAAAAATAATAAAACTTTCATCTTTTTATTTTTTAGTATTTTTTTATTAAATAGAGATTACATTCCTAGTATTAAATTCTTCATCCTCCAAAAATCTTAGACTCGTCCCTAAACCCTTCTCTACTTGTTACCGCCCCCGCTGTCGAAAATCTTTGTCGTTGTGAAGTTAACGACACCCTGCTCCTAGAACCTAAAAGCCACTTTAAACTACTAGTTGAATTTGGGCATTCAAACTAACCGGAGTCCTAATTTTGATTCTTTGGGATTCGAAGAATCATACTGTCGACCGTTAACAATTCCCTACTCTTAGAGGTTGCAAACGAGTCATTCGGTTCGAGTCATTTCGATTGTGATTACATTCGGTTCAAGTTTGAGTCGGATCTAGTTCAATTTAGTTTAGGTTTATGGTGATTTCAATTTGGGTATCGAGTCATGTCGCTTGATTTTCAACTTGGGTTAATATCGGATTAATAGGAGATTGATCAGTTTGAGTCGAGTTTTTAGGCTGAGTTAGGTTTTTACACCCTATATATGACTTTATATAACATGTATATTTGCCTTTTTGGTGAGTTGCACAACAATTCACATATCATCTTTATTTATTTATTTTAATATCTCTTCTTTATTTCGGGTTACCTTCAGTTCGGGTTGCTTTTGGTTTGGTTGTAATTGGTTCGGGTGAATTCAGTTCGGTTGAAAATCAGTTCGGTTCTATTTTGATTCAACTAAAATTTGGGTCAATTTCGGTTCAGTTTGATTTATTTTGAGTTTTGGATAAAATTCAAATCATCGTATTCAGGTTTCGATTTCAATAATTCGATTTGGATCTCGAATCAAAATTTTCAGGTCTACTTACTCCCCGAACACAAAATTTTGATTCCTCGTTTGGAGGACCATGAAGCCTTGTATAAACTATTGATTAAACAAATCTTAATTCATATTGAAGGTTGAGAAACATATCCTTAAAATTTATTACATCAATATTCTTTTGATATGGTTAATTGTAGTGGAACCCAACAAGTGTCCTAGTGAAAAAGTGAATGATGTTCATCCTAGGAGACCCAGGTTCAAATCACTTTATCTACAAGGTGTATGCACATTTTCAGAGGGTTAAGAATATGTATGAACATATACTACCTTGTAACCACCTTTAGACTATTCAAAAAATTGCAGTGATTTTGGTCGATGTAACAACAGAGTGGCCACCGCTCCCTTTTATTATATTAGGCGGACCAAAAACCTAATAACTAACCAGATACAGGGTTCAAGGTACAGTTACGTGTGGGGAAGGATTAGCACCCCCATCACGCCTGCAAAACGGCACTTAGTTGATCACTAATATTTTCCTCGTAACTCGTGTAAGCACCAAATTTTGACCAGGCTCAATCATTTGACCCGAATCCATTTAAGCACAATGGAACCCAAATTTATCCAGTCTAAACCCAAATTTAAACCCACACTCATTTGTACCCTATTCAACTATCCCCAAAATTAAGCCACATCGGGTTCCACTCAAACTAATTTAGTCAAACACATGATCCCTAACGTTCCCCTAAAATCTCTCAACAACCACCTTTAATGATCAATCCACAAATTACTCAACCCATATTTCCACATCTGAGATTTCATTTTGGTGAAGGAAGCTCTTATAAATTTGCAAGGAGTAAGCTACTAGAGGGGGGAGAGAACCCGAACGAAAAATTTCTCGGCCATAGTTGTTCCCACCACCACGCGTCTCTCATAGCCTCTCAGTACCAACGACCCCCATTGGCTCAACCTTTCATTGTCACCGTGGTCGGCCACCATTCACCATCGAAGCTTCCCTACAATAGCTAAATCCATAGCTCTACTCCCTCTTTTCCATCATCTACATCACCATTCAGCTCACCCCCTGACCATAATCATGGCCATCGACATCACCATTCACCTCATCCCTTCACCATAATCATGGCCATCGACATCACACCACTGCCTTAAGCCCCTCGGCCATGGTCATCCACACTACATGGCACAACCCCCACAAAAAATGAACCCCAAACTCACGGTTACAGCAAACCAAACCTGCATAAAGAAGACGAGAAAGTAGTAACCGACGAGGAAGAGAAAAGAAAATAGGAGAATAGGAAAAGAAAGAAGAAAACGAGAAGTTTTACCTTCGAGTTGTTGTCAGTGGCGGCTCCGATCACTGGATGACGAATCCCAACGGTGTACTAGAGCATCATTATGAGAGGAACAATGTACCTAATATGGGATTCGATCTAACGACCCGAAGAGGAGATAAAAAATAGGAAGTCGAGGAGTTCTAGGCCATTTTCATGGGATTTGAGATGGATTTAGAAGAAATGGATATTGGATTCATGTTTAGAAGGTCGAGGCGAGCTTTCTAGTGCGATTTGGAGTCAAATGACCACCAACGATGGCCGAAATGGTGGCCGATGGTGGCGATGTGTGTGTGTGGGTTGTGAGTGAAGAGGAAGCCTTGAGTGTGGGGCACATTTTCATTTTGCAAAAAAAAAAGTTTTCGCAAGGTCTTCATGTTTTGAAAAAATTTAAATAAATAATAACTCTCTTGAGAATGAAAAAGATGTTTTTTAACAAGGGTCACTATGACTTGAAAACCCAAAATAAGAATGGGGTAGAGGAAAGGAGAAGACGAAAGCTTGAGTCCAAATTTGTTTGGGGGCAAAAATGAATTGTCACAATTTGGAAGTGATAAACTTACGCCCCAATTTGAGCAAAAATAAAGTTAAGGTAATCGGGTTGAGTCCAAGAAGGAAGACTTTCTACGCATCCTTGCTTCACCATTAACAATGAGAGCATACATCTACTTCATTGAAATACAATGTTTCCTTATGCATCTTTGCATCAAATATTCATAAATCATATGCGTGTCATTCACATCATTACATTTAGTTTGTTAATGAATTACACGAGAATGTTTACATGATTTTTTTTCATGCATAAGTTTTAAAACTTTCTCGATGAAATTTTCAAATCTCACTTGAGATATTTCCATATATTTTTCAAAAAAAAAACATTGATTTTCTTCTCTTGAGGATTTTTTCAAAAAATATTTATTCCCCTCTCTTGAGGACTTTTTCTCTCAAAATCTATCTGAGATACTTTAAGGATTTTTCAATTTTGTCTCCCTTGAGACCGTTTCTCTTGAAACAATTTGTCTCCCTCAAGATCGTTTCCCTTGAAACACAATTTTGTCTCCCTTGAGATTGTTTCCCTTAAAACATAATTTTTTCTCCTTGAGATCGCCTTTGAGACTGTTTCCCTTGAAACACATTTTGTCTCCCTTGAGACCGTTTCCCTTGAAACAATTTTGTCTCCCTTAAGACCGTTTCCATTAAAACAATTTTGTCTCCCTTGAGACTTTTTCCCTTGAAACAATTTTGTCTCCCTTGAGACCGTTTCCCTTTAAACACATTTTCTCTCCCTTGAGTCTGTTTCCCTTAAAACACATTTTGTCTTCCTTGAGATCGTTTCCCTTGAAACAATTTTGTATCCCTTGAAACAATTTTGTCTCCCTTGAGATTGTTTCCCTTGAAACAATCTTGTCTCCCTTGAGACCGTTTCCCTTTAAACACACTTTCTCTCCCTTGAGACTATTTCCCTTAAAACACATTTTGTCTTCCTTGAGATCGTTTCCCTTGAAACAATTTTGTATCCCTTGAGACATAAAACTAGTTTTTCTTGAAAACTCGTCTCCCTTGAGAATTTTAATGTCGTGAGATAAAATTTGAGCCTCTCTTGAGAAAATTTCAATTCTCTCATAAGAACATTTGCAAAATACTCCATAGTGATATCTTCGAGTTTCTCTTGGGATATAATTTTTTTTTTGAAATTTGGGGCATGATGCATTCAAGAAAAATGCACCCATTTCATGTAAAACATATAGATGCATTTAAGACAAGTGCATTTTCATAATTTAGGATTTTTATTTCAGATGAGATGCTTTAATCACCTCCGAGATGGAGTGTCGCCAATTACCTCAGAGATGATTTTAATCAAGCTTCCAAGATAGAGTGCCACCTTCGAGATGGAGTGTCATCAAGCTTCCAAGATGAAGTGCCACCAATTACATCGAGAAATGAATTCATGAATTCCAATGCCCTTGAGACGAGCGTGGTACATTGGGTTCTTGAATTTAATGTCCTTGAGACGAGAAGAGAACATCTTACATCGAGAAATGAGTTCTCAAATTGTTAAGTGTTTAAAAGTAATAAATTTCTACCCCTTTCCATCTTAATTATTGTTAGACTTAGGCTCATTTAGGTTGCATTTTTAGTCATTCATGCATATTTGCATTATTTTCTTCCTTGCCATGCTTGATTATCTTTAATTGTTTATTTGGTGGAAAAGGTACTGCTAGGTATGTGTTTTGTATGTATGCAGGGTAAAACATTCATTGCCGCGACAATTCATTGTCGAACCCTGCCGAATGATCCTGACAGAGCATGAACTGAGCCATGTTGTGTGATGCTGAGCACACCTGGCCGAGCGAAGATGACCAAGAGACCACTACCAGGTCATTGTCGCGCCGAACTATGCCAAGCCATTGCCGATGCAATGCCCAAGCAATTTTTGATAAGGGAGGAAAAGAGCAAAGTGGTAGGCGACTTGAAGAGCGTAAAGAGCTGAATTCTTAGAGATAATTTACTTGAAGACCGAAGCTTGGAATTGTATAGAGAGGTTAAAGGAGATTAAATTCCATGAAAATAGGAGGAGTTTTAGGACGAATAAAAGAATAAAATAAAAGAGATTTATTTCTTTTATTGTCTTTAATTCCAATTTAACTTCTTCCTCAAAAATGACTTTGACCTATCCATATCCTATAAATAAAGACCCCAAGCCGTCAATTACAGAAAACTAGAGGGAGAGACGTGAAGATAGAAAAACGATTGAAGACCAAGGCTGCTAAGGTTCTTCTATTTTTCTTTCTTGTTTGGTTGATGTTCTTGTTGGGAATTAATCTTGTGTTGTTCCCTATCCCAACTATGACCTAAACTATCTTAGGCTACAGTTAATTTGTTTAGTAGTTGTGAGAAAATATTTGGATTTTGTTTAGGCTTTTTTTTATGCAATTTAAGTTCAAGGTTTGCTTATTCTTGATATTTATCTTTACTTGCAATTGAATCGGGAGAGGAAATTGTGATTGCATCCATTTATCAAATATCGGGAGAGTTATATTCAAGAAACGAATAAGCATGGTTTTTGTCCAAATCGGTGAAGACTAATTCGGCTTAAGAATAAGTACGAATTTCAACGGCTAAAAGAGGCGTAAGATCGGTTGATGTTCACCCTTGGTTTACGCTGGGAGGTATTATCAAGGCTTGTACATTGATAGAGTTTCGACTTAGGGATAAGAAGTGTTAGAAAATAAGCGTTAATCCAAGAATAAATAATAAGATAAAAATAATATTATTTAAAGGAACAATACAAAATTAAGAACAATACAACAATATATAAATCAAACCGATTTGGAACCAAAAGAAACGTGTTGAGGCCTGCACAAACGCAGTTTCCTTAAGACAGATTTTCGGTCACTCCTATGGTGCTCGAGTTCATTGGTCGTCTGTCTCCCAGGATACAACAACATCAGATCAACCATAGTTGCACTACTATGGAGATCACGAACCGACCCTTGCCTTCGCCTATCACCGAAAACCACTTGTAAAATCCACAGAGTAAAACAATAAAAAATTTCTGTGGTTTTTGTTGGTTGTAAACCTAAAAGCTTTACTCCCTATTTATAGGATTGTCATGAGGGTATAAGTGGAAATTTTGAACTAATGGAGCATTTAACATTGAGAATCAATTGATTCTCCTATAAAGTAATTTCCAAAATTATTATCTGAATTAAAGGTAACTTCCAATATTTACCCTTTTAATTCCAAGATAAAATTTGGCAAATTTATGCTTTTATTTGAGGAAAATTCATTTCAAATTTGGGTCAAAATATCTGCAAGCCCACGAAGGACCAGACCGGTTCAGACATTTGCGTTACCCACGTTGTGTACGTCTGAACATTTACGAACCAACAATTGGTTCCACATTTTCCTCAACAACATTTGAATCAATTTCTTATTCAAAGCTCCAAAATTATCAAATTTTTCCAACAATCCCCCGCATGAATGAAATTGATTTAATCAAAAACATTTTGACTCGATGTGGTGATAGATTCTACGATCGATAGCTGCATAGGATAGGTAGGTGTCCACCGTTGAACCTTCCCTTGTGAAAGTATATTTACTTTACTAGCTGACCAGTAGACGTAATGTCCTTGAACTGTTCTGCCGTTTGTGTAAAAGATGATATACTTCACACAACTACGTCTCTGACAAGAGTATTAGTTCTCATGGGTATGTCCATATGGCCTAGACATCGCCTGGTTCTGCAAGAGTTTGAAAGAACTATGCCCAATAGTCTTATTGAAGCGACCCCTCTTCACTCTCACATAGGTGACTTATGTTGCTTGACTCACAAAAGCACACAATGGTCATTAAAAGCATTACTTAGCCTAAACCACTTTGATCATTGTTTACATCATAGGAATGAACTTGGGGATAAGAGCCCCTACAGTGACCGCATAGGTCTATGCAATTAGGTTGTTCCTTTGAACCTAGATCTTGGGATCTCCAGTCAACTAGGTAGGGTTTTCTTTCACATAGAAACTTAAATTTACATGGGCTTTAGTCTCATTCCTTTCGTTTTTTAACTTGATCTCGACTTAACCCTTTGGTTAGTGGATCCGCAACGTTATCCTTTGATTTCAAAAAATCAATAGAGATAACTTCATTTGAGACCCGTTGTCTAACGATATTATGTCGACGACGCATATGTCTCGACTTACCCATTATACACAAAGCTCTATGCTCTATCAATTGTGGGCATTGGCTTTGGTCGTTCAGGAATATCCTTCAAGAAATTTCTGAAGCCATTCGACTTCTTTTCTAGACTTGTCTAGAACTACAACTCAAATTCTATTATGGATTTGATTATAACCATTTTCTTAAGGATTTTCATGACACAGTTCCTCCTCCCAAAGTGAAGACATATCCACTTGTGCCTTTGATATCTTGAATATCAGACATCCAATCGCATCGGAGTATCCTTCTAAATAGTAAGATCTCTGGAATAATGCAATTCATAATCTCGAGTATATCTAAGATATCTCAATATCCTCACAATTGCTTTCAGTGATTTTCACTTGGATTGCTTGTGAATCTACTTGAACTGCTCACAGTAGAAATAATATCTGGTCTATTGAATCTACTTGGTCAACACTTTGGTCTTTGTTCTTGGACAAAAGTTGGCATGAATTTATTGGAGTTCTGGCCATGCCGGAAACATCCTTGCCAAACTTCTCTTGCCCGCGTAGTGTGACTACGTCAATATTAGACCTTCAAGTGACTGTTTGATTTGGATGCCCAAAATCAAATATGTTAATCTCATATTTTTCATTTCAATCTTGAATTTGACAAGTCTTTGGTACATTTACCATTTTATTGTTGCTTCCAACAATGAATATGTTATTAACATACAAACATAGAATAATATATTCAATGTTAGTAGTTTTGACATATACACATTTGTCACACTCATTTATCTTGAAGTCTTTTGTCATCATGACATTATCGAACTTCTCATGTCTTTACTTTGGTGCTTGTTTAAGTCTATACAAGGACTTCATCAATCTACATATTTTTCTCTCTTGACTTGAAACTACATAACCCTCAGGTTGTTCCATGTATATTTCTTCATCAAGATCTTCATTTAGAAAAGCTCTTTTAACATATATTCGATGTACGTCTAGATTCCGCAAAGCGACAATTGTAAGTATCATACTTATTGAGGTTATCCTTGATACATGAGAGTATGTATGAAAATAGTCAAGGCATTCGGTAACCTTTTATTACCAATCTGGCCTTATACTTATCAATTGTTCCATCTGCTTTCATTTTCTGTTTGAAAATCCATTCAAAACTTTGTGGTTTAATTCACGGAGGAAGATCCACTAATTCCTCACGTATGGTTTTGCATGATGGAATCAATTTCACTCTTAATGGCATCCTTTCATAAGATGCCTTCAGATGAATGTATAACATTATTATACGCTTGAGATTCAACCTCCAGCATAAAGTTTAGAAAAATGATCCAAATAATTTTTCTACCCTTGCCCGTTTACTTCTTTGTGGCTCTATTTCAAGATCAAACCCTTGTTGATCATTTGAGTCATCTTTATCGATAATCTCCGAAGTTCGTTTCATTGAACTTTGACCAACTTTCTTAGCTTTACAAGGGAATACATTTTCAAAGAAAATGTATCTTTTGCTTTCATTTCGTATGCTTGTGAATCTCAGGGTTCTTCGATTCATACACAAGAATTGATATACATTGATATGTTCTATATAGCCAATGAAAAATACAATCCACCATTTTTAGGGATCTATTCTCAGTTGCTTTAGTAATGAGGTCATTACCTTTGCAAGACACCCCCACATTTTCAAGTAGTTGTAGGAAGGTTTAATTACCTTCCATAACTTATATGGTGTCTAGTCTCTTTAATTATGAGGAATCTTGTTTAAAAGGTGATTAACTTATAGAACAACTTCCCCCACATGTTAGGAACATTATAGTACCAACGTTACTCATATAGAGCTTCTCTCTATCTTAAACCTTTAATTAAGTTTGGGATTCAACATCATGCTCATAGAGAACAAGTTTCACTATAGCTTCATCTTTATATAATTTTTGTGATATCATCAATGAAGGTAATAAACATATTCCTTCAACCAATATGTTGCCATATCAATTGTTATGGCAATAACATTGCCCTCGTTTGGAAGTCTATAGTCCGAATACTTGTTTCCATCTTATGGCAATTGAAGCATTTTTTCCATGAAATTTTGCTTCTTGAACACACCGTCTAATTTATGGTTTGAAGTCGTTTTTGACTTCCACTACGCTTGCCGTGATAATATTTGTCTTAGCAATATTTATCTTAGTAACATTTGAAGGTGGTAACAATATTTACCTTATTCTCTCTAATAATAGGAGGATCATCCTTCAGATATTTAACTAGGTTTATCACGGTCAATTATGTAACATCTTTTGTTGCCATGTATGAAATTCTTTCCAATAAATTCCACTGATTTTTCCATTGTGTCACGTAGACACAATCCAAAACCAAGCATTATGAATCTGTTAAATGTCAGAAATTTAGTCAAAGACTAAAACTAGAAACAGAAACATAATTTCTAACTTTTGTTAGACGACAGTGATTTAGTAAACTAAACCCCAAACAAAAGTTCACACAGTATTAATAGAAAGAACAATAATATACAATGCATCAGGTAGGTAACTTATGAAAGAGAGGTGGTGCATTAGGCACGCTTAAATACCAAGTCTCTCAAAGAACCAATCCTAGACATGCATTTTTAAATTTTCTTTCAATCACCGTTTATGGATTCTATTCTTGAAATCATTCCAAGCATGGATGATCAATCGAAATCACTACATTTGATTCACAACAATTTGGAATCTTCCATTTATGGTCCAACGACCCTCTCGATTCTTTAACCATTTTTAAATACTATGCACTTCATAGCATGCATCAGAATAGACTTTAAGAATTCAATTTTCAATTTTAACATAGAGAACCAAATTCTTCTATGCTTTGATTCGAGACCTTAGTCGGAATTTAGTAACCAATGTTATTTCCAAAATAAATTCACCGATTTATTTCTAAAATAGAATTATACTTGATTCTTTAAGAAATAATAACTTTAAGTTATTTCTCTTTCCAAAATAAATTCACCAATTTATTTCAAGGTTGAATCATTCTAGATTCTCACGAAATTAAATCCAACGATTTATTTCCCTTAACAAGTTAGAATCAACACATGATTCTAGTACATAAATAAATTTAATGAATTATTTTCTTTTACACAAATTGAATCATATTTGATTCTTACGAAAATAAATTAAATGATTTATTTTTCTTAACAAGTTAGAATCAACACATGATTCTAGTACAGAAATAAATTTAATGATTTATTTCCTTTTACAAAAATTGAATTATACTTGATTCTTACATAAATAAATTCAATGATTTATTTTCCTTGCAACGTTAGAATCATACCAGATTCTCTTGAAAATAAATTCAATGATTTATTTTCTTTTCTAAAATTAGAATCAACACAAGATTCTAATTTAGTAGTTTATTTCCATTATATCTTCTGTTAAACAACAGAGATATCGATCCAACTTAGTTCTGTTTAACCAACAGAAATCAAAAGGAATTAATACTTTGATTTTAATTCCATTTATTGTTTGGAAGATTAAGTAAACCCGTTAAAATGACAAGAATTAAATTCTCGAAACAAATTATTTACGAGATCTTTTATTTCCAAAACAAAACACGACTTCGCCCGGATATCATATTTCTCTCTACAAAATTTCTCAAAAGAAATTGTTAGTATGAAATAAAATCCACATAATTTCCAAAAATACAAAGAATCAGAATTAAGACAAAAAATGTGACAAAGTATAATTTATATACATGCCATATTTAAAATGTCCACATTATAAGGTAACACTATCATAATAATATTACCAAAAATATTACCAAATTTAAAATTTTATCTTAACAATACATGCAAATATGTATTTAAAGTTTTTATTTCCATTCCAAGAAAGGTTGGCATATAAGGTTATAAAAATTATCATATTTTCATATTGAATGCCATATTTATTATTTAATATTAATGTCAAAAATGTTTAAGGAATATTTCATTATTACCTTAACAATGTCATAAAAAAGTTTAATTATGACATAAACCATATCATTTTAAAAGTCAAAATTTAATATGGAATATTACCTTAATAATACTATAATTTATGGTTTTAAAAGTGTCATATTTACAAGAAAATTTATTAAGGAATATTTAAATTACCTTACTAATCGAATATCCAAATGTTCTATCTCAAGAAAACCACTCGCATCGTGTTGAATCCGTGGTGTTGATGATCTCAACGTTTCTTGTCTTTGGGCATTCACTGTCATGAAAATCTTTGAGATGTCTTTGAGCATTTACGGGCACCAAAAGCTTTGAAGACAAGAAAAAATGGTCAAATGCCAAATATGAAATAATTGGCCACTTTAGTTTAAAGCCATATAAAGGTTATGGAAAAAACACGCATGTAAATCACAAATAACAACATTAGGCTTTCCTTTTTCTATGCGTGAAAATTTCCTCATCGTGTGAATCATTGCTTTAGATACAATAATCTGTTCGTCTTGGATAAAAACTGAGAATCTGTCTTAAGATTGTTAGAAAATAAGTGTTAATCCAAGAATAAATAATAAGATAAAAATAATATTATTTAAACGAACAATACAAAATTAAGAACAATACAACAATATATAAATCAAACCGATTTGGAACCAAAGAAACGTGTTAAGGCCTGCACAAACGCAGTTTCCTTAAGACAGATTTTCGGCCACTCCTATGGTGCTCGAGTTCATTGGTCGTCTGTCTTCCAGGATACAACAACATAAGATCAGCCACAGTTGCACTACTATGGAGATCACGAACCGACCCTTGCCTTCTCCTATCACCGAAAACCACTTGTAAAATCCACAGAGTAAAACAATAAAAAATTTCTGTGGTTTTTGTTGGTTGTAAACCTAGAAGCTTTACTCCCTGTTTATAGGATTGTCATGAGGGTATAAGTGGAAATTTTGACCTAATGGAGCATTTAATATTGAGAATCAATTGATTCTCCTATAAAGCAATTTCTAAAATTATTATTTGAATTAAAGATAACTTCTAATATCTACCCTTTTAATTCCAAGATAAAATTTGGCAAATTTATGCTTTTATTTGAGAAAAATTCATTTCAAATTTGGGTCAAAATATCTGCAAGCCCACGAAGGACCAGACCGGTTCAAACATTTGCGTTACCCACGTCGTGCACGTCTGCACATTTACGAACCAACAATTGGTTCCACATTTTCCTCAACAACATTTGAATCAATTTCTTATTCAAAGCTCCAAAATTATCAAAATTTTCCAACAAGGAACCATTGAAGAATGCTTTGACAAACCTTGAAGGTTGTCGCCAAATTGCCCATGCAGTAGCTATTTTCATTGCCCAGGCAATCGCCTTACCAATTGTCCAAGCAATCACCTTGTGCATTGCCCAGGCAATCATATTGCTCATTGCCGAGGCAACTATTCTACCCATTGTCGAGGCAATTAAGCTTTTTCTTGCATGCAAAACCGAGATTGTTCCAATCGAATTCCACACTACGATGCAATATAATCCGGCCTATTCTCTCATTCTGTCAACTTATCTCTTTCATTTACTCATTTCTTTTAGTTTAGTCGATTATTCAACCCAAAACTATTACTTGTGTTTTTACTTTTCAGTACGAGACGATAGATTCTTGAAGTAGCACCAATCCCTGTGGAGACGATATCTTTCTATACTATAACTTGCAATGTGTATACTTGCACAAATTGCGAAGCACTCAAATCATGCAACACGAATCATAGCACCTTCGAGACGAGTGGGGTGCATCTTATATTAAGAAATAAGTTCTTGAATTCTAATTCCCTTGAGACGAGCAAGGTATATTGAGTTCTAGAATTTTAGTGCCCATGAGACGAGCGGGGTACGTCTTAAAATGCCCTTGAGATAAGCGAGGTGCATCTTACATATAGAAATGAATTCTGGAATTCCAGTGCCCTTGAGACGAGCGAGGTGTATCTTATATCGAGAAATTAATTCCAATGCCCTTGAGACGAGCGAGGTACATCTTATAGCGCCTTTGAGCTGAGCGGGGTATATCTTACATCGAGAAATGAATTCTCAAACTCCAGTGCCCTCAATGCGAGCATGGGGTGTCATCACCACAAATTCTATTCTCACTAGACAAAAATTGTTGCTTTTATGTGTTTTTCCTATTCCTCTCGCTAGAGCAATGGACAAAGAGGGGTAGCTGTAAGCACCAAATTTTGACCAAGCTCAATCATTTGACCCGAATCCATTTAAGCACAATGGAGCTTAAACCCAAATCTAAACCCACACTCATTTGTACCCTATTCAATTATACCAAAAATCAAGCCACATCGGGTTCCACTCAAACTAATTTAGTCAAACACGTGATCCCTAACATTCCCCTAATATCTCTCAACAACCACCTTTAATGATTAATCCACAAATTACTTAACCCACATTTCCACAATATCTGAGATTTCATTTTGGTGAAGGAATCGCTTATAAATTTGCAAGGAGTTAGCTATTGGAGGGGTGAGAGAACCCGAACGAAAAAACTTCTCGGCCATAGTTTTTCCCATCCCCACGCGTCTCTCAGAGCCTCTCGACACCAGCGACTCCCCATTGGCTTCCACCTTTCATTGTCACCATGGTCAGCCACCATTCACCATCGAAGCTTCCCTACCATAGGTAAATCCACAACTCTACTCCCTATTTTCCATCATCGACATCACCATTCAGCTTACCCCTTACCATAATCATGGCCATCGACATCACACCACTGCCTTAAGCCCCTCGGTCGTGGCCATCAACACTACATAACACAACCCCCACACGAAAAGTGAATCCCAAACTCACAGTTACAGCAAACCAAACCTGTATAAAAAGAGACAAGAAAGTACTAACCAACGAGGAAGAGAAAAGAAAATAGGAGAAAAGGTAAAGAAAGAAGAAACCGAGAAGTTTTACCTTCAAGTTGTTGTCAGTGGCGGCTTCGATCACCGGATGATGAATCCCAATGGTGGACTGGAGTATCATTATGAGAGGAAAAACATAATAATACATGATTTGATCTAACGGCCTGAAGAGGAGAACAGAAAATGGAAATTCGAGGAGTTCTAGGACATTTTCATGGGATTCGAGATGGATTTAAAAGAAATGGACCTTAGATTCATGTTTAGGAGGTCGAGGCGAGCTTTCTTGTGCGATTTGGAGTCAAACGACCACCAATGACGGTGGTCGAAATGGTGGCTGACGACGGCGATGTGTGTGTACGGGTTGTGAGAGAAGAGGAAGCCTTAGGTTTGATTTTAATAATGAAAATGCATAAAAAAATAAATAAAATGGTTTAAAAAGGGGGAATAAGTATGTTATATACTATCAACGTTTTCTAACGGACTCAACTCGTGCTTCCATGGCCCGCGTCTTTCTTCATATAGTTTTAGGGTTATTTGCATTTTAATTCACCCGCATATGCAGGAATTGCATTTAGATCCCTTTAGCATGTTTAGGTCTTTTTTTTGCATGTTAAATTTAGATTCCTTTCATTTTAGTTCCGATTTTAGATTAATTTAATTAGATTTTAACCTTTAGGTTTATGTTCTTTTTTAATTAGATCCTCTTTCATAAATTGATTAATTATTTAAGCCTCATGATTTGTTCTTTAATTTGATTTGGTCCTCGTATAAAAATTTGGTAATTAATTGGCTTTAATAAATTGATTAATGTGTGAATTAGTTTCTAATTAAAATTGGTTAGGTCTAATTAGGTGCATGCTTTGAACTTGATTAATAATTTAATTTTAATTAATTTATTAAGTTTAAATTTTTCCTTTTTATGTTTTGATTTATTTTTCTTGTTTTATTTAGATATGCATTTACATTTTTGAGCATAGCACATCCTTTTTCATACGTTTAGTAGCATAATTAATTTTTATTAGTAGTGTTATTAACCCCTTTCTTTGAGTTTCCTTTTAGACATCCAAAATCCTTAGGTGCCAATTTTTGGGCATAGTGGGAGTGCTATAACCTTCCTCACTCGTAAACGACTCCCGAACTTGGTAAGGATCTCGGTGTTGACGCAGACCAGTTTTACATGTTTTCGATCGTACCCAACCCAAAACGACCGATGGTGACTCCAAACGTTTGACGGGATTTTGAAGGCCCAACTCATTTCGAACCGGACATAAACGACATGCACAACCCGGATAAATGCGTGCGAGGATTAATGCAAAAATCCACAAAGTTCTAAAATGGACTCTTTTACCCTTATCAGTTACCAAAAATCTCAAAATAACCTAAATTAAATATTTTCTCACCCTATTTATAAGCTAATCCTATTTACTTATTTTTTTATTATCACATATTTATATGTGCATTTAAATTTATTAATGAATTAAATTAAATTAAAATAATTATATAAAGGGTAATGTTCACAAACAGTCCCTTTCGTTTGGTGTTTATTCTAGTTTGGTCACCAGATTTCAAAATAGCTTATTGTGGTCCCTTACGTTAATAATCTGTTTTATTTTAGTCACTCTTCCGTCATTCTCCGTTAGACTAGTAACGGCCGGCTGACATGGCAATTTGAAAATTAAAAAATTCCACGTGTATAATACACGTGTATTAAGTTTATACACATGGACTGCACCCTCACATTGCCTCTACTTTCTTCTTCTTTCTCAAGAACCAAACAGAATACTCCCAAGGGAAAACTAAATACTAATTATTGTTTGATTAATTAGATGTTAAGGATCTAAATTCTAAAGAAAGACGTGCGATACAGAGGGAGGAAGAAAGAGAAATCTGAGAACTTGTGAGGTCTGTCATTGAGAGCAAAGATTGATTATCTTTTGGTTTACTGTAATTGATTTTCATTTTCTATTTTCAATGGCTGTTATAAGCAATCTGCAATTCTTTTTTATTTTCCCAGATTTTATAGATACAAACAAAGAAATTTTGAGGAGCATTTTTGCTGGTTCTTGCTGATCTTGAATATTTGTTTATCTTCTGTGGAAGTTTTGAGAATCGGGTAAACGAAGTTCAAGTTCAAGAGATTTGAAACAACAGAAAATCTGAATGATTTTGTTTCTGATAAAATTTTCTCCCTTCCTTGTAACAGATACATTTTGACGACTGCAAACTACTTTCTGAAGATTTTTCGACTAAATTAATATGCAAAGAGGCAGATCAATTGCTTACATATCAAAATCTTGAAACCTTACATCAAATGAAAATTGGAAGAATAGGCTTTGTACGCCATTATTTTGTTGAAAATCCGAAGAACTTGAAGAACAAAAGCTGTAACGGCCGAACCTGAGCTATTGAGGTATGAGCGTCATTTTCTTACCAATAAGATCAAGAACCTGACAATCTAAGTATCGATTCAAAATCTACCTAAAATGACTCGCCATTAATATGCCAGCGCCAGGCTCTTTGTTCTTTTCCGTATCCTTGGTTGCGTTTTATTTCCCCCGCTTCTTCTTCTTCTTTCTTTCATTTTCTCAATAGCATGTTTGGTGCTTTAGTAATTGTCTTTTTAATCGAAATTTTCCTACGACAGAGTCGATTTTTTCCACAGAGAATGACGAAGAGAAAATTTTAGTTAATCGGGTTAATTTTTTTGATTTACTCGTGCTTAAGGGAATAAGGAACGTTTCGTTTCATTTTGCCCTTTTCAAACATAATACACGTGTATTATACACGTGGAATTTTTTAATTTTCAAATTGTCATGTCAGCCGGCCGTTACTCCTCTAACGGAGAATGACAGAAGAGTGACTAAAATAAAACAGATTATTAACGTAAGGGACCACAATAAGCTGTTTTGAAATCTGGTGACCAAACTAGAACAAACACCAAACAAAAGGGACTGTTTGTGAACATTACCCTTATATAAATAATAAATTAATATATAAATCATTCGAATATGTTTAGAAAAGTTATATTACAAATAATTTTATAGGTCTAATTAATAATAATTAGATACAAAATATTGATAACTAATAAACTATTCAAACAAGTATTGAATATAATCATGTCCTTATATGTCATTTTGCTTGTTTAAATAATCTAACAGCTATCATCTATCTGTTAATTTTACCAAACACTTTTATACAATCAACTAATACAATCCGCTAGTCAAATCAGCTAATGCAATCAGCTATTAGCTAATGTAATCCGCTATCCACTATTAGCTATCCGCTAATTGCCAAACAAGGCCTTTATCGGGTCAGAAGACAAAAAGATAAATTAAACAATGAATATGGTAAACATGCATGAATCAAACAATTAATTAAAGTGCATCAAATATATGAAAATAAAGGAACTGAATTAAAAGCGAAGAGGGAAAAGAGATTGCAAACAATGGATCGAAACGTGAACTCATCGACGCGGGGTACAGGCTGAATGCCGCCGTCGTTGCTGGTCACCGACTGCTACTGTCGCTGCTAAACGTCGCTAGCCACAACATGCCGACATGGTTGTTTCTACTCCGGTGATGATGTAGGCTCTCCCTTTAGGCAACGTGGAATTCTCTAAAATCTTTGATTAGTGAGGACCCGTACCCCTTTTCTTCCTTATTCGAGACCGAATAACCAAGAAAACAAAGATAATAAAATATAAAAATAGATAAAAAGAATTTGGGTAATAATATCTCAAATCAACGTGGAATTCTCTAAAATCTTGTTTCTTTGTGTGTACAATGAGTGAATGCTTGGCCTTTTATATCTAACTACAAGGCTAGAAACAGGAAAAGAAAAATAAAACCCTAATTACAAAAATAAAACCCTAGTATCCACATGATCCTCCTACCTAATTTGTTTGATACGATTTAGTTCTTGCATTTAATAAATTGACTTGCATTCAATCCCCCCTTTTTGCTTGCAAGACATGACCAATCAAGGGAGATGATGCGGCGGTGCCGGTGATGGTTTTAATGGTCGGTAGCAGTTACAATGGTTTTCGGCGGTGATCTTAGTAACCAATGGTGGTGGCGGCTTGGTTGGGATTCGAATAAAATGAGTTTTGCACAAGAAAAACCAGTTTTTCTTTTGTGTATAGGGCCTAATTGGGCCTACTGTACATGGATTCTCTTTTAGTTATATATATATATTGGGCTTTAAATATGTATATACATAGGCGGATAAAATAGGTGACTATACCTGGTCCATCTTTGCTCATTATGGTGAAACGAGAATAGGACAAAGAAAAAAAAGCATCATTTTTATCCGACCGAGTTTCATGTTGAACACCACTTATTTTAGCTTGAGGTGATGCCATGAAAATATGACTCTCTTCCATACGGACACCAAGTCGGTGATTTGATCTTCTTCATCAACAAACGGTAAAAGAACTCTTGCCCCTGCGGGCATTGAATCAGTAAAGGTGACTCTCGCCCCTGCGGGTATTGAATCAAAAAGGGTGACTCCTGCCCCTCCGGGCATTGAATCGAAATTGGTGACTCTCGCCCCTGCCGGCTCTAAATAGAAAAGGGTGACTCACACCCCTACGGGCACTAAATTGAAAAGGGTGACTCTCGCTCCTGCGGGTACTAAATCGGTAAGGGTGACTCTTGCCTTTCGGGCACTGAATCAAAAAGAGCGACTCTCACCTCTACGAGCACTGAATTGAAAAGGGTAACTCTCGCCGCTGCGGGCATTGAACCAATAATGGTGATTCTCGTCCCTGCGGACACTAAATAAAAAAGGGTGATTCTCGTCCCTACGAGCACTGAATCAAAAATGGTGATTCTCGCCCCTACATGCACTGAATCGAAAAAGGGTGACTCTCACCCCTGCGGGCACTAAATGGAAAATGGTGACTCTTGCCTCTGCGGGCACTGAATCAAAAAGGGTGATTCTTGCCCCTACGAGCACTAAATCGAAAAGGGTGACTCTTGCCCTTGCGGGCACTGAATCGAAAAGGGAGACTCTCGCCCTTACGGGCACTGAATCGATAAGGGTAACTCTCACCATACGGGCACCGAATCGAAAAGGTTGACTCTAACCCTTGCGGGTACTGAATCGAAAAGGGTGACTCTTGCCTATGCGGGATCTGATTCGGTAAGGGTGATTCTTGCCCCTGCGGGCACTGAATCAAAAAGGGTGATTCTCGCCCCTTGCAGACACTAAATCAAAAAAGGTGATTCTCCCCTGCGAGCACTGAATCAAAAATTGTGACTCTCTTCGCTACGAGCACTCAATCGGTAAGGGTGATTCTCTCTCCTACGGGCAATAAATCGAAAAAGGGTGACTCCACCCCTATGGGCACTGAATCGGTAAGGGTAATTCTGCTCCTTCAAACTTGTTGAGGAAAAATCAAATAACTCTTCTTCAGATGGCGTGAAATGCAGAGCTGAAACTGACCATGCTTCCACACCTCTTTCTTCAATGAAAACATATGAAATTATCTGATCTTTGAATATTTTCTCACTCAATCCAGTGATCTTTTACTTTTGAGTGACAATGGTTCTTCAAGACTTCTTGCGAACTGTTTTGGATTTCTTGTTTTGTCATTTTCGTAGCAAAACTTATTTCCACCTTAAATGGATTTGAATGATTTTAATGCTTAGGGAATCTCACCTCATTGGTTTGAGTAATTGTCACAATATGGTGCCATCATCTGCACAAAATTCCATGCTTATGCAAATGATATGATCAGAGTGAAAATAATGAAATGCATTATAGTCTCTGTACTTTTAAATCACGTTCAGAGTAATGCTTTAAAATCTCTTATGTTGTATGAATACAAATCCATTGGTTCCCATTTCAATATGCAAAAGGGGTATAAAGGAAAAGTTCTAGGATGTAGGGTTTATTTATCATGGCAAACAAGAAGTAATTAAAAAGGAAAAACCAAGTTTCTAGATATCAAGAGCGAAATTGCTTCGAGTCAATCATTTGAAAGTTCTTCCAAGAGAAACCATTGCTAAGAAGATTTGGAAGGTAATGATGATGATGAGAAAACTACCGATCTTTCAGGATAACCACCTTCAAATATTCAAGCTGTATCCACCTTTGGTCTCAAGACGCCCTTTGCAGGTTTTCATCTTGAACCCTCTTTTTTATTTTTTGGGATCTAAAGTGCCCTTTGCGGGTTTTCACTTCTAGATCCTCTTTTTTCTTTTTTTTTCAAACATAATACCGCTTAACCGAATCCGAATTCACGTGATTTTTTAGTTCATCCCCATCCATCTCGGCTAAAATTAGAGCTCCTCTAGAAAAGGCTTTAGTTACCACATAGGGTTCCTCGCAATTGGGAATCCATTTCCCACGAGAATCCCTTTGAATTGGCAACATCATTTTCAGTACCAAGTCTCCTTCTTGGAATTATCTCGAGCGAACATTTTTATCATGAGCTCTCATTATCCTTTTCTGGTACATCTGGCCTTGGCATATCGCCTTCAATCTATTTTCTTCAATTAGGTTCTTCTGTTCATAACGAGTCTGAATCCATTCAGCTTCCTCTAATTATACTTCCATTTAAACGCAGAGTGAGGGGATCTCGACCTTAATCGACAATACAGCTCCCATGTCATATACTAAGGAAAACGGCGTTGCCCTAGTAAACATTCCCATAGCAGTCTGATAAAAATATAGGGCAAATGGAAACTTCTCATGTCAATATTTGTAAGTTTCAATCATCATGGAGACTATTTTCTTGATATTCTTGTTGGCAGCCTCCATTGCCCCATTCATCTTTGGGCGATATATTACCAAATTGTGATGCTTTATCTAGAATTGCTCACAAACTGCGATTATCATCTTATTGTTCAAATTTGAAGCATTGTCAGTGATAATACTCTTGGGTAGCCCATAACGTCAAATAATCTCCTTATTGAGGAATTTGCAAACCGTTGATCTGGTGATGTTCGCATAAGAAGCCGCTTCAACCCATTTGGTGAAATAATCAATGGCTACCAAGATGAATCTATGTCCATTGGAAGTTTTTGGATGAATCTGCCCAATCACGTCTATGCCCCATCTTGAAAAGGGCCAAGGAGTCGTCATCACATGAAGAGGTTGTGGTGGTGCATGTATTTTATCAGAGTAAATCTGACACTTGTGACATTTCTGAGCATAATTGATGTAGTCTCCCTCTATGGTGTAACAATAATAGCTGAGTCGCATGATTCGCCTGGCCATGGTAAACCCGCTAGGGTGGTTTGCACAAACTCCTTCATGGACTTCTTCTAAAATCAACTGGGCCTCTTTGGAGTTTACGCATCTTAGTAGAACTTGGTCTCGACTTTTCTTGTACAAAGTTTTTCCAAAAAGAACATACCCTGCAACCATCCTCCGAAATGTTCTCTTGTCTTTTTCGGTTGCTTGAGGCGGATATTCCTGAAGCTTTGTGTATTGCAATATGTCATGGTACTATAAGAGGCCATCTATTTCTTCTACTATGTCGTAGCAATGGTCTGGCAAGTTAGAAATTCTCATATGGATGGGCATCATTCTAGCACCTTCGATTGTCTTGAATGTTGCAGATAACGTGGAGAGGGCATCTGCCATCTGATTATCTTCTCTCATGAGATGTTTAAAAGTAACTTATTCAAACTCTTTAATTAGTTCAAGCACTAACCTCTGATATTCGATCAATTTCAAATCCTTCATTTCTTATTCTTCGCGAATTTGATAAATGACTAAGGCAGAACCTTCAAAGACTCTTAGAACCTTGACCTTCTTTTCTATGGATTCTCAAAGACCCATAATACAAGCTTCGTATTCGGCCATATTGTTGGTGCAGAAAAATTTCAAACAACTAGTAAAGGTATAATGATCACCTTCCGGAGAAACCAAGACTACCCCAATGTCGTGACCCAAGGCGTTAGAAGGTCCATCAAAATTGAGTACCCATGAAACATTTGGACCATCTTCTTCAGTTGTGATGCACATCAAGTCTTCATCAAGAAAGTCAAAATCTAAGGCTTCATAACTCTCGGAGGTGCGACTTGCCAAAATGTATCCTATGCCGCTTTCTTTTACCTCTTTTGGCTAACGTACTGGATGTCAAATTTTGTTAGCAACATCTGCCAGCGGGCCAACCTTTCTGACATGGCCGGTGCTTCCATCATGAATTTTAGAGGGTAAAGTTTAGATATTAACCACGTAGTGTGGTACACTAAATATTGCCTGAGTCTCTTGGATGCCTAAACCAAGGCACAACACATCTTCTCAATCGGCGGATACCTTTACTCACAATCTTTGAATTTCTTGCTCAAATAACAGATTGCCCTTTCTTTTCTTTCAGTCTCATCATGTTGACCTAGCACGCAACCCATTTAATTCTCGTGTATGGCCAGGTGCAAAATTAGAGGTCTTCCCAAAATGGGTGGCACCAATACTGGTGGATTTGACAGCTGCCTCTTAATTTGCTCAAATGCTGCTCGACATTCTTCGTTCCATTCTCCAAGATTATTCTTTCTGAGCAGCCTGAACACTAGCTGCACTTCTTTCTGTGATTGAGGGGGAGGAAGTTGTTGGATTGCTTTTACCTTATCGGGGTCTACTTCAATCCCCTTTTTTCTTACAATGAAGCCTAAAAGCTTTCCCGATGTCAATTTGAAGGTTCATTTATCGGGGTTGAGTTTCAACTGAAATTTTCTCAGCCTTTCGAAGAGTTTTTCCAAACTCACTATTTGTTCCCCTTATGTTCAGGATTTGGCGATCATTTCGTCCACATATACCTCAATTTCTTGATGCATCATGTCATAGAATAGGTTCACCATGGTTCTCTGATAAGTAGCTCCAGCATTTTTCAACCCGAACGATATCACTTTGTAGCAAAAGGTTCCCTACTTCGTCACGAAGGTGGTCTTTTCCATTTCTTCGGGATACATCCTAATATGATTGTAGCTTGAAAAACCATCCATGAATGAAAATAAGAAGTGGTCGGTCGTATTATCCACCAAGGTGTCAATATGCGGGAGTGGAAAATTATCCTTAGGGCTTGCCAAGTTAAGATCTCTGTAATCAACGCACATGCGAACTTTCCCATCCTTCTTTGAAACTGGGATAATGTTAGCCACCAATTCAGAATATCTAGTCTCCTGTAGAAATCCTGTGTCATATTACTTTTTCACCTTGTCTCTTATCTTCAGTAGCATTTCAGCTTTCATTCTCTGCAGCTTCTCTTTTACAGGTCGGCATGCTGGCCTTATAGGCAAATGATGTACCACGATATCCGTATCTAACCCATGTATGTCTTGGTATGACTAGGAAAACACATCTTTGTAATCTTGCAGAAGTTTGATTAAGCTCTGACATGTTTCAAAAGTAACTGTAGAGCATTTGGGTGTTCTCTATTTATGAGCACAAGTGCACACTCTTGTCAAGTTATAGTATAAACGATATCGTCTCCCACAGGGATTAGAGCAGCTTCTATGAATGGTTTCATGCACAAGGATTTAGTAAATACACAATTAAATATCCAACTGTAGAAATATAAAAACACAAATAAAAATAAAGATAGTGATGAAAGGGATGATAGGGAGAGATAAGGTTGATAGATTGGGTAAGGTAATTGTAGTTAAGTAGTGTGCAAACTGCATTGTAAATCCTAAGTGTGTTGTGCTGCCATGATCTGCTGCCTCGGTGGGTAATGGCGGACGGCAACTACAACTCTGTCACGCGACCGCAACAGGTCTATGCTCCTGCAACTTTCACTGTCTCGACATGTGGAATGGAAATAAGTCCTGGTAGCACGTCTGGCAGATACTCCAAGTTCGACATAACAATTCTTAAGTGATCCTTCCTATCTCTAGGAAAGGATTCCGTCACCACGTGATGTAGGCAATACCTAGAAATCTCAGCGTAAACCTAACACATGCAGTCGACGTTTGGTTGCTCCTTTTAGCCGCTTAAACTCGAACTTATGTCTAAGCCGAATTAGTCAACACCTCGACATAATGAGACCGTACTTAATTCTTTCATGAGCCTTAAACTTTCGTGCCCGACAAATGGATTTCTTCAATTGGACTTTTGGAACTAATTGAAGAAGTGAAGATCATGAATTAAGTAAACTTGGAATATTTTATTGAAAACACACTTAAACTATTACAACCGTTTCTCACAACTACTTTATATACAAAAACCTAAACCCTAGGAGAGTTGGGCCGCGACCTCCAAAACCTCCCATCTATCTATCTACCTCTCCACTATGCATCTATGCATCCATGCATCCCTCCATCCACATATCTCTATACTCCCGCATACATTGGGTATACATAAGGCTCATGGCCTAAGTTTGAGTCCTTCTTGGAGTAGAAGTCCATAAAGTAACTTTACAATAAATGCTGACTCCTCTTTGACTTGAATGTGGACTCTTTGGACGTTGCCTTCTTCCGCAAGTAAGGATAAGTACTCTTACTTATCAATCTTGGATCAGCTCTACCGGCCGCTACAGGCTTCAGAAAATTGCAAGACTAGGCTCATTGGGCTCAGGGAATTGCCCTCTTTCAATCGCAACCCATCTTGACTACGTCGGTGTATCTCCTGCCTGGGCAGCACTTGGCGGCATTACTGCTACGACGACGTCCTTGGTGGCTCCTAGAACTGCTTCAGTACAACTCCTTTTGTTCTCAGCTTTCCCATCCTCTCTGTCCTCTGCTCCTTTACACAGCTATTACACATGAAAATAAAAACTAAACTAAACAATATCTTTTCTTAACCAAACATAAAATATTCAATGAAAGCATGGTAAAAGAGAAAATATTGTTATTATGCATGCAATGCACCTAAATATGCCTAAATGAGCTTAAGAATAGCAATAATAAGGCAGGAATGTTTACAAAATATAGAACTCATGGATACTCTACACACCCCAAACTCGAACTATTGCTTGTCCTCAAGCAATGCCACCTAACTAGTAAACCTGCCCCTTGCACAAAATTAGTAGTCACTTAGCTTTTAACTTGATTTCTTACCTTAAGGCCATGGCACCTATTTAATGTTAGTGATACGGAATGGCATGAAATAACTTAGATTTTAATTTTCTTAGTGCCAGTGCAGTGTGTGCATGTCTGTGTCTATGCTAAAACATGCTGAGTATACTAAGTTAACAAAGAATGCTAAAAATAATTAAATTCCTAAAGAGGATACGAGTTGCTGCCTTGACAGCACAATTAGGCATATCTTTCCTCTTTTTCTGATCATGGCTTTAAGGGCTTCAGCTCATCACAACTATTCTCTGGGTTTGAAGCTAAGATAGGTGCACTCTATGAAACTCCAAACCCTTCGAATAGAGTCATCTCGTGAAGGCTTTCATTCACTCTTGCTAATTTGTCCGTCACTTGGTTTAGATACTTGGACTTTGATAGCAGCGGAGTGTCCTTGCTCATGATCCTTCCTAGAGCATGTTTTGGGCACCTTTAGGGCATTTGAACATCCTGTCTAGAGCTTGTTTTGGGCACCTCTAGGGTTTTCGTCATTTTTGTGCTGCTGCCCTATGTTGTCGTGGCGGCAAACCTGTATTCAACTAAGAAATTTTTATTAAGTAAAGCAGGCAGTGTTAAACTTAGAACTCAAGCCAAATTCAACATTTAGCAGATAATGTAAGAATAATTGGTAAAAAGGAAATTTTCCAAGTGTTTTTCATGCTTCTTCCTGTAACCCCCTTAACCCGGCCTAGACGGTTGACCCGAATTAAGAAAGTCACACGGGGAAAACCAAAGTCAACCCGAAAGTCAACCTTGATTAACGACCTTTTTTTTTCTTTTTAATCTTGTCTAGATGCACATTAGCCCTAATTGTGATCACTCAAACATCATACTCAAAGATCACAAACATCAGAGATCAAACAGGGACCCAATTGAACAAATTACAACTTTAGGGACCAAACTGTAAATTCTGAAAACTTTAAGGACTTAACCAGATTTTAAGTTACCAACTTAAAATTAATCATGTTTCATGCTTCTCTGCCAAATTTCAGCTCAAACGGACATCCCAAACTCATACAATTGCACAAACAAGATTCAGGACCAAAATACAAACATTCCAAAACATTTAACCGCCAATGTCAGCCCCCAACGGTCACCCGTTCCGAAACAGGCAGAGCCCGTTTCGAAACACGGGGCCGTTCCGCAACGCGTACCGCAACGGGGGTCTGGCAGTAGCCATTCCGTTTCGGAACGGTGTCACCCGTTTCGGACGCCTGGGTTGGTTCAGGGCACCCGTTCCGAAACGGTGTCAACTGTTCCGAAACACCCTGCACAGATTGCAGCATAAGGCATACTTAAACATGCAATTGATCAACCAAACATGCTCCAATTGCCACCAAACTTTACCAACATGCAATTCAACATATAAGAGACATACTTGCATCAACAATTCAACAGAATATCAACAAATACGAAAAGCCCTAAATCTATAGGCATGCTTCCTACACAAGCAACCATTCAAGCATAAACTTCCAAATCAATCTCATAAAAGCCAAATACATGTTCCAACAACATCAATCAACATAAAACCATACTTGTCCGAACATAAACGAATACAAAAACATCAACCCAAGAGGTTCTACCCCCATTGCCTTTATTAACTATAGCTATTCACCGAGACATACATCTCAAATGGAGTCCTCCTTGAATCCCTTGCTTCTCGCTGTCCAAACTTCAAGAATCTGCATTGATGGACACAAAAAGGAGCGTAAGCACATAATGCTTAGTGAGGAATGCTCAAAACCAAAACACCATCAATGCAGCGGGTCATAAAAACACATTTAAAACAAACCCGATTTGTTAACCAAGCAAAGCTTGAAAACCCTTTTTCAACATCATGCTTAAAACCATGCATTGCACATACATGAAAACCAACCCTTAGCTTAGCAAGCTAAGAAAACCTTTTCAAAGCATAACTTGCAAAGTCATCCATTTAACCATTCCATGCATAAACACCATATGCAAAGTTAAATTCAAAACCTTGGAAAACACTTCCATTTCACATCATACCTTTCATATACTTGAACATCATTTCAAGCAAGAAACCTTTTAAAACCATTTACTCAATCAATCCATCACATGCATTAAACAAAGGCAACTTATGAACCACAACATCATCATCACATGCCTTTTAAAACAAGTCTTAACAAGACTCCAATGCATTTAAGAGATTCCATGCACACATGCATCACTTACCAAATGATAATCAACACTTGTTCAACTTAACAAGTAAACATGCATTCACAAGCATTAACCACATTTCATGCAACCATGCATCTTTTCAAGCATTAACACTTTTCATGCAACCATGCATCTTTTCAAGCATCTCATGCTTCTTTATAATCAAGAACATTACATTGGCTTCCAAGTGATCATCCACATCCACTTTTCAACTCAACACCCGATCGGATACGCGGATCACAAGCGTTGTCCCCCACGCTTCATACACACTACCAATCCAAGGTCTCCAAATGGACTTTTAAACACCATTTGACCTCAACATCCTAAGGTTCCCATGTATGGACTTTTAAACACCATACAACCTTAGCTTTTCCCGAGGTTCCCATGTATGGACTTTTAAACACCATACAACCTCAACTTTTCCCGAGGTTCCCATGTATGGACTTTTAAACACCATACAACCTCAACTTTTCCCAAGGTTCCCATGTATGGACTTTTAAACACCATACAACCTCAACTTTTCCCGAGGTTCCCATGTATGGACTTTTAAACACCATACAACCTTTGCATCACCGATTGGTAGTTGTATAACATCACTAACAAGATCCGGGACACCCTACACAAGATCCACACATGGACTTACACCTCCATTGTGATCTTAACAAGCACAAGGTTCCCATATATGGACTTTTAACCACCATATAACCTTTGCTTAACCAAGGTCCTCGAATGGGCATTCCACCTCCATTATGACCTTAACCATCTCGTTAGGATACTTGAAGGGAGTTTACCGGTTCACACTTAACCACTCCACCTCCAAGGCGAATTAATTCACGGTGCACCCAATCCTATAGCCGGCTAACTATATCCGATCAAAGAAACCAAGAACCACTTACATCACTTGCCAATATAACTAACTTACCATCATTAGTCCAATGATTCACATGCATAACCACAATGCATAAACCATCATTTACCATCATTAATTCACTGTTTTTAAGCATTACACAAAGCCATTGAACAACATGCAACACCATGCATCAAAACCACATTTTCAATGTACAAAACCAAGGATCTCTTACCTTGAGCATCCTTCACATATGGCTTTCAAAACCAGCATTAAACCATGCTTAAAATATGCTTTCAAAACAGAATATAAACCATGCAAATCACATGCATTGCAACCATCAAACACAATTGCTTTAAAAGCCAAATCACAACACAATTCAAGAGCGAAAACCATTTACTTACTCTTGAGCTTAGCAAAGTTGTTTAGACTTAAACTAAGCTCCCAAAACCTTCAAACCTTGGTTTAAAAGCTGAAAACCCAACTTCACTCACCGATACACAAAACAAGGCTAACCAACAAGCCTTCCAAGCATCCGAAACCTTCCGCAACACCTCCAAAGCTCACGGATCAATCTCCCCTGTTTCAAGCACACAAAAATAGAGCATTAATGCATCTTTATGCATTAAAAACACCAGCAACACAACACAACTCGCTGCTCATCACAAATCCAACATTTCGGCTACCAAACACAACCGAAATCACCTCCAAACACTTCCAAAACTTAGCCCAGCCAAGATCCATCACTTCTAACCATTTTTAAACATCAATTAACATCCAAAATGACCACAAACACATCCTTATACCTCCAGGTATAACAGATCACCAAAAACACTCCAAAAACAACCAAAAACTCAAGCAAAACTTAGGAAATTCAACCTGTCCGAGATTGCATTAATTAAACCTCAACTTCTAATCAATTTAGCATTCATTTAACATCAATTTGACACCTCAAAACACTGCCCAAACAGATCACACGAAAATTCCACCAAAATCACCAAATCTTGCATTTTAAGCTAAAATCAAGATTTCAATTGAAAAGCCTTTAACAAATCACAAATCAAGGATTGAGAACTTAGGAATTTCAGTAAAGAACTGATAGTTTAGAGGAGAAGGACGTTCTTACCTCCAAACTTGAATTTCTCCATTTTAGAACCAAGAAGCTTGATGAAACAACTTGCAAATGGTGAGGTTTTGTTGTAGAGATGATTAGGAATCCAAAGAGAATTGAAAAGGAAGATTTGAGTGACAAAATCAGAGGAGAAAATCTGGAGAAATGTGTTTGGGTTGAGAGAAAAGGAGAATTGGAAGAAAAAATGGAAAGTTAGTTATAAAATAGTCAAAATGACTTTCCCTCCTTTTTCATATGCTTTAAAATCAGAATAAGGCCTTAAAATATCTTAGAAAAATCTAGAGAAACTCTTTTTGGAATAATAGCTCCTTAAAGATTCAAAGTTTCAATCCTTTATAAAACAGTCACCAAACTTTCAAAAATTACATTTTGGTCACTAGCCAAAATGTCAACCTTCCGAACCTCATTTTCCAAAATTGATTTCACAGTTCACTTTTACATATTAAAAGATGATTTTAGAATATTTTTCCATATTTTTAATGCAACCCGAGCTAGGCTTTCCTAATTTCACCTTTATATATTCGATCAGCACTTTGACCGAACCGGTCAACGCCCAAAACTTCTGAGCCCAAAACCGGGGCGTTACAACTCTCCCCCCTTAGGAAATTTCGTCCTCGAAATTTCAACTGGCAAAAAGGGAACCACGACCTTCTCAAACCAACACACAAGGCAACACAACAGCCTCATCCATCACTGAACACATTCCACACAAAACTCCACCAACCTCAGCACCTCCACATACTGTTCACAAAATCCAGAACACTCAAAGATAACCACAACTTAACCTTTCACTTATCCGGACTGTACACAGCCCCAACATCAACCTGCAGAACTTCAACTTTTACAGCACACAACACTGCAACACACAACTCCCAAGATTTGTTTACACAGTGACACAAGCCAATCCAATTCAACCACTATGCAAACTTCTCTGCTTCTAAAACTCTTGCAAACTCCCAAACCTCTTCCAAGAATTTTCCCAACAAGCAAAAATTCTTAAGCATCAACTGCTTACCCAAACTCCTCAACGAATGCTAACATTCCTTCACATCTGCCACTATCATAACCATAACAACTCACAAGGACTACTCCCCCAGATTCCAAAATTTACATCGCAACCCCAACTCGACTCCGCCAGCCGTTTCACACACCACCAGCTGACTTCAAAAGAAGTTCACATACTCACAACCAACCAACCACTTCTCACAAGAATCCTTTCAAACAACAATGGCTTTCGACCTTTCATTGCCTATCCACCACAAGCTTTGACCACAACACTTGCCTTACTAGCACATCGCCCAACCTGACTTACAGACCAACTCCTCAACTCCTCAAAGGTTGCTAAGAACCAACACTTACAAACACAACCTTTCCACAACAACTTAAATGCTAAGCTACCTCAGCACTTGGAAACACAACCACTAAACTGCAACATCACTTAGTACCAAGGAACTACCCCTTCCACTTAACTATTCAAACCACTTGACCGATTCTAACTTCAACCGGTACTCCTCACCACCAAACCACTAAACCCTTTAAGCAACAACACTATCCTTCTACCAACAGGCTACACCACTCTTACTATCTCCAGCACTAGCTTAATATTCTCCACTACCTCTAACTCTCACCCAGCACCAAAACAACCTCTAAAAACCCATCATCCAACCTAACACAACCACCACACTAACAGATTCGATTAGTTATTAGCGAGTGTGAACATCGTATGCATGATCACCTACATGCCCTATCAATGCCTGATGTACATGTATGCAAAACCTCTAATGTCATGCCATATGTATGCATGGACCAGCACATATATAATATAGCATATAACAATGATTTTAACTGTGCATGAATGCCAGTTCACACCCTCCAATAACATCCTCAAAATCCGTCTAAGAACAACCTCCTAGCTCACCTCTAACTTATCTAACTCCATCATACCAACAACCATTAACCACAAAATACTCACTAAAGCCTTCTTCACACCAAAGATGCTTCCAAACTACCACTATCACCCCAAACATGCAAGCAACAAGACTAGACTTACCACGCAAGGAAAACCAACAGAAACCAAACCAGGGTAACTAAAGCAAAGATTACTTAACAAGGTTACCTGAAAACACAACACCACCCTGAAGCTTCATCAGACGAGCTCTCTTCCTCGCGGAACCATCATCCTCCTGCCGCACCACTGCAGCACCAGCTAACACACTAGAGTCACCACCGACCTCTTGCGGTAAGGAACCTTGGCTGTTCCGAGCCAACATCAAACAATCACGTCTCATATGTCCCGCAAACCCACATTTCCAGCAATTCTCATTTCCCAAACTCTTCACAACCTTCTGCTCTTTCTGCCACCTCTGAACCTTGCCTCGACCGTGCCCACGACCTTTCAGAGAACCTTTGGCTATCACCAAAGCTGACTTCACCCCAAGAGGACAATCACGCTTCACATGCACTTTAGAACCACAGTTCCAACAAGCACCCGCGCCCCAACAACCCCCAACATGGCGCCTTTCACAACGATCACATACCGGTGGCTGAGCTTCCACTCCTTGCTCAAGCAACACTTGCTCCACAACAGCACTACCTTCACATTGCTTAACCCTTGGAAACTTCTCTCCAAGATACCTTCCATAAAAGGCAGATACAAAGAAATCCCAGTCAATATCAGGGATATGTGACGCCACCGCCACAGATGTCCACCAGGCACATGCGTCCTCCAACATCAAAGAAACAACACTCCCCAGCTTACAAGCATAATCACAACCTTCCTGATCCAAAATCAGAACCACACTGGCCAACCAGGCCTCAAACATCTCCGGTGACGATCCATGATATTCCACCGCACCCAAATCAAGCAAACGCTGCTTCAGCAAACCCACACATCCCACAGCCAGCACATCCACTGACTTTACCTTTACCACAGCCTGAGATGTTCCCAACACCTCTCGAGCAACAGGTGATGAACTCTTCATCACAGAACCAGCTTCTTTCCCTTGCCTTACCACCTCAACTCCAGGCACAGAAGACTGAGACAAAACACCTCTACAAAAGGGTGAATTCCATGCCCTAACCACCTGCCCCAAGGCAGCAACCATCTCACCCAACTGCCATTCTATCATCGACTTTGCCATACTACTAACAACAACAAACAATCACAACAAAACAAACAAACCAGTTAGACCAGCTTTAAGCAAGGATTCAAACTCCAACTCCAAAATAACACAATAGCTATATTAATAAGGCAATGGGTATCCCGAATCCTCCCCTTTACATGACATAACAGTCATCACAAACATGAATATCACAACATCAAGCATATCAAACAACATACTTTGATCATGCTTACACCAAACAGCATCCACTTGCAACAGCATATTAGCAACATGACATACTCATTACATGCTTATCAAGCGTATCACCAGCTCACAACATTAGCACAAAACCACATAAGCTCAACCAACATTCATAACCATACAACATGCTTGAAAACATCAGCAACTTGCTCAGAAACACGTGTTTCAACCAACTTTCAACCACACAACAAGGTAGACATCAAACACACATCACAACAACTTACCGTTTTCCCCAAGCATTCGCAACTCAGCTCTGATACCACCAATTGTAACCCCCTTAACCCGGCCTAGACGGTTGACCCGAATTAAGAAAGTCACACGGGGAAAACCAAAGTCAACCCGAAAGTCAACCTTGATTAACGACCCTTTTTTTTCTTTTTAATCTTGTCTAGATGCACATTAGCCCTAATTGTGATCACTCAAACATCATACTCAAAGATCACAAACATCAGAGATCAAACAGGGACCCAATTGAACAAATTACAACTTTAGGGACCAAACTGTAAATTCTGAAAACTTTAAGGACTTAACCAGATTTTAAGTTACCAACTTAAAATTAATCATGTTTCATGCTTCTCTGCCAAATTTCAGCTCAAACGGACATCCCAATCTCATACAATTGCACAAACAAGATTCAGGACCAAAATACAAACATTCCAAAACATTTAACCGCCAATGTCAGCCCCCAACGGTCACCCGTTCCGAAACAGGCAGAGCCTGTTTCGAAACACGGGGCCGTTCCGCAACGCGTACCGCAACGGGGGTCTGGCAGTAGCCATTCCGTTTCGGAACGGTGTCACCCGTTTCGGACGCCTGGGTTGGTTCAGGGCACCCGTTCCGAAACGGTGTCAACTGTTCCGAAACACCCTGCACAGATTGCAGCATAAGGCATACTTAAACATGCAATTGATCAACCAAACATGCTCCAATTGCCACCAAACTTTACCAACATGCAATTCAACATATAAGAGACATACTTGCATCAACAATTCAACAGAATATCAACAAATACGAAAAGCCCTAAATCTATAGGCATGCTTCCTACACAAGCAACCATTCAAGCATAAACTTCCAAATCAATCTCATAAAAGCCAAATACATGTTCCAACAACATCAATCAACATAAAACCATACTTGTCCGAACATAAACGAATACAAAAACATCAACCCAAGAGGTTCTACCCCCATTGCCTTTATTAACTATAGCTATTCACCGAGACATACATCTCAAATGGAGTCCTCCTTGAATCCCTTGCTTCTCGCTGTCCAAACTTCAAGAATCTGCATTGATGGACACAAAAAGGAGCGTAAGCACATAATGCTTAGTGAGGAATGCTCAAAACCAAAACACCATCAATGCAGCGGGTCATAAAAACACATTTAAAACAAACCCGATTTGTTAACCAAGCAAAGCTTGAAAACCCTTTTTCAACATCATGCTTAAAACCATGCATTGCACATACATGAAAACCAACCCTTAGCTTAGCAAGCTAAGAAAACCTTTTCAAAGCATAACTTGCAAAGTCATCCATTTAACCATTCCATGCATAAACACCATATGCAAAGTTAAATTCAAAACCTTGGAAAACACTTCCATTTCACATCATACCTTTCATATACTTGAACATCATTTCAAGCAAGAAACCTTTTAAAACCATTTACTCAATCAATCCATCACATGCATTAAACAAAGGCAACTTATGAACCACAACATCATCATCACATGCCTTTTAAAACAAGTCTTAACAAGACTCCAATGCATTTAAGAGATTCCATGCACACATGCATCACCTACCAAATGATAATCAACACTTGTTCAACTTAACAAGTAAACATGCATTCACAAGCATTAACCACATTTCATGCAACCATGCATCTTTTCAAGCATTAACACTTTTCATGCAACCATGCATCTTTTCAAGCATCTCATGCTTCTTTATAATCAAGAACATTACATTGGCTTCCAAGTGATCATCCACATCCACTTTTCAACTCAACACCCGATCGGATACGCGGATCACAAGCGTTGTCCCCCACGCTTCATACACACTACCAATCCAAGGTCTCCAAATGGACTTTTAAACACCATTTGACCTCAACATCCTAAGGTTCCCATGTATGGACTTTTAAACACCATACAACCTTAGCTTTTCCCGAGGTTCCCATGTATGGACTTTTAAACACCATACAACCTCAACTTTTCCCGAGGTTCCCATGTATGGACTTTTAAACACCATACAACCTCAACTTTTCCCAAGGTTCCCATGCATGGACTTTTAAACACCATACAACCTCAACTTTTCCCGAGGTTCCCATGTATGGACTTTTAAACACCATACAACCTTTGCATCACCGATTGGTAGTTGTATAACATCACTAACGAGATCCGGGACACCCTACACAAGATCCACACATGGACTTACACCTCCATTGTGATCTTAACAAGCACAAGGTTCCCATATATGGACTTTTAACCACCATATAACCTTTGCTTAACCAAGGTCCTCGAATGGGCATTCCACCTCCATTATGACCTTAACCATCTCGTTAGGATACTTGAAGGGAGTTTACCGGTTCACACTTAACCACTCTACCTCCAAGGCGACTTAATTCACGGTTCACCCAATCCTATAGCCGGCTAACTATATCCGATCAAAGAAACCAAGAACCACTTACATCACTTGCCAATATAACTAACTTACCATCATTAGTCCAATGATTCACATGCATAACCACAATGCATAAACCATCATTTACCATCATTAGTTCACTGTTTTTAAGCATTACACAAAGCCATTGAACAACATGCAACACCATGCATCAAAACCACATTTTCAATGTACAAAACCAAGGATCTCTTACCTTGAGCATCCTTCACATATGGCTTTCAAAACCAGCATTAAACCATGCTTAAAATATGCTTTCAAAACAGAATATAAACCATGCAAATCACATGCATTGCAACCATCAAACACAATTGCTTTAAAAGCCAAATCACAACACAATTCAAGAGCGAAAACCATTTACTTACTCTTGAGCTTAGCAAAGTTGTTTAGACTTAAACTAAGCTCCCAAAACCTTCAAACCTTGGTTTAAAAGCTGAAAACCCAACTTCACTCACTGATACACAAAACAAGGCTAACCAACAAGCCTTCCAAGCATCTGAAACCTTCCGCAACACCTCCAAAGCTCACGGATCAATCTCCCCTGTTTCAAGCACACAAAAACAGAACATTAATGCATCTTTATGCATTAAAAATACCAGCAACACAACACAACTCGCTGCTCATCACAAATCCAACATTTCGGCTACCAAACACAACCGAAATCACCTCCAAACACTTCCAAAACTTAGCCCAGCCAAGATCCATCACTTCTAACCATTTTTAAACATCAATTAACATCCAAAATGACCACAAACACATCCTTATACCTCCAGGTATAACAGATCACCAAAAACACTCCAAAAACAACCAAAAACTCAAGCAAAACTTAGGAAATTCAACCTATCCGGGATTGCATTAATTAAACCTCAACTTCTAATCAATTTAGCATTCATTTAACATCAATTTGACACCTCAAAACACTGCCCAAACAGATCACACGAAAATTCCACCAAAATCACCAAATTTTGCATTTTAAGCTAAAATCAAGATTTCAATTGAAAAGCCTTTAACAAATCACAAATCAAGGATTGAGAACTTAGGAATTTCAGTAAAGAACTGATAGTTTAGAGGAGAAGGACGTTCTTACCTCCAAACTTGAATTTCTCCATTTTAGAACCAAGAAGCTTGATGAAACAACTTGCAAATGGTGAGGTTTTGTTGTAGAGATGATTAGGAATCCAAAGAGAATTGAAAAGGAAGATTTGAGTGGCAAAATCAGAGGAGAAAATCTGGAGAAATGTGTTTGGGTTGAGAGAAAAGGAGAATTGGAAGAAAAAATGGAAAGTTAGTTATAAAATAGTCAAAATGACTTTCCCTCCTTTTTCATATGCTTTAAAATCAGAATAAGGCCTTAAAATATCTTAGAAAAATCTAGAGAAACTCTTTTTGGAATAATAGCTCCTTAAAGATTCAAAGTTTCAATCCTTTATAAAACAGTCACCAAACTTTCAAAAATTACATTTTGGTCACTAGCCAAAATGTCAACCTTCCGAACCTCATTTTCCAAAATTGATTTCACAGTTCACTTTTACATATTAAAAGATGATTTTAGAACATTTTTCCATATTTTTAATGCAACCCGAGCTAGGCTTTCCTAATTTCACCTTTATATATTCGATCAGCACTTTGACCGAACCGGTCAACGCCCAAAACTTCTGAGCCCAAAACCGGGGCGTTACACTTCCCATAGTTAAGTTAAATTTTTTTAAGTATGGTGCGAATATAAGTAGTCGGCTAACTATCATAGGAACACGTTTTTGAACTAAGAGTTTCTACTTCATTAAGTGTTTAGGGAAAAATTTACACATGCTCCTATATGCTACTAAATGAATCTAAAATAAAGAGGACTATCCCCCCCCCCCCAAATCAAGGTTGACATTGTCCTCAATGCCTTACAAAAAACAAAAAGAAATAAAACATAAAATGAAAAACAGATAAAATAAAAGAAAACATAAAAATAAAGAAAAATAAATAAAAGAAAAAGAAAGGGTGCTATAGACTAGGGGATTTCCCCTCTGTTGCTGCTGTGTCGGAAGAGGATTCTAAGGAGGCGAGTAGGACTAGGCGACGTGTGGCAGAAGGTCTGGCGACAGGGCTCTTCTTCGTGCCACGCGGCGGTTGGATTCGACTGGGTGTGGGTCGTTTGGCTGGTGCTTCTAGCTCAGGTTCAGACCCTCCATCCTGAGGCTCGGTTGCTGTGGCTGGCCGCTTTCTCTTCCTTGCTGCCTCGACCGTTTCATCATCGAAGGAGTCAAATATCTCTATGTCTGAGTCCTTGACGTCTTTGGCAGCTGCCTCCTTTGCTAGTAGGGAGGCGGCGGTCGTATCCTCCTCTTTCTCTCATTTTAATGAGGAGGTGAGTTCGTACAACTGGATGGGAGTGGGTGAAGTCCTTCTCTTAGGGCGGATGTGCGCCCCCTCGCTGTCAGCGGCGGCTGGAGTAGCAGTTGGTTTAGGTGTGATCTGGGTCGGTTTGGATGTTGTTAACTCTGATGGGAATGTGGGCAACTGTGGGCCGCCGTCTTGGTATTTATCAAGAAAGTAGGCCACGAAGGCCTCTTGCACCTCCACAATATATTTGTTGAAGATCACCTGTTTGTGCTCGATCCTCTGGCAGCTCTCCACAAGGCTGCGCAGCAAGGGACTATAGCGGAGGGGAGGGCAGCTTCAGTACTGCCCGCTGCGGCTGGGGTTGCCACATGTTGGGACGGCGGCTAGGTAGTTGACGTTGTTTCCGGCTCCGACTTCTACATCATCTGGAGGCGCACCTTTCTTGTCCACCATTCCTTGGCAGGAATGATTGTATCCTTGGGATGTGGCGGCACACGGAAGTTGGCGCATAGGCCTGTGATGAGTGCAGGGAAGACGAGAGGTCCCTTGGCGTTAGGCTTGTCTGCATGGGCATAGATCTCCTCGAGAATTACTTCACCAACATTGATTGGCCACCCCTTCATAATGCTATGGATAAGGGCCAGCCGCGACCTGTTGACTGTTGATCCGTGCGAGGTGGGCATCAGGTGGCGTTGTTAAAGTTGCTCTAGAGAACAGCCTCCGGCAGCAGATCGCGATGATTGACTGAACCATTATTCTTGCCGGTTAGCTATTTGGTGTTGGGCCGACAGGTTTCTTTGTTGATCTTTTCATAGTCAGTCGCCGTGAAGTAGGACTTCCATTCTTCATGCAGATTCCCTCTAATTTCTATGTTGTATCAGTTGTTGATGGTTTCTGCTGTGAGCTTGACTTCTTCGCCGCGGACATAGACAAAAGGGTTTCCTGGCGTAGGCTTGTGGGCATAGAATTCTCGCACCTAATTGCTTTTTATCCCTTCTGGCTGTCGTGCGAAATTGTCCCAACCCAAGTTGTGAACCCTTTCAAATATGGTGGGTTCGAGGCTAAAATCCCCATCTGGCCTAGTATATTGGAACCCTATTTCCTCCCAGAGTTGCCGCTTTGTGAAGTGCTACTTGTAAGTTTCTATGACAACTGGGTTTAAGAACATTTGAAAGGCTGGCTTGGTGGTGGAGACGGTTTGTTTTGATGTGGTCATAACTGTGAGATCGGTTGTGTTTTCCTAAAGAAAGAAAAAGAAATTGCACGAAAGTAAAGCAAGTGAAATCTTGAAAGCAAAGATTGAAAAGAAGAAATGAGAGTAAAGGAGAGAGCAAAGTGAAGAACGAGGGAAGAGTAGTTGGCTTTATATAGCCGCTTCTCTCCGTTGCCTTGGCGGGCACGCTGCCAACGGGCGGCAATGATTGCAGCATGATTTCCGAGCTTCTAGCCGTTACGCAGATATCCGTTATGCTAGCTGTTGCAAATGTAGCCGTTGCGGCTAGCCGTTATGAAGCCGCTAGCCGTTATGCTCATTTGCCTTGGGCTGCCTTGGCCGCTGGATTGGGCTTCTCCTTTATTCTTTCATCCTTCTTGGTCTTGCCTTCATTCCTAACCTGAAATAAATTAAATGCAAAAAAATTAAATCTAATCCTAATACATAAAAATAAATTAAAGATAAAAATAAAAATAAAGTTATGTTGGGTTGCGCTTCTCCCAATCATAACCACTTCCTGAGGGTTCTACTTTTAGCTATTTGTCCGGGCATGTCCTTCCCCTCTTCAGCTGGATTTTGGCTGCCATCTTTGCCGCCCTGGCAGAACACACAACAAAGAAAACAAATAGGCATTTTTTTAGAAATAAAATAAACATAAATTTAATGTGCAAAAACTAAAGTAGAAGTGCATAAATTCAAACGCAGTTGCTATTGCCAATCCCCAACAACGGTGCCAAAAACTTGTAGAGCATTTGGGTGTTCTCTATTTATGAGCGCAAGTGCACACTCTTGTCAAGTTGTAGTATAAAAGACATCATCACCCACAGGGATTGGAGCAGCTTCTATGAATGGTTTCCTGCACAAGGATTTAGTAAATACACAATTAAATCTTTAACTGTAGAAATATAAAAACACAAATAAAAATAAAGGTAGTGATGAAAGGGATGATAGGGAGAGATAAGGTCGATAGATTGGGTAAGGTAATTGTAGTTAAGTAGTGTGCAAACTGCATTGTAAAGCCTAAGTGTGTTGTGCTGCCATGATATGTTGCGCCGGTAGGTAATGGCGGACGTCAGCTACAACCCTGTCATGCGGCCGCAGTGGGTCTCTGCCCCTGCAACTTTTGCTGTCTCGGCAGGTGGAATGGAAATAAGTCCTGGCGGCACGTCTGGCAGATACTCCAAGTTCGACAGAGCAATTCTTAAGTGATCCTTCCTATGTCTAGGAAAGGATTCCGTCACCACGTGATGTAGGCAATAGCTAGAAATCTTAGCGTAAACCTAACACAGGCAGTCGATGCTTGGTTGCTCCTTTTAGCCGCCATAACTCGAACTTATTTCTAAGCCGAATTAGTCAACACCTCGACATAATGAGACCGTACTTAATTCTTTCATGAGCCTTACACTTTCGTGCCCGACAAATGGATTTCCTCAACTGGACTTTTGGAACTAATTGAAGAAGTGAAGACCTTGAATTAAGTAAACTTGGAACATTTTATTGAAAACACACTTAAACTATTACAACTGTTTCTCAACACTACTTTACATACAAAAACCTAAACCCTAGGAGAGTTGGGCTGCGACCTCCAAAACCTCTCATCTATCTATCTACCTCTCCACTATGCATCTATGCATCCGTGCATCCCTCCATCCGCATGTCCCTATACTCTCGCATACATTGGGTATCTATAGGGATCATGGCCTAGTTTGAGTCCTCCTTGGAGTAGAAGTCCTTAAAGTAACTTAACATTAAATGCTGACTCCTCTTTGACTTGAATATGGTCTCTTTAGATGTTGCCTTCTTCCGCAAGTACGGATAAGTACTCTTACTTATCAATTTTGGATCAGCTCTACCGGCCGCTACAGGCTTCAGAAAATTGCAAGACTGAGCTCATTGGGCTCAGGGAATTGCCCTCTTTCAATCGCAACCCATCTTGACTAGGTCGGTGTATCTCCTGCCTGGGCGGCACTTGGCGGCATTGCTTCTACGGCGGCATCCTTGGTGGCACTTGGAACTACTTTAGTACAACTTCTTTTGTTCCCAGCTTTCCTATCCTCTCCTGTCCTCTGCTCCTCTAAAAAATATAGAACTCGTGGACACTCTACAGTAACTGTAGTGCCAATCTTAACCTTGCGCTTTTTCTCTTCAGTCTTGAGGTTCACAGTCTCTAGATGTTCTTTGTGAGGAACAAACTTCTTTTCTTCGCCTTCCATCAATCGAATCAAGTCTTCTGGTACATTAACCTCAATCTCATCATCAAGATCTTCAACCTATTTGGACTTAAGGGTTGCTCGAAATTCACTCGCGATTCGGACTTAAGATTACTTATGCCATTTGTAGGGCGTATAGGTGTTCCCTTTTTGTGAGAGCGCAAGTGCACACTCTTGCCAAGTTATAGTATAAAATATGTCGAATCCCACGAGGATTGGTCAGCTTGGTTCGATTTGTAGTTCCTGAACAAGGTAAAGTAAAAACACAAGGAAAATGATTGTTGAGAGAAAAGTGAAATAAAGTAAAACACAAGTAATAAAAAAAGGTGATTTAGATTGATAAAGCGGGCAGGGTTATGCTGCCACTTAGTGTGAAACTGTGTTGTAAAGGCTAAGTTGTTTTATGCTGCCACGCTATGTTGCCTCGGCGGGCAATGGCGGACGTCAGCTACAACCCTGTCACGTTACTGCAGCGGGTCTATGCTCTTGTAACTTTTGATGACTCGGCAGGTGAGATAGGGAGAAGTCCTGGCAGCAAGTCTGACAGATACTCCAAGTTTGACAGAGCAATTCTAATATGATCCTTCCTATGTCTAGGCAAGGATTCTGCACCACGTTATGTAGGCAATACCTCGCAATCTCAATGTAAACCTAACACATACAGTCGATGTTTGGTTTTTCCTTTTATTCGTTTAAACTCGAACTTATGTGTAAGTCGAATTAGGCAACACCTCGACATGATGAGACCGTACTTAATTCTTTCGTGAGCCTTACACTTTCGTGCCCGACAAATGGATTTCTTCAACTGGACTTTTAGAACTAATTGAAGAAGTGAAGATCATGAATTAAGTAAACTTGGAATATTTTATTGAAAACAACTCAAAGACCTAATACAACCGTCTCACAACTAATTTACAACATAACCCTTAACCCAAGAGAAGTTTAGAACATGGCGGCGGTAAAGAACACTCTTGCTATGTCTATAGAAAACCTAAGATGATTTGAAGTAGGAGTACAATGAGTATTTATAGACAAGTAACTAGGTTAAGTCCATTTTAAAGTAGAAGTCCTCAAAAGTAGCTTTCCACATTTAATGTGACTTTAAACTCTGACTTCTTTGCATTGAATGTGGACTTTATCTCATTTGCCTTAGCTACTACAGACGTCAGAAAATCAAGTGAATGGTGGCGATAGACGTAGGATTTTTAGCTCTACAAATCGCACTTCGGTTCTCCAACTCCATAGTTTGCTGCCGTAGGCAACAAAGTCGGCGACAACCTTTCTCGGAAGCTACTCAACAACAACTATCTTCAGGTGGAACTGCATCAGTATAGCCCCTTGGTTCGCTGCCTCAGCATTGCATCGTCAGCTCTCTTTCCCTCTTTCAGCTTTTTATACCTAAAACCAAGAATACACTAAAACAATATCTATTCTTTGCAAAATAAAAGATAATTTCTAAAAACAAGGTAAAACGAAGGAATACTGTAAAATGCAATGCATTAACCTAATTATGCCTAAAATGAGCTCAAAAACAACAATAATATGAGGTGGAATATGTATGAAATATAGGACTTGTGGATACTTTGCACACCCCCAAACTCGAACTATTGCTTGTCCTCAAGCAATGTAACCTAACATACTTGCTCTAATAATAATCAGAAAGATAAACTTGTATTTAACTTGATTTTATGCCTCAAGGTCGTGGCACCTATATCAAATTAGAGAAGGGAAAATAGCAAGCATATAACTCAAGATTTAATTTCTCATGCCAGTGCGGTGTGTGCATGTCTGTGTACATGTTGAATATGCATAATAAATAATTAAACAAAGATGTTGTTACGATTTAAAGGTTGTTGCCGAGGCAGCACAATTAAGCACAATATTTTTAATAATGGCAATAAGGGCTTCAACTTATCACAACTGCTCTTCTAGGTCTAAAGTTGAGATAGAAGCAAACTACAAAACCCCAAACCCTTGGAGCAGAGTCATCCCGTGAAGACTTTCATTCACTCATGCTAATTTTTCCATCACTTCAAAGCTTTCAGTTTCATGGACTTTGATAGCAGCGGAGTGTCCTCGCACATGATTCTTCCTAGAGCCTGTTGCGGGCACCTCTAGGGTAAAACAACATATTTTCCTTGTTTTTACCTCTGCTGTTGTGGCAGTGATGTATTGTTCTGTTTCTTTTGCCTGCCTCAGCGGCTACCTGCAATCATTGTTAGAACTTTGCAAAGAATTCTAAAACTAAACAGGAAATGTTCATCAAATATTCTAACACATTCAACAAGTAATAAAGGTGTTTGCCATTTTTAGGCAAAAAGAAAAAAAATTATAAGTCATATTTCATGCTTTTCCCAAGATTAGGTTCAATTTTAATTAGGTGCGAAAATAAATTAGTCGGCTATCCTATCATAGGCACAAGTCATAATTTTTTTGAAATAATCGATTATTACTAAGGCAAGTACAATGCAACCTACATGCAACTAAGACGGCCTAGACAAAAGATGCGAGAGCTATCCCCCCAAACTCGAGATGGGCATTGCCCTCAATGCAAATAATGAAGGAAAATAAATACAAGAGATAAAAAGAAAACAGAAAAGGAAAAAAATAAAATAAAGGAAAGGAAAAGAAGCAACTAAAAGTTGGTTGAGGGTTGAGAGGGGCCTTGAGTCTTTTCTTCTTCTAAGGAGGAAGAGGTGTGGATAACAAAGCGGCGGCCGACAGATGTCTTGGCGGCATACTTAGCCGGTGAAGTTTTTTCTTTCTGCGACGGCTGGACTTTTTTCTACGTATATCGATGCTCTTCTTGATGTTCGGCAGAGGGAGCAGTAGGAGGTGCTTCGCTCTCTTCTGACTCCGTCTCGAAGTCCACAGGCTCGACGTCGATGATGTACCGCTTCCTCTTCCTAGTTCCTTCCTCTGTGGGTTTTGTTGAAGAGATAAACGCCATTGGGATGGATGCTACTGCTGCTACCACTGTTGTTTCTGGCTCTGGTGGCTACTGCTCAATCTTCTCTGATGAGGAGGTGTCTGCCACTGTCCCTGTTGTGTCTGCAGGTGCATGGTGCTGCTAGTGCCTCTCGGGGGAGTCTGCCACTGTGTTGGATGGGGTGGTGGTTGAGTAGGTTGGATAGTGCATCGGAGAGGGCACCTGGTGGTCGGTTTGGTGGGTAGCGGCGACAGGTGACATTCCTTGTGCTTGTGCCGCTGCTGCAACATCTGCAGGGTATGGCGGCATGATGGGTCCCTTAGCAGAGAATTTTTGCAGGAGATAACCTACAAGGGCTTCTTGGACTTCCCCCACAAATTTCATGAAGGCCAGTTGCTGCTGCTCGATGCGTTTTGTGCTGTCTAGAAGGGTGTGCAGCAGTGTGGGGACTTAATTTTCTAGGGCAGCTTCAGTACTGTCGGGGATGGTTGGAGTCTCAGGCTGAGCGGCGCAGGGCTGGATGGGTGTTGTTGGCTCTTTCTATGCGTCCTGCATCATCTGTATGCAGACTTTTCGGGTCCAGCCTTCTTTAGCAGTTGTTAACTCATCTTTAGGCTCTGTCGGGACACCGAAGTTGGTGTAGAGGCCCGTGATGAGGGATGGGAAGTACAACTTGCCTTTCTTCTTTTTGAAGCAATTGTGGATCTCCATGGATATGATCTCCCCAGCGTTTATCGGCCGGTTGATCAAAATGCTATGAATTAGGGCGAGGCGCGACCGGTCGACGATTGAGTTGTGGGAGGTGGGCAGTAGGCGCCTCTTCACAAAGGTGTTCCACAGCATTGCCTCGGGCAGCAGGTGGCGGCGCTGGACATATCCCACATGTTTGCCTGCCAACCACGACGTGTTGGGCTTGTATTGTTTGGCCTTGATTTTCTCATAGTCGGCAGCCGTCAGTGACTGCCTCCAGTCCTCGTGAGGGTTGTCGTGCATAGCAAGGCCATACTATCTATTGATGACAGCGACGTTCAGTTTGACTGGCTCCCCGTGGACATAAACAAATGGTTGCCCTTGGCAGGGGTGATGTGCGTAGAATTCCATGACCAAAGTAACACTGGCCATCTCTGGCTGCCGAGAAAAGATCTCCCATTCCTTGTTATGGATGGTTTCGAACAGGGCGGGCTCTAAACCAAGGTCTCCCGTTTGCTGTGTGTAATGGAAACCTTGCTCCTCCCATACTACCTACTTAGAGAACTGATCTCTATATCTTTCTTTGTCCACCTTGGAGTAAAATCTCTTGTAGGTGGGCTTGGGTTGTGATGTGGTTGCCATTTGAAACGGTTCTATGTAACTAAAACTAGAAAGAAAATAATGAGAGAGAAATGGGATCAAAAAGAAGATATCAAGGGGGTGAAAGTAAAGTGAATGAATGGAGTGAGAGGGGTTTAAATAGAAGTTTCTGAGAGATGCCGTGGTGGCATTAAATGCCCAACGGTCCTATTATCTTGCGCATGTTACGAGAATCTCCGCCTGTTATTCTCGGAGCCGTTGGCGGTCAACTAGACATTACGCGTTGCTACGTTGGTCTGCCACGTGCTGTCTCGGCGGCATGGTGGGCGGGCTCCTTGCTGGGCCCTCTTCTTGGTCCAGCTCTTTTATTCTCAAACCTGAAATAAAAATAAAGACAAAAATAAAAGTAATTACATAATTTTTGAAAAATAAAAATCTGGAAACAAATCTAATCCTAAAAAAATGAAACTCTATTCCTAATGCATAAAAATAAAAATAAAACGAAAATTAGGTTATGTTGGGAGGTGCATTTCCCAAACATAACCACTTCCTCAGGGTTTTGTGTTTGGGTTTTTTTCCAGGTATGTTCTTCCTCTCCTCGGGTGGGTCCTCCTGTTCCTTCAAGTGCTGCGTCACTAGGTTCTTTAGTCTGCCCTTTGGTCCGTCGCGGCACCTGCTGCATTGACCTGTCTCTACGCTGATTTTTGCAGCTCTTGTATCTGGGCATCCTTTTTCTTTTTCTGAGGGTTGTAGCACATTCATCTTGATGCTTTGGTCGTCTACCCTCATTGTCAGCTCTTCATGTTCCACATCTATAAGAGTACTGCCCGTGGCCAAGAATGGTCGCCCAAGGATGATATGGGCTCTTTCATCAACCTCGCAATCTAAGATGAGGAAGTCGGCTGGAAGAATCAGGTTGCCCACCTTTACCAGGATGTCTTCAATTTTCCCCTCCGATTGTAGAAATGAATGGTCAGCAAGTTTAAGCATGACAGAGGTAGGTTTGGCAGGCCCAATACCTAGTTTAACGAAGACGACCTTGAGCATGAGGTTGTTGTTGGCTCCCAAGCCGCACAGGGCTCTGGTTTCATGTTTGTTGCCTAACATGCATGGGATAACAAAGCTGCCCGGGTCTATCTGCTTGGGAGGCAGCTTGTTATACAGCATTGCCATGCACTCTTTAGTGACAACCACTGTTTCGAACTCCCCCAATCATCTTCTTCTTAGAAACCATGTCTCTGAGATGTTTGGCATAGTTTGGCATACTTTGAATGTCTTGTATTAGAGGTATGTTGATGTGCACCTGTTTCAGAATATCCAAGAATTTTCTAAACTGGTGCTCTTGTTGATGTTGCTTGAGCCTTTGGGGGAATGGTGTTGGCAGACGGATGCCCTCTATATGCTCTTTTATTGGGGGCTTAGTCTGGGGAGGATCATCTGTTTCAGGACCGTTGTCTTGCTCACCCGCTGGGGCGGCTGGTGTTGGTGCTGGGGCGGCTAGTGTTGGTGCTGCTGCGGCAGGCTTCTTTTTCTGGTCCAGCTGGGTTTCTGACTGTGTCTCCACCCTGGGTTCATCCAGTTGCTTCCCACTTCTTGTAGATATGGCCTTGCACTGCTCGTAAGTGGGTTTGGCTGCCGCCTCTGAGCTGCTGGATGCTGCTCCCATTGCCCGAATGCTGTATATCTCGATAAACTTCCCAAATTGGGTCTCCAGGTTCTTTATAGCAGCCTCCTAGTTGTTCATTCGCATCTCCGTCCTGTCCATAAAAGACTCAGTTTTATCAATAAATTTATTTGTACAAACAATAAAGTCACTAGTTCTAGACATGAAAGTATGAAGGATTGCTTCTAGTGAGTTATTGTTCTATGTCTACTGAGTCTGCTGCCTGGACCGGTTCTGTTGGTAGCCTCCTTGTAGCTGTTGTGGGTTTGCGGCTGTCTTTGGGTTGCTCTAGGAGAAGTTGGGTTGGTTCTTCCATCCAGGATTGTAGGTATTCTGAGCAGGTTTGCTATTCCTCTCGTATCCTCCCATATAGTTTGCAAATGTGGCACAGTCAGAGGAATCATGGTTGCTCCCACCCTCTTCACATAATGGCTCCACAGCCTTTACCTCATATATTTTCCCAGGGGGTTGCACAATCTTCATGACTAGTTCCGTCAGCGTGTCAAGCCGGGCATTAACAGAGTATGAGGCTTCTACCTCGTTTACAGTGGTTGGCCGCCTTATGCCGTCTCGGCGGGCTATCAGATACTTGTAGTCATTTTTGGCGGCTTGATTCAACAGTCGCAGTGCCTCTTCTGGTGGTCTGTCGAGGATGATTCCATTGGGCGAGGCATCTATTATCGTTCGAGTTGGGTAGTTCACCCCATTGTAGAATATAAATACATGCGTCCAAGCTGGAAGACCATGTAGCGGGCAGTTATTCAACATTTGTTGGTATCGCTCCCATGCTTCATACATCGGCTCGTCATCCCCTTGTCTAAAAGTTGTGATCTCATTCCAAAGTCTATCACTGACGTTGGACGGGCTGAATCGATCTAGGAAGTCTTTACATAGTTCCATCCATGTGTTGAAGGATCCTGCCGGCTGATTATTCAACCACTGTTTAGCCCTATCCCTCAGTGAATAGGGAAATAACCTCAGCCTCAGTACATCCTGGTGGACCCCATGTATTTTAAATGCTCTGCAGATGTCCAAGAATCCTCTCAAATGCCGTCGAGCATCTTCTGTGGCAGTCCCTCCAAAGTGCCCTAATGTGTTTATCATGTTAAACATGACAGGCTTCAGCTCAAAGTGGTCCACCTCTATATCAGGTTTTGTTACTATGGGATCGAACCCTCAAAAGTCATGTTCGAGATAGTCTCTAGTGGTTCGGATCTGGGGCGGCCTGGGTGGAAGTGGGGGATCCTGCCTCGGTTGATCTTACGGACCTCTGGGCGGCAAGTCGTGCTGCCCGCCCCCGCCATGTGCGGCTCCATTTGGTGGGTCCTCGTTTACCATGTTTACCTTCGCTTTTCCCTTGTCTTCTTTGTTTTTCGCAAGGACTTCCCTGAGCTCCTTCTTAAGTTCTCTTACTTGACGTTTGATATCGTCGTAAAAGAGGAGTTCCCCTTTTGGGTTTGCCCTGGTCATACACTAGCAAAGGACACGGTAAATTTTTTTTCGATTAAAAATAAAGGTAAAATAAAAATAAATAAAAGGTGCAGAAATTAAAAAAGAAATTCGATGTTAACAATCCCCGGCAACGGCGCAAAAAACTTGTAGGGCGTGTAGGTGTTCCCTTTTTGTGAGAGCGCAAGTGCACACTCCTTCCAACTTATAGTATAAAAGATGTCGAATCCCACAAGGATTGGTCAGCTTGGTTCGATTTGTAGTTCCTGCACAAGGTAAAGTAAAAACACAAGGAAGGTGATTGTTGATAGAAAAGTGAAATAAAGTAAAACACAAGTAATAGAAAAGGTGATTTAGATTGATAAAACGGGCAGAGTTATGCTGCCACTTAGTGTGAAACTGCGTTGTAAAGGCTAAGTTGTTTTATGCTACCATGATATGCTGCCTCGGCGGGTAATGGTGGACGTCAGCTACGACCCTGTCACGCGGTCGTAGCGAGTCTCTGCTCTTGCAACTTTCAATGTCTCGGTAGGTGAGATGGGGAGAAGTCCTGGCGGCAAGTCTGGCAGATACTCCATGTTCGGCGGAGCAATTCTAATATGATACTTCCTATGCCTAGGCAAGGATTCTGTCACTACATGATATAGGCAATACCTAGCAATCTCAGCGTAAACCTAACACAGGCAGTCGACGTTTGGTTGGTCCTTTTAGCCGCTTAAACTCGAACTTATGTCTAAGCCGAATTAGTCAACACCTCGACATGATGAGACTGTACTTAATTCGTTTGTGAGCCTTACACTTTCGTGCCTGACAAATAGATTTATTCAACTGGACTTTTGGAACTAATTGAAGAAGTGAAGATCATGAATTAAGTAAACTTGGAATATTTTATTAAAAACAACTCAAAGACCTAATACAACCGTCTCTCAACTAATTTACAACATAACCATTAACCCAATAGAAGTTTAGAACATGGTGGCAGCAAAGAACACTCTAGCTATGTCTATAGAAAACCTAAGATGATTTGAATTAGGAGTACAATGAGTATTTATAGACAAATAACTAGGTTAAGTCCCCCTTAAAGTAGAAGTCCTCAAAATTAGCTTTCCACATTTAATGTGACTTTAAACTCTAACTTCTGTGGGTTGAATGTGGACTTTATCTTATTTGCCTTAGCCCGAGAGTAACCTTGAGATATCACTTCGGCGGCTCTGCCCGCTGCTACAGAAGTTTGAAAATCGAGTGAATGGTGGCGATAGACGCATGATTTTAGCTCTACAAATCGCACTCTGGTTCTCCAACTCCATAGTTTGCTGCTGTGGGCAGCAAAGTCGGCGGCAACCTTACTCGGCAGCAATTATCTTCAGGTGGAACTGCATCAGTATAACCCCTTGGTTCACTGCCTCAGCATTGCATCCTCAGCTCCTATTTTCCTCTTTCAACTTTTAGTACCTAAAACCAAGAATACACTAAAACAATATCTCTTCTTTTCCAAATAAAAGATAATTTCTAAAAACAAGGTAAAGCGAAGGAATATTGTAAAATGCAATGTGTAAAGTGTCCACAAGTCCTATATTTCCTGCACATTCCACCTCTTATTATTACTATTTTCAAGCTCATTTTAGGCATAAGTAGGTTCATGCATTGCATTCTAAAGTACTTCTTTGTTTTACCTTGCTTTTATAGATTATCGTTTATTTGGTAAACAAGAGATACTGTTTCAGTGTAATTTTTTAGGTAATAAAGGCTGAGAAAGGGAAAGAGGAGCTGAGGATGCAACGCTAAGGCAGCAGACCAAGGGGCTGTACTGATGCAGCTCCAGCTGAAGATAGTTGTTGCCGACCTTGCTGCCCACAACAACAAACTATGGAGTTGGAGAACCGGAGTGCGATTTGTAGAGCTTAAAATCATGAGTCTATCATCGCCATCCACGTAATTTTCCAACGTCTGTAGCTAGTGTTCAAATCAGAGTTTAAAGTCACATTAAATATGGAAAGCTACTTTTGAGGACTCAAGGTTACTTGCGGACTAAGGCAAACAAGATAAAGTCCACATTCTACGCAAAGAAGTCAGAGTTTAAAGTCACATTAAATGTGGAAAGCTACTTTTGAGGACTTCTACTTTAAGGAGGACTTAGCCCAGTTATTTGTCTATAAATACTCATTGTACTCCTAGTTCAAATCATCTTAGGTTTTCTACTGACTTAGCTAGTGTTTTCTGCCACTGCTATGTTCTAAACTCCATTTGGGTTATGGTTATGTTGTAAATTAGTTGTGAAACGGTTGTATTAGGTTTTGAGTTGTTTTTCAATAAAATATTCCATGTTTTCTTAATCTATGCACTTCATTCTTTCAATTAGTCCTAACTAGTCAGTTGAGAGAATCCATTTGTCGAGCACGAAAGTATAAGGCTCACGAAAGGGTTAAGCATGGTCACCACATGCTGAGGCATGACTAACTTGGTTCCTAAAAAGATCACAAGTTTTAGCGGCTAAAGGGGATCACCAACCGAGTTTACTAGCCTATGTTAGGTTTACGTTGAGATTGCTAGGTATTGCCTACGTCACGCTAGGTTTCGAGCATCCTTGCCTAGAAATAGGAAGTATCACTGTCGACTATCCCGCCAAACTTGGAGTATCTGCCAGACTTGCCGCCAGGACTTCTTCCCATTCCACCTGCCGAGACAGCGAAAGTTGCAAGGGCAGTGACCCACTGCGGCCGCGTGACAGGGTCATAGCCTGCTGCCCACCATACCCGCCGAAGCAGCATATCGTGGCAGCATGAAACAACTCAACCTTTTACAACGCAGTTTCACACTAAGTGGCAGCATAATCCTGCCTTCTTTATCAACCTGAATTACCTCCTTTATTACTTGTGTTTTCATTTACCTTTCATCTCAACAATCAATTCACTTGTGTTTTTATTTTACCTTGTGCAGGGACTACAGAACGAACCTAGATGTCCAATCCTCGTGGGATTCGACGTCTTTTATACTATAACTTGGCAAGATTGTGCACTTGCACTCTCACAAAAAGGGAACACCTACACGTCCTACAAGTTTTTGGCACCGTTGTCGGGAAATTGGTAACAACGAATTTCATTTTTCAATTTTTGCACCTTTTATTTACCTTTGTCTTTATTTTTAATCGATTTTTTTACCGTGTCCTTTGCGAGTGTATGACCAGGGCAAACCCTAAAGAAAATCTCCTCTTTTACAACGATCTCGAACGAAAAACAAGAGCAATTAAAAAGGAACTCAGGGAAGTCCTAAATAGAAACAAAGATAAGGAAGAAGCAAAGGTAAACATGGACCCACCTAACGGTGCCGCACACGGCGAGGGCGGGCAGCACGACTTGCCGCCTAGAGGTCCGCAAGATCCACCACGGCAGGATCCCCCACTTTCGCCCAGGCCGCCCCAGATTCGAACAAATATGGATTATCTAGAACATGACTTCCAAGGGTTCGAACCAATAGTGACAGAACCAGATATAGGGGCAGACCGTTTTGAGCTAAATCTCGTCATGTTCAACATGATAAATACACTAGGGAACTTTGGAGGGACTGCCACTGAAGATGCTCGGCAGCATTTACGAGGATTCCTGGACACCTGTATGGCATTTAAGATACACGGGGTTCACCATGATGTACTGAGGTTGAGGTTATTTCCATATTCACGGAGGGATAGGGCAAAACAGTGGTTAAATAATCAGCCAGCACGATCTTTCAATACATGGACAGAGCTCTACAAAGATTTTCTAGACCGTTTCAGCCCGTCCAACGTTACTGATAGGTTGTGAAATGAGATCATAGCCTTTATACAAGGGGATGATGAGTCAATGTATGAAACATGGGAGCGGTACCAACAGATGCTGAATAACTGCCTGCTACATGGTCTTCTGGCTTGGACGCAGGTATCTATATTCTATAACGGAGTTAACTACCCAACTCGTATGATGATAGATGCCTCGGCCAATGGGATCATTCTCGACAAAACCCCCAGAGGAAGCACTGCGGCTGCTGAACCAAGCCGCTAAAAATGACTACAAGTACCCGACAACCCGCTGAGGCAGCACTAGGCGGCCATCCACTGCAAATGAGGTAGAAGCCTCAGAATCAGTTAACGCCCGCCTCGATACACTAACGGAGCTGGTAATGAAAATTGTGCAATCCCCTGGAAAGGTCTATAAAGTAAAGGATGTGGAGCCGTTCTTTGGCGAATGTGAGGGCAACCACGATTCCTCTGTCTGCACTGCATCTGCAAATTACATGGGAGGATACGAGAGGAATAACAGGCATGCCCAGAACACCTACAATCCTGGATGGAAGAACCATCTCAACTTCTCCTAGAGCAATCCAAAGACAGCTGCAAACCCACAACAGCTGCAGGGAGGCTACCAGCAGAACCAATCCAGGCAGCAAACTCAGCAACCACAAAACGACAATTCACTAAAAGCAACCCTTCAAACTTTTATGACTAGAACTAGTGAATTTATTGTTTGTACCAATAAATGTATTGATAAAAGTGAATCTTTTATGGACAGGACGAAGATGAAGATGAACAACCAAGAGGCTGCCATAAAGAACATGGAGACCCAATTTGGGCATTTCACTAAAATCTACAATAGCCAGACAATGGGAGCATCATCCAACAGCTTAGAAACGGCAGCCAAACCCACTTATGAACATTGCAAGGCTATATCTACAAGAAGTGGGAAGCAATTGGATGAACCCATGATGGTGGAACAGCCAGAAGCTCAGCCAGACCAGAAAAATAAGCCTACAACAGCAGCACCAACACTAGCCGCCCCTGCGGCAGAGCAAAGCGGCGGTCTTGAAACATATGATCCTCCCCAGACTAAGCCCCCAAGCAAGGAACATGTAGAGGACATCAGTCTGCCATCACCCTTTCCCCAAAGGCTCAAGAAACATCAACAAGAGCACCAGTTCAGAAAATTCCTGGATATTCTGAAACAGGTGCATATCAACATACCTCTAATAGAAGCCATTCAAAGTATGAGAAACATCTCAGAGACATTGTTTCTAAGAAGAAGAGGATTGGGGAGTTCGAGACAGTGGATGTCACTGAAGAATGCATGGCAATGCTGCATAACAAGTTGCCGCCCAAGCAGACAGATCCGGGCAACTTTGTTATCCCATGCAAGATATACAACAAACATGAATCCAGAGCCCTATTTGACTTGGGAGCCAGCATCAACCCGATGCCCAAAGCCATCTTCGATAAACTAGGTATTGGGCCGGCCAAACCTACCTTTGTCATGCTTAAACTAGCTGACCATTCATTTGTACAACCGGAGGGAAAAATCGAAGACATCCTGGTAAAGGTGGGAACCTGATTCTTCCAGCCGACTTCCTCATCTTAGATTGCGAGGCCGATGAAATAGCCCCTATCATTCTAGGGCGACCATTTTTGGCCACGGGTAGAACGCTTATAGATGTGGTACTTGGGGAGCTGACAATAAGGGTAGAGGACCAGAGCATCAAGATGAATGTGCTACAACCCCCAGAAGAAGAAAAAGGAAGCCCAGATGAAAGAGCTGCCACGATAAGTGTGGAAACAGGCCAAGGCAGCAACAACCGCGACAGACCAAGGGGCAGGCTTAAGAACCCAGTAACACAACACCTGAAGGAACATGAGGACCCCCAGGAGGGAAGAAAAAGTCAAACCACCTTAGGTAGTGGTTATGTCTAGGAGATGCACCCAAATGCACTTCCAACATAACTTAATTTTTATTTTGTTATTTTTATTTTTATTTAGGATTAGAATTTATTTTACTTTAGAATTAGATTAGCTTTCAGAATTTTCTTTTTCATAAATTATTTAATTATTTTTATTTCCATTTTTTATTTTTTTAATTCAGGTTAGCGAATAAAAGAGCAAGAAAAAAAGAAGGCCCAACAAGGAGCCCGCCCACCTTCCCACCGAGACAGCAGCCAGCGCGGCAACGCATAACGGCTAGTTTTTCGTCAATGGTTAGCTACCAATGGCTCCGAGAATAACGGACAGAAAGTCTCGTAACGTGCGTAAGAAAATCGGACCGTTGGGCATTTAATGCTGCCACGACACCTCTTGGAAACTCCTATTTATACCCCACTCACTCACTTCATTTTTTAACGCCCTGGATTTGGGCCTAGATGTTTTAGACATCGGATCGGACCGGTTAGAAGCGGTTCGAATCGTGTCAGGTGGTTTAAAGAAATCAAGGATCGGGAAAGGATAAAAATAAGGTAAAAATTGCTAAAATCCTCTAAAATCATGATTAAGAGATTGGTCAAATCAATTTTACAAAAAGAGTTTCAGAAGTGGTACATTTTGGGTAGTGACCAAAATGTAAAGTTTCAAAATTGTGGAAAATTGCAAAATTTCAAAAAGGAGTCAAAATCTTAGAATCTTTAGGGAGCTATGGTGCAATTACACCTTCCTTAAATTGACACGTGTTTTAAAAGGATTTTTAGATAATTAAAATAAAAAATGGTTTTTATTTAATTAAAATTGGTTAATTGGGAAATTGAGATTTCATTTCACGTAACTAACTTTCATTTCAGCAAAACCATTTTCCCAACTCTTTTCTCCAGATTTCTTTTCTCCTAAACTCTCTCTCTTTAATTTCTAAACGAATTTCAAGAGTTCTCTTCAAATTCTTCAAGCTTTGTGAAGGAAAAACTTGTCAATCACTATGGAAGGCAATGATTGGAGGTAAATCCCGTTCTCAACCTTCAATCTAGGTTCTTTATTGAAATTCCCAAGATCTTTGACTCTAAATGTTGTTTTTGACTGAGATTTGATAATAGTTTTGATTTGAGATAAAAATCTTGCAAAATTATGATTCAAATCTTGATTTTCGGATAAGTATTGATGAGCTCTGTTTTGGATTGGTTTTAATTGAGTTGATTATTATGTTGAAAAAGGGTTTTGATAATATAGATCCCGAAGTCCTTGAGATCCTTGAGTTTCTTGATTATTTTAGTTAGGTTTTTGGGGGTGAAATGTTGAAGTTATGTTTGTTGGAGGTATAAGGATGGATTTAGGTTATTTTTAGATGTGTTTTGATGTTTATAAATGGTTGAAAGTGATGTATGTTGGCTGGGCTTGGTTTAGGGAGCAATCGATTGAGTTTTCAGTCGTTTCGGATGGGTAAATTGGTGTAGTTTTGGTGAGCAATGAGTTTGTGTTTAGTTGCTGGTGTTGAAATGAATTTTACTGCATTTGGATCACTGTTTTGGTGATCTAAAAACATGGGATCTTGATTCGGAAACAAATGAAGCATTTGTGGAGGCTTCAGATGGGCGATCTTCGCGTCGGCAAGTGAGATTTCGCGTATCGGTGAGTGGAAATGGATTTTCCATCTTTTTAACGCTTTGAGCGTGGTCTTGGGAGCTTAGTGTAAGTTTGAAACACTTAGCTAAGCTCAAGAGTAAGTGATTCAAAAGTTTCTCTCGGAATGTGCTATGTTTTTGTTGGAAATACACTTGAATTGAATGCGGTTTTGATTACTGTTTTAAAGCATGTTTTAAGCATTATTGATGCTGTTTTTTAATGCCATTTTTAAGGATGCACTTGGTAGGTGATCCTTGGATTCATGAGATATATGCATTTGAGTTTAAGCATGTTTATGCTTGTGAAAATGGCATTGTGATTTATGCTTGTAAAACAATGGAATAATGATGTTGAATGATTATATTGGCAAGTGATGGAAATGGTTTTTGGTTACTTTAATCGGATATAGTTAGCTGGCTATAGGATTGGGTGCACCGTGAATAAAGTCACCTTGGATGTCGAGGGGTTAAGATTGTGTCGTAATCTCCATCCAAGTACCCTAACGATTGAGGCTAAGATCACAACGACGGATGGTTTGATCCTGTGTGTGAGTCTTGTTGTATGTGTTCCGTACTCTCGTTAGTGGAATTATACAACTACTAATGAGTGATGTTGAGGGGTTGTGATTGTGCCATTAATCTCCATCACGGGTGTTGAGGGGTTGTGATTGTGCCATATATCTCCACCTTGTGTAGTCCGGTAGTGTGTATGAAGCGTGTGGGACAACGCTTGTAATCCGTGTATCCGATTGTGTCATTTGTGTTGGTTTTGATATGGTTTGAGATTGATCACTTGCGAGCCAATATAATGTTGATGATTAATGTTTAAGCATGAGATGCTTGGGAATTATGCTAGAATGCATGTGATGCTTGGTTTAAGCATGAGCAAAGGATTTTGCCGTTGATTTTATTGATGCTATGAGCATGTAATTTTAAAAGAGAATGTTTTAAAGGAAGGCATGAGTTTACAAATGATGATATGTTGGTTTTATAAAATGCATTGATGAATGTTTGGTTTTAGCGATCCTCACTAAGCTTTATGCTTACGCTCATTTGTTTCATCAATGCAGAGAATTGAGTAATTAAGGCAGACCAAGAGCAAGTGGAATCCAAGTATTTTGTCTAAGAAATATATGTGGTTTACCTTAGTGTAATAAGAGACAATGGGGGGGATTTTTACTCCTGGTTTTGTTGGTGATGTTTAACACCTTGAGCATGTTTAGTTTATGTTTGTGGATTTGTAATGGCCTCTAATTGGTTTATGGTTTTGCTTATTGTGTTTTGACTATGCTATGGCTTGTTTTCTTAAACATGCTTGAGTAGTTAATGATTCACCATGGTTGGTGTGCTTGATGAGTATGTTATACAGTTTGTTGATGCTTACATGTTTAGTAGGTTGATTATAGCTTGTATGTATCATTTAAGCCTGTTTAGATGTGGTTAAATGTGTTAAAATGACTTTAGGAAATGCATTTCTGGTTTGCGTATCGGTACACGGGGACGAGTATCGATACGCTAAGGCCAAAACCAAGCCCTTCAGCTTAGGTGTACCGATACGACTTGCCCGCGTATCGATACGCCTAGGCAAACGTTTGAAGGCCGTTTCGATACGGGCTTGGGCATATCAATACCTTTTTCCCAAAGGTTGCTACTGTCGATTTGCGTATCGATACGGGTTAGTTATTTTCAGTTAATGAAATCTTTAAAGTTCTGAATTTATGCATTTTGGTCTATGAGTAATGATTGTTCAATTGGTTGAGTTTGGATGGTCCGTTTGTGATGAAATTTGACATGTTGGCATGTAATGTAACTAATTATGATTTGGTAACTTTAAAATCTCGAAAGTCATTGTATTTTCTAGAAATTACAATTTGGTCCCTAAAAGTCAAAAGTATACAATTGAACCCCTAAATGAACTCTGATCGTTGTGCCGTTTTTGCCTAATCGCTTTGTTGGTCATATAGGATAATAATGTGCATCTAGAAAAGATAAAAAGAAAAAAAAAGTCGTCAATCGAGGTTGACTTTTGCGAGTTAACTTCGGTTTTCCCCGTGTAATCTTCTTAGTTCGGGTGCGGCGTCTAGGCCGGGCTAAGGGGGTTATAATTTTACTTTCCTTTCACCTTTTTCTATCCTCTTTCTGATTCCTCTACTCTCTCATTATTTTTCTTTCTAGTTTCAGCTACATACAATCGTTCACATGGCATCAGCATCAAAACAAAAACCCGCCTACAAGAGATTTTGCTGCAAGTATGACGAGGAGAGATACAGAAACAAGTTATCTAAGCATGCAATATGGGAGGAGCAAGGGTTCCATTACACACGACAAATGGGAGACTGTGGTCTAGAGCCTGCTATGTTTGAAACCATCCGCAACAAGGGATGGGAGATGTTTACTCAGCATCGAGAAATAGCCAACATCACCATAGTTAGGGAATTCTATTCCCATCAGCCCTGCCCTGAGAAACCATTTGTCTATGTCTGCGGGGAGCCGGTCAAACTAAATGTCACTTTCATCAATAGGTATTATGGCCTTGATATGGAAGACAACCCTCGTGAGGAATGGAGGCAGTCACTAACGGCTGCTGATTATGAGAAAATCAAGGCCTAACTCTGTAAGCCAAACACACCATGGCCGGGAAGAAAACATGTGGGATCTGTCCAGCGCCGCCACCTGCTGCTTGAGGCCATGTTATGGAACACCTTTGTAAAAAGGCGTATGCTGCCCACATCCCACAACTCAACCGTCGGTCGGCCGCGCCTTGCCCTAATTCACAGTATCCTAGTGAACCGGCCGATAAACGTAGGGGAAATTGTCTACACGGAAATCAACAACTGCTTCAAAAAAGAAGAAAGGAGGTTGTACTTACTGTCCCTCATCACAAGTCTCTGCACCAACTTCGGTGTCCCGGCAGAGCCCACAGATGAGCTAACTACTGCCAAAGAAGGCTGGACCACAAAGGCCCGCATTCAGATGATGTAGGATGCGGAGAAAGAGCTAGCAACGCCCAGCCAGCCTTCAGCCACACATCCTGAAACTCCAGCCGCCCTAGGCAGTACTGAAGTTGCCCAGACAAGGAAGTCCTCCCACTGCTGCACACCCTTTTAGACAGCACAAAGCGCATCTAGCAGCAACAGTTGTCCTTCATGAAATATGTGGGGGAGGCCCATGAAGCTCTTGTGGATTATTTTCTGTAAAAATTTCCTAGTGATGTGCCCATCCTACTGACATACCCTGCAGAGCTTGCAACAGCAGTCCAAGAACAAAGAACGCCACCAGCCGACGCTGCTTGCCAGACTGACCACCAGGTGCCCTCTCTTACGCACTATCCGACTTACTCAGCCACCACCCCATCCAACACAGTGGCAGACTCGCCTGAGAGGCACCAGCAACATCTCTCCCCTGCTTGCACATCAAAGACAGTGGCAGACACCTCCTCACCAGAGAAGATTGAACAGCAGTCGCCGGAGCCAAAAGCAGCAGTAGTAGCAGCAACAACAGCCATCCCAATGGCATTTATCCCTCTGGCAGCAACCACGGAGGAAAGAACTAGGAAGTGTAAGCGGCATGTCATCGCCGTCGAGCTTGTGGACTTTGAGACAGAGTTAGAAGAGAGTGATACATCTCATGTCGCACCCTCTGCCGAACCTTAAGAAGAGCAACATCATACGCCGAAAGAGTCCAGCCGCCGCGGAAAGCAAAAACCTCACCTGCTAAAACCGCCGCAAAGACATCTACCATCCGCCGTTCGTCATCCAAACATCTTTTTCCTCCTCAACTGAAAAGACTCCAGCCTCTTCATAACCCTCAGCTAACTTCTAGTTTATTTTCTTTTATTTTTCTTTTTCTGTTTTCTTTCATTTTTATTTTTAACTTTTATTTTATTTATTTTTTTTGTTTTGTGCATTGAGGGAAATGCCCGTCTTGAGTTTGGGGGGATAGCTCTTGCATCATTTGTCTAGGCATCTTTAGTTGCATTTTTAGGTTGCGTTGTACTTGCCTTAGTAATAATTGTAAAGGAAAAAAAATTTTGTTTTAACTTGTGCCTATGATAGGATAGCCATTTAATTTATTTTCGCACCTAACTAAAAATGAACTTAATCTTGGGGAAAAGTATGAAATACGGCTTAGAATTTTTTTTCTTCTTTTTGCCTAAAATTGTTAAAAAACTCAGTTACTTGCTGAATGTGTTAGAATATTTGATGAACATTTCTTGTTTATTTTTTAGAATTCTTTGCAAAATTTTAACAATGATTACAGGTAGCCACCGAGGCAAGCAAAAGGAACAGAAAAATATAGTACTACCACGGCAGTAGAACCAAAAACAAGGAATAATGTCGTGTTACCCTAGAGGTGCCCGCAACAGGCTCTAGGAAGAATCATGTGTGAGGACACTTCGCTTGTAGTGATGGACAAATTAGCATGAGTGAATGAAAGCCTTCACGGGATGACTCTACTCCAAGGGTTCGGGTTCTGTAGTTTGCTCCTATCTCAACGTCAGACCTAGAAGAGTAGTTGTGATAAGATGAAGCCCTCATTGCCATGATTGAAAATATAGTGCTTAACTGTGTTGCCTCGACAGCAACCTTTAAATCACAGCAGCATCTTTGTTTAATTATTTATTCTGCATATTCAGCCTGTTTACAGACACGCACACACCACAATGGCATGAGAATATTTGATTCTGACTTGTCTTCCTGCTTATTTCCCTTCACTAATTTAATATAAGTGTCACGATCTTGAGGCATAAAATCAAGTTAAAGACAACCTTTTGTTTCTGGTTATTATTAGAGCAAGTATTTTAAGTTGCATTGCTTGAGGACAAGCAATAGTTCGAGTTTGGGGGTGTGTAAAGTGTCCACAAGTCCTATATTTCATGCACATTCCACCTCTTATTATTACTGTTTTCAAGCTCATTTTAGGCATAAGTAGGTTCATGCATTGCATTTTACAGTACTTCTTTGTTTACCTTGCTTTTATAGATTATCATTTATTTGGTAAACAAGAGATATTGTTTTAGTGTATTTTTGTTTTTAGGTAATAAAGGTTGAGAAAGGGAAAGAGGAGCTAAGGATGCAACGTTGAGGCAGCAGACCAAGGGATTGTACTGATACAGCTCTAGCTGAAGACAGTTGCTGCCGAGTAGCTACCGAGCAATGTTGCTGCCGACCTTGCTGCCCACGACAGCAAACTATAGTGTTGGAGAACCGAAGTGCGATTTGTAGAGCTTAAAATCCCGAGTCTATCGCTGCCATCCACGTAATTTTCCGACATCTGTAGTAGCAGCCAGAGCCGCCGAAGTGAGATCTCAAGGTTACTTGCGGGCTAAGGAAAACAAGATAAAGTCCACATTCTACGCAATGAAGTTAGAGTTTAAAGTCACATTAAATGTGGAAAACTACTTTTGAGGAATTCTACTTTAAGGAGGACTTAACCCAGTTATTTGTCTATAAATACTCATTGTACTCCTAGTTCAAATCATTTTAGGTTTTCTATAGACTTAGCTAGTGTTCTCTGCCGCCACCATGTTCTAAATTCCATTTGGGTTAGGGTTATGTTGTAAATTAGTTGTGAAATGGTTGTATTAGGTTTTGAGTTGTTTTTCAATAAAATATTCCAAGTTTTTTAATCTATGCGCTTCATTCTTTCAAGTAGTCCTAACCAATAAGTTGAGAGAATCCATTTGTCGGGCACAAAAGTGTAAGGCTCACAAAAGGGTTAAGCACGATCAAAACATGCTGAGGCGTGACTAACTTAGTTCCTAAAAATATCATAAATTTCAGCGGCTAAAAGGGATCACCAACCGAGTTTTCTAGTCTGTGTTAGGTTTACGCTGAGATTGCTAGGTATTGTCTATGTCACGCTAGGTTTCGAGAATCCTTGCCTAGAAATAGGAAGGATCATTGTCGACTATCCCGCCAAACTTGGAGTATCTACCAGACTTGCCGCTAGGACTTCTTCCCATTCCACCTACCGAGACAACGAAAGTTGCAGGGGCAGTGACCCGTTGCGGCCGCGTAACAGGGTCGTAACCTGCCGCCCACCATACGTGCCGAAGCAGCATATCGTGGCAGCACGAAACAACTCAGCCTTTTACAACACAGTTTCACACTAAGTGGCAGCATAACCCTGTCTGCTTTATCAACCAGAATTCTCTTTTTTATTACTTGTGTTTTCATTTACCTTTCATCTCAACAATCAATTCACTTGTATTTTTATTTTACCTTATGCAGGGACTACAGAACGAACCTAGCTGTCCAATCCTCGTGGGATTCGACATCTTTTATACTATAACTTGGCAGGAGTGTGCACTTGCGCTCTCACAAAAAGGGAACACCTACACGCCCTACACAATGCATGAACCTAATTATGCCTAAAATGAGCTCAAAAACAAAAATAATATGAGGTGGAATGTGTATGAAATATAGGACTTGTGGACACTTTACACCATTAATATTTGGAGACCTGTAAAGGGAAAGAACATAAATATATATCGATGTTTGCAAGAAAAGAAAAATGAAATGCTTGGTCTTGTTTTATTTTATTTTTGTGTTTTTGGTGTTTAAATATTGTTTTCCACACAAGGTTTATTGAAAGAAAAAAATGCATTTCATTGACTGGGAACCAAATGGTTTTAGCATATGCCCTTACATAAAAGACCCCTTACTGTTTTCGGGCTAAAATATAGGGTTAGTTTTGAGAATTACTTTGAGAGAGATTTAAAAACTACAAGAAATTCTTCTGGAGTCTAATTCTTAAGCTCATCACATGGGCGGATCATATGCAGATATCCACCCTGCTCTTCTTCTTCCAGCACTGCGTTGATACTCAATTTACCGAACACTTCAACAATCTCATTTTCTTCTTTTTTTGTCCTGATTCATACCAGGGTTCACAAATCCCCCTGAAACGAAAGTGAAATTGAGGGGCAAAAATGTTATTAGATCCCAAGCGACCTCCTCCCCTTTAAGTTTGTAGCTCCATCTTTCCTGGTTTTTCATCATGGCGGACCTTCTCTATGTCACGTTGGGCTTGAACCTAGCCCGAATCTATCTTTCTTTTCAGTGATGGTCACCAGATATAACATGTTGTAGAGCGTTTGGGTGTTCTCTAAATATGAGCGCAAGTGCACACTCTTGTCAAGTTATAGTATAAAAGATATCGTCTCCCACAGGGATTGGACAGCTTAACTCGAATTTTGATTCCTGCACAAAGAAATTTAAATGCAAAAATAAGTTTAGTTTTGTAAAGAATGAAAAGTAAATAAAACACAAGTAATTGATAGAAAGGATCAGGGTGATAGAATGGGTCAGATTATGTTGCTCCCTAGTGTGAAACTGCGTTGAATAGGTTAAGTTGCTTTGCGCTGCCAGACATTGCTGCCTCGGCGGGAGGTGGCAGATGGGTTGCTTTGACGTTTTCGCTGCCTCAGTAGTGGAACGGATGGATGGCTTGGCGGAAAACTCGGCAGACCTTCAAGGCTCGGCAGAATGCTTCGATATTGATCCCGCTTATGTATAAGTCAGAATACTGTTGTTGCCAACTACATATGATACCCGTCACGACGTGAATCTTGCAAAGACAACAACTTTGGTTCGTCCTCGTTTAGCCGCCTTAAACTCGTACCCATGTCTAGGCCGAATTGATCAACACCTGATTAGGATGAGGATTGTACTTATCTTTTTTGCGAGTTCGACTCTCTCGATACCGAACAAATTTATAGCTAACAACTAATCTTTCGAACTTAATTGAAAACTATGAAAAGCATAGAATAAGCAAACCTTGAAGTTTTATTGCAAAAACAAACTTAATTCCTAAACAACCGTTCTCACACTAGTTTAAGGCATAACTCAAACCCAAAAGAGATTTTTAAAACATAATGGCGGCAAGAAAACCTAAACAATGCATAAGAGAAAACCTAAGTTGTTTTGAATTACAAAATATGTCAAGTATATATAGGCATTAGCTAGGACAAGTCCTCCTTGGAGTAGAAGTCTTCAAAGTAGCTTTTTGCATTAAATGCAAACTTTAATTCTAACTTCTTTGAGTTGAATATGGAATTCTTCTCGTTTTCTTTCACCGCAAGTTATCTTGATCTCCTCCTTTAGCGGCTCTGTCCGCTGCTTCAGGCGTAAAAAAATTGAGTGGATGACATCGTTAGAATCAGGATTTTCTGCTCTACAAATCGCACTTCAATTCTCCAATTCCTCAGCTAGCTGCCCTGGGCGACAGGTATGTCGGCGACAGCTACTCGAAGCGGCTTTCTCTGCATGGAACTACATCAATACAGCTCCCTGATCCGTTGCCTCAACATCAGCTCCTCTCTCCTTCTACCAGCTTCTAGCACCTGAAACTAAAACTAAACTAAAACAACATCTTTTCCTTATCAAATTAAAATATAATGAATAAAAGCATGGCAAAGTAAAGAATACTGTAAAATTCGATGCATGATTCTAATTATGCCTAAAATGTACTTAAGAACATCAATAATATGAGATGGAATGCATATAAAATATAGGACTTATGAGCACTTTACACACCCCCAAACTGGAACTATTGCTTGTCCTCAAGCAATGCAAACCTAAACGTACTTGCCCTTTAAACTAATCAGAAAGAAAAACATGTTTTAAACTTGATTTAGCACCTCAAGGTCGTGGCACCTACATTATATTAGTGATAGGGGAAACAACAAAGAATAACTCAGAAGTAATCTATAATGCCAGTGTAGTGTGTGCAAGACTGTGTACAAACTGAATCTGAAGAACATTCTAAGTAAACAAAGATGTTGTCATGGTATATAAGGTTGCTGCCGAGGCAGCATAGTTAAGCACATTTATTTAATCATGGCAGTAAGGGCTTCAGTTCATTACAACTACTCTCTAGGTCTGAAATTAAGATAGGAGCAAACTACAAAACCCCGACCCCTTTGAGCAGAGTCATCCCATGAAGACTTTCATTCACTCATGCTAATTTGTCTGTCACTTCAAGGATTTTCAGATTCATGGACTTTGATAGCAGCGAAGTGTCCTTGCACATGATTCTTCTTAGAGCCGGTTGTGAGCACCTCAATGGGAAAACAACATAAAAATTTCTTTTCTGCCTTGGCAGTACTTCTTTTTCTGTTTGTTGCCTGCCTCGGCATCTTCTTGCAACCATGTTTGAATTTTACAAAGAATTCTAAAAATAAAGCAGGCAATGTTTATCAAAAATTCTAACAAATTCAACAAGTAACAATAGTGTTTTTACTTTTTTGGCAATTATAGAAAAATCTTAAGTTTACTTCATGCTTTCCCCAAAATTAAGTTCATTTTAATTGGTGTGAAAAAATTTAAAGTCGGCTAGCCTATCATAGGCACATGTTCTAATTTTTTTCTTTTCGATTAATTTTTTTAAAGGAATCTACATTATGCAACCTAATATGCACTAGTTACGCCTAAACAAAAATGAGGGCTAACCCCCCCAAACTCAAGACGGGCATTGTCCTCAATGCACAAAAATACAAAAGAAAAACAGAAACGGAAAGATAAATTCAATTATGAGAATTAAAACATAAAAATAAACAATTAAATAAAGAAAAGAAAAAATCTAGAAATTGGCTGAGGGTTGAGAGGAGGCTTGGGTCTTTACGGAAGAGGAGGAAGATGAAGATTGAATAACAAGGCAGCGACCGGAAGATGTCCGGGCGGCAAACTTGGCGGGTGATACTTTTGCTGTCCGCGGCGGTTGGACTCTTTTAGGAGTGGGGGAGGTGCTTCACTCTTTTCTGGTTCAATATATGACTCCTCGTCCTCTGACTCGGCGGAGATGATGTGTTGCTTCCTTTTCCTAGTTTCCTCCTCCATTGGTTCTACCGGAGGGTCTGTCGCCATTGAGGCTACTGCTGGTATTGCCGTCTACTGCTCGACCTCATTGGATGTGGAGGTGTTTGCCATCGTTTTTGTTGTGCAGGCTGGGGAGAGATGTAGCTAATGCCTCTTGGGAGTGTCTGCCACCATGTTAGAAACGGAGGTGGCGGAGTACGATGGGTAGTGCGTCAGAAACGGGCATCTGGCGGCGTGGCAGGCACCCGCTTCTAATGGTGTTCCTTCTCCGGGTTTTGTTGCGGCGGCTATGTCCGCAGGGAATGTCGATAGGGTGGGGCCGTCATTTGGAAATTTTTGGATGAGGTAAACCACAAAAGCCTTTTGGACCTTCCCAACGTACTTCATGAATGTCAATTGCTGCTTCTCTATCCGTTTGTTGCTGTCGATGAGAGTGTGCAGCAAGGAAATGACTTCATTGGTTGGGGAAACTTCAGTATTGCCTGGGGCAGTTGGTGTAGCTGGCTGGGCGGCGGAGGGCTGGCTTGGAGTGATTAGTTATGTCTTCTGGGACTGCATCATCTGCAGGTGGACCTTTCTAGTCCAGCCCTTTTTGGCGGCTGTCATCTCATCATTTGGATCAGAGGGAACGTTGAAGTTGGCACATAAGCCGGTGATGAAAGATGGGAAGTACAGCCGAACCTTTTATTTGTGGAAACAATTGTGAATCTCCTGGAAAATTATTTCCTCAACGTTGATCGGTCAGTTCATCATAATGTAGTGGATGAGGGCAAGACGCGGCCTGTCCACGGTGCAGTTGTGGGAGGTGGGCAGTAGACGTCGTTTGATGAAAGTGTTCCACAGCATTCTGTCACAGGGGAACTTTTTGCGACCGAGCCAGCCGCACCCATAGGTACGGACCCTTGCGCACCATGCCTTTCTCCCAACCGAGGGGCCCGAGTCATTGCCGATGCCACACACCAAGGGGCCATGCACAACGCCCTTGGTGGTGTCCGCGCCCAAGAGAACCGAGCTGGGCCAGTTCCAGGGCACCATGGGGCCTTGTCAAGCACCCCATGTGCTGCCCATGAGTCTTGCACCCGAGGGGGCCCAACACACGCACCCGAGGGGCCTTTGCCTTGCACCCTCCATGCCGGCCAAGACATGGAGCCCGAGCTTGCACCCAACGTGCACGCCCAAGGAGCCGAGCCCACACCCGATGTGCGCGCCAAGAGGCCTAGGGGTTGCCCATCCGAGTTGCCCACACCCCTAGGGCCCGATTCAGCCAAAGGCATCCAAGAGAGGGGATGTTGGACACCAAGATCAGGCCATGAGAGGCCCAATCCGCCCAAGCTTCCAAATCCCATGCCAATTTGTCATCCTTGGAGAAATACATATGGAAAGCTATCCATCCATGGGGAAAGTATTTCAAGACAACAAGGCAATGATGTCATAGGCTATGTATTTAGGGCAATAGTGTTTGTAATCAAGGCAAGTCAATATGAATATGACAAGCTTGCCTTGAATAGGAGATTCTTTTGTGAGACTCATCCATGGCCCTTGGATCGAGTCATTGCTAGACATTGGATCGAGGGAGGATTAGACTATAAATAGAGCCCTCCTCCATCCATTCCACTCATTCCACACTTCACCATTTTCTATCTTTTGTAATATTTCTCTTCTTTGTTAATAAAGAAGCTTTGGTACTCTTTTCTCCCCATCTAGGCTTAGGGGAAGTTTTTAACGAGGCCTTAGCTTTCTTAAGCGAGTGTGCATCCTCTTCCTTTCCTTGTTTTGTGAGCCATCACCCCTTTTGTTTTCCAAGAGAGCTTCCGCAATCCGAGACTAAGCCTTCCGAGCTTAGTGAGTAAGGCTGACTTGGCCGCTTTTCAAGCCATTCCGAGTGCTTCGCGACCAAGGCCGCACGAGGTTAGACCGGCCTAGACCTATCCCCGTGACAATTGGCTCGGGCAGCAATCGATGGCGTTGCACTGAGCTGCCATGTTTTCCTGCCAACCACGGCGTGTTGGGTTCGCACAGCCTGGCCTTGATCCTGTCATAGTCTTCAAAGTAGCTTTTTCATTAAATGCAACCTTTCGTGAGTTCGAATCTCTATACCGAACAAATTGATAGTTAACAACTAATCTTTCAAACTTAATTGAAAACTATGAAGAGCATAGAATAAGCAAACCTTGAAGTTTTATTGCAAAAATAAAAACTTAATTCCTAAACAACAGTTTTCAAACTAGTTTACAATATAACCTAAACCCAAAAGAGATTTTAGAACATAATGGCGACAAGAAAACCTAAACTATGCCTAAGAGAAAACCTAAGTTGTTTTGAATTACAAAATATGTCAAGTATATATAGGCATTAGCTAGGACAATTCCTCCTTGGAGTAGAAGTCTTCAAAGTAGCTTTTTCATTAAATGCAACCTTTAATTATGACTTCTTTGAGTTGAATGTGGACTTCTTCTCGTTGCCTTGCACCGCAAGTTATCTTGATTTCCTTCTTCGGTTGCTCTGTCCGCTGCTTCAGGCGTCAGAAAATTGAGTGGATGGCATCGTTAGAATCAGGATTTTCTACTCTACAGATCGCACTCCAATTCTCCATTTCCTCAACCAGTTGCCCAAGGCGATAGGTATGGCGGCGGCAGCTACTCGACAGTGGCTTTCTCTGCTTGGAACTGCATCAGTACAGCTCCCTGATATGCTGCCTCAACATCAGCTCCTCTCTCCTTCTGCCAGCTTCTAGAACATGAAACTAAAAGTAAACTAAAACAACATCTTTTCCTTATCAATTTTTTTTGAAAAGTCGCTGGGCCTCGTTAAAAACCCCCTCTAGTCCTAATAGGGGTAAAAGAGTTCCCAGTAAATATATTTATAATAATAAAGTTACAATAGTCTCACTTGATACATGCTAACAATGGCTGGAACATTTCTCCAACCAAAAAGCACAACCATATTACAACATAAAGAAAAGCAAAACTACATTACCATATACCAGATTTGGCTAAAGCATCATCCATCGAATTACAACATCTCGGAATCCATTTAATCATAAAAGCTCGGTCCCTTATCAAATTAAAATATAATCAATAAAAGCATGGCAAAGTAAAGAATACTGTAAAACGCAATGCATGAACCTAATTATGCCTAAAATATACTTAAGAACAACAATAATATAAGATGGAATGCATATAAAATATAGGACTTATGAGCACTTTACACATGCCCTGGTGATGTTTTCCAAATCCCTTCCCTACTTGGGAACCTTTGCCTAAGTTCTCTTTTACCTGCATCTTTGCACACTTGGATAAACTTGACCTTCGTATCTTGCTTCCTACGGAGACAAAGGTCGCACTTACCAGCTCTAGCGACTTGAAGGAACACTATAATGCCCCATCGTCAATCTTGATATAGGGTGCATCAGTGGAAATCGAGGCAATAATATCTTCTTCGGTGTCGATTGTCACGTGTTATCCATAAACTTTAAATTATGGTGTAGCGTGGAAGGGACCGCACCGGCTGAATGGATCCATGAACGCGTTAAAGGAAACTGTAAGTAGGTCGAATATTCATCACCACAAAGTCGGCCTCAAAGGTGGACAGACCGATTTGTAGAGAGACCTCTATCTTTCTGAGCACATCCCTTTGGGTTCCGTCAAAAGCTTTGACTATGTTCTGATACACCTTCATGTGGGACTCGTCTATCGGTAATTTCTTCAATATAGCCATAGGTAGGACTTTAGGGCTGAACTGTTTTCTATAAGGACCCCTGGCAGCATGTGTCCTTTGCAGCAAGTAGAGACATGAAGGGCTTTGTACGATCCTCTTCCTCCCTCTAGAATTTCCTCATCACTAAAGGAAATAAAATTGTCAACAACGATATTTCCAACCAGCTGATCTAGCTTGTCGGTGGTTATTTCCTTCGACACAAATGTGTGATTGAGGATCTTGAGAAATGTATCACAGAGTCCCTCGGAACTTAGTAGGAGTGATAACATAGAGATACGCGTCGGGAGCTTATACAATTGCTCCACTACGTTGTACTCATTGTTCTTGAGAATCTTTAGGAATTCCTAAGCCTTAGACTCCTTTACAGGCTCGTGCAATTCTACTGGATGTTCCTCGAAAAAATCCTTTCCCGGATCATGATTTAAGGAATTCTTCCTTTGGGCCGCATGTCGGTCTTCTCCAATAGGCGATACATAACACCTCCCACTTCTCGTAAAATGGCCAACCTCATTGACGACTTCCTCTTTAGTCTCGACCTTGGTCTACTTTGGATCCTCGTGAGTCACCACAGTGCATGCATAGTTCTATGGTACCCTCTTGCTATCATTATAAGGAAAAAGGCGGTGCTCTTATTATCAGTCGTGGCTGTTAGAACCGAAACATAATAGATATGAAACCTAAAACCCAGGATCTATCATGTCAAATCATCAAGAATAATAAACCAAAAGCGGAAGCGTACCTGAATTAATCGATAGATGAGAACCTTGAATCCTTTGATGAAGATCGCCTAAAAAGTGGTTGTGATCTTCCAAGAAGATAGATTAGCTCTTGACGTAAAACTCTCTGACGGGGAAGGAGAGAAAAACAAGTTAACCTATTTCTTGGGGACCACTACCTCTTTATATAGTTGATTATTAAATCAAACTATTAAATATTTATAACTCTGCCCCTCATTGAATTATAAATATATCTTATGGTATCTACACTTTTATTTCCATGACATTTTAATACCTATGACACGCTTAACTTAATTGGTCACTTTATTTTTGTGTCATACTTTATAATAGCAACATACATTTTTACATATGTGCCCACAATTACGGATTTTAATCCAACAATCTCCCACTTGGGCAACATATGTTTCCTGATAAATGTACAACCTTATGAGCTCAAAATTTTGCTATTATATAATAGGTATTCTATAACAATCTCGTCCATCAACTATATCCACATAGGATCAAAGCGGTCTTCGCCATATCAATCATGACTGGACCCATCAATGGTCACGTATACAAATATAGTCAAATGACATAGATCAATCATGAATGTGTAGCATGGAAAATTACATGAAATGTGAACCATACATGTCTATTTCCAACTGGTCCTCCTAAACCTTAGTGAGATCAACTTTACTGAATTCAGAGTGTGCATAAACCAAAAGAACTTTATTTCTGCAGAAAATAATCTTAAATAACTTTAAACTGAAGTAACTGAAATTGTGTCTAAACCGAATGAGCAATTTTTTTAAAATTACAAACTCCCACTAAAACCGAATATCCTTAAATAACATTACACCCACATGAGTAGTGTGCTCATGAAAGACCTAGGGTGACAGTTTCTTAATATGCGCGCAATTATGGAGTTTGTACCAACATGCTCTATAGACACACAACCACTCTGAATTTTCTTTAACAACTAGGAACTTAATATTTATGTGCTTCAAATTTGAAGTGTTCCTATTGTTTATAGAATAAATGAATGCATATTTATTATCACAAAATAACTGAAGTGGTCTTTTTATTCAATCTACAATTAGCAGCTCAAGTGACAAAATTCTTTTGCATCAATATTCTATTAGAATCGAAGTCTGTAAACCTGATGATCTCTATCTTACCAGAACTCCGACATGTGAGCAAGTAATTTTTTTTGTTCTATGAAGATATCTCATAACCCCATTGGCTGCTATCCAATGGTCCATAATATGATTCCTCAAATATCTGTTTAACATTCCAACAATGTACACAATTTCCGAACGCGTACATACTTAAGCATAAATTAAATTCTCTATAGCTTATGCATAGAGAATCTTTTGGATTTTCTAAATTTCAAGGTTACTTTTAGGGCATTGAGTAAGACTAAATTTGTCTTCTTTAGTAATATGAGTATCACTTGGTTTTACTCCCACTGAACTTGTAGTATATACAATTGCCAACCAAATTTATCTCAAAACCAAATGAGATAATCAAAATGAAATTTATATTTTCATTAATGAGAGTTTTACTTAAGATCGTAGATGAATTTCTTTAATTTACATATCATTGATATTGTATCATAAGACACAACTCTATGATTGTACCATATAAATAATTTCTTCAATGTTGCCATTGAAAAAAAAACACAAGCTTAACATTCATCTTATGTAGCTCAAGATTAAAATAAGCAACAAGCGTCGTAATTATCCTGAAAGAGTCTTTCAATAAAACTTGAGAGAAAGTCTCTGCAAAATCAATATTTTCTTTTAAAGTATATCCTTTAGATACAAGACGTGCTTTATACTTATCCACATTATCATTTGCATCCCTCTTGGTTTTAAATATCCATTTACAACCAATTGGTTTGCACCTTAAGGTAATGAGACAAGTTCCTAAACTTTGTTGTCTTGTATAAAATTATACTCTTCTTGAATGACATCAATCCACTTTTGAGAGTTAGAACTTTTATGGTCTGATAAAAAAATGATTGAACATTTTCTATCATTCCATTGTTACCTTATTTTCTTGAAGAAATACAATATAATAATCTGGAATAGTATTTCATCTTCCTCTCGTGGACCTCTTTAATGACACTTGTTGTTTTTTTTAAGGTTGTTGAGTTTGTTCTTCTGAAACAATTACCTTATCTTGAATGGGAGTTGTTCAACATTGTTTTGTTGAGGTACTTGATTCACTACTTGATTAATGATAGGTTGAAAACCTAAACATTGTCAAAAGTGATAGTAGGAATTAAATTATAATTCAATTCCTCCTCAATAACAATGTATCTAACCTTATTTCTCCCTCCAAACTCAACATCCAAAAAAACAATTATAAATCTCTCCTTAAAATAATCTTAATTGTGGGATCATAAAATTTACAGTCCATGTATCACTCAAAATAACCGAAGTAGTTGCTCGCTTTTAAAATTTAATTTCTTTACATGTGTCCTAACTTATACAAAAGAATCAACACTTAAAAATTTATTGTCGTTTCTTTTGGCTAGAACCCTTAGCAACTTTATTTAAATATTTTCTTTATTGCCCTTATTCTTAAAGACACTAACTAAATGAGCACTAACAAAATAATTATTTTTACACTTATAATGCTTCAACCTTTCTTCCTCTTGAACACGATGAGAAATGAACCCAAATAGAGTATATTTCTCCCTTTGACAGTTGTAACTTGAATTGGTTAAATTGTATAGGAAGCAATATCAAAACCATAAGAACAAACAATTGTTAGAAAGTTCAATCTTATGTGCCTTAAATTTGGAAGCAATATAAAGAATTTTTATAATCTACTCTCTCACATTTCCTTGACCCTTATACTTCATAGACATCAAAGAAAGCATAAGTGATGTCATCTTAACCTTAATGTTTTGGGTAAAACATTTCTTAATTTCGTCAAGGAAACCCTTAGTATGAATAATCTCTTTAGATTTGTGCTCCTAAAGACATCTAGAATGTTGTGTTTTATGATCATTAGACTCATGCGATTTAAACGATCTCACCTCTCAAAATACCTTTTATGGGTGCTTACCGCAGTGAGAGGTGCAAGTTGTTCATTCCTTAGTGCAAAGTCTATGTTCATTAATCAAAATACTATATGTAAGTGTCTTTTCTATTCCTTGAAATTAGTTTCACTAAACACGAGTGTAGAATGTATTTAACAGATATTGTGACAACAAAAATAAATTACCTAAATATAGAACAAAAATAAGTAAATAAAATAGAAACAAGCTCACATAAATATTCATAAGTAAACAAATAAATTCAAAATAATGACTAGTTCCCCTCAAGATACCAAGCACAACATTAATATCAAGTCTTTGGACAGTAATATTAATTGTAAGCGGTACTCTTGTTGTAGCAATCAAACATTGACAATAAACTATGTCAAACAATAGGCTAATCTTTGGACTAACGTATTGCTCACATAAAATACCTTATAATTGTCACACATTTATCGCCACAGTTGTCGTTGTAATTCTGCCAAATATTAACTTTCCTTTGGGCCAATTAATAAATGCATGAATTACAAAAACCCATAATCATCTTAATATTTTAAATAAACTAATCTACACAAAAGCGGTCACTTTGGTGACATTATGTTTCAATTAATCAATTAAAATATTAGACATCCGAAGCCAAAATATGAATTTAATTGTTTCAAAATGTTTGTCTTAATTTTATCTTTCAATCAAATTAAAAGATAACCAAAATAATAATAAATTTGAATAAAGGTAAACATCATATCAAGATATCGGACACTCCATTAATATTTCATCTTTGGACAAAACATTAACTTGCAAGTGATATCTTGGTACAGTAATCAAACATTGATAATAAGAACATGTCAAACAGAAATCTTCCTTTGGGCCGATTTATTGCTCACATATAAAACTGAATAATTATCACATGTTTATTACCACAGTTGCACATGTAATAATGTTAATTATTAACCTTCCTTTGGGCCGATTAATACTAACATAATCCGACTTACATGCACAAAACCTTCTATATTTTAAAATAAAATAATTTTCACAATAGAGGTCACTTTGGTGACTTAATGCTTCAATTAATTTATCTCAAAATATATACAATAAATATACCTATATCCAAATTTAAAATTTTGTAACAGTCAAAACTGAAATTTCTGATAACACTTAAGTTTCCGAAATAACCTAAAATAAGGTTGTCTGAATGGGGCTATCAAAAATTGAAAAATCGAAATCTTTGACTGTTTCCCAAAATTTATTTAAGCATGCATTTGCCGAAATTAAAGTCGAATAATCAATCTTTAACTAGAAGTCAAAAAACAAAAGTATCATATACATGAATAATTCATATAATGATCACATGAAACTTTCATATATTTATAATAACCGAATAATCAAAATCGAAATTCTTGATCAAACCGAATTGAATATGAATTTCATAAGATTAATGACATGCTTTCCAAAATCAAAACCAAATTTATATTCCATAAAATACATTAATGACATAATTAAGCATAATATCAAACAAATTTAAGCTAAAGTTTATTTACAAAACTAAACAAGATTCAACCATAATTTGTTAGACATAAACTGAACATAAATCTTCGAGAGCTAACCTAATTATAAATTTCTAAGTCACAATAAATTTACCATGACAAAGCCCAAGTTAAACTTTTTTTTCTTAATTACTAACGATTAAAATTAAAATTTTGATCAAACTGAATTTAATATATTTTAAATAAAATATATATATCATAACAGTAAATTAAATATGACATCACTTAAGAAGCAAAAGCAATACAAATATTAAGAGCAAAATCATATTCTGAAATAGTTTACTGTTAATAAATTTCCAAACCTAAGCATAATATATGGCACTGATATTCATGAGTATTAAAGCATATATATTATAAATTGCCTCAACAGTTTATATAAATATATATAAACCTAAAATCAATTATAACATAGACGTAGGTAGGGTTCATAAGGAATTGAAAAGAAAAGAAAATATCCAATTGTCATAATTAACATGATTGCTTTCTTTCTTTAATGCGGTGATAAAAGATCCCAAAACATTTGTTGCTAAATCGAAACCCTAGATTCGCTAGAAATTGAGGCAAAATATATGAATCTGAACATTGAAAACACAACGCCCAATTCCCGATTAATAATTCAATCGGAATAAAACTCAAAACAAAAAACACCCAAAGACCATGGATTTACAAATCGTAGAAAAACATGAAAGGTTAATAACCCAAAGAATTACGATCTCAATGATTCGACATAATATGGTTCTGATACCACTTGTTAGAACCGAAACATAATAGATATGAAACCTAAAACCCAGGATCTATCATGTCAAATCATCAAGAATAATAAACCAAAAGCGGAAGCGTACCTGAATTAATCGATAGATGAGAACCTTGAATCCTTTGATGAAGATCGCCTAAAAAGTGGTTGTGATCTTCCAAGAAGATAGATTAGCTCTTGACGTAAAACTCTCTGACGGGGAAGGAGAGAAAAACAAGTTAACCTATTTCTTGGGGACCACTACCTCTTTATATAGTTGATTATTAAATCAAACTATTAAATATTTATAACTCTGCCCCTCATTGAATTATAAATATATCTTATGGTATCTACACTTTTATTTCCATGACATTTTAATACCTATGACACGCTTAACTTAATTGGTCACTTTATTTTTGTGTCATACTTTATAATAGCAACATACATTTTTACATATGTGCCCACAATTACGGATTTTAATCCAACAGTGGCATCACCTTCCTTGCTACTCCGTCTGCTTTCACCTTTGTTTTGATTACCAAGGGTTTTATTCCGGAAAAACTTCTCACCAGAGATTCTTTGGATGTCACACATTTGCTACCGTGTTCGCACCATTCTTTTCAAATAATTCTAACTCTCTATTGTCCATCTTGGACTGGACCAAACTTTGGGCAGTACTGAATCTCGTGTCCTTCAGTCCCATGGTACTCACAGTGGGGTCCACTTCCCTAAAGCTTGACTTAAATATTTGCAGCCAATAGTCCAACGCTAATAATCTTGGACCATACCCATCTTATAGGGGCTTTGACGTCAGCTACTCGTTACTTCACCCACTTGTCATCCTCTTTCATTAAAGCTTTTACCCCAGCACTTTGGTGATTTGGAAGGGGCTTTCGTTTTACCTCCATCACCTCGAACGAAAATATTCCTATTTTCTATAAAGTATACACTACTTTTTTAAAGGCAGTGCAGTTCTCAATTGTGTGTCCGGTGAGTACGGCATGGTATTCACAATGGTCATTATCATCGTACCACGAAGGATACGGTGGCAGTATTGGTGTGAGGTGTTGGGGTATCACGATTCGTGACTCAACCAATTGGGGAAATATTTCCGTATAAGTCATGGGTATAGGGGCAAAGTATGGCCAGTTTTCTTGGTTTCTTGTCTCGGGTTTCAGACTTTGAACCGTCGTGCTTGTACTAATAGCGATGGATTTATTAACCACCACTACTTGAGAAAAAATTGAGCTACATGTTGTTGTTGTCATATTCACTTCACTTTCCTTCTTCTTGTAGGGCTTCTTCAATTCACCTCCGTCGAGCTTCCCACTTTATGTAACACCCCTCGCCCGGGTTAGGAGCGAGGAGCGTTACGACGCGCAGCAGACTTATAATCATATAACATATAACATATAACTCAAACCAAACAGACTTAACATATGATATTCAAGCAATCCATTTCAAGTAACTTAGCCAATACACACTTAATTACACTTAACATAGGTCAATCATACATGTAGCTAGTCATTTATGGGTTTATTAAAACTTATAACATATGAGATCTTATTAAAACCTTAATATGTCTAAATGTAAAATCATTGCAATTAAACAAACACATTTATACATTCAAGAACCATATAATCAAAAAAACTAGATCAGTCCTATCATGAAGCATTCGAACCAACATGGATCAAGATGGAAGTAATCGAATCATATGATGTTCCTAGAATTCAATCTATACCAATTTCAGCATATGAACGTGCTTGAATTCTAAACTCGAGTAAATGAATTCGTACATAAGCACATTGGGTCCAATTTGGTTCAATCAAAGGCAACAAGACTATACTATCATATATCATGCCATTCAAAGGACCAATGAACATATCAAAACACATACAATCATATCACAAATCATAGTTTAACCAAACATCGTATATATATATACAAACTTGGCAAAAGTGTCATACAAGACTTAATAGAACATAATTTAGTCATTACAAACCATTAGCTTAAACTTTATATACATAACAAGTCATGTGTTCACATTTAACATGTGTATCAACCAAAATGCATGTGACACCACTCTAATACATATGTCTATGCCACTCTCTAGAAGTCTAAAGAAAATATCACATCATACATGATTCTTGCTTGTAGCTTGGTGCTCCAGAAACGGATAGGGCAGCTTTCAATCAACACAACCTGTTGGTTTAGGAAGAAGGAAATAAAGAGTGATAAGTACAAAAGATGTACTTAGCGAGGTAGTACTTAAATCTATTAATTTAATCTTTTAGGTGTCCTATTTCAATTAGCCAAGGTTACCTAGCTAGGATTCGTATTACATAAGCATCACTTAGCTAGTTTAATCATGATCAAGAATCACTTAGCTAGTTTTAGAAGCATGGAAACAACAAGTAGGCATATAGGCACATTTGCATCAAAGAACAATGTAAACACACCATCATTTAACAATACAATCAATGAACCCATAGCATATCATGTACATAGAACAAACATGTGATCAATCAAGCAATACATAAACATATCACATAGTCACCATTCGAATAGGCATCTTAAGCATGTAGATCATGTATGTTACAAGCAAAATCAGATTGGTGTTTACGCCTTTAATGTCTTGAACTCATGTTTCATATAACCACAATCATATAACATTTCAAGTCACATATCACTTGTCACATGTTTTATTCAAATACCTATAATGTTTTGCCTTGGTATATTAGTAGGATTAGGTAATCAAGTCTCTTTAAGTACAAGGTACCAATTCAGAGGATGCAAAAAGCATCAGAGGTTGCACAATACACCAAGGTGTCTTCCACACCATTACAAGATAACCAAATGATTAACAGAGGATGCTCAAAGCATCAATTACACAAGGTGTTAACAACACCAACAGAGAGTACACAAAGTGCTAATTTCATAGGAGCTCTAGACTCTAAGGCATGTCGTTCTACCTAAGACCAACTAGTCAACCAAGGGCTTATAGTGTCTTTTAATTCAAACAATCACAAGGCAAGTCATTAACAAGCCAACATATCAATCATGTAACACATAGTATGTTGCAAGCATATAAGGTCTTTGGTCAAAGTCTCATTGTTTCTAACATGTATAAGTCACATGTACTCAGTCATACAACATGTAACACTCAAGGGCAGTAGCATAAAAATCTCATAGGACTCATATAATCCATCAATCAAGTGCATATACCATGTATTACACAATAGTACCAAACTAGTAGCAAACATAAGCAATTATCTTTCCATTTAACCTTCTTCCCTTAGAACATTTACAAAATATTAATTAGGTTCATTTCATGATTACAAGTCATCATATATATCAAAATGAAAACATTAGTTAGGACACTAGTCCTAACCCTAAGGATTAACTACACTCACAATACTCCAAGCTTAGCTAGTCTTGATCCTTGATGATTATTCCCTTATTATTCTTACAAGTTGGACCAGCTCTTAACTCCTCCAAGGTTTCCTCAAATTCTTGATCTTAACATTCATATAAAAACATATACAAAACATATTAGAAGCTAATTCAAACATATAAGCCCATTTACACAAGTGCAAATATTACACATTCAAAATTGTTTTTCTTATTGGCAGTTTGAGTACCTGTTACTAATCTGGGCATATCTTTTTACACACATATCCAAATTTCAGTTACTTTACCATTCTAGAAAGCTTATTTACACAGATTTTTAACCATGTATGGTACTTATTTTCTCATTTCTCAATCAATACAATTTATTATTTATACATAGGTCATTTTGCAGTTTTGGACAGTTTGTAGCACCTCCACGATTTCAATTCCAGATTTTTCTATAGAGATCAAATTTTAGTTCTAATTGTTTCTAGTTAAAATGGACATCCCCAAGTATTTTATATCAAAATTTCAGGTCTAAATTCCATGTATTTTATTTTTGGTTAAATTTTCAAGGTCACTGCACAAAAAAGGCCAGTGCTGGGCAGATTACTCTAATTTCTAACTTAGGCTCTTTACAATTTATATCCATGGCTTCACCATCCAATCATATTTTACCAGCTAGTTCTACATTTCCTCGTAACAATATCTAACACTTTCAAACATAAATTTCCAGATTTATTACGGATCATTTTAGGTTTTGCCTTTTCAACTTCTCCAAAGCAGTCCCTTAACTATCTTGTCTTTACATGTGATCGATTTTTGATTCTTATCAAATAACTCAACTAAATACATATTTCTTATCATCTTACAACTAATTTTCGGAATTAAAATCATCATTTACCACAAGCAATTGTAATATTTTAGAACATACAAACATCTTAACATGATACTTTGATGAACTAGTTGAGTAGAAACACTTACTTAGCTTTCTAATTTGATTTCTATAGCAAGATGATCAACATGCAAGCAATTTTTCAAGCTCTCCTTGAGTTTTTCTTTAGCAAACTCTCTCTCTAAGCTCTCTCTCTCTCAATCGGTTGAAGAGAAGAAAAGAATGGGAAAGGAAAAGACAACTCTATTAAGTTAATGGACTTATGAGTTGACTGGTCTGCCCTTTTGATTAAACTATTGTAACCCCCTCGACCCGGCCTAGCCGCTAGACCACACCGAATGGGTTACACGGGAAAACCGAAGCGAAACCCGTTAAGGCTCCACTCCAATTAGCAACCCTAGAAAATTTCTTTTAAAGTTATCTTGTCTAGATGCTTTAATTATATCCTATGTGAGATGACACACAGCGGAAAACACACATGGATACAAAACACGCAAAATAGACAATTAAGACTCCCTTTTTAGCCTTTATAACAGGTCGTATTGGTACGCTAGAGGACCGTATCGATACGCATGGACTTTGGTCAACACCCCAAAGTCAACCTAGGGAGACTGTATCGATACGCTAGAAGACCGTATCGATACGCTCTCAACGATCAACTTTCCCATGGTCAAACTACGAAGACTGTACCGATACCCTCAGGACTCGTACCGATACACCAAAATCTCATCAATTTCTCAGATTTCCATTGAGCATTTAGCGTATCGATACACCCCCGCGTACCGGTACGCCCTACCCAAAATAAGGTCCAAACAAGGGACAATATCGATACCGCCCTTGAGCGTATCGATTCGCCCTGGACTGCAAGACTCATTTTAGCTGCCAAAAACACAATGACTCAACACAAAAGCCACATACCAAGCATTCAAGCATCATACAAGATCAAATACAACATAAAGCATCCATGGATAAACATATAAAGCATTTTAAACACTGAACGATGCAACATTCAACATGATATGATTTTAAAAGGGAGACATGCATACATAGCATTCACCAACATAGCCAAAAGCCAAACAAAAGCATAAATCAACATGGCATAAAGCAATACAGGCCTAAAACATCTAAGCAAACTTGTCTAAGCATAAAGGACATGCCAACAACACTTCAAACATAAAGGTCCTATCCCATTGCTTTATACTAGTTATTGAAGTCTAAACCATACTTGAGCAAACCAACTCCCTTGGATTCTCCCTTGTTCCCCGAGCTGCTTCGAAGGTCTAAGGGCCTACATTGTTGGAAAAGAGAGCGTAAGCGTTTAAGCTTAGTGAGCGGTGCTCAAAACGGTAGCTACAACAATGCAGTTTTAAAACATAGTTTTCTTGAATACCAAAACCATTTCCAACCACATGCTTGAACACACAATGTCATGCATTTACCTTCACGTGCATTTACCGAATGCAACCACAAGCCATAGGCTTACCACAAGCTCATTCTCATAACGCAAGCAAAGTAAACAACAATGCATAAGCATAAGCATAATAGAGGGAAATCAACAACATGCTTAACATGAGAATTAAAGCATTATGGGTATATTGACATTCAACGTTTTTACTCGGATATGCAGATAGTTTCTTAAACCCACTAGACACTTTCGATGGAATCTCACATCATCGTACTCACCCGTCTAGTAAAAACATAACTTCTAGTGGAATCTCACATCACCGTACTCCTCCTTAGTGGAATCTAACATCACTAAGGCCACGCGCGAATTTTACCTCGAGTGCACTCTAATCCTATTGATCGATCAATTATATCCGGTAACCACTAAAAATGTGTCAATATACTCATTCACAACCACAAGCATTACCGATGCTTGAACCACTTACCAAGTCCAAACTTCCATGCAAAGCATGTACTCACAATGCAAGTATGAACACAAGTCCCACATCTCAACATGCATAACAATGCAATTCAACACATAACAACATAGCATGCTTAACTTGCATTAAAGAATTGTAAAACACAATTTAATTGCATAAAACCTTTAAAACATACTCTTGAGTTTGGATTGGCCTTTCAAGCTCAATCTAAACCCCCAAAACATTCCCTTAACCACATTAAGGCTTTTAAAATCGATCCACTCACCAGCCAACACACAAATGATGCCCAAGATGCCGAATCAAGCCTCCGAACTACCCGGATTTCCGTCCACAAAGCCCGAATCCAATTCCTCTGTTTTAAGCAACCAAAAATCGAGCATTAGAACACAAATACACTCACAAACACAGCAAAAACCCGAAACTCAACAACCTTGCAACAATACACATCGATTCAAGCCCAAACTTCACCCGAAACATAACAATTTCAGTCCCAAACTATTTGCAGCCACAACCAACGAGATTACCATAAAAAAAATATACCTTTTAACATCCCTAAATATCAATCCAAAGCTACCAAACCTCCAGCTTCCATTTAGACTCAAACCCATCCAAAAACTCAACATTTCCAACTCTTAAAATCACCCACAATACTCATTTCGGGTTTCCATTAAAAACCCATCATTTCCATGTTATTTTAGTGATAAAACAAGGTTAAAAACACCCTCTACTCAGCCATAACCAACCCAAACGAAAACCCATAAATTTCCTTTCACTTCAAACCAAACTTTAAAAATCAAAATTTGTTTTATCCATGAGTTTTGTGAAAATCTTAGCATTTAGAACTTAAGGAAGATGACACTAAGTTAAGGAACCATTTACCTTGAAGAAATCACTTGATTTGAAGCTTGAACCCAATGGAATAGTTAATAGGGTTTGGGGAGGTTTTAGAACGTGAAATGAAAAATTGAAGAAGACAAAGGCTTTCAAAATCCCCTTTTTTATTCATTTTATTAAAAGTTCCCATTTTTGCCCTTTAGTCTTTTAAAACACTTTAAGTGTGTTAGAAAATAGTTTGTCTCCGATTTAATTAAACTCGTCCCGGTTCAACTAATCCAATATCTCCCGGCCCCAAACTCGGGGAGTTACAACTCTCGCCCACTTAAGGAATTTTGTCCCCGAAATTTACCTGGCAGAAACTGCTTTCTCATGTCATCCTTCCTCTCCCAAGGGGCTTCCTCCACTCCTCAGTGTCTCCACTTAACCTTAACCAACTCAATGGTCCTTCCTCGCAACACTTTGTTGTCCAAAGCCAAAATCTCAACTAGTTATTTATCGTAGGTCAAATTTGGATTCAATTCTATCTCCTCAACTGGCATAACATGTGACGGATCTGATCTATACCTCTGAAGCATCGAGACATGAAACACATCGTGAATCTTCTCTAGTTTGGCCGGAAGTCTCAATCTATAGGTAACGGGACCTACTCTCTCAACTATCTCATACGAACCGATGAATCTCGGGCTCAACTTACCTTTCCTACCAAACCTCATCACCTTCTTCCAATGTGAGACTTTCAAGAACACTTTGTTGCCCACGGCATACTCTATTTCTCTTTTTTTCAAATCTGCATAGGATTTTTTATCTATCTGAAGCTGCCTTCAAACGGTCATAAATCAATTGTACTTTCTCGGTAGTACCCTTAAGCATATCAGGCAAAGGTATCAATTTTTGTCCCGCTTCAGCCCAACAAACATGTGTTCTACTTTTTCTACCATGCAGTGCTTCATAAGGTGTCATCTGAATGCTCACTTGATAATTGTTATTATATGCAAACTCTACTAACGGTAGATGCTTCTCCCACGAACCCTGAAATTCAATAACGCAACATCTCAACATATCTTCCAACACTTGTATGACTCTCTCTAACTGACCATCGGTTTGAGGATGATATGAAGTGCTGAAACTTAGTCGAGTACCCAAAGCACTATGCAAACTCTCCCAAAATCTAGCCGTGAACCTCGGATCTCTGTTCGACACTATAGATTTCGGTACACTATGCAATCTCATTATCTCACTGATATACAAATCGGCCAACTTATCTAAAGTGTTAGTGGTGTGAATAGCCAAAAAGTGCGCGCATTTCGTAAGACGATCGACAATTACCCAAACCGAATTCTTCTTAGAAGGTGTCAACAGAAAACCTGATACGAAATCCATGGAGATTCTCTCCCACTTCCACTCAGGAATTCTCAACGGTTGTAACAAACCTGAAGGGAACTGATGCTCGACTTTAACTCGCTGACAAACCATGCACTTACTCACAAACTTGGCAACATTCTTCTTCAAACCAACCCAGAAATACTCATTTTTCAAGTCGCGATACATTTTCGTGCTTCCCGGATGCATAGCAAACGGACTACTGTGAGCTTCGGTTAGGATGGTGTGTCTCAAGTCTACATCTTCCGGAACAACTACTCTACTCTTGAAACACAAGACTCCATCACTACTAAAACAAAAATTTGTCAGTTTACCCTTCGCTATGTCTTGTACATGAGATGCTAATGATCTATCTTGCAACTGTTTCTCTCTAATCAACTGAAGCAACGAAGGTTTAACTTGCAACTCGGCCACTAAACCACCATCTTTAGATAAACTCAATCTAGCAATCATAGCTCGTAGCTCCACTGCTACCTTTCTACTCAAAGCATCAGCCACTACATTTGCTTTACCCGGATGGTACTCAATCGTGAGGTCGTCGTCCTTAAGTAACTCTAGCCACCTACGTTGTCTAAGATTCAACTCTATTTGTGTCATTATATACTTCAGACTCTTTTGATCCGTATACACTATGCATTTCTCACCATACAAGTAATGTCTCCAAACTTTCAAAGTGAAAACCACAGCAGCCAATTCTATGTCATGCGTAGGGTAATTGTGCTCATGAGTCTTCAACTACCTAGACGCATAGGCCACTACTCTTCCCTCTTGCATAAGCACACAACCCAAGCCAACATACGACGCATCACTAAAGACTACAAACTCTTTCCCTGACACGGGTTGAACTAAAATAGGAGCTTCGGTTAAGGCTTCTTTCAATTTCTCAAACGCTTATTGTCTTGCATCACTCCACTCAAACCGAACATCCTTATGTAGTAATTTAGTAAAAGGAGCTGCAACCTTTGAGAAACCCTCAACAAAACATCTATAGTAACCTGCCAAACCTAAAAAACTACGAACTTCGGTCACTGTCTTCGGTGGTTTGTAATTCACAATTTCCTCAACCTTCTTAGGATCCACTCAGATTCCCTCGGCTGACACAATATGGCCTAAGAAGACTACTTCCCTAATCCAGAATTCACATTTGCTCAACTTGGCATACAACTGATTGTCTAACAATTTATGCAACACCAAACGCAAATGTCGAGCATGATCTTCCTCGGTACGAGAGTACACCAAAAATATCATCAATGAACACTACCACAAATTGATCTAAGTACTCATGAAACACTCTATTCATCATGTCCATAAAAGATGTTGGTGCATTAGTCAAACCAAAGGGCATCACTAAGAATTCGTAGTGCCCATAACGAGTGCGGAAAGTTGTCTTCGGTACATCTTGATATCTTAGTTTCAACTGATAATAACCGGATCTCAAATCTATCTTCGAGAACACTGAAGCACCTCTCAACTGATCAAACAAGTCATCAATACTCGGTAAAGAATATTTGTTCTTCACTGTCAACTTATTCAATTGTCGATAATCGATACACATTCTCAAACTACCATATTTCTTCTTCACAAACAACACCGGTGCACCCCAAGGTGAAGTACTCTGACGAATAAACCCTCGGTCTATCAATTCCTAAAGTTGTGTCTTCAACTCTTTCATTTCCTTAGAAGCCATTCGGTACGGTGCTATCGATACTTGAGCTGAATCTGAATATGTCTCAATAAAAAACTCTACATCTCTATCTGGAGGCAAACCATGCAATTCTTCCGGGAACACACACAGAAAGTCACAAACTGTTCTAATGTCTCGCGGCTGTGCCTCATCCATATTCGAATTCATAACATAGGCTAGGTACACCTGACAACCCACATCCAATAACTTCTGAGCCTCTAAGGCTGAAACTACATTAGACAAGAACTTAACGTTCTCACCCACTATTACTACCTCGTGATCCTCTGAAAGTCTCAAGGACACCCGCTTTGTCTCAAAATCTACTCTAGCCTTATGCTCTACAAGCCAGTCCATGCCTAATATTACATCGAAACCATAAAACGATAGTTCCATCATATCCATAGGAAAAATATTACACTGAACCATCAAAGGACATCTTCTGTACATCTTTCTAACCACAACTGTCTCACCAAAGGAACTAGTGACATTCATACCCACATCTAATATCTCAACTAGAATATCTAACAATCTTGCATGCTCACTCAATATGTACGAATGCGTAGAACCAGAATCAATCAAGAAAAGCAAAGTTAAAGATTGTAGCGAGAAATTACCTGCAATCACATATGTGTCATTCCTGTCCTCACGGTGTGCATACACCCTAACTGTCCCACCTCCCTCGGGTTGAACTGCTACAACATGAGCTACATTCCTCTGACCGTCATTCCTATGCGGAAAGTTACCTTGGCCGCGCCCACGGCCTCTCTGATGCTCGACAGCTCATGTAGGAGCTTGTCCATCCCTAGACGGATGTGGACAATCGCGCTTCAAATGCGCCCTAGACCTGCAGTTCCATCAAGAGCCATAAGTGCCCCAACACTCACCGAATTGACGTCTACCAAACTTGTTGCACTCGGGAGTATGATTCTCAGTCTCTTGGTCGTGATGGCCTCGCCCTGGATTACCACCTCCGCGTCTATGATCATGATGAGGTTTCCTATCCTTGTGCCTCTTGGCACGATCTATGTCCCAATCAGCGGTCCTCTTTCCTGAACTAGATCCACACTTGCGATCAGAAAGTCCCAAAGACTGTTCGATGTCCTTGGCCCTAGTGACCAACAAATCAAAATCTGTATATTCGAAAGCCAACATGTAGGTCTTCACATCCTAAACCAACCCATAACGAAAATGCTCACATCGTTACGCCTCAGTGGGAACTAACTCAGAAGCATACTGACTCAGACGTACGAACTACACCTCATAGACGCACACGGTCAAGCTACCCTGAACTAGAGCCATGAACTCTCTCTTCTTCTCATCTAGTTATCGAGGACCTAGGTACTTCTTACGAAAAGCAGTCTTGAAGAACTCCCAAGTAACCTTGGCCTTTGGCATACCCATGGTGATAGTAGTCCACCAAGTGTAGGCATCTCCCTGAAGCAAAAAGACAATGAAACCCAACTTATGTCCTTCAGAGCACTCCATCTGACTCAAAATACGAATTGTGCTCTCAAACCATGCCTCTAAACCCTCGGGTGACAACTCATGGAACTCAACCCCGCCCAAGCTACGGAGTCGCTCTAACAGTAAACCAGAACCTGCACCCTGAGGCAGTGCTGCAACCCGAACACCTGCTAAAGATGTCTGAATAGCCCCAGCTATAGCCTGAATCAACAGATTCACATCAATACTTGCTTGTTCCTGACTAGCCTGAGGTCCAACACCTTCCGCATTCGCTCCACCCCCAAAGAAGGAGGCAAGTTCTCTCCTCGCACATCCTCAACATTCTCAATCTGTTGAACCCTCGGATTATCCATTCTCGGCCTTCCCATCGGTCTCACAATGCTAACAGATGCAAAGCTAAACAACAAGCACAACAAGTGAAATGATTTGGGGTCAGCAAGGAACAAGGTCCAGGGTGCTCAAGTCCTTAAACTTAAAATCACTAACAATAATAGTATACTAGCAATGGGTGCCTTTAACTATTTCTCAATCAACACAAAGATAGCCACTGTAACCCCCTCGTCCCGGTCCGTCCGGATGACCGGTCCGAGTAGGCCACACGGGGAAAACCGAAGCGAAACCCGTTAAGGCTCCCCCTCGGTTAGCAACCCTAAATTTTTTTTCTTTTAACTTATCTTTTCTAAAGGCTCGTTCATTCAAGTCCTATGTGATCATAACAGCGGAATAAGAAGCGAAAGACCAACATTCGAACCCAAAACAACATTTAAATAGCCCAATTTTAATCCATTGAACAGGCCATTTCAAAACACCCTTGAGGCGTATCGAAACGCCTTGACCAGGTCAACTGCCCAAAGCCCATATGAAAGGGTCGTATCGAAACGGAGGTCAACCGTTCCGAAACACCCTGAACGGTCAACTTCTCGTGGTCAACGAGATTTTGACCCTATCGAAACCCTTAGACTCTTTTCGATACGCCTTCATCTCGTCATTTTCTCAGAATTCCAGTAGCCAAAACGTTTCGATACTCGTTTCGGAACAGGGGATTCAAAGGCCAAACCGTATCGAAACGCGTTCCGATACGGGGTCCCTGAAGCCTTACCCGTTCCGAAACGTCCCAGTCCGTTTCGAAACGCGGGCTGTCTGCAACCTTTGAAAACCAGACTTAGGCGAATTTTAACAAGTCTAAAGGTCCCAAACGACCTCTAAAGGCACTCAACTCAAGCAAACAAAGTCTAGAGGCATACATCCTAGGCCTAGCATGCTCAAACACACACAAGGCATAGATTTAAACAATCTTTCATACATGGCAATTACACATTAATAACATTTCATAGAAGGCATGCTTGAAGACTTTAATAGTCAAAAGGCACCATTCAACTCATATAGGTTTGCATGCCATCAAAGCAATCTTAAACATCCATGAGGCATACATCACTCAAGCATTTGGCAAGATATATCATGATTACAATCCAAGTCAAAATATAAGCATCAAACACATACATGAGTCATACATAGCTCATTCAAAACACACACCCTTGCCACATTGCTAAGCTACTACATAATTATTAACCGTACTTGAGCAACAAAAACTTGGAAACCCTTCTTGCCTTGCTCCGAGCTAACACCACGCTAATGATCTGCATTGTTGAAAATGAGAGCGTAAGCTAGAAGCTTAGTGAGGATGCTCTAAAATCGAAAGCATCAACAATGCAGGGTCCAAGCATGCAATCCTTAAAACTCACATACATAGGCAAAATATCAAGTAGACCTAGCTAGTCTTTCAAGAGTCATAATATGGCATCTTACATCATACTAAGCTCAAACATCATATATCAATGTCATACATCACAAGTATAAGAACAACTTCAATTGGCCACTATTAATTTACCCGGATGTGCGGATTTAATCTCAACAATCACATTACCTCGGTGGGATTACACTCATCATCGGACCTTGCATGGGCGGGATTCCACTCATCACCACATTCCCTACGGATGAGATTCCACTCATCATCCCGTAGAATATATATAAGCTTCCGGTGGAATATTACATCACTGTACTCCTCCTTGATGACTTAACGCCATCAAGGTCACGTACGTTTTGACTCAATTTGTGTGCACACTAATCCTAATGATCGATCATTTACACCCGGTAAGTTAATTAGTGTCAATTTTCATTTACCACATCACATATCCATCATTCATATATCATGCTCATCACATACACATATCATGGTACATATGTGCAAATCAACCCACATTTCACAAGAGCATAAATAGGCAAACACAGTTAGCATTTAATGGAAATCAAGAGCTAAGTTACCAATTTACTCTACATAGAAATGGCCTACCAAGCACATTTCAACTCATACACTACACACACTTGAACCAAACTTTAAAACACATTTAAAGTCACTCACCACCCTTCCTTAGCAACCAAAGCAAGCCTCCTACAAGCCCGGATTCGATCCTGATGCCTCTTCAACGTCTCCTCTTGCTTCTACACAATCAAAAACACATCCATTATTCTCATTCAATGCTAAAACTCAGTCATCACTCAACTCTTAAGCTTAAACCAACTTCAACAAATTTTCCAATCAAATTAATCCCCCAAAATGCCCATTTTCGTGCTCCTTCAAACCCTAGCTGAAAATTCCATTTTCAAACATCCAAATGACACCCAAATGATCCCAAAACACCTTCCTAACATACCTAAACCATCAGCCCCTCAATTTTACCCTAAAACTCACCAAAAATCAAGTTTTAGACACCTTAAAATTTGCCTCAAGAACCCATCTCGAGTTTTCACCCAAACCTAACCATTTTAACATATTTTAAGCATTTTAAGGTGGTTAAATCAAAACCCAACCTAACATTTCAAGACAAGATGAAAAACTCCATAAAAACCTTAGCTTTCATTAAACCCTAACTTTTCAAAAGTGGGTAGTTTTAAAATCTATAACCATGAATAGATAGGAAATGAAGAGGAGAGTGGGAAAATGTTATTACCTTTGAAAATGACCTTGTGATGAAGGTGGAAATTAATGGAATAGTAATTTTTGTGTTGGGAGAGTTTGGAAAATGGGTTTCACGTTTGGGTGGGGAGATGGAGGAGAGAAGACCACATTTTTGTTCCTTTTTAACTTTTTAATTTCAAAAGTTGTCTAGCTTTTTAAAACATTTGGGTTAAATCACCACATTGGTCCCTCCTTTTTATTTTAAAACTCAATTAACTCAAGTCATGGTCAAAACGATTAAATTTAATTTTACCGACTCGGGCCACTAACCCGACTAACTCCTAACCCCAAAACATGGGTGTTACAACTCTCTCCCACTTAAGGAATTTCGTCCTCGAAATTACCTGACTGAAAGAGATACGGAAACTGCCTTTCCATATCCTCCTTCCTCTCCCAAGTGGCCTCGTCCACACCTCGACGTTGCCACCGCACCTTTACTAACTCGATCGGTCTACCCCGCAACACCTTACTGTCAGAAGCTAGGATCTCAACTGGTTCCTCTTCATAAGTCAAATCCGGATTCAATTCAATCTCCTCTACATGTATAACATGTGATGGATCGGAACTATACTTACGGAGCATCGAAACATGGAATATACCGTGTATCTTCTCTAGCTCGGATGGCAAACGCAACTGATAAGCAACCGGACCAACCCTCTTCACAATCTCATACGGTCCTATGTAACTCAGACTTAACTTCCCCTTTCGGCCAAATCTCATCACTTTCTTCCACGGAGACACTTTCAAGAACACCTTCTCACCCACTGAGAACTCAACTTCCTTCCTCTTCAAGTCGGCATAGGACTTCTGCCTATCCGAAGTAGCCTTCAATCGATCACAAATCAATTTTACCTTGTCAGTTGTCCCCTTGAGCAAATCCGGCATAGGTAACAACTTTTGTCCCACTTCAGCCCAACAAACTGGAGTTCTACACTTTCGGCCATACAAGGCCTCATATGGAGCCATCTGAATGCTCGACTGGAAGCTATTATTGTAAGCAAACTCAACTAGAGGCAAGTGCTTCTCCCACGTACCCTGAAAATCAATGATGCAACAACGCAACATATCCTCTAAGATCTGAATAACTCTCTCTGACTGACCATCTGACTGAGGATGATAAGACGTGCTGAAGTTCAAACGGGTACCCAAAGCTGTATGCAGACACTCCCAAAATCAAGATGTGAACCGCGGATCTCTATCTGACACAATAGACTTCGGCACACCATGCAGTCTAACAATCTCACCAATGTACAAATCGGCCAATCTATCTAGAGTGTAAGTGGTATTGACTGCCAAGAAGTGAGCACACTTCGTAAAACGATCTACTATCACCCAAACTGAGTTCTTCTTCGTAGGGGTCAAAGGCAAACCCGAAACAAAATCCATGGTGATATTCTCCCATTTCCATTCCGGAATCCTCAACGGTTGTAACAAACCTGAGGGAACCTGATGTTCCGCCTTCACCCTCTGACATACTAAACACTTACTCACAAAGTAGGCTACATCTCTCTTCAAGCCAACCTAAAAGTACTCATTCTTCAAATCACGGTACATCTTCGTACTTCCAGGATGCATAGCAAACGGACTACTGTGGGCTTCAGTCAAGATCGTACGTCTCAAGTCACTGTCCTCTGACACAAATATCCTATTTTTGAAACACAAAACCCCATCGATACTGAAACTGTAGTCTGAAGATCTACCTTCGACTACATCTTGCACGTGAGGTGTCAAAGATCTATCTAAGAGTTGTTTCTCTCTAATCAACTGACCTAGTGTAGGTCTAACCTGAAGCTCGGCTACCAAGCCACCATCTCCGGACAAACTCAATCTAGCAAACATGGCTCTCAAGTCCACGACTATCTTCCTACTCAATGCATCAGCCACTACATTGGCCTTACCCAGATGGTACTCAATGGTAAGATCATAGTCTTTTAGCAACTCTAACCACCTACGCTGTCTGAGATTCAAATCTCGCTGAGTCATAATGTACTTTAAACTCTTGTGATTGGTGTACACTGTGCATTTCTCACCGTACAAATAGTGCCTCCAAATCTTCAGAGGAAACACAACCGCAGCTAACTCTATGTCATGGGTCGGATAGTTGCGCTCATGAGTCTTCAAATGTCTTGAGGCATAAGACACTACTCTATTGTCTTGCATGAGAACACAACCTAGTCCTACATAAGAAGCATCACTGTAGACTACATAGTCCTTCCCGGACTCTGGCTGAATCAAGATCGGTGCTTGGGTCAAAGCTTCTTTCAATTTCTCAAAGGCTCTCTGTCTTGCATCTGTCCACTCAAACTGAACACTCTTTTGAAGCAATTGTGTCAAAGGAGCGGCTAACTTAGAGAAACCTTCCACAAATCTTCTATAGTATCCGGCTAAGCCTAGGAAGCTACGTACCTTTGTTACATACTTCGGCTGCTTCCATTCAACAATGGCCTCAATCTTCTTCGGATCAACTCTAATCCCATTGGCTGACACTACATGTCCTAAGAAGACTACCTCTCGGATCCAGAATTCACACTTGCTCAACTTCGCATACAACTGATGATCTAGCAAAGTCTTCAAAACTAGTCTCAAGTGTCGGTCATGGTCTTCTTCAGTTCGCGAATACACCAAGATGTCATCTATTAACACAACTACAAACTGATCTAAGTACTGATGAAAAATCCTATTCATCATATCCATAAAAGCAGCAGGTGCATTAGTCAACCCAAAAGGCATGACTAAAAACTCGTAGTGACCATACCTAGTCCTAAAGGTCGTCTTCGGTACATCAACCTCTCTTACCTTTAGCTGGTAGTAACCCGATCTCAAGTCAATCTTCGAAAAGACCGATGCTCCTCTCAACTGATCAAACAAGTCATCAATTCTAGGCAACGGATACTTGTTCTTCATTGTCAACTGATTCAATTGTCTGTAATCTATACACATCCTCATGCTTCCATCTTTCTTCTTCACAAACAAAACTGGTGCACCTCAAGGTGAAGAACTAGGTCGAATGAAGCCTCTATCTGTCAACTCTTGCAACTGAGTCTTCAACTCTTTCAGTTCTTTCGGTGCCATGCGATACGGAGCAATCGAAATAGGAGCTGAATCAGAATAAGTCTCAATGGTGAACTCTACCTCTCTGTCCGGTGGTAACCCTGGCAACTCTTCCGGAAACACACTAGGAAAGTCACATACTGTCCGGATGTCTTGAGGTCTAACCTCACTCATGTTGGGGTTCATCACATAAGCCAAGTATGCTTCACACCCCAACTCAACTAACCTCTTAGCTTCTAGAACGGAAACTACATTGGACAAGAACTTCACGTTCTCACCCACCACTACAATCTCATAGTCATCTGTGAGCCTTAAAGAAATCCTCTTAGTTTCAAAGTCTATCCTAGCTCTATGCTCCGTGAGCTAGTCCATACCCAGAATTACGTCAAAACCATAGAAAGGTAGCTCCATCATATCCACTGGAAACACATGTCCTTGAACCATCAACGGACACCTTCGGTACATTTTTCTAACTACAACCGTGTCCCCAAAGGAACTAGTAACACTAACTCCTACCTCTAACATTTCACAAGGCAAATTCAACGACTGTGCATGCTCACTCAATATGTAGGAATGTGTAGACCCAGAGTCAATCAAAGAAAGCAAACCCAAAGACTGTATTGAGAAGTTACATGCGATCACATCGGTGTCATGCTGATCCCCACGCTGAGAGTAAACTCTGGCCTGTCCTCCGCCCTCCGGCTGGACTGCAACTACGTGTGCTATGTTCCTCTGACCATCATTTCTCGGCTGGAAGTTACCTCTACCGCGCCCGCGGCCTCTCTGGAAGTCATTGGCTCTAGTAGGAGCCTGAGCTGGTGTCTGTCCCACCTGATGTGGACAGTCACGTCTAATGTGGTCTCTAGCTCCACAACTCCAAAACAAGTGGAAATTTCCCCAACACTCACCGGTGTGGTTCCTCCCGCAAGTAGCACATGTGGGCAACTTCCCTCCAGCTCTCTGGCCCTGTTGGCCCCTACCGTGGTTACCGCCACCACGCCTATGATCATAATGATGCCTGTTGTCCCGATGCCTCTTAGCATCACCTCTATCAAAGTCACTGGACCTCTTACCCGAACTAGAACCACCAGATCGTTTGGTCAAGCCCAAACTGTGCTCTAAGTCCTTGGCCCTCGCGACCAAGACATCAAAATCAGTGTAGTCTGAAGCTAGAGTATACCTCTTGATCTCTTCATTCAACCCATAACGGAAACGGTTACATCGTTCCACCTCAGTAGGAACAAGCTCAGAAGCATACTGACTCAGTTTGACAAATCGGATCTCATAATCGGTCACGGTCATACTCCCCTGAAGCAAAGCCATAAACTCCCTCTTCCTCTCATCGAGGTATCGCAGACCCAGATACTTCTTACGGAATTCTGACTCAAAGAACTCCCAAGTAATATCGGCCGCATCCATACCCGTAGTAATGGTGACCCACCAAGTGTAGGCATCACCCTAAAGCAAGGACTCAACACATCCTAACTTGCGCTCACCAGTACACCCCATCTGAGCGAGGATACGGACAGTCTTCTCAAACCACAACTCTGACCTCTCTAGGGTAGACCCTCTGAACTCTTCGGCCCCTAAACCACGAAGTCTCTCTAACGACAAACTAGTGCCCTCTCCCTAATGATGTGCTGCCGCCTGACCCTCAGCTACTGCAGCCTGAAATGCCCCGGCTATCGCCTAAACCAAAGGAGCTAAGTCTATTCTGGCCGGTCCTTGGCCACCTTGGCCTCCCTGAGGTCACTCTCCATCGGCCCCGACCTCACCTCCTACTCCGGGTGGAGGAGGTGGTGATGGTGGAGGTGGGGAAGAGCTCCAACTCCAACCACAGGCTCTCCCACTTGAGCCTCAACTCTAACTACTGGCTCAACTCCTGGAGTCGTTGCCCGTGGTTCCGGTCGAACCATCCTAGGCCTCCCACGTGGTCTCATGATACCGCTAGCAAGATAATAACTACAACAAGAATAAATAAGGATTACGTTAGCCAAAGCAAGGGTCCAACAGTGCTCAAGTACTCCATTTTCAATAAAAATCTTTTTAAATTAAGTAATAGTAGCAATGGGCACTCGACTCACTACGAACGTAACAGTTCATGCTTTAATTCATCATGCGAACAGTCAAACATCAAGATTTCATGGCAAGCATACATCAAGAAATACAATTACTTAGCACATCAAGCTTACCTCACTTACCTGCCCGAGGTCTCGGTAACCTCAGGCTCTGATACCAACAAATGTAACCCCCTCGTCCCAGTCTGGCCGGATGACCGGTCCGAGTAGGCCACACGGGGAAAACCGAAGCAAAACCCGTTAAGGTTCCCCCTCGGTTAGCAACCCTAAATTTTTTTCTTTTAACTTATCTTTTCTAAAGGCTCATTCAAGTCCTATGTGATCATAACAGCGGAATAAGAAGCGAAAAACCAACATTCGAACCCAAAACAGCATTTAAATAGCCCAATTTTAATCCATTGAACATGCCGTTTCGAAACACCCTTGAGGCGTATCGAAACGCCTTGACCAGGTCAACTGCCCAAAGCCCATATGAAGGGGCCGTATCGAAACAGAGGTCAACCGTTCCGAAACACCCTCAACAGTCAACTTCTCATGGTCAACGAGATTTTGATCGTTTCGAAACCCTTAGACCCGTTTCGATACGCCTTCATCTCGTCATTTTCTCAGAATTCCAGTAGCCAAAACGTTCCGATACCCGTTTCGGAATAGGGGATTCAAAGGCCAAACCGTATCGAAACGCGTTCCGATACGGGCTCCCTGAAGCCTTACCCGTTCCGAAACGTCCCAGCCCGTTTCGAAACGCGGGCTGTCTGCAACCTTTGAAAACCAGACTTAGGCGAATTTTAACAAGTCTAAAGGTCCCAAACGACCTCTAAAGGCACTCAACTCAAGCAAACAAAGTCTAGAGGCATACATCCTAGGTCTAGCATGCTCAAACACACAAAAGGCATAGATTTAAACAATCTTTCATACATGGCAATTACACATTAATAACATTTCATAGAAGGCATGCTTGAAGACTTTAATAGTTAAAAGGCATCATTCAACTCATATAGGTTTACATGCCATCAAAGCAATCTTAAACATCCATGAGGCATACATCACTCAAGCATTTGGCAAGATATATCATGATTACAATCCAAGTCAAAATATAAGCATCAAACACATACATGAGTCATACATAGCTCATTCAAAACACACACCCTTGCCACATTGCTAAGCTACTACATAATTATTAACCGTACTTGAGCAACAAAAACTTGGAAGCCCTTCTTGCCTTGCTCCAAGCTAACACCACGCTAATGATCTGCATTGTTGAAAATGAGAGCGTAAGCTAGAAGCTTAGTGAGGATGCTCTAAAATCGAAAGCATCAACAATGCAGGATCCAAGCATGCAATCCTTAAAACTCACATACATAGGCAAAATATCAAGTAGACCTAGCTAGTCTTTCAAGAGTCATAATATGGCATCTTACATCATACTAAGCTCAAACATCATATATCAATGTCATACATCACAAGTATAAGAACAAGTTCAATTTTCCACTATTAATTTACCCGGATGTGCGGATTTAATCTCAACAATCACATTACCTCGGTGGGATTACACTCATCACCAGACCTTGCATGGGCGGGATTCCACTCATCACCACATGCCCTATGGATGGGATTCCACTCATCATCCTGTAGAATATATATAAGCTTCCGGTGAAATATTACATCATCGTACTCCTCTTTGATAACTTCACGCCATCAAGGCCACCTACGTTTTGACTCAATTTGTGTGCACACTAATCCTAATGATCGATCATTTACACCCGGTAAGTTAATTAGTACCAATTTTCATTTACCACGTCACATATCCATCATTCATATCTCATGCTCATCACATACACATATCATGGTACACATGTGCAAATCAACCCACATTTCACAAGAGCATAAATAGGCAAACACAGTTAGCATTTAATGGAAATCAAGAGCTAAGTTACCAATTTAATCTACATAGAAATGGCCTACCAAGCACATTTCAACTCATACACTACACACACTTGAACCAAACTTTAAAACACATTTAAAGTCACTCACCACCCTTCCTTAGCAACCAAAGCAAGCCTCCTACAAGCTCAGATTCGATCCTAGTGCCTCTTCAACGTCTCCTCTTGCTTCTAGCCAGTGAAAAACACATCCATTATTCCCATTCAATGCTAAAACTCAGTCATCACTCAACTCTTAAGCTCAAACCAACTTTAACAAATTTTCCAATCAAATTAATCCCCCAAAATGCTCATTTTCGTGCTCCTTCAAACCCTAGCTGAAAATTCCATTTTCAAACATCCAAATGACACCTCAAATGATCCCAAAACACCTTCCTAACATACCTAAACCATCAGCCCTTCAATTTTACCCTAAAACTCACCAAAAATCAAGTTTTAGACACCTTAAAATTTGCCTCAAGAACCCATTTCGGGTTTTCACCCAAACCTAACCATTTAACATATTTTAAGCATTTTAAGGTGGTTAAATCAAAACCCAACCTAACATTTCAAGACAAGATGAAAAACTCCATAAAAACCTTAACTTTCATTAAACCCTAACTTTTCAAAAGTGGGTAGTTTTAAAATCTATAACCATGAATAGATAGGAAATGAAGAGGAGAGTGGGAAAATGTTATTACCTTTGAAAATGACCTTGTGGTGAAGGTGGAAATTAATGGAATAGTAATTTTTGTGTTGGGAGAGTTTGGAAAATGGGTTTCACGTTTGGGTGGGGAGATGGAGGAGAGAAGACCACATTTTTGTTCCTTTTTAACTTTTTAATTTCAAAAGTTGTCTAGCTTTCTAAAACATTTGGGTTAAATCACCACATTGGTCCCTCCTTTTTATTTTAAAACTCAATTAACTCAAGTCATGGTTAAAACGATTAAATTTAATTTTACCGACTTGGGCCAATAACCCGAATAACTCCTAACCCCAAAACACGGGTGTTACAGCCACAAGCATGCTTACAATCATCGTGCAATCACAATCAACAAGCTTACACCATAAAACTTACCTCACTTACCTTTTGGCTTGCGGAAACTCAACGAACCTAGGCGAAACCTAGAAAATTTATTTTAAAGTTATCTTGTCTAGAAGCTTTAATTATATCATATGTTTAGCAAAAAATGAAGCGTCCCTTTCCTCTAGTTCAGCAAAAGTTCAAGGACCCGATAGTCTCTACAAGAACTGCTGGAACCAGATTCGCATTCTTCTGGGCCAACTGATCAACTAAGGTTATCTCAACATGCCCCAAGGCTTTAGGAAAAATTACCAAACCGTAGATGGTGAGGGCAAGCAAATCGAGGACCCTTCCGTGCTTTACATCCTTCATAATCTGGGCATAGATAAATTCCCACGTGAAACAAGGGCTTTTGTTCTTTTCGGCAATATAGGCCTTCACTTCTTTCACGTCTAGACAAGTAAGCTTGGCAAACTTCCCTCGATAGCTGGAGTTCTTCTCTTTCTAGTATATCTTGTCGGGCTTCTCTAACTCTAGACATAACAAAATCATGTACTCCTTAATGGTAGGGGTCATGTCCTCCTGATTGGAGATGAAAAAAACGATAAGCTGGATCCCATAACTCAACCGCTACTAGTATCATGGACTTGTCTATTTCTACCCCAAGCAAGAGGACTATGTCTTCATACCTCTTGGAGAATATGGCTCGTTCTTGGGCTTCTAGACTCTCCCAGAAAGTGACTAATCCAGACAAATGGTTGTGAGGCAAACCCATGTGTACCTACTTTGGCAAATCTATGGTGGTTTCCTTCTACTCATTGCCTCCGTGTTGGCGTTAAAGCTTTAAGGACTCATTTCGGACGTCGGTGTTGAAACAATGGACCCCAACACTTGACAATGCAACTCGAATACTCATGATCTCTGGTTGGATGATGTTTTAGAATACCAAATGGATGTAATGCAATGTATGCTCTATAGGATACAAAAAAGTTTTAGTACATGGTAACAATAAAATACAGGAGTAAGATACAGAAAGTAAAAACAAATAAATAAAACATAAAATAAAACATATAGCTTTTCACAAGGCTCTAATGGGTGAGCTTTCTAAAACACACATTCATGTGGGTTTGGATATAGAAAAGGTTCTCGAATCGACTCTATCCCCTACTCCAAGGTAGATAAGACATTTGATCCTGGCCTATCACAGGCTTGTGGATCGATCATGGCTTGAGGAGATGCATTTCCGTTATGCTCGTGCGGAAGGTTACTCACGAAAGCATAAGTACTCTGGATCTTGGAAGACTTTCACTAGCCTATGCGGAGGGTTATTCAAGAAGGCATATCAATTTTCTTCCACTTAAGTTTGATAAAGCCCAAGTAGAAGACTTATGTTATGATGCAAACAATTTAAAGCACCAAAAAAATGCACACAAAAATGCAATGGATTACTAAGGAAAATAACTCGTTATCAAGTAAAAGTTGTGCCCTATTAAAACATATGTCTGTGAAACCGATATTTTAATTTTGATATAACTAAAGAACCTAAGGACTAAATTGAAAATGTGAAAATGAATTTTTAAGTCCTCAAACCTCTCTATATGTTTTAAACAATATGTTTAAGTTAAAAACTAAATTTATCAAATGTTTTTTTCAAGTGTTCTTAAAGCCAAAACAGTGATTTTCGAGTCACCGTTTCGAAATGGCCTAAGGCGTTTCGAAACAGTTTTGAAACTGTGAGTCCATGTTTTGAAATGGGTATCGAAATGATTTCAACACTGTCAACCCGTGTTTTGAAACAAGTTTCGAAACGGCTTAAGAACATTGAGACACCGTATCGAAACAACATCCAATGTTTCGAAACTACTTTAAAACTGATTTGAAAATTATGACCGTTGAATGTTTTTAACTGAATTTTAACAAGTCGTTAAGGCATATGGAAACGATCACAAGCCGTTTCGATACAATCCTTGACAGTGGCAAAATGTTTCGAAACAAGTTTCGAAACGGCTCTTAGCGTATCGAAACAGGTCTAACCGTTTCGATGCGGCCTCTTTAATGCACCCCAACGGCTCTTTCTATTTTGGTCTGTTTCGAAATAGGGTCGGGCATTTCGAAACGGTTGGTTGCAGACTGCATTTGTGGAGGGAAGATAACACCCCAAACGGCTCTATTGATGAATGCAACAACCACAACGGCTAGAATTCAATGAGAAGGTATAAAGGGACCTCTAAAAGCTTCAGCAACAACTATTGATCCTAAAGCAAACATCCAAACATCAAATCCAAGCATTTGTGCCTAAATCCCATTATTGTCTTGTAACCCCAATTGTATTTTTCATTCTTATCATTTCAATTGGGTTGAGTGCTTGTAATTGGGCTATATTGTATTGAGAGATACTTGTTTTAGCCAACAACTTCTTTGTTTCATTTGTGTGAGGATTGGGTCAAATTTGGGTAGAAAATTTGACCGAAAATTGTAAGGGTTACCTCCTTAGCCTAGAAAAGGGGAAGAGAAATTAGTGGAATTGTTGCAAATCCTTAGTGAAGCTAAGGTAGTGGATGCAGAGTTCAATTGGAACTTGAACCACTCTAAAATTCCTTGTCTACCATTTTTATTTGCAAATTCCACCACCAAGAACTTTAAAAATCCAATTCACCCCCCTCTTGGTTTATTTCGATCATTCGGTCCACTCAACAATTGGTATCAGAGCCTACCTCTTTGAGGATTAACAACCACAAGAGGAGTTCCTAGGAAGAGTGTGATCATCCAAAAATCAAGAGATGGCATCTACCTCCGGTTCGAGCATGTATGAGTCTCAATCCACTACAAAACCTTTTTTCTTCAATGGTGACAACTATCCATTTTGGAAGAATCGGATGCGCCTCTTCATCAAGTCAAACGATTACTTGGTTTGGGATGTCATTGAAGATGGCCCCTACATTCCATTGAAGCAAGATAGTGAAGGGAAGATGGTTTTGAAGAAGATGGAGATGAGTGAAGAAGAGAGGAAGAAGATCCAAATAAATAACAAAGCTCTTCACATGCTCTTTTGTTCTTTCGGTCCGGACATCTACTCCAAAATCTCATCCATTGAGAGTGCCAAATAAGTGTGGGAAACTCTTGAGACCACCTATGAGGGAACCAACGATGTCAAGGAATTCTCATAACTAAGATTGGAATTCTCAATCTTAGTTATGAGAATTTCAAGATGGAGCCCGATGAGACGGTGTCCAAGATGTTTGATCGCTTCTCAACAATAGTCAATGAGCTTAAAGAATTTGGAGAGACTATACCAGAAGACAAGCTTGTCCGGAAGCTACTCTACTCACTTCCCGAATCTTGGGATGGGAAGAGAACCGCCATCATAGAAGCCAAAAACTTGAAGACTTTAAAACTTGATGAGCAGTGGGTTCTCTCCTTACTCATGAGATTATGAAGCAAGAAAGGGAAGAATAAAATAAGAAGGAAGAGAAAAGAGTAGAAAAGCTAGAGGTGGAAAAGAAGAAGAAGATGGGAATAGCTCTCAAAGCTTCATTACTTGAGGAGAGCTCTTCTAGTGAGGAGGATGAGCTAGAAGAATTGGCTATGATAGCCAAACGATTCTCACGCTTCATGAGGTCCAACCGGGGAAGAAAAATTCAAAGAAAGATGGACTTCAAAGGTAAAAACAAAGAAGAAGCAAATGATCAAATCATTTGCTTCGAGTGCAATAAACCCAGCCACATACGTTTGGAGTGCCCTCAACTCAAGAAGAAGGGCTTTGAGAAGAAGAAGAAGAAGCTCAAAGCCAAGCTTTCTACTTGGAGTGATGAGGAGTCATCCGAGGATGACGAACAAGAAGTGGCCAACCTTTGCCTCATGGCACTTGAGGAAGATTCGTCCATGGTAACCTCTAACTCATTATCTTTAGATTTTACATATGATGAATTAAATGATGCATATGATGAGTTGCAAGAGGTCTATGATGAATTAGTTGAGAAATACAAGGAGTTGGTCATTAGGAATAAGAAAATTATTTCAGAATTAAATGATAAAAATGACTCACTTTCTCAAGCTAATTTAAAATTTGAGAAAAAGATTTTAGGGTTGAAAGATGAACTAAAATTCTTCCAAGATGAAAATATTGACCTTAATAATCTACTTTCTCAATGTAATAGTGAACACCAAAAGGTGTTAGATGAGCTTAAAAAGCTCAAAGAGTCTTTTAAAAATATTTGCAGTGTGAAGCATGAAATAGGTGAATCTTCAAAAACAAACCAACCTAAGAAAAAGATTAATAACTACAAACAATGTAGCTTTCCTAGTCATAGTAGAACTAAAAGGATTAGAAGTGTATGGGTTCCTAAGGAACTTGTAAAATCTAATAACATTGTTGCTATGTCATCTTGGATTCCTAAGGGAACCAAGTTATTGGGAGCTAACACTCGTGGACCCAAAATGATTTGGGTACCAAAAACAAAAGTTTAATATCTTTGTTTGTAGGGGGGCATTACTACAAGGCCAAAGCACAAAGTCAAAACTCATGGTACCTCGATACTGGATGCTCGAGGCATATGACCGGAGATAAGAGTAGATTCATGGATCTAAAGCCAAAAAGTGGAGGAGTGGTGAGTGGTGACATTTGGTGACAACTCCAAAGGCCACATTAAAGGTATTGGCTCCATAGGTAATCACTCTACTATTCTTATTGAAAATGTCTTGTATGTCGATGGTCTTAAACATAACTTGTTGAGCATAAGTCAATTGTGTGATAAAGGATTTAATGTTTTATTTGATAAAAATGGGTGCAAAATTGTTGACATTAAATCTAATAACATTATGCTCATAGGTCATCGCATAGGTAACATATACATGGTGCATCTAGATGACATACATACATCTCATGCATGTTTAGTAGCTCAAAATGAAAATGACGTATGGTTGTGGCATAGGAAACTAGGACATGCTAGCATTAGTGTTTTAGAAAAATTAGTTTCACTTGATCTAGTTAGAGGTTTACCCAAGATTAAGTTCTCAAATGATAAAATTTGTGATGCATGCTCTAAGGGTAAACAACAGAAGTCTTCCTTTAAATCCATTAATGATGTTTCTACAAGTAGATGTTTACAACTTATCCATATGAATTTATTTGGGCCAATTAGGACTATGAGCTTGGGTGGTAAATCTTATGCATTTGTTCTTGTTGATGATTTTTCTAGATTTACTTGGGTTCTATTTTTTAAGTACTAAAGATGAGGCTTTAGAAAAATTAATCACATTTTTAAAACTAACCCAAAATGATCTTGAACTTAGAATTTCTCATATTAGAAGTGATCATGGAACCGAGTTTCAAAATTTAGGGTTTGAAGAGTTTTTGAATGAAAATGGTATTAGCCATAATTTTTCGGCTCCTCGAACTCCTCAACAAAATGGGGTAGTTGAAAGGAAAAATAGAACTTTACAAGAAATGGCTAGAACCATGCTTTATGAAAATAATTTACCTAAATATTTTTGGGCGGAAACCACAAACATCGCTTGCTATATTGTTAACCGAGTAATGATTAGGCCAATTTTAAAGAAAACACCTTATGAGATTTTAAAATCTAAAAAGCCTAACATTAGCTATTTTCATCCTTTTGGTTGCAAGTGTTTTGTTTTAAATAATGGAAAAGACAACTTAGGTAAATTTGATGCAAAAAGTGATGACGCTATTTTCATAGGATACTCTTTAACCTCTAAAGTCTATCAAGTATTTAACAAGAGAACTTTAGTAGTAGAAGAATCTATACATGTTGTATTCGATGATAACCTCCTTCCAAGGAAGGATTCTTGTGATGATGATGATGTAGGAATCATAAATGCCTTTGATGGAGGACAAACTTCAAAGGAGAACGAGATTCCAACAAAAGAAGAGGACACACAAGATCCACCTCTTGAAGCCTTGAAGGACTTGGCTCTTGAGTTAAAGGAAGTGAGCTACCCAAGAGAGTTCAACTATGTCAAAGATGGTGAAATCTTGGGTGATCCATCCAAGGGGGTAATCACTCGATCTTCTCTTAGATTAATGAATCATGTTGCATTTATCTCATGCATAGAGCCTAAGAATATAAAAGAAGCATTGAAAGATGATTTTTGGATTATGGCTATGCAAGAAGAGTTAAATCAATTTGAGAGAAGTGATGTTTGGACATTAGTTGATAGGCCTAGTAATCAATCTACTATAGGAACTAAATGGGTCTTTAGGAACAAACTAGATGAGAGTGGTAACATTGTGAGAAATAAAGCTAGACTAGTAGCACAAGGTTACACTCAAGAAGAGGGAATAGATTTTGATGAAACCTATGCACCCGTAACTAGAATGGAAGCCATTAGGATGTTGCTTGCATATGCATGTTATCATGATCTCAAGCTTTTCAAATGGATGTTAAAAGCGCGTTTTTAAATGGTTTTATAAATGAGAAAGTGTATGTGGAACAACCACCGAGTTTTGAAGACTCAAAATTTCCAAATCATGTTTTCAAACTCACTAAAGCTCTTTATGGTTTAAAACAAGCTCCTAGAGCTTGGTATGAAAGACTTTCAAACTTTTTAATTGAAAAATGTTTTGAAAAAGGCAAGGTAGACACTACACTTTTTATAAAAAGGTATAGAAATGACATCTTAGTAGTACAAATTTATGTTGATGATATTATTTTTGGTTCTACTAACGAATGTCATTGCAAAGAGTTTGTTAAGCTAATGCAAGGTGAATTCGAGATGAGCATGATGGGGGAGCTCTCATTCTTTTTGGGACTCTAAATCAAGCAAAAGAAGGATGGCACCTTCATCAATCAAGCAAAGTACATAAAGGATATGCTCAAAAAGTTTGGCTTGGAGAATGCAAAGCTGCAAGCCACACCTATGAGCTCATCTACAAAGCTTGACAAAGATGAAGGAGGTAAGTGTGTTGACTCTAAGCTTTACCGTTCTATGATTGGATCATTGCTTTACCTTACCGCAAGTAGACCGGATATCTTGTTTAGTGTTTGCTTGTGTGCTAGGTTTCAAGCTAGTCCTAGAGAGTCTCACCTTATAGACGTTAAGAGAATCTTTAGGTACCTTAGAGATACTCCTTGTTTAGGTCTTTGGTACCCTAGAGACTCCACCTTCAACCTTCATGCTTATTCGTATGCGGATTATGGGGGATGTAAAATCGATAGGAATAGTACTTCGGGAACTTGTCAATTCCTAGGTAGTATGCTCATATCTTGGTTCTCTAAGAAACAAAATAGTGTAGCCTTATCTACCATCGAAGCCAAGTACATATCCTTAGGGAGTTGTTGTGCTCAAGTCCTTTGAATGAAGCAACAACTCTTAGATTATGGTATTAAAGTTGAAACCATACCCCTTAAATGTGATAACACTAGTGTCATATGTTTGACAAAAAATCTCATCCAACACTCTAGAACCAAACACATAGAAATAAGGCATCATTTCATTAGAGATCGTGTCCTTAAAGAAGATGTTGTTATAGAGTATGTTCACACCTTAAATCAATTAGCGGACATATTTACAAAACCTTTAGACAAAGAGTGTTTTTGGTCCCTTAGGAGAGAGTTAGGTCTAACTAGCATATCTTGACCTTTTAGGACCTCTTTTGTGCTTAAAATTGCTTGATCTTGTGAAATGTCATGTTTATGTGTTTTACTCCTAATTTCATCCATGCCTATAGCTAGGGGGAGTATGTTTATGTTTGCACATGTTATTCCTGCTCATTCATGTCATTCATGCAAGATAGGGCTTAGAAAATTTCATTGTTCTGCACTTTTAGAGCCTCATCTGCACTTCTAGGCCCAGGTGTATCGAAACGGGTCCACCTGTTTTGATACGGTTGCTTTAAATTTCTATCTGAGAGAAGGGTGTTTCGAAATGCCTTCCAAGGGTTTCAAAACGTTTTTGCTACTGCCAAAGGGTGTATCGAAACAAGTTTCGATACAAGTCAACGGGGATTCGATACGGTCAAAGCCATATCGAAACGGTCAGCTGGTGTTGAAAAATCAGTCAAACTTTCGTGCTCGCGTTTTGAAACGGTCGACACCGTTCCGAAACGGGTTAGTGGACTGCTTTAAAGGGGCTTTAATGTTAAAGTCTAACTTAAATTAAAAACTCTCCCAAAAACCCTAAAACGATTTTTTTCCTATAAAAACCCTCTAAACCTCATTGTTTTTAACCAAATCTTGAGGGCTTTTACTCTTAAACACAAGTCTAAGCAAGCATCAACAATCTTGTGCAAGGATTTTCATCTATTCATCCAAAATCCCAATTTAAGGTATATTTTCATCTTTTTTCTTTTTCCTTAAATTTATATACGAATCTTAGGTTAGAAAATTTTAATTTTGTATAGTTTATGTGTTTTGATACTTGGGTTTTTCAAAACTTGTAAAAAAATTTCAAAATCTTCAATTTTTTGATTCAAATATATAAGTTTTCATTCGTATTTTCTTTATTGTTTTTAATTTGTTTTTCTCTTAAAAAAATTTTTTGTTTTTAAAACTTGTTTTTAAACCTAAGTGAGATTTAACATTGGATTGAATTAAGATCTTCATGCATACACTTCAAATTTGTTTTAAATTGCTTGATTTATGTTTTTAGGATGTCTACGGAGAACGTTGACAAAAAGAGTAAGACCGGTCAAACAAGTGAATCGAGTATTCGTCCTAATCTCACCCAGCTATTTCAAAAAAGTCTCTGGACTCCAGAGATGATGGATCGTTTCAATTATGTCAAGGAGTTTGAAATTTGTCGTGAGCGTGTTGTTGACTTCTCGTTTCTTGACTCCGGGCGCTTTCTCTTTCGTTACCTCGACCGTTTAAGAGAATGGGACTTCTTTGTTTTGTTGAGTATCCCGGATATTTGCTACAAGCACATGGTTCTTCTCTTTTACTCAAATGCTCAATTTATTAATAGTGAAGACAACTCTGAAGTGGTTGGCCTTGAGTCTTCTATCTTGGGAAAGAGGATTGTCATTGACATCCCTTTCTTGGAGTCTACTTTTGCTCTTAAGAACGAAGGAATAGAGAATGAGAGTCACTTTGGTTCTCACACCGGTTCGGTGCTTACATTGGATGCTCACGATAGGTTCCTCCACTTGATAGTCTCATAGTTTCTTCGCCCCTCCGGAGGTAAGTTTTCTCACATTCGTCAAGTAGACTATTTTTGGCTTGAATGTTTCCGTCGTGGTGAGCGCCCTAATCTTGTTAAGATCATGTTTGCCGAGATAGTCAATAATGTTAAGCTTCGTGACACCGATGCACTAAAATCTTTCACTTATGGGACTGTTTTAAGTCACATCTTTAGCACGCTTAATCTTGATTGCACCTATGACTCTCTGGAACCCCGCAAGTCAAAAATTGGTAAGTCTTCTCTCCGTAGGTCCAGATTTCGCTATGTAAACAATGGGCAATGGGAACGTGTTGATAGGGAAGCACCTCCACCTCCAGTTGAACCTCAACCACAAGCTCCAGTTGCGAACAATGAAGCTCTCACGGCTTTCCTTACCGAGTTGTTCAACACTTTGGACACTAACATGTCTAGAGGTTTTGGTGCTATCAATACACGCTTGCAATCCGTAGAGGATCGTTTCCTTGCTAATGAGAATCGACTCACATCCCTTGAGAATCAACAAACGGCCATGGACATGTCCTTCTCCACCTTTTATGGCCAATGGATGAATTTTCGTCGTTCTCAAGCCAAGAACGATGATGATTCCATGGATGATGATGGTGACGACGACGAGGCTTAGGATTCTCATGTCATCTCATATTAGCTATGCATATTAGGATTTATTTTGCATCTTTATTTCTTATGTTTTATGAACCTATGCTTGATTTTATTTGGGATTATGCTTTGAACTTATTGTTTACGATTTATGTTTTGGATATTTTAATTTTATGAATTAATATTATGTTGCTTATTGCTTATTGATTATTGCTTTTAACCCTATCTCTTCTCTTTGAGCCTTGTTTATTATTTTTGATCTAACAAAAAGGGGAGAAGTAAACTAAGAGCCAAAATTCGTTTTAAATGTTTTAAGTATTTTTAAGTTTTAAACCTTGAATTTAAATCCTTAAATTTTTTTAAAACTTTAAAAACCCATCTTAAATTGAAGGGGAGTTAGAATGTATTCAAAAGTTTCAAAACTCTTAAAAACTCTAACTTTGGTTTTGTTATATCAAAAAGGGGGAGATTGTGAAACCGATATTTTAATTTTGATATAACTAAAGAACCTAAGGAATAAATTGAAAATGTGAAAACAAATTTTTAAGTCCTCAAACCTCTCTGTATGTTTTAAACAATATGCCTAAGTTAAAAACTAAATTTATCAAATGTTTTCTAAGTGTTCTTAAAGCCAAAACAATGATTTTCGAGTCACCGTTTCGAAACGGCCTAAGGCGTTTCGAAACAGTTTTGAAACTGTGAGTCCATGTTTCGAAACGGGTATCGAAATGATTTCAACACTGTCAACCCGTGTTTCGAAACAAGTTACGAAACGGCTTAAGAACATTGAGACACCGTATCGAAACGGCATCCAGTGTTTCGAAACGGCTTTAAAACTGATTTGAAAATTATGATCGTTGAATGTTTTTAACTGAATTTTAACAAGTCGTTAAGGCGTATCGAAACGATCTCAAGCCGTTTCGATACGATCCTTGACAGTAACAAAATGTTTCGAAACAAGTTTCGAAACGGCTCTTAGCGTATCGAAACAGGTCTAACCGTTTCGATACGGGCTCTTTAATGCACCCCAACGGCTCTTTCTATTTTGGTCTATTTCGAAACAGGGTCGGGCGTTTCGAAACGGTTGGTTGCATACTGCATTTATGGAGGGAAGATAACACCCCCAACGGCTCTATTGATGAATGCAACAACCACAACAGCTAGAATTCAATGAGAAGGTATAAAAGGAACCTCTAAAAGCTTCAGCAACAACTATTGATCCTAAAGCAAACATCCAAACATCAAATCCAAGCATTTGTGTCTAAATCCCATTATTGTCTTATAACCCCAATTGTATTTTTCATTCTTATCATTTCAATTGGGTTGAGTGCTTGTAATCGGGCTATATTGTATTGAGAGATACTTGTTTTAGCCAACAACTTCTTTGTTTCATTTGTGTGAGGATTGGGTCAAATTTTGGGTAGAAAATTTGACCAAAAATTGTAAGGGTTACCTCCTTAGCCTAGAAAAGGGGAAGAGCAATTAGTGGAATTGTTGCAAATCCTTAGTGAAGCTAAGGTAATGGATGTAGAGTTCAATTGGAACTTGAACCACTCTAAAATTCCTTGTCTACCATTTTTATTTTCAAATTCCACCACCAAGAACTTTAAGAATCCAATTCACCCCCCCCCCCTCTTGGTTTATTTCGATCATTCGATCCACTCAACAATGTCCTTAGCGGAGTCGCCAAGATGTAACAACGGAGTCGCCATCGGTCCCTTTTATTATATTAGGCGGACCGAAAACCTAAAAACCAACCATATCGAGGGTTCGGGGGCACGATTACGTGTGGGGAAGGATTAGCACCCCCATCATGCCCGCAAAATGGTTCTTACTGGATCACTAATATTTTTCACGTAACCCGGATGAATGCGTGCGAGGATTAATATAAAAATTCACAAAGTTCTAAAATTGACTCGAATTTTCTCACCTCTGAAAAAACCCGAATCAATCTAGACGCAAGGGGATTAAGGTATTAATCCCTAAAATCCAGAAATATAGTCTCCAATAAGGGCACGTTTGGTTCGCGGAATGAAAGATTACCTATGAGAATAAGATTCCTGGAATGTAACATTACCTGACATATTACTAGGAATGTTACATTACCTTGTTTGGTTTATTTGGTAGGAATGTAAGATTATTGTGTTTGGTTGAAGGTAAATAAGATTATCTAGAAGTGAAATTTACTAAATTGACCATGCGTTATATTTTTTTAACATGTTAAACTTTTAATATTAAATTAAAAATATATGCACAAAAAATTATAGAATTATTTTTGTTACACTATTTAAACTTTACAAAAATAATATATTTATCATATTATTAATATAATTATTATATTAATTATTTTTAATAAAAATATAATTTATATTTGCATACTCTCATTACTTTCTATTAAAATATTTTGTGAATTTCTATTAAAATATTTTGTGAATTTTTTAAATGTTAAAATTTTAATATGCTCATTTTTTTAAAAAATTTTATTACTTGTGACGGTTTGTCAAGTAAATTAAAGTAAATAATTTGTGTAATACTGATAAAATAAAAAATTATATTATAAGTACCTACTAAAATATTTTATAAGATGATAAACATCTTATAAATAAAATAATATTGTCTGAAAATATTACCTTATTAATTTACATCACACATATTTAATCATTTAATTAAATTAAATAAAGGATCCATGTGAACAAAATTCATTAACTTGGGGATAATATGGTCCAAATGGTGGGAATTGACAAATACCTAAGGAAATAAAGGGAATCATATTCCCACCATTTAATGAAAAATAGGCTACTGTTGGGAATACAATATTACCCTTTGGAGGAAATGCTCTTCAACCAAACGTAGGTATGTGATTCCGGAAAAGATCATTCCCCCAAGTAATGATCTTTTCCGCGAACCAAACGCCCCCTAAGAGTTTTGATCGTTCCCTAGCGTCTAGGGGAAGACTAAATTAACCCTAATTGAGAAAAATATCATGTTTTTCATGATGCAATAAAAATCCATTTTAAATGATGTTTTATTAACCTTTATTAATTTTTATGGGTAATTTTAATGTTCAATATTTATTATTATTTTTAAAAGCATATGTTTAAAGACACTAATCTTGAAAAGCTCTATCTGATTATTTACAATTAATGAAGATGAATTATTTTTCTAATAATTACTTAAAGAGTTTTATTTACAATATAAGAATTATTTACACATTTTTTAAACAATTATCAAGTTAGTTTTTATTTACCATTATTTACAATTAACAAATTATTTTTTTTAAGATTTACCTAAAGGTTTTATTCAACTATCTACCATTAAGGTAAAGTGAAAATATTTATGTTATCTATTATTAAGATGTACATTATTTTAGGAATCCGGTCTATATATTAAATTCATTATTGGTAAAACATATTATACTAGTATTTGGGATATCTATTAAGGAACCAAACTTAAAGGAACATATTTAAAATTATTTAATAAGTCTTTATCAAAACATGGGTTAAAGTATTTATTTACGTCAATACTTTATAGGGTAGAAAACAAAAAGATAAATTAAACAAAGAATATAGTAAACATGCACGAATCGAACAATTAATTAAAGTGCATCAAATATATGAAAATAAGGGAACTGAATTAAAAGCGAAGAGGGAAAATAGATTGCAAATAGTGGATCGAAACGCGAACTCATCGGCGCGTGGTACGGGCTGAACAACACCTCCGCCATTTCCACCGCTACTGGTCACCAACTGCTGCTGCCGCTGCTACATGTCGCCGGCCGCTGCATGCCAGCAACATGCTGACGTGGCTGCTGCTGCTCCGGTGATGATGCTGGCTCTCCCTTTGGGCAACAAGGAACTCTCGACAAGCTTTGATTTGTGAGGACACGTACCTCTTTTCTTCCTTATTCAAGACCGAGTAACATATAAAAATAAAAAAATAAAAAGAATTTGGGTAAAATTACCTCAAAGAAGTTGCTTGTATTGCTCTTCAACTTCTGTGTTACAAAGAATGAATCTTATTTATGTGTGTGTACAATAGATAAATACTTGGCCTTTTATAGCCAACTACAAGGGTATAAACGTGAAAAGAAAAATTAAACCCTGATTACAAAAATAGAACCCTAGTATCCACATGATCCTCTTGCCTAATTTACTTGATACGATTTAGTTCTTGCATTTAATAAATTGACTTGCATTTAATCCCCTTTTCTTTGCTTGCAAGACATGACTGATCAAGGGAGATAATGTGGCGGCGCCGACGATGGTTGTGATGGTCGGTAGTGGTTACGGTTGTGGCTCACGACGATTAGGGTGGTTGCCAGCGATTAGAGGTGTTCATGGTAGGTTAATCGTACCGTTTAACCTAAACGATCGGTTAATTGTTATAGCGGTTATTGAATTTTGTTAACCGTAACCTAACTGTTAAGATACCATTAACCGCTGACAGTTAACCGTTAAGACGTGGTTAAACTGACAATTCTGTTATAGGTTAACCTGTAATCTATTAAATTTTTTCTCCACATATTCATTATTTTTTTAGAGAACAATTTATTATATCTCCAATAAATATTATATTAAAATATCCATTAAAAATTGTATGTTGCAGAAAAAGAATTTGAATTTGAAGAATCAAAGCCAATCAAAATTGAATGTCTCGATGATGTCCCAATGCTCAGCCACTAGGCCACTACTGTATGAGAGGAACGAACGAGAGATTGAGCGTAACCGAGATAAAAGGGGTAAATTGAGTTTGATAACTTTAGAAATAAGGTTTAGAATTAAAAAAGGGGTGTGTATTCTATCTGTGAGTTGATTTTTTTAAGTTATTTTATATTTTAAATATATATATATAATGTAACACTGGTTAACTTATAGGTTAACCATTTGTCAAAATTTATAACCGTAATCGTAACCATTAACCACCTTCTTTAGCGATTCAGTTAACCAAAAACGTTTAATTTTAACGGTTCGATTAATTAACCTGTAAAATGTAACGGTTATACCAGTTAACGGTTACGATTAACAATTACGGTTAATTATGCACACCCCTACCGGCGGTGATCTTAGTAACCAATGGTGGTGGCAGCTTAGTAGGGATCCGAATAAAGGAGTGTTGCACAACAAAACCAGAATTTTTTTTTGGTATAGGCCCTAATTGGGCCTATTGTGTGTGTATATATATATTGGGCTTTTAGTACGTATATAAATGGGCGGGTAAAATAGGTGACTACAGTTAGCAATGGTAATTAAAATAGAAGAATTATTTAATTCAAATTTTATTTTAAAATATAATTAATTGTATGTTAACTCTTTGAAAATTTTAATATTTATTAAAAATTAATATTGTGTAATAGTGTGGGGCTATGTGTTGTATATTCTAAACTTATCTAAATGATTAATACAAGGCTAAAGGGGTACTTTTGCCCCCAAGTTCGACCAAAAAATGCAATGTCGCCCCTCGCCGAAAAACGCACTCAATGTGCCCCTTATGTTTGAAAAATCGATCAATTCCGACCTTTGACTAACGTTGACTAACGTTCCCGTCAATTCCTGGGTGACGGGCCGTTAACTCCTGCACGGTCAGCTATCCTTGCCAGCTAGCTTGCCGTGTCACGCGCTGACGTGAAAAAAAACTTACGTGGCAAGTTTTTTTAAAAAAAAATAAATAAAAAAACCGCATCGATGCCCCTCTTGAGTTCACCACTACCATTCTTCACTCCAAGCCCTGGCCTTGGACAAGAAGCAAATCCATTCAAATCCCTGAGGTCAAAGCTCCTATCAACTCTACCACGTTTTTTCTGATGAAAACCTTGAGGGACTGAATCCCAAGCAATTGAAATCTACGTACATAAAGCCCTTATCACCTAAGGTCTTGAGATCAAAATCAAAATTTGGACCATACCCACCACTAAAATCACGATCAAAACCTAGATTAGACCTAGAATTCTCATGTATCTTTTCATGATTCTTCAATTTCCAGTAAAACCCACCGACCTCTTGATCAACAGATCCGTTGACTGACGATGAAGCAAAATTCATAGAATCAAGCAGAGGAAACAAGTCCCATGAGGAAGAGAACTTGCCTGGGTTTTTAAGGCACCGTTGCCTCAGCTTCTCGATCTTATGACGGCACTGAACGGACGATTTCGTGGTCTTGGGATCAGAGGCGGAGGATACAACAGCAGACACGGCGTCCCAGTCGGATGCCTTGAGGTTCCTACGTCGAAGAGCAAACCATTTATCCTTGTAAGCCTGGATTAACGCCAGGGTCTCTTCCTTGGTCCAACAGGGCGGAACGACGCGCCGTGAGACAGTGGTGGAGGAGGATGGCGGAGTTGCCATAAGAGTAGGGAGGTGGGTGGTAGGATAAGGGAAAAAAGCTTTTTTTCCACGTCAGCGCGTGACACGGCAAGCCAGCTGGCAAGAATAGCTGACCGTGCAGGAGTTAACGGCCCGTCACCCAGGAATTGACGGGAACGTTAGTCAAGGGTCGGAATTGATCGATTTTTCAAACATAAGGGGCACATTGAGTGCGTTTTTCGGCGAGGGGCGACATTGCATTTTTGGGTCGAACTTGGGGGCAAAAGTACCCCTTTAGCCTTAATACAACTATCGAAAAGTGTGCGGAAAATGTGGTATGTTGATTTAAAATGTTAAACATTGTTATAAAAAATGTCTTGGAAAGTTAAAATATTTGTTTTAGATATGATGCTAGGAAGTAAAAATAAATTAAATGCTATTTTAATTATTTATATTCAAAAGTTAAAAGTAAAAAAAACTACTACATTTGGTTTCAAAAAGAAAACAAATGTCATTTTTATTTTTATTTTTATCAAAAAAAATTAAAAAGCACATTTGATTGAATTTTTAAAAATATATATTTAAAAATATATAAAATATCATTGTTTCATTTAAAATGTTTTTTTAATTGAAAAAGTTTGAAAACAAAGACTCTTCAACTTAATAAATTGACTCAAGTTCAAATCTATAAAAATATTATTTTTCAATAAGTTTTAAATTTAAATCCCTGAACTTGGTTCGAATTGTTATAAATGTAGGAATTTTTATACTTTATTTATCTTTTTTTATTATAAAGAAAAATGTATCAAATGTTTTTCTTATTTTTATTATTAAATATAAAAATAATACTAATACTAATTTTTTTAATTTTCAAAATCAAATAAAACAATGGCGGGGTAATGGGTCGGAAGGGAAAAATTATTAGATGAATCTGACTCACTATGTCATTTATGATCTCATCCAATGAAAATTTTCATGTCATTTTTTTCAAGATGAATCTTTACTTCTTTCCTACATGTAATTAAGGAGTGAGTAGTTACTTGAAAGTTACACGGAAATGCGTGAATGTTGTTGGAAGGACCATGGATGACGTGGTGAGCCATATTCATCTAATAATTTCTGGTCGAAATGATACTATTCCTCCATTTTTAAAATAAACATTTAGTCCTTCATAAATTTTGAAATTGTTAAGTGGACCAACCAAATCGAAATTGGCCAAGAATGGGTGAATTGGCTTTTTAAAATTGAATGGAGTGAATTGAAAGATTGGAAATTGAAGACAAGACAATTTATAGTGATTCAAGCTTAGAACAAGCTCTACATCCACTACCTTAGCTCTCACTAAAGATTTTCATCCACTACCTTACAAATCGGTTAATCTTTTTACCCAAAAATTAACCAAGACTCTCTCAAATACAAAGATTGTTGAAAAATGAAAAATAAACCTCACAAAGTAGGATATTTGTCCAAATTACAAGTTCTCTCAACCCAAATTGATAAAAGATGAATACAATGAAAATCACCCAATTGGGTATAAGAGTTTGACTCTAATAACTCAAGAATGGATTGGATTTTTGCTTGAATGTGCTTGACTTAATGAATAGTTGTTGTTGTAGCTTTAATGGCTTGCTTTTATACATTTTCATTAAATTATAACTGTTTGGATTGTTGGCATCATTAATAGAGCCGTTGAGCTCTCTTTTTCCCATCATATATGCAGTTCTGCAACCTACCGTACCCGTACTCACATCACCGTTTGGTATCTGTCAAAAGAAGAAAGAGTCGTTGTAAATAAATAGCGTATCGATACGCGAAGAGGCATATCGGTACGAAAATTATATTTTATATAGGGGATCGGTACAACATAGTTCGTACCGATACCGATTTTGCTCACTAGAATCTAGAGAGTTGGTTAACCAAAAAGTGTATTGGTACGGTAGTTAGGCGTATCGGTACTGCTAACCAACTTTAAAGTGTTTGGTTCCAATAATTTGACAAGGCAACGGTCAAAAATTAAATGTCAAGATTTTTCAAATTTTACCAACTCATATTCGTTTGCAAAGGAGTGTATCGATACGGTAAGTAGTTTTTAGAATTCATGATTACATTGAAAACATTATCGATACGACAAAGAGCGTATCAATACACTTTTCTTGACGCATTTCTAGTAGCTAAAAATCGTATCGATACAGGTGTGACTATATCGGTACGACTGGACAAATTTCAAAATTTTAAGTTCAAAAATACTTAGAAAATATTTTAGATACCTGGCTTTTGATTTAAACATACTTAAAGTTCGAATCCTTGTCATTCTGAGTATTTAAAAATTTATTTCATTATACAATTAAGTCCTTAAAAATGTTGTTATATTAAAATCAATTTTGATTTTACAGAAACTTTAATTTATTCCCTTCAAAAGTTTTAGAAATCATCAATGTTTATTTTTTTTTTGAATATTTTTATTAAGTTTCCTCCTAAATTTTTTAGAAGTACTGTTAAGTCCCAAAAATTTTAAGGATTTTATAAAAAAATTATAGAAAATTTAAATTATACCTTAAATTTTTCTTGAAATTTTTAATCTAGATCTCTTATTTTTAATTTTTTTAAAAATAAACTCCTAAATTGTGTTTCCAGGATCCACCACCAAAATGAAACTTTTTTTCTTTTATCTTTTAAAACTTGATTTAAAAACATTATTTTATCAAAAAATTATTTGCTGCTCTCATTGTTTATTGGCTTAACTATAAAATAAGTATCTAAATTATGTCTCCTTTTCTAATAGGTGCTTAAAGTATTTTTTAGCTGAAATATTTGCCTAAAGTTTCATTTTTAGCTAAAATAGGTGCTTAAAGTATTTTTTTGGCTGAAATAGGTGCCTAAAGTTTTATTTTTGGCATGTTCTAAAATCAACTGAGGCACTTACTTTGACACCTATTTTAGCCAAAAAATACTTTAGGCACCTATTACAAAAAATAGATTGTTTGGACACTTATTTTGTAGTTAAGCCTTCTTTATTACTTCTAATATTAAAAATACTTCCTAACTGCATAAAACTAGTTTGGAAGGGTAATACTCTGTCCTAGTAAAATTCTCATTTGATATTTTTTACATCACATATGTTATCAAAAAAAATTCTACTTAAAACTTCGTGAAAAGTCAATACGTATCATTTTAACCGATATAGATGAAACAATGAATTGGCTAAAGGAAAACACACTATCCTTCCTTACAAAACAATGCCATCAAGTATAATTAGGGGTGAGAAAAATTTGACTCGTTCTGATTCAACTCGAAATTACATAAACTTGACTCGAAAAAATTTCAAATAAAGTTTGAGTTGTAAAATGAAAATTTGAATAACTCGAAATTTTTAGAAATTAATGGATTGATTTTAAAGTTCCACCGAGTTCCTCACTTTTTCTGATATATATACCAATATAAACAAATATGAAGAAATATATGCCACATATGAAAAAAAATATGATGAAATATATATGCATATCTTATATGATTAAGAAAGTCGTTTAAATTATAATCAAACTATAACATGATAAATAATTACAATTAAGTTTATATAAGAATTCCAAAATTCAACTTTTGAATTTTATAAACTCGACTCAACTCGTGTGAACGCTCACCCCTAAATACAATACATAATAACTTTATGGCTTAAACGTCGGATAGGTGCCCAAACTATACCCTTTTTTCCAGTTAGGTGCCTAACGTTTGTTTCGGGCCACTTAGGTGCCTAACGTTTCATTCCGTAACCCATTTAAGGTTTTAGCCGTGACGGACGTTAAAATTTTCCGTTAAGGGACACGTGACACATTTTTAGGGCTTCTGATATTAAAAATAATAAAATTAATTAATTAAATTAATTAAAAATAAAATTAATTAAATTAATTAAAAATAAAAATAAAATTAACCCAGTTAAGGGACACGTGAACTCCACCTCCCCCGAATGAAGAGACACCTAAGCGTCACCACCGCCACCACCGGTAGAGAAAAAACCACCACCACCACCTCCAAATCCGCCGCCAAAACAATCACCGAAAAGTTCGCCACCACCATCTCCGCCATCATCATCCGAGTCACCACCCAGCCCTCCCAGACAACAATCACCGCCGGAACAACCTCCAAGCACCCCTGACCAGAAATCGTCGCCACAAACACCTCCAAGCAATCCTACGCAACAATCCCCATCGACTCCTACCCCTACTAACCAGCAATCACAGCCATCTCCTACACCTCCTAATCAAAAACCGCCACCATCTCCCAGCAACCAGACTCCACCACAAAACACTCCTTCTGCATCTCAACCCAGCGGAAGTTCTTCGGGTAACAACCCTTCTTCTTCTTCTTCCATAACCTCACAATCGCCGCAGTCAACGAACTCCACATCGACACCACAGACATCAGAAAATGGATCTAATGAATCGACGTCGGGTGTTCCTCCTCAAACACTATACGTAACGTCTCCGCCAATATCTCCCATTAGTCCTTCTAACTCCACCGGAGGATCTTCCGGTAACAACAATTCAGGAAGCTCTAATACTACTCAAAACAACGGTGGTTCTGAAAATCCAAGCTATGGGTTTGTGCTTGGTGTGGCAGTGACGTCGGTTGTTGTCGTTGCAATCATCAGTATTAAACTGAAGGGGAAGAGGGGGATGGTGATGGGGGAGAAGATGGGTTAAGGGTTAATTTTATTTTTAATTAATTTAATTAATTAATTTTATTATTTTTAATATCAGAAGCCCTAAAAATGTGCCACGTGTCCCTTAACGGAAAATTTTAACGTCCGTCACGGCTAAAACCTTAAATGGGTTACGGAATGAAACGTTAGGCACCTAAGTGGCCCGAAACAAACGTTAGGCACCTAACTAGAAAAAAAGGAATAGTTTGGGCACCTATCTGACGTTTAAGCCTAACTTTATTGATGCAATAATTAGCCAACAAATCACTGCTTTAGTAATAATAATATTTATGTATGTTTGAGCACGATATTCAATGTTCGAAAACTGTGTAGAATTTATACGTTTGTTTTGATAAAAAAAAAATTGCAACAAACAAAGTTATTATTATTATTATTATTATTATTATTATTATTATTATTATTATTATTATTATTATTATTATTATTATTATTATTAGGGTAAACTACACAGATGACCACTGAACTATGGGTTTGGTCTCAAAATGACCACTATATTATTTTTCGTCGCAAATGCACCACACAACTATTTAAATGGTTTCATTTTAGCCACACGCCGTTAAAAAAAACGAAAAAGTTGACGGAACTGTTAAAAAAATTGGTATAATTACACATTTGGTCCTATATATTTATACATTATATCAATTTAGTCCTAATTTTAATCTAATAAAATAAATTAATTATTCAATAAGATGGTGACACGTGTCACCCAATTGGAGGTGAAAAAATGAAAGGAACAAAATCCCCCTACCAGGACTCAAACTCAAGACCTCTAGGTACACAAGCTGTGTGCTTACCACTAAACCAAGCACACTTTCGTGCTATGGGGTCATTAATATATGTATTTAATGATTGTTAATGCCCAGAAAAATTAAAGAGAAGAAAATACAATTGGAAGAATTTGAACCAAGGACCTCATAGTCCAAAGCACATGTGCTTGCCACTACACCAAATTTATGTCTTATGATATAAAGTACAACATTTAATATATGTCTTATATAGATTTTAATGCTTGAGAAAAGGAATGAAATGTGGTTTTAAGAAATTTGAATGTAATATTTTTATGATCCATAAAAAAAATCTAATCCAATTAAATAAATCTAATAACTAAATTAAAGTTAATTCGATAAATATAGATTATTATTATTATTATTATTATTATTATTATTATTATTATTATTATTATTATTATTATTATTATTATTATTATTATTATTATTATTATTATTATTATTATTATTATTATTATTAATATTTTTATGAATGTAATATGTTGTGAATAGCTTTGTTGGTTACCTGTACAACATTGAATTTGTAATAGCAGCTGTTACTGCAGCATGTTATGATGACAAGAATCAGCCTATAAATAGCTCCAATTACTTGGTCCATCCTGATTTCTAAGATTATCATATTCTATATAAGTCAATACATGGAAATGAAACCTTTATAATAATATGTTGTTTAATACTTCCAAGCATTAGAGAATTCTACTAAATCTATTCTAAATACAACCAATTTTATAGACAATTAATAGTTGGGATTAAGGTTTTACCTGGTGAAAGAAGTTCTCCAATTTGGCAAGCTTGCTCATTGCAATTGCCATTTGGTTCATGTAATCCGCAACATTTCCAGTAATTGTAGGACCTAAACATGAAAATATGTAAGGGTGTCTACCAGATACTGTTGCAAAGCATCCATTCCTTGTGATAAGGCATCTTCAGCCTGTTGGGAGGACTGCTGCAGATTGCATATGCCCACTAGTTGTTGGTCTGTCAAATGCTCAAGGCGGTTTCCAATTCTTTATTTTTCTTCAAGTGTTCATGTAGAATGTGTTAGAATATAGTCTTTAATTGTAATTAGTTGGGAATTAAGTGTAATTAGTCAATAGTTTGTTAGGGTTGTTGGACTTGTTGGGTTAGTTACAATTTACTGATATTAGACTATAAAATCCACAAGTGTAATGAGCCATGTATCCCTTTGGTTTATGTTAATAAAACTTTCGGTATTCATTTTTGACTGAAAATCTAAAATCCCTAATCACCGATCCTCTTCTTATTTCTCCACCTCCGTTCACCTATCACCAGCCACCATGGCTAAATTCTCACATGGTATCATTCGCCGTTGAAGATCCTGGTATCGTGTCTTCCGCCGCCACCGTTCAGTTTTTCTTTGCCGTTTCATGTGTTGCTTCTGTTATTCCAGTTTCCGATTTCTAGATCTGAGCTTGTTGCCGTTAGTCGTTTCTTTGTTAACGGATGCCATCAGTTTTCCAAATCTGAAAAATCTCTGCACACCGACGATCCTAAAGTCGATCTGAATTTTTCCGGTTCCTCTTCGCTGGTCGATATCTGCACACCGATTTTTCATATCGAAAAATCTTCAACATCGTTCCTGCCGCCATTTGTTTCGTTCCGCTGCTGCCCTTCGAATCTTACCGGTGATCTTGACACAGCTTCTAATTTGTTTCATTCTCAATCGGCGATCAGTTTCCTCAATTGCGAGTTTCATCTACACCTTCGGTTATTTCGCATGTTGCTGTCGCATATTCGGTCTGTAAATCTTCTTCGATCGGGTGAGATCTTTACAATTTTTTGATTCGTTGAATATTTTTTGGATCCTGATTTACTTGTATCTCTGGTTCACGCCCGACATAGTTTGCCATATTTTTGAGTTGCTATGCTCTGATCTGATTCGTCATATGTTATGCATATCCCGCATTAGTTCAGTTTGTTGGAAGTTTTTGATCATTGGTGCTTGTTGTGGTTCTCCAATTTTTTGTTTGTGGATTTGTTCAAGAATTGTGATTTTCAAAATCAATTTTGGTGAGATCTTAACTTTGTCGAAGAGGTTATAGTGTTGCTGGAAGCTGAATTTTGGATAACTGCTATGGTTTGATTAGTTGGTTTCGTCATTTGGTAAAGGATTTAGTGATTTCCTCGCATGCTATTCATAGTGTAGTTGATGTTGCTGTCATTTGGTAAAGGCTTGCTGCTGCTTCTTGGTTTGTTCTTCGAAAGTAGTTGTGTAGATATTCAAGAGTAATTGGTTTTGTTGAGTTCCTGGAATTGCTGCTTCAATGTTCCTGGTGCCATCTGTGTGTGTTTCTGCTGCCATTGTTGGTGTTGTCTACTGTTGAAAACTCGTGATAATTTGGATCTATGATGGTTGTTTCTGTTGAATGCTTGGACTTGTTGTTAGAGAATTGCGTTGCTTAGTTGGTCTTAATTTGGAATTCTTCCTTGTCTGTTGATTCTTCTCCAAAGTACACATGGAAATTTGATGCTTAATAGCCAATTGTTTCATGGAAGAAAATCTCTGGGGAGAGTTGAGAGTTTAACAACCTTGCTTTCCATTAACCAGACATAAGAGGGTGTCTTCTTGCTCGAAAAAGGGCTTCAGATTGCACCCGGTAACATGTAGCTTAACCGCCTTGTTACCACCAAAAAGAAAGTCTCAATAAGTGAGAAGAAAGGCAGTAAAGGTGAGAAAAAAAATTCAAAAGGAATTTCGGATGAAAAGTTGTTGACAGAAAGGTGATTAAAGAAGAACGAAAGGAAGAAAAATAATCTCCTTCGATTCACGGTAAGCCACCAAGTAAGAGATACAAGTTTTCAAAATGAATTCTGGATGAAAGAATGATGAGTTAAGAAATAAAGCTTTCGGGTACCAGTTCACTGTGGTAGTTTGCTCTTGACCATCACACTACATCAAAGGTCAACCATAATCTTGTGTTCGAGAATCAATTTCAACAAGTTTAAGAAGATCAAGAAAGCATGGTGAATGTTAGAATATAGTCTTTAATTGTAATTAGTTGGGAATTAAGTGTAATTAGTCAATAGTTTGTTAGGGTTGTTGGACTTGTTGGGTTAGTTACAATTTACTGATATTGCACTATAAAAGCCACAAGTGTAATGAGCCATGTATCCCTTTGGTTTATGTTAATAAAACTTTCGGTATTCATTTTTGACTGAAAATCTAAAATCCCTAATCACCGATCCTCTTCTTATTTCTCCACCTCCGTTCACCTATCACCAACCACCATGGCTGAATTCTCACATAATGTATATCTGGATGTGGATATTGGAATACAATATTTAAAGAACTCTCCAAATACCTGAAAAAACTTTCTAAAAATTGAATATACTAGATACATGCATCAAACACTCACTCAGATCTGAGTAATATAACCTAATCATATAATCAATAAGCAATGTTCGAGATCTTGCAATCAGTTCGAATCGTTGAAAAGCATTACCACATACATGATACAACTAGTACTGCTATTGGTGGCTACTGTGTTTGCAGCTTAAACCAGAACTAAAACTCTTTAGGGATAGCTTATAGAGCCAAAAAAGAGGGAAAACTAGTTAAAAACCAGGAACAAACCGCTAAAGATTGTGTCAAAACTTTCTCACCATTTCCAGTAATTGCAAGGCCATTGTCTTTAGAAAGTCCACATGCAATAAAAATACCTTGCATTGAAACAAAATGGTAATTAGAAACAAGAATAACTTAGGTTTATGCACCAATCAAACTGCCTTTGACGTATGGGCAGCGACCAGCACCCCTAAAAATTAAAATTTTAAGTTTCATTATATTTTATATATTTTTTTGTATTTTTTTATTGATAATTTAATTTTACACCCTTAAAATATTGTAATTTTACACCTCTACATTTTTAATATAGGTTTTTAATAATTCGCATACCTTTACATAAAATCTTGCGTCCGTCCCTGCATATGGGGTTATTCAGTTGGATCGATGAAAACAAAAATACAATGAAATTAATTCACATACCTGCTATCGTACTCTCTCAAGCTCTTGCTCTAGTTGTTTAAGCCTAAATCGACTGTTCTCAGGCTGCTGGACATATACATGTCAAATAACAATAACCTATATTATAAATGTTGTAAATAAACTTTTTTCGATAGAAATTCTCTGCCTCTTTTCGGTGCCCTTACTTATGTCCTTCACGCTCAAAATTAGGTTTAGGGTTTACAATTTTAGGTTAGGGTTTATGGAATTTAGGGTATGGTGTATTTTTTAGGGTAAAGGATGTAGGGTGTAGGGTTTAGAATTTAAAATTTAGGGTTAGGGCTTAGAATTTAATTTTATAGTATTTTTTAGTGTTAGGTCATAAGTAGGGACACCGAAAAGGGGCAAATGATTTTTATCCCAATTTATATAGATAAAATAAGGGAAACAAATTAATAATCAGAGAAAATAAAATAATTTCTCTATAAACTAATAGAGTCATTGTTGGGTTTTATGGTGCTCGATTCCTTCAACCATTCTTTGCTCGCCAAGTGGTGGAGAAGTGGAATTTTGGGTGAAAGAGGTGTGGAAGCTAAAAAGAATAAAGACAAGATGATTTATAGTGGTTCAACCTTCTAACCAAGGTCTACATCCACTGCCTTAGCTTCTCACTAAGGATTTTCAATCAATCCACTATTGATCTGTCCCCTTTTCTAGGCTTAGAAGGAAACCCTTACAAATCGATCAAGCTTTCTACCCAAAGCCTTGATCAAACCCTCTTTACAAATAGATAAAAATAAGCAAACCCAATTCCCTCTAATAGGTATTTGTTTGCACAATAAAGCTCTCACCCAATCCTAAAACACTTGAGCAAATATAATAATTTTGGCTCACTAGTGTTTGTCTATACAAGGAATTGACAATTAAGCACTAAGACACATTTTGATCATATGTTGTATTACAATTGAAGCATTAACCAATACTAGATGCTTGGAGGTCCCTTTTATACTTCTCTTTGAGTTTGTAGCCGTTACTAGCCGTTGGAGTTGAACTTGAGCCGTTGGAGACTTTATTTCCCACCATAAATGTAGTTCTGCAACATCCCGTTTCGAAACGCCCGACCATGTTTCGAAACACTCTCGAAATAGAAAGATTTGTTGCAGTCTGATGCAGTACCCATTTCAGAACGCCCTTGGTCGTATCGAAACGCTTGTCCCCGTATCGAAACGCCCTGCATTTAAAAGATAGTTGGGAAATAGCCGTTGGGGGTTTATGACCGTTGAGGTCAATGCCACATAGGCGTGTCGAAATGGCAGTGGCCGTATCGAAACGCTATGCAAAAATCTCACCCAGATAGAAGCCCGTTTCGAAACAGACAAGGTTGTATCGAAACGTTTTGCCACTGTAAAGACCCGTATCGAAACACCTCGGGACGTTTTGAAACGCCTGGATGATTTTGTTGAGTTTGGCTTTGAAAACACTTAAAATCTTTTTGAAATATCCCATAAACATAATTTCAAGTTGTTTGGATTTAGAAATGGTTTAGTTCTACAATCTCCTCTTTTTGATATAATAAAACCAACTTGAAAAATTGTTTGGAATTCTCCCCTTTAATTTTAAAAATGTGAATGAGAAATGAAAAATTGAAAAGTAAGTAAAGCTCCCCCTTATTCAATTAAAAATACAAAATTTCAAACCAAACTCTCCCCTTTTTGTTATATCAAAAAGAATTCAAAAGACATTAAGTTCAAAATAACATAGGAGGTTTGAAAAAGTGACAAAAAATTTGTTTTAAAAAGGCTCCCCCTTACTCAAAGCATCATCAAGGCATGTTAGTTCAACACATGATAATTTAGTTGAAATAAATAAAAAATAAATCAAATAAAAGCAAGAACAACTAGATTTTACCACACTTGAACCCAAGGGAGGATGTTAAGCCTTCCTTCTTCAAGTGTTCTTCCTTCTTCAAAGTTTTATTGAATTGAACAGAAAATCCTAAGAAACAGTTTAACCCTTACAACTACTTTACAAGATCAACCCTTAGCCCTGGGGAAAGTTTAGAACATGATGGAGAAGGGAAAAGCTAGGGTTTATGATGGAAGACGGCTAGGAACTAGGTTGTTCTTCTCTAGGTCGAAATACAAGCATATATATAGGCCTAGGATGTAAGTTTTCCTAATGGCCAAGAATACTAGTTTGAATTAAAGTACAATTTATTTAAAGACTAAATCTCTGAATAGACTTCCTTTAATTCGCCATATCTTCTTGCTTTGATTTTTCTCCTCAAGCTTTGGGCATGGCCTTCTTTGTGCTTCTAGACTCCAAAAATAATACAAGTGGTCTACAAAAATCGGGCTTTAAACCCTCTATCAGTCGAACTCCACTTCGCATTTTTTCATCTCTTCTTCTTCACTACCGCCACTTCTGTCACGGCAGCTATCATGACAGGAGACAGTTTTCTTCAACCTTTCACTCCAGCTCTGTAGTTATCTTCTGTTCCTCTGCTGCCCTGGGTAGTGCAACGACGGGTACCTGCAAGAATTAACCAAAATCAGCAGCATCTGTGCAAAATTATCCACTTGTGATGTTTATGCAAATTCTATCCTAAAATGCATCTAAACATGCTTGAGTGCATCAATAGTATGGGTAAATGAGGGTTAAAATATAGAACATTTATACACTCAACAGTGTCTCGTCTCTCGTTAGCAGGGTTATATATCTACCGATGAGTGGTGTTGATGGGTTTATACGGTGTACCGAATACTCCACCACGGGTGTCACAACGGTGGAGGGTAGCTCTCGTGTGTGAACCTTGAGATGCCGGTGAGAATGTATGAAGTGTTGGGACAACACTTGTAAATCCGTGTATACGATATGTTGTTTTGAGAAATGGACTTGTCTAATGATCACTTGTAAGCCAATATAATTTATTATGTATCATGAGATGGTTTGTGTTGAATATTGTGATTTACACATATTTTACTCTTTACGCTTTGCATATGGTAGTTATGCGTGGGAAGGCTTAAGTTGATTCATGATACATGTTGTATAAGGTTTATTATGCTGATTTTTTATTAAGGAAAGTGCATGGTTTTAAAGGCATGATGGATTTTAAATGATTTGAGTTAGTTGAAATGATATTTCAATGTGGGCTTAGAAAATGGTTTTAAATGCATTGATGGTGTTTTGTTTTTGAGCACTCCTCACTAAGCCTTTTGTTCTTACGCTCTATTTTGTCCATCAAGTGTAGAGAATTGAGGTTCGGAAGGCAGCGTGGAGCAAGGGATCAAAAGAGACTTCATTCGTGAAAGTATGTTTTGGTTAAGACTATAAGTAATAAGGGCAATGGGGGATTTGTTATGTGTTTGGGAGATATGTGTAAACTCCCTATTTGAGCAAGTTTATAATGTTGTTTTAGACTTGTAATTGGCCTTTGGTATTTGGTTTATGTCATGTTATGATTTTTGGTATCTTGCTTGGCTTGGTTTCTAGGTTGCATACCTATAGATTTTCTTTGATGCATGTTGCTATGAGTTGATGTTGAATATGTCATGTTTGGTTGATGATTGATCTTTAAATATGTTGTGTTTATGTTAGAAGCATGTTTAGGTGGTTTGTGTTGTATCAAAAAGGGAAAAATAGCATTTTTGGGCATTTCAGGCCCAGGGATATCGATACAGTCGAAAGGGTATCGATACAGTATAGTGTATTTTTGGACCCGTATCGATACGGTTGAAGGTGTATCGATACGCCCTTTTGATTCTGGAAAATACTGTATTGATACTCTATCGATACCGTATCAACACGCCCTCACGTATAGATACCCTATGGAGTCGTATTGATACGCCTAGTAGGTAAGTTGGTTATTTTGGTTATCAAAAGTTTTAGATTCTTCTATTTTGGTCCCTGATTGTTATGCATGCAATTGATTGGGTTTGATGATCTTTTAGAGCTGAAATTGGACATGTATGCATGGAACCTGATTAATTAAATATTGGTAAACATGTTTTCAAGTAAATCCTTATAATTTACCAGATTTACAATTTGGTCCCTAAATTCTTGTGATTGCAATTGAATGCCCTATTGGTGTCCGTTTGAGCTGAGATTTGACACAATGGCATGTAATATGACTAATTAAAGGATGGTAACTTAAAATCGAAGGAATCCTCTGTATTTTGCTAAAATTACAAATTGGTCCCTAACACATTTTTAAGCAATCGAATGCCAAATTGTTGCATGTTTGCATTGAAGTCTCTTCCTCTGCAAGTCTGAATCACATAAGATGTTAATGCGCATCTAGACAAGATAAAAGAAAAAAATAGGGTCATTTATTGAGGTAAACCTTTCTGGTTTACTTCAATATTCCCCGTGTGACCCGTTCGGTTCGGTTTCGCGTCTAGACCGGGTCGAGGGGGTTACAGGCCTTAGGCGTATAAATCCTTAGTTTTGATATGACACGTCAGCGTACCGATACAGTGTCTTAAGATTTTTAAAATCTTTGCATTAAATGTTTCGACCGTTGAGTGTCGGTTAAAGCTTCAAAATTCAGTTAACATGTACCGATACAGTTACAACCATTTCGATACGCTTTTATAGAAACAAACTTTCCGTTTCGATACGCCTTGGAAGCATATTGATGCCTTTTTCCCAAGTTTTTTTCCTCAGATTCTAGTGAGTAAAAATCGTACTGATACGGTCCAATCGTTTCGATATAACCCTCATTTTACACAAAGACCATTTCGATACGCCTTCCCACGTATCGATACGCCCATGCATTTACTCTTGCAACGGCTGGTTTCTGTCTTACAGGTATCGATACGGGGCTCCCGTGTAGCGATACGTCCTGCACCATAAGTGCATTTATTGCAAGAAAAATGATCTCCAGCAGCTCTATTTATGATCTCAGCTACCCAAACGGTTAGAAATCAATGAGGGGATATAAAAGCAAGTCTCAAAAGATGCAACAACAACTATTCATCAAGTGAGAAGCATTCAAGCAAAAATCTAACCTCTTTGAACTTTTTAGAGTCAAACCCTTGTACCCAACTTGTGATTTTCCATTGTAATCTTTTATTTCAAGATTGGGAAGAGTTCACTTGTAATTGAGAAATATATAAGCCTATTTAAGAGGTCAATTTAAGTTTTCTAATTATCATTTGTAAAAGAGTGATGTTAATCAAGCTTTGAGTAGAAAGCTTGATTTTCTTGTAACGGTTTCTTCCTAAGCCTAGAAAAGAGGACGAATTCAGTAGTGACTTGTTTGAAAATCCTTAGTGAGAGCTAAGGTAGTGGATGTAGACCTTGTTAGAAGCTTGAACCACTATAAATCTCTTGTCCTTCGTTTTTATTTTTCTTACTTGCTCCCTTAAATTTTTTAATTGCCAATTCACCCCTCTCTTGGCCATTTGGATACGATTGATCATCTCAACACAATTGAAGCTTTTTCAGGGACACACTACCCCATTGCAAACTTGTATTTTTAAAAAGTTTGTGAAATTAAATTTGCATTAAGAAAATGGGTGACTTGTGGAAATAAAGTAATCGAGTAGATGGCATCAAGCATGATTGTGAAATTTGATAAGTATTGGAAAGTTATCAATGTGATATTATCTGTGACATCGATTTTGGATCCTCGGAGAAAACTGGAGTGTGTGTTCGTGACAAGTCGTCGTTAACCGGTCAAAATAAATATAAATAAATCCTCTTTCAAAAATAAAGAAATTGAATAAGTATAGGGAAAGAGGGTCGATCCGCAGGGAGATTAGCTGGAATTGTTGACTTGAATTCGTTGAATCTGAAATCCCAGGAATATCTGAAAGAACAAATAAATAAAAGAAGGGGGTGATATGATTTGTGATGAAGTAATAAAAGAAATATAGAAAAAAGAACTAAAGATAGTAAGAAAAACCAAGGATGTAAATCAGCCTCGAACCAGCTCCTTCAATTCTTTCGATCATTGAAATAGATTTTTATTTCGGGGATCATGTCGGTTACAGTCTACGAGGCCCAACCCGTCGTAACTTGTTCTTCTCTCAAGTAACCAATCCTCCCAAGTCTATCTTCGAAAGACGGTTCTTAAATAAATCAACCACGACTATCGCCGTTAAAGTATTTAGATTAAAGCAGGAAAAACCCGACTCATAAATTGTCTAAAAAAATAGAATCGCTTCTGATTTCATCTTTCCTTAGCGGACCGCCGCTAAGAGTGTTCACAGGAAGTCGAAATTTGCCACAGGCCGATCCTTCCTCCCAACTATGTTTTTAAGCGAATTCAGACCAAAGGGCCCTTTTGATATGAAAAACGTTTAAAAAACTTTAGTAAGGCCGATTGCCAAACTATCTAAGCAGAAAGATAAAAATGATTTCCCCAAAAGTAATTAAGCAAGTTCAATTCTCACGAATCGATTTGACTTGGCTGGTTCTTGGCTTAAGAAATTTAGCTAAGCATGATATTGATTATCATACTTAACTTGTTTTTGGAAAAGCAATCGAAAAACATAAAATAAATGAATTTCGATTAAAACTAAAATGTTTACAAGGATGAAAAGATTCAAAAGCTAGAAGATGATCTTAAGCCTTCACCAAAGGTTGGTATTTATAGGCTTAGATTTACAAAGATAAGAGATAAGAAATAATAATTCAAATTCAAATGTTTAATTAAAATTCAAAAATAAAACTAATATGATAAAAGCTGATAAGTCTGATCGGATTCGTCTTCCGGAACATTCCAGGAGCTTCTAGAAGTTGCCACGTCATTGCCACGTCACTGCTATGTCACTGCCACGTCAGATGCGTCGTGCCTGGTGTCGTGCCCATGATGCCAGTCATGACAGGATAATAAAAAAAACTGCAGAAACGCTCTATTTCTACTGCTATTTCCAGAGTTGGACCCCTGCACAAAATATAATGGAAACAATATGTATTAAGCAGCAAGAAGTCACAAAATTTAGAAAATTAGCAAGTGAAATATGTCATATTTGAGCACTCATCAAATTCCCCCTCACTTGTCTTATACTTGTCCTCAAGTATGTCCGAAATAACATAAACAAAAGATTGCATATCACAAACCATTACAAGCATCAAACAAAATTATAAAGGCTCTAGCACGAAAGGAGGTTCTTGACAGAAACACAATTAACACCAAATAAATTCAAGCAAAGAGCAGCCCTTGTTCCTTTTAATTCCCTATCAAGCATTGATCGAATCGTAGCCTAGTCTTAATCCTCACCAAGATACACTCAAGAGCACTCAAATTGTTTTTAAGGGTAAAACTTGAAGCAGAAACACTCAAAGTCATGCATGAATAAAGGTTTCCATAAGCTTGTAACAAGTTCAAATCTCCACTACTTATTAGAATCGAGGTGCAAAAATCATTAGGTCTTTGATCAAGGTGTAATGTGGGTTTAGATAGAAAGATGGAAAGAAAAGGCAAAATAAGATGATCAATGCAAGAAGTTTCAAACAATAAGCAACGAAGACATTAAAAAGGAGCTAAAAATGGGCAAGCAAAAACACACATTTTTTCTTTCTTTCTTTTCTTTTTTTTATTCTTTTCGAAACTGTTTTTCTTCTTTTTTCTTTCCCCTTTTGTTTTTTCTTTTCCTTTCGAAGCAATTGCTTCCTTTATTCTGTTTTTTTATGCCCTTTATTCGAATTGCAGCTCCTTATTTGCCTAGTAATATAGTTTCTAGCATTTGATCAATCAAAAAGTGGTTAAGCAAGGAAATGGGGTGTAAGGCTAACAAAGGCTCACTAGGCGATGAGAAAGGGTAAATTAAAATGAAAGGGAAGGAAAAGGTTTAAAGCCTAATGCCTAAATCATTTTAAAGCACCTCGTTCTTAGTGTAGTCTCGAATTGTAAGCAAGCCACAAGTTCTAGATTCCTAAAGTTCAGGATGACACTCTCAAGCAAAAGAAACGAGCATAATATTAAGAATGCATGCTCAAGGCTCAAAGTCTCACAAATTAGGCTAATTTTGATTAAGCTAGGCGAGAAATCTAATCAACACAATCCAGAATAATTAAAAGAGAATGCCAAACTGCAGTTTACCCATATCACTTGATTATCAAAAATGCTCCAAGTCAGTCACTCCTAAGTACTAGAGCAAGTATAATATGCTAGATAATCATGAAATGGCAAGAGAAGTTCAACTCAAGTTCAGTCAAAGTCAGACATATTATCAAACAAGCATAGGACAAGTGTTGTCGTACCCTCCCCCTCACTTAAATGAATTGCCCCAATTCAAAATAAAATAGGAAAAATTAAAGCAAAGAGGGGTAAGGGAAACTCCCCGTTATTAACGACGATTGCGGCCACGTCCGCGGCCGCGTCCAGGGCGAAGGTAAGAGAGGATTTCGGAGATGTTGTCTTCTAATGCATGAAGACGGGCAGCAAAGTCCAGAACATCGTGAAAGGGCTGCTCTTGGGGAGGAGGGGAATGAGGGGCACGTGATGCGTTTCGGCGAGTGAAAACCCTCATTGTCCTTGGCGTTAAAACACCCGGTGGATTGAAGAAGGGTGCATCCGGTGTTCCATCGAGTAATCCCATGGAGTCCAAGCAACGCTCATCTAAAGCATCCATAGAAAAAGCGTAAGTGAAATGCTCAATGTCGAAATTAGCTATTCGAGATGCAAGGTGAGTAATGAAAGGACCAAGGATTAAAGGACGATTGTACCGGATGACGATTTTGAACTGGCGGGCTAACCAAAATCCTAGGTTAACCTTCTTACCTGAATGCATGCACCAAAGGAAGAATAGCTCAATCTTACTTAAAGTGGCAGAAGCATCGTTACGTCCAGAAAAGTTGTAGGCAAGGAAACGATGAACATAACGGAGCTCGGGGTCTTGAAGCGCAATAGCCTTAGTAGATCGAGGGTCGAAGGCTATGTCTGTTTGTCCGGATAACTCAAAATAAGCAGCATTCTCATCGAAATCTGCAGGAATCTCAAACAATGCTGTTAGATAATCGGAGTTTGTGACGTTAGTCACAAAACCCATAGCTAAATTAAACTCATTAACAGACATAGCAAAATTTTGACCACATAACCGAAATCTGATAACAGCAGGGGAGTCGGGTGTAATATAACTAGTTTCAGCAAAAGAAAATGTGGAATAGAATTCAAAGACCAACTCATAAAACGTTCCACATTTAATTTCAGAGAAAGCAGTCCATCCGATAGAATCAAAATAATGTGCAACAGAATCAGAGATATTCAAATTGACAATAGTATGATGGGGAACGAATTTGCAAACCCGAAAAGGCCTATGTCGGATACTCTGAAATTGGTCGAGCTGATCGGCAGAGAAGACGAGGTATCCCTTGAGCACTTCTTCTGCTGGTACGGCATAATTACGCCCCCGTCTGTTCCTTTCAGGATTTTCGGTGCCTCCTCTGGGCGGAGAGGGGAAGGATGATGCACTAGAGTGCTCGCCATAATTTGCAGAGGTCTGGTGGTCTTGATGGAAACTGAATCCAGCCGAGAAGTCCTCTGTGTATCCAAAAGAAGGATGGTACATTAGCAACGGCTGAGTAAAAATTGGAGTAGAATTTACCTCAGGATTTTGCTCTGGTTCGGCAGAGGGCATGGAAACGGAGGGGTTTGTGGATTCCCTCTGTTGGGAATGGAACGAATGCTGCCGAGAGGGTGTGGGAGAGTCCATAGTGGGCATTGAATAAAATGACGGCGACGGAGATCGTGGGGATGGCGGACGGCGGCTGGCGCTCGGGCCGGCAACGCTATTGGAATGGTGTGAACGGTGACTGACGGATGGGGAGTGAGGCGGAGGAATCGCGGTCGTCTGGGGAATATGGTTTTCAGCCGGCGGAGTGGTGGCTTGTCGATGACGGCCTCCGCGGCGAGGAGGAGGTGCGGCGGAGGGTTCGGACTCGCTGCTTATTTCCATGAACTGAGGCGGTTGAAAACAGCGTCGTCCGCCGATAACCATCGGTGGTTCTTGGGGTAGGCGGCGGGCTTGTTGCCTTGTACGAGGCATTTTGGGTTGACGGCGGTGGGGGCTTGAAAAATCCGGTTGGGATTTGTTTTGTGTGGTGAGGTGAGTTGTGCTAGGGTTTAGTTGGTCTATGCGGGAGAGAAAGAAAGGAGGCGGGGGGGGGGGGAAATTAGGGAAAGCTGGGTGATGGGGAGAGCCTAACGTGCACCGTTCATTACGCATGCTAAAATGCACCGCGTTTAATGAAACGGTGCACTTTGGTGGGGGCTTGAATTGTCCTGCTCTTGGCCGATAGAAAAGAACCTGTATGAGAGAAAAAAAATTCGATCAGCATATGGAACAAAGAGGAAAAATAAGAAAACTAAAAAAAATGAAAAATAATAAAACAAAAAAAACTAATGGGTTGCCTCCCATTTAGCGCTTTATTTATTGTCGTTAAGCTCGACCAATTCGATGTTCAGGGTCTTGGTTCTTCGAGGATTATTTCCTCAATGTGTTCGATGGGTGCGCTTTCGAATAATGGTTTGAGCCGCTGTCCATTTACTTTAAATCGTGCACCCGAGCTATCTTCGATTTCTACGGCTCCATGAGGAAAGGTATCGACTACGGTAAATGGTCCGCTCCACTTAGACTTAAGTTTTCCTGCAAAAATTTTCAATTTCGAGTTAAATAGGAGAACTTTTTGTCCAATTGAAAAGGATTTAAATGAAATGTGTTTGTCATGAAATGCTTTAGTTTGTTCTTTGTAACGCTGTGCGCTATCGTAAGCGTTCCGACGAATCTCTTCTAGTTCTTGGATATGAAGTTTCCGTGTTTCGCCAACAGCGCTCATTTCCATATTACATTCTTTCACCGCCCAAAACGCTCTATGTTCAAGTTCGACCGGGAGATGACAAGGTTTACCAAAGACAAGGCGGTAAGGTGACATGCCGATAGGTCCTTTGTAGGCGGTCCGATATGCCCATAATGCGTCGACCAACTTCAAGCTCCAATCATTTCGATTGGGTTTTACAATTTTCTCTAGGATTGACTTAATCTCCCTATTTGAAACTTCCGCTTGTCCGTTAGTTTGCGGATGATAAGCCGTTGATATTCGCTGCGTCACGCCATATTTCCTCATCAAGCCCTCGACGAATCGATTGACAAAATGTGTTCCCCTATCACAAATAATCGCCCTTGGAGTTCTGAATCTGGAAAAAATAAATTCACGCAAGAAGTTAGTCGTGGTTCTCGCATCATTCTCACGGGTGGCTTTCGCCTCAACCCATTTCGAAACGTAATCGACTGCTAGAATAATATAAAGATTTCCATAGGATGAAATAAAAGGTCCCATATAGTCGAGTCCCCACACGTCGAATACTTCGCATATATGGATTGGATTTAACGGCATTTCGCTTCGACGGCTTAGGTTCCCAACCCGTTGGCATCTGTCACATGATTTGCAAAAATTGTAAGTATCTTTAAATAAGGTAGGCCAAAAGAATCCGCACTCGAGAATTTTGTGCGCAGTTCGCTTAGGGCCAAAATGTCCGCCACAAGCGTAAGAATGACAAAATTTAAGTATAGAGGTTACCTCGCTATTACTTACGCAACGACGAATTATTTGATCAGAACACAATTTCCACAAATATGGATCATCCCATATATAATATCTAGCATCTCTTTTAATACGTTTAATCGCAGATTGAGGCAAATTGTTAGGAACCTTACCAGTGGCTAAGAAATTCGCCAAATCGGCAAACCAAGGGAATGTTACCTTAACTTCCATTAGCGATTCATCCGGGAATTCATCTCGTAGAGGGAGTTCGGTTGGTGATGTTGCTAAACGGCTTAGGTGATCCGCCACCAAATTCTCGTTGTCTTTCTTGTCTTTGATTTGGATGTCAAACTCTTGTAACAAGAGTATCCATCTAATCAAACGAGGTTTCGCGTCTTTTTTGTTGATCAAATACTTCAATGCTGCATGATCAGAAAAAATCAGAATTTTAGTTCCTAATAAATAAGGGCGAAACTTATCTAATGCAAAAATGACAGCAAAAAACTCCTTTTCCGTTGTAGAATAATTTCGTTGTGCCGAATCAAGAGTTCGAGAGGCATAAGCGATAACATGCGGTCCGTCTTTGGATCTTTGTCCAAGCACTGCGCCTACACTTAGATCGGAGGCGTCGCACATGATTTCGAAGGGCAGCGACCAATCCGGGGGTTGCACTATTGGAGCGGAAATAAGTCGTGCTTTTAGTTCATCAAATGATTCTTTACAAGCTTTGTCCACATCGAATGGTGCATCTTTTTGTAATAGGCGACAAAGTGGTTGTGCGAGTTTAGAAAAATCCTTTATGAAGCGTCGATAGAATCCTGCATGACCAAGAAAACTTCGAACTTCCCTCACCGAAGTGGGGTATGGAAGTGAGCGAATAATATCTACTTTAGATTTATCAACGGCTATTCCTTGGGCAGAAACCACATGACCGAGAACTAATCCCTTACTTACCATGAAGTGACACTTCTCATAATTTAAAACCAAATTATACTCAATGCATCGATTAAGCACATATGAAAGATTAGAGAGACATTTAGAAAACGAATTGCCGTAAACGGTGAAATCATCCATAAATACCTCTATACCTCGCTCGGTGTGATCGGAAAAAATGCTTAGCATACAGCGTTGGAAAGTGGCTGGCGCGTTGCACAGCCCGAAAGGCATTCGCCTATATGCAAATGTGCCAAATGGACAAGTAAATGTGGTTTTTTCTTGATCTTCGGGTGCTACCGGTACCTGAAAAAATCCAGAGAATCCGTCAAGACAGCAATAATGTGTTTTTCCAGCAAGTCTTTCGATCATTTGATCGATGAATGGTAAAGGGAAATGGTCTTTTCGAGTTTGGGAATTAAGTTTCCTGTAATCGATACACATTCGCCATCCGTTTTGAACTCTTTTTGGAACCTTCTCACCTTCATCATTTTCGACAACAGTTATTCCCGTTTTCTTAGGTACAACATGAATTGGACTAACCCACTTACTGTCAGAAATTGCATAGATGATGTCGGCATCTAACAATTTTTGTATTTCTTGTCTTACCACATCCATCATTGGTTGGTTTAGTCGACGTTGCCCCTCTCGGATAGGTTTTGCGTCATCCTCCAACTTTATTTTGTGCATGCACGTGGAGGGACTCAAGCCTTTGATATCGGCTAATGTCCACCCAATTGCTTCTCTATGGATGATTAGCGTAGCAATTAACTCCTCCTCTTGTTGTGACGACAATTCGTTTGATATGATGACGGGTAGAGTTTCTTTGTCGCCCAAGTATGCATACTTCAAGTGTGGTGGGAGTCGTTTCAATTCTAATTGAGGTGCCTGCAAAATTGAGGGAAGCGGTTTAGATTGTGAAGGAGTTAATCGAATTTCAGAAATTAAAGAGAGGGTAGAAATTGATTCGCCTAAGTCGTCATCATTGAGATCTTCCAATTCCCTACAAAAATCATGAAATAAATCAGTTCTGATAAAGTCATTAGCCAGAGGATCTATAATATCAATAAAATTAAGGCTTTCGACAGAATCAGGATATTTCATAACTTTATACATATCAAATTTAACCACTTCCCCATCAAATTCCATAGTTAAGATGTCGTCGCGGACACCGATCTTTGTATGCGCGGTTGATAGGAAAGGTCGGCCAAGCAAGATTTCAGATCCGTTGTTACTGCGATCATTTTCCATGTCAATTATATAAAAATCAGCAGGGAAAATAAGATCTTTTACCTGTACCAACATATTTTCTAGTACTCCCTCGGGGTAGATAACCGATCGATCAGCTAGTTGAACCGTTACTCGTGTTTCCTTCAAAGGTTCAGTCGAAATTTTGTTGTAGACGCTTAACGGCATGACGTTGATAGATGCGCCTAAATCGCACATCGCTCTTTTTATCCCAGCATTCCCAATTTTACAAGGAATTGCAAACATACCTTGATCTTTGTACTTTGGCGACAAAGGTCTTTGAAGAATAGCCGAAACGTTCTCACCAAGGTTAACCCTTTCATTCCCCGACAATTTTCTTCGGTTTGTACAAAGATCTTTCAAAAACTTTGCATATTTGGGAATCTTCCTAATGACGTCCAAGAGTGGAATGTTAATTTCTACCTTTTTGAACACTTCCATTATTTCCTTTTCTTCCTCCTTCTTGTCCTTTTTCGCTAGTCTTCCTGGAAAAGGTGGAACGGGTTCGTAAGTAGAAATAGGAATTTTAGAATTGATGTTACCTGAAGTGGAAGGAGGCTTGTCCTTTTCGTGTTCCGAGGAGCTCTCGGATTTTTGCTTGTCCTTTTTCGGTGGTTCAGGTGCTATCACGGTTCCACTTCGTAAAGTGATTTCGCTCACATTTTCCCTTGGATTGACTTCGGTTTGCGATGGTAATTTTCCTTGAGATTCTAGTCGCCCTATTGTTTGTGCTAGCTGACTGACTTGTTTGTCTAGTTCCTGAAGGTGAGATTGCATTTGGTTTTGGAACTTTTCTTGTGAAACGGCTAATCTTTCAACAATAGATTCAAGGGAAGATTTCTGGGGGGTTTGGTAGGGAGGTTGTCTAGCTTGAAAATTTGGATTCCTATTACCATAACTAAGGTTAGGATGATCTCTCCACCCATGGTTGAATGTGTTGCTTTGCGGATTGTAGGGTCTTTGGGGAGGTCCGGGAAAATTGTTCAAGGCGTTGACTTGGGCATTAGTCGTTTCCCTCAACATTGGGCATAGATCGGTGGCGTGATCGTGCATAGTACAAATCCCGCATGCCTTAGCAACTCCTATTTCTCCTGAAACAAGTGAATGCACAATATTAGTCAAATTATCAATCTTGTTTTCTAATGTAATTGTGCTTACTGAATGAACCCGTCGACTGGGTTCATTTGTAGAACCAAATTGTTGTGAATTCGCAGCCATTGTAGAAATTAACGTCCTTGCTGCAGTAGGAGTCATGTTGACGAGTGCGCCGCCGCTTGCGGCATCTACCATTTTTTTGCCCATCGGTAACATTCCTTCGTAAAGATATTGAAGGAGAGTCTGTTCGGATAAGCCATGTTGCGGACAGCTTGCACATAGCTTCTTGAACCTTTCCCAATAATCATATAAGGATTCTTCATGCATTTGTTGGATGCTCAATATGTTTCGCCTAATTTCTGTTGCTTTGGCTGCAGGGAAATACCTATCAAGGAAAACACGAGAAAGGTCAGACCATGTATTAATTGAATTCGGAGGTAAATAAAATAACCATTCTTTAGCCGTTCCGGCTAAGGAAAAAGGAAAAGCCCTTAGTTTTATTTGGTCCTCCGAGACCCCTTGTGGTTTCATGCTGCTGCACACCATATGGAATTCGGCTAAATGCTTGTGCGGGCTTTCGGTAGGTAAACCGTTAAAGGTAGGGAGTAGATGAATTAATCCCGTTTTGAGCTGAAAGGGAGTGTCGCCTTGAGGAAAAGCGATGCAAAGGGGTTGTTGCACAGTAGGGGCTGCGTTCAGCTCGCGAATTGTTTGATCCGCCATCGGCTCTGGTTCTTGTGTAGGTTCGTCGATTGGTGTGGTTTCGGAAGTGGACTCTTGTTCGGGTCGTCGTGTGCTTTGTTGTTTCTTTCGTCGCAGTGTTTCGCCGTGAGTTCTACGAGTGCTGGCTTCAATTTCCGGGTTATATGGAGCTAAAGTACCCGGATTCTTCCTGGTCATAAAAATAAAACCAAATCAGTCAAAAATTGCCGAAATTAAATCTCCCTGGCAACGGCGCCAATTTTGACAAGTCGTCGTTAACCGGTCAAAATAAATATAAATAAATCCTCTTTCAAAAATAAAGAAATTGAATAAGTATAGGGAAAGAGGGTCGATCCGCAGGGAGATTAGCTAGAATTGTTGACTTGAATTCGTTGAATCTGAAATCCCAGGAATATCTGAAAGAACAAATAAATAAAAGAAGGGGGGTGATATGATTTGTGATGAAGTAATAAAAGAACTATAGAAAAAAGAACTAAAGATAGTAAGAAAAACCAAGGATGTAAATCAGCCTCGAACCAGCTCCTTCAATTCTTTCGATCATTGAAATAGATTTTTATTTCGGGGATCATGTCGGTTACAGTCTACGAGGCCCAACCCGTCGTAACTTGTTCTTCTCTCAAGTAACCAATCCTCCCAAGTCTATCTTCGAAAGACGGTTCTTAAATAAATCAACCACGACTATCGCCGTTAAAGTATTTAGATTAAAGCAGGAAAAACCCGACTCAGAAATTGTCTAAAAAAATAGAATCGCTTCTGATTTCATCTTTCCTTAGCGGACCGCCGCTAAGAGTGTTCACAGGAAGTCGAAATTTGCCACAGGCCGATCCTTCATCCCAACTATGTTTTTAAGCGAATTCAGACCAAAGGGCCCTTTTGATATGAAAAACGTTTAAAAAACTTTAGTAAGACCGATTGCCAAACTATCTAAGCAGAAAGATAAAAATGATTTCCCCAAAAGTAATTAAGCAAGTTCAATTCTCACGAATCGAATTGACTTGGCTGGTTCTTGGCTTAAGAAATTTAGCTAAGCATGATATTGATTATCATACTTAACTTGTTTTTGGAAAAGCAATCGAAAAACATAAAATAAATGAAACAAGGAAATAAATGAATTTCGATTAAAACTAAAATGTTTACAAGGATGAAAAGATTCAAAAGCTAGAAGATGATCTTAAGCCTTCACCAAAGGTTGGTATTTATAGGCTTAGATTTACAAAGATAAGAGATAAGAAATAATAATTCAAATTCAAATGTTTAATTAAAATTCAAAAATAAAACTAATATGATAAAAGCTGATAAGTCTGATCGGATTCGTCTTCCGGAACATTCCAGGAGCTTCTAGAAGTTGCCACGTCATTGCCACGTCACTGCTATGTCACTGCCACGTCAGATGCGTCGTGCCTGGTGTCGTGCCCATGATGTCAGTCATGACAGGATAATAAAAAAAACTGCAAAAACGCTCTATTTCTACTGCTATTTCCAGAGTTGGACCCCTGCACAAAATATAATGGAAACAATATGTATTAAGCAGCAAGAAGTCACAAAACTTAGAAAATTAGCAAGTGAAATATGTCATATTTGAGCACTCATCAGTTCGTATTTTAGCATTCTCTTTGGTGATGGTGGGAAACTTGAATGTGATAGAGCGAAAGAAGTACTGGTTGAACTGGTTGATGACTATGAAAAAAAGTGGTTGATCGAGAACCTTTTTTGTTTCACTTTCATCTTTTGCAAATGATAATGGTAAGAGATCATTAGTTGATATTGATGATATTAAGGGATTATGGGATAAACATATTTTACAACAACTATTGAAAAGACCTCGTAAGTGTGAGGTAGAGACATACTTAGAGGAGCAACGAATTGTTGTAGATGATGAAAAATTTAATTTTTTAGCTTGATGGGATGTCGAGTTAAGTAAGTTTCCCACCTTTCTAAAATTTCTAGAGATCTTCTTGCGGTGTCAATTTTTAATGTAGCCTCGGAGAGTGCATTTAACAAAAGTGGTAGAGTTGTTGGTTCTCATTGTAGTAGACTTTATCTAAATACTGTAAAAGCGTTAATGTGTCCTTAAAGTTAAAGGCTTGCTCAATTTAAAGGTAATAATATTCAAATTTAATAAATTAGTAGTTTTGAATTATTCATTACTTTATTATTTTTATTGTTATTTGTTTGTTTTAGATACTACATCTGATGGTGATCTTCAACGTGAATCTATTTATGAGGATGAAGATGTAAAACTTGGAGATGAATCACTAGAGTAATTGCTAATTAAGTTTATATATAATTAATATTTTTAAATAATTAATATGTTTTACAATTCCATTTATGTGTTTCTCTTATTATATAAGTTTTTGTTGAGCATTAGTGAAACCATAGAAGCTTTATAGTTATAAATTATTTTTTTTATGATAAATGTTGAAGGTTGAACATTTTGATTATATTTTTAATTTGTTTCATCTTGGATTGTAATATTTATTAGATATTTTATAATTGTGATTTGAAAAGTAGTTATGTTAGTAGACTAGTAAGACAATAGTTATAGTAGTTTATGTAAGAATAATTTATTTGTTGAGTTTTTTAGTTGAAGTTTGAGTTGTTACTTTAATTTATTTTATATTGGATTGTAATATTTGTTGAGATTTGTTTGTGCTATTAGTTTAAATATATTTATTCGATAAAAATTATTTTTTATTTAAAAATATATGTTTGAGTTGTTACTTTAAAAAAGGGGGGATTAATTGGATTTAGACTTTTAAATTTGAATTTAGATTTTAGATATTTTATTGGATCAATCTCAAATTTATGTAATCCGACTTGAAATTGAACTTAAATTTTTTTAGGTCCGATATTAATTGGATTGAAATTTATAAAGCTTTATCCATTGCCATCCCTATCCACAGTCGAAGAAAACAATTTAGGGTAACAAGTTTGAAATTTTAAGAATTTTAGAATTTTTTAAAAAAGATTTTAGGGTTGTTTTAAATATTAAGAAATAAATTCTGTACTATTTTATTTGGGTAATAAATTTTGTAACAATCATTACAGAAGGAAAAAACCTTTAGAATGATATTGTAATAAAACATTAAACATATTTTTTATCAAAATTAAACACATATTTTAATAATAAAAAAACATTAGACGTCTATAAAAAAACTATAATTTAAACATTTATTTTTAATTAAGCCAACATAGAAATACATATGTTTTCGGAGTTGATAGAACTGTAGGTATAATGGTGGGTAACTTAGCAAGCTGAAATTAAAATGGCTTTCAAATTATTGGACGCTATTGAACTTTGACTTCAATAGTTTCAAATCTTTGCTTTGTCCTGAAACCGAGACTATGCAGTTGAGTAAAATTTCATTAAGAAAAAAAAATATATTAAAATTTCAAATTTTCAAATACAAAGATAAACTATATCATAGTCATGAAATTATTACCACTTTTCTCCTTTGGTTATTAAACTAGTTTTTAAACAAAAAGATGAGTTTACCACGTGCGACGAACATCGATAAACACCACTAATGATGAACACCGATGAACACCATTAAATTAATTAATAAAGATTTAAAATTTCAAGGACTCGTCATATAATTAATAATTATTTAAAAAAAATCAATTAAATTATTTTTATATATATTAAAATTTTATTTTTTAATAAGGGTAAACTATATATTTAGTACCTCATCTATTTTTGTATTTTTATTGAACCCTCATTATTTAAATATTATTTAATTTGACCCTATTCTTTATAAAAAAGTAACTTAACCCTTAACCCTCGACCTAAAACCATAAACTATTAAACCTTAAACTCTTAAACCTATACCTAAACCATATACCATTAAAAATAATTTCATCATTATCGATTCAATTCAATTCAATGAATGGTTGAATTCTCCTAAAAAAATCAATTGAATTATTTTTTTATATATATCAAAATTAATTAAAATTGAATCTCCTAGAACAGACAAAGAAAAAAAAATCACAAATTATATCCAAATAATTCAAGGAATTAATCACAAATTAATTAACACTAGTGGTAAATCCTAGACTGAAAGTTCGTCCGAATAATTCAAGATTCGATTCGATCATATCTGAGTTAATTACAAGTTATCATTTAAAAAAATAAATTTTATAAAAGTTTAGAATTCGAGATCAAAATCGATCCAAACCTGAAATTAATTATATCCAAAAACCTGACAAAGAAACTCAAATTTATAATTAAAAAGTGAAAATCACAAATTTAACATATAACATTATTTAAAATAAAAACAAACTACAATTATTCAATGAATTAACACTAGTGTTAATTCTAGCAGATTCGAGTTTAATTAATTTCGATGTATATAAAAATAGTTTAATTGAATTTTTTAAGAGAATTTAACAATTCATTGAATTAAATTGAATCGATGATGGTGAAATTATTTTTATTAGTATATGGTTTAGGGTATAGGTTTAAGAGTTTAAGGTTTAATAGTTTAGGATTTTAGGTTGAGGTTATAAAGAATAGGGTCAAATTAAAATAATATTTAAATAATGTGAGTTCAATAGAAATACAAAAATAGGTGAGGTACTAAATATATAGTTTACCCTTATTAAAAAAAATAAAATTTTAATATATAAAAATAATTTAATTAATTTTTTTTAAATAATTATTAATTCTATGATGGGTCCTTGAAATTTTAAATCTTTATTAATTAATTTAATGGTGTTCATCGGTGTTCATCATTAGTGGTGTTCATCAATGTTCGTCGCCCGTTGTAGAATTTTCCTAAACAAAATCATCATTAAGGTTACATTTTTTCTATTTTCATAACCAGCTATTCTTATGTCATTTTCCCTCTCCACGTCGGCAGCCATCATATATCAGTTTTTAATAATTTTATTTAACCAATAAGGAGGTGACATGTGCACCAAATTTCATAAAACAAATGGATGTAACACTTAAATAAGTCAACTTCAATGAGACTATCTTGAGTATAAATGTAAATAAACTTTTAAGTTTGGACTCAGGCTAGCATGCATTTTTGCACCAATGGGTAAAAGATAATCTTGCATAAGAAAGGAAACATCCAACACAATAATGTCTACAGTGACTAACCCAAATTTCCAAGCACATGCTAGAAAAACTCACCTGCTAATTCTTCCATTCTCAAATATCCATAGGGGCCACACCTTCGCCAGCAGCAGCACCCTGCTCAGGCTCAGGCTCGGCTGATGCCTCCTGTCCTGCAGCAGCATCAGGAGCTTCTTGCTCTCCCACAATCTCGAAGGCATCAATCATTTGTTGTACAGTTGCCTGATCCAAAATATGGAACGGCTCTCCAACCCCTACCACAGCAATCGTACATACAGAGCTTTTTAGGGTTTCTCCTTGCAGGGTCTCCCTTATTGCCATAATAGCATCCTTCACCAGATCATCCCGTGATGCATCTGTAAAGTTCTCAAACTTGCGCTCCAAGTATGTTTTTGCAGCTTGTGAGCGTGATCCAATGGCAAAAGCCTGGTACTCGAAGTAATTCCCACTTGGGCAGTTGTAATATAAGTGAGCTCCAGATTCATCCAAACCAGCTACCAACAAACCCACGCCATACGGTCGTTTCCAAGAGCGTTGGGTGCAGACCTGGTGCGAAAAACACAAGCATTTTCTCCTTTTCAATTATACAAACAAATAACAGTGTTGTGCTAGTTCTAAAGAGTGTTGATTTAACTTTCAAGAAATCCGGTAGGTTTGGTGTTCCACAAGAAAAAGAGTTTTAATTGGGGTTACAAATAAACACAAGAAAACAGAAGTTAGCTACATAATGCCAGCACTGAAGATACACAAATAATAATAGACATTCAAATATGTAACTGAATAAAGAATATGCTCCTATTACTTTTCGCAAATATACAAAAATTTGAGCAGCGAATTGAATAAGCAGAAAACAGTAAGGAAAAGAAACAAAAGAGCAACTTCAAAGACTTACAAGTAACTATCAAAGTGGCATCAGAAAACAGAGATCATATACCAAACTTATTGTAACTAACCGAACCTCAAAGACTTCACATCATTTAATGCAATAGCACTAACAATCTCACCTCTAATATCAATAGAGTATGAAGTTGTCATGAGTTCTAGGAAAAATGCTACTTGATCACATAACACCAGCCACCGCTAAACATAAGCACACGGATGACATTCGATTAAAAAGTCATTGGCAGGCACCCATAAGAACATTCTTTTCAAACCATCCTTTTTATTTCACTAGCCAGCTTTGCACAATGAAGTTTTTGGTCATTAAAAAAGAGCGAATATAGGCTTTTTTCCCCAGGTCACTTGATGGCAAGATACACTCAACCTCTTATCCACAACATCCAAGTATTGCTAACTCAATTATGGAATACAAAAACCATAAGATTGAATTCCTCAGTTGTAAATATTTTTTATTTGCATGATATTAATCCTCTAATATCCATTTCATTTTCATCTATTCCGTAAAGGACATTCGATTATCATTTTACATTATAAATCATCTACCACTTCAGCAAGAATGCAATTGGATAATGCTATTTCCTTATAGTTTGTAAATTACTTAATCTATCATTCTTTTTTCTACCATAGCCTTCTATGTGAGGTAATTTCCATTCAGAGCAGTTTTGTGGAAGCCAATAACTATTTTGGGCTTCAATTTTTGAAGGATTATTTGTTCCAAAGCATTACTCGAACACTACCTGTCAAGACTTCAGCAGACCCATTTAAGGTTTAAAACATCAAAGAATTTACCATTTTTTTAAAATCCCTAAATCAACATCACCAAGTTAAACTACACTAAAGGATGGGGATTTAATTGAGAAATTAAAGACCTGGGCTTTATCGGCGAGTTGGACGACGAGTCTGCCCACAGGAAGCGGCGACTCGTACGTGAAGCTGTAGTTGATACACTCATTTCGCATGTACCGAGAGAGGACGCGGCCGTCAGCAGTGAGACCGGCGATGGCGACGCCGATGTGGTCGTCAACTTTGAAGATCTTCTTCTGGTGAGAAGACAACTCGGAGTTAGCCTTGTTGACGCAACCCAATACAATATGGGTCTTGGATCGGAGTCCGATCGCAGCGGAGCCTTGTTTCACGGCCTCCATGGCGTATTCCACTTGGAACAAGCGCCCCGCCGGGCTCCATGTAGTGACGTCGGTATCGTACTGGTTCCTGAACATTTTGCACTAAGAAACCGTCCTGATTTGGTATTTGCTTCCACCAAGAAACTTGCTTTCCCCCTCTATTTCTCCTTTCCTCGACGGTAATTTAAAGAGGGGTTTTCTTCTTTTCTTCTTCTTCAAGACAGAGAGAGAAAAGAGAACAACCCGTAATAAGGAAAAAGAGGCCCTTTACAAGGTTTGGGTCTGCTTGGGTCACTGCTAGGCCTTCTTGGCATTGAATAACTGGGCTAGTAATTGCAGTTTGTTTTGGGTTTAGTTAATTTGTATTTCAAACTTTCGACTTATATTTTGTTTGAACAAATTTTTATGAATTATTATTTTATACATTGGCGTTGAAATTTTTTTTCCACAAGCGAAATTATTTAAGAATTTAAGGCTTAGAGGATATGGGCCTAGGTTGCAAGCTTTAGAATTTATAGGTAATTTTGTAATTTTGGATTTTAGGTTAAGGTTTTAAGATTTCGGGATTAGAATATTAGATTCTTAATGAAAGAAATGAAAATTAGTGGATGGGCGATGTAGTATTTGTGTTTGATGGTGGCAGAGATTCAGGATTAGATCAAAATTCAAAAGGTTTTTGATGAAAATTAGTCTCATAAAGTAAATCACTTTCTCAGAAAAAGAGGCCTGTTTAGATCCATTTCAGTGATTGCTTTTCCTTTTTCTTCTTTAGTTGGAGCTTGCTAAGATTCATGTTACTTATAATTATCACATCTCAGGATAATAGGCTGCAATCTTTCCACATCATCATCATCGTCTCTAATGTGCAATTCCGTCCGGTCGTTACTTTTGATGATGATATAATATTTACACATGATTTTTGTCAGATGATGTAATAATCATGTAAAAAGTCATTAAAAATGTAAGGATGCATGATTAAACAATTAATAAAAAATATTTAAATTATACGATAATTTTAAATTTTTATCGCACCTACAAACACCCGTTTCCTTCCATCTCTAGTATCCGTAATGCTCATACTTTTGGTCGAACGTATTTCTCCGAATAGTTTAACTTTGATCGAACGGTTATATAGTTTCTAAACAAAAATCAGATGTCTTTAAGTATGTCTATTTTTAAGTCTTACACTAAAAAATATTAAAAAAATAAAATTTAAACTCTAACTCTAAATTTTAAATTCTAAACCCTAAACTTTACGCCCTAAAATATTCCTTACCCTTAATTTTTTAAACACTAATCATAAACCTAAAATTCGTTTTTAAAAAATGAAAGCATCAAAAAGGACATAGAGGTAAGGGGCATGAAATTTCCATCCATAGTTTCTTTTGCAATGTAATGAAATTTTGGTGTTACTTTCTTTTAAAAAAAGATTCATGTTTTTTTATACTTTATTTTTATATCGTTTTTAATTTTATTTTATACTTTATTTTTATATCAAAAAGAAAGTATTGATTGAAAGAAAAAGAGTAAAAGAAATGGGAACCAATGGAATGACCTACCTTTCTCTCTTTTCTTCGAGAAATTATATCATGAGTGATTCCCATCACGTCATTCATAGGACCAACCACTAGAAACCACCCACTTCATCAATTTTTTCCATGTCATTAATTTAATAATAAAATAACTTCCAAAAAACAGTTTTTAAAATGATATGGGAAAACTTTAGTGAAGATTCATTGGTTGGAAAAAATGACATGGAAAAATCATGGTGAAATGGGTGGTTTTCATTGGTTGGTCCCATGGATGACGTGGTGGGAATTACCCATAATATAATTTTTCCTTTTCTTCCTAGAAATTATATGTAATTTTATAGTGCCTCTATTTATGTTCTTATTTAATTTTTTAGAGTTAAGACATAAAAAGTGACACCGAAAAAAGATTGATAATTTTTATTTCTATATAGCTCTTTAAATAAAGGCTTAAATATAGCTTTGGTACCTAAACTATACACATTCTCCCAAGTTGGTACCTAATTTTTTTTTCTCTCAAGTTGGTATTTGAACTATACACTTTCTCCCAACGTGGTACCTAAAGAACTTTTCCTCCCAAGTTGGCACCCAAACTTTAATTCCATCCACTATTTTAATACTTTTATTAATAGTTTTAGTCCCCAAAACTTATACATTCAATCAATTTAGTCATAATTCAAAATAATTTAATAAATTTAACATTTCATATTTTAAATTTCATCAATTTAATCATTTTTGTGAGAATATCAAATCAAGCGAGTCCATCGGATCAAAGCAACAATTGGATAACTGAATTCTATCAACAAGTTATGTTTAAACTTTTATTATACCAAGAAAGTAATATAGCATTTTTTAGAGAAAAACAAACAATTTAGGTGAATAACACATAGTAAATTGATAGAATTTTAAATATAAAGAGTTATATTTATTGAATTGTTTCAAATTAGGACCAAATTGATAGAATGTATAAATTTTGGTACCAACTTGGGATAAAAGTGTCTAGTTCAGGTACCAACTTGGGAGCAAAAATTCTTTAGGTACCAAGCTGGGAGAAAATGTATAGTTCAAGTACCAATATAGGAGAAAATTTTCTTCAGGTACCAACTTGGGAGAATCTATCTAGTTTAGGTACCAAATGTATATTTAAGCCTTAAATAAATGAAAAAAATAAACAAAGGAGTAGCCTAACTTAACATGTGCGAATATATTTATATATACTTCTTTAAATAACATGAAACTTAAAATTAACATGATTTTGAGTAAATACATTTGGTCAGTTGGTTAAGTTGTTCATCTTTATTTTTTTTCGTATTCTTTCACATTTGGTTGATGCTTAGATCACTATTTTTGAAGGAGGGTAACAAGAAAGTTAGAAGCTGGTGTCATCGGTTTGCTTGACTGGTCAGTGATCAGTTTTTGGCCTAACAATCTTGACCCTTCGGTGCGCATATTCAAAGTTCAGTAGTCCGTTAATAGTCACATGTTGGCTGTTCTGTCATATAATTTACTCTTGTAATAGCAGTTTATCATACTAATTGCTTTGGCCCTCCTGGGTTCTAGATTAGTTTGAACCAAAGACTTGCTTATCTACAGGGGAATAACTGATTTAAATATAGAAATTATGACATTTAAGAAACACGAGCCACACTGGCGAAGTGGATATATGACAAGAATTCTGGATATGCTAGAATTTTATGTCAAGGATGTGAATTTTAAAAGTTACATAATTAAAATTTAAAGAGCGTAAGTTTTTTAGAAATTATATTAAGGGGTTTAAAATTATAAAATTATAAGAATGCGAAATTAAATTGTTAGTATAAATGTAAAAAGTTACTTAAATTATATGAAAATTTAAAACTTTCAAGAGTAAGATCAGATGAACACTCCTTCACCTTTAGTGGCAATAAATTACAAAGACAAAAATTATGCAAACCCAGAAAGTGAAGTAAGGGGTTTGTTCCTTTTTGCAAATGCCACTTTAATTTATGATTATGGGGGCACAGGCCACAGTGTTAGGATATTTAGGAGGGAAAGAAGTATATGTATAGATATAAAAGCAACGAAAGGGGGAAAGATAAGAGGCACGATATCCGTGGGTCATGGCTTCAATTTTCAAATGCCAAAATCATCTTCAATTATAGGATGAAACAGTGAAAAGTTATCAATAATTTGGATCTTTACTAAACCTAATTATTGAGGTGAGCATGGATGGACTCTGAGGGGTTGGAGAGGGTAATCACCCTCTTAAAAATTTAAAATTCATATATGATTTAGAATTTTTTTAAAAATTTTCTATGTATTTTACATTGAAAATCTATTTTCGTCCCTCCTAAAATTTTATAAGTCTCCCCTTAAAATTTTATAGGTTCGTCATCCTAATATAAAATTATGCATCCATCCCTGAAGGTGAGCCCGCTTTCCTCCTATCTATTTTCGAACAAAAAAATTCTATTTTTTTGTTCATATTTATGTTCCAATACTAAAAAAATTAACTCTACACTCTAATACTAATTTTAACTCAAAATTTAAACCCTAAATTTAATTCTTAAACTCTAAACCTTATTTTTTAAAATATTAGATAATACATAATAACCCTATTTCCAACGTTCAAAACAAAGTCTAAACTTCCTCAAAAAAAAAACAAAGTCTAAACCTTTAAGATTTTATTTTTTTTCATAATTCATGGGAATGATAACTGAACTTTTAATAGGGTTTGACATCTACACAATATTGTGGGCAGTGAGTACTGAGTAATTTCACACATTTGAAGCCCAAGCAAGGGCAGCAATGTGGAAAGGTGGAGATCATTATCATGACTGTGAAAATGATGCAAGTGGGAGAGATATTTAAGTCCAAAATGGGAGGACAAAGATGTAACTCCAACACAAATATCAGCAACAAGTAAACCCTTGAAATGGCAAAACTCACCTAAGCCTGGCCATCAGACAAACCAAGATTGGGGCCAATAGGGGAAGGGGGAGGGTCCCATTGATTCCTTGGTTAAAGGGTTCTCCCATGCCTCTCTCCTCTCATGTGATTTCTTTTTGTTCCAAACAACTAACATCTCATGTGAATCAAAAGGGATTGGTTTCCCAAATAATTGCTTTTTATTATGATGTAATGTCAAAATATATTTTTAATGTTTTATTGAATGGTTATTTTTAAAAAATATTTTAGTTTTAAATATTTTACTTTGTGAATGAAATATTGGTATTAAAGTACTTAAAAAATAAACGTCAAAATAATTATCATGTGAAATATTAAGAGCATTTTACCATTATACCTTTTAGTATTAAATACTTTTTTCTTATTATTAATCTTTCAATTTCAAGACTAAAATGATTAAGTTAGACAAAATGTCATTTTTTTTAAAAAATAGTCGAAGTTAGAAATTATTTAAAAAATTTAACGTTTTCTATAGTGGCAATGGGAGTCGTCACCAGCTACAGACGACATCCATGGGTGGGATTAGAAGCCCGTCAGCAATTGTCCATTTTTTTTTGCATTTGAGACTAAAATAAAAAATTTAAAATTATAAAGATTAAAATGACAACACACAAAAATACTTAAACCAAAATGTATTTTTCCTTTTTATTTAAACAATGTGTTTCCCTTAAAATTTATGGCAAAAGCAAAGTGAAGATAAAACTTTCACACAAAGATTTATAGTGGTTTGATTTCTTAATCAAGTCTACATTCACTACCGTAGCTATCCACACTAAAATTTTTCCACAAATTTACTAATTTATTTACTTTTAAGGACAAAAGGGGTTTAGAATTTATGAAGTATACTTTAAATATAGGGTTTAGGGTTTAGAGGTTAGAGTTTATGTTTTAAAATAATATGTTAGGGATTTTATGTTTTAACGTGTAAACCCCAAATTTTAACCATAAACTCAAATTCAAACCACAATCCATAAATTATAAACCATTATACCTAAACCTCTAAGCTATAAACCATAATTAAATCTCTAACTCTTAAAATTAGGGCGCTTGTAGAAATAAAAAGTTTCTACGACTAGTGCATGATGTAATTACCAAAAAAGTTTTATATCTTTTCATGTCAAATTTTAGAGAGAATTTATTTTAAATTTTATATATTTTATGGAACAAGTACAATTGTTAAATAATCATTTATTAATTAATTTTATAATTTTTATTATAATTTAAGTTAATATGTTTAACTTTAAAAATTTGAATATCAATTAAATATATTTTTTAATTTGTACCATCAAGTCTAAAATAATGACTATTTAGGTAAAATTGCTGAGATAGTGATAAGAAAAAAAAAGAATGACTTGAATAGGGTGCATGAAAAATTATTTCATGAAGTAGGGATGATGCTACAGTAATAAACGTTGTCTCTTCCAAACGATTTTAAAAAAGCATAGAGAATGAGAAGACGATTTTAGGGGGAAATGTTTATTGGCTTAATGCACAGAATAGACCCTAAAGTTTATCACTTTTCCCAACTTGGTACTTAACGTTTCATTTGGGACGTTAAGCCCCCTATCGTTTTCACCGTTATCCTATTTTGCCCCAAACCGTTATTTTTGCCGTTACAAAAAAGTTTTCAACCGTTAAAAAAAATTTCAACCAATAAGATCGCGCCACGTCAACTCCTCTTTGATAGAGTAACCCGCCTGATTTTATTAAAAGGGTAAATGTCATGTCAAGTCTCCTATGTTTATTTTTTTATTCAATTTAGTCACTGAAAAATCTATTTTTACCTAAAATTGACCCCTATTTGTTTCTATTTTTTTAATTTAGCCCAATATTTTTATTAATAATAATATTGTTTTATTTAAATGTTACTATTTAATAAAAAATAAATTAAATATTTTAATATTAAAATAGTAATTTTTGATAAATTAATCCTTACTAATTTAATATTATATTATTTTTTGCAATTCCAAAATAAATTAGATTTATAATTTAGACCCATCAAAATAAATTAAATGTTAATCTTAAATAGTTTCCAATTACGTCCCAAAATAAATTAATTTTATAATTAAGTCCCTTTACGTCCTAAATTAATAATTTGATGTTAATTTAATATTAAATTAGTCTCTTAATTTATCTAATTTAACATTAAACAATTTTTTATATAAATTACATTTTACTAATTTAAAATTAAAATATTTTTAATAAGGATAAATTGCATTGATCATAATGTGTGTTTTTCTCTTTTCAAAATTTACCCATAGAAATGCTTGGGCTGGCACTTTTGAGGGTGTTGTTGGGGAGTTAACCTCTCCAAGAACTGATTGCAATTTATCTTTATTAAAAATATTTTAATTTTAAATTAGTAAAATGTAATTTATATAAAAAATTGTTTAATGTTAAATTAGATAAATTAAGAGACTAATTTAATATTAAATTAATATCAAATTATTAATTTAGGACGTAATGGGACTTAATTATAAAATTAATTTATTTTGGGACGTAATTGGAAACTATTTAAGATTAACATTTAATTTATTTTGATGGGTCTAAATTATAAATCTAATTTATTTTTGAATTGCAAAAAATAATATAATATTAAATTAGTAAGGATTAATTTATCAAAAATTACTAATTTAATATTAAAATATTTAATTTATTTTTTATTAAATAGTAACATTTAAATAAAACAATATTATTATTAATAAAAATATTGGGCTAAATTAAAAAAATAGAAACAAATAGGGGTCAATTTTAGGTAAAAATAGATTTTTCAGTGACTAAATTGAATAAAAAAATAAACATAGGAGACTTGACATGACATTTACCCTTTTAATAAAATCAGGCGGGTTACTCTATCAAAGAGGAGTTGACGTGGCGCGATCTTATTGGTTGAAATTTTTTTTAACGGTTGAAAACTTTTTTGTAACGGCAAAAGTAACGGTTTGGGGCAAAATGGGATAACGGTGAAAACGTTAGGGGGCTTAACGTCCCAAATGAAACGTTAAGTACCAAGTTGAGAAAAGTGGTAAACTTTAGGGGCTATTCTGTGCATTAAGCCATGTTTATTTTTTAAAATTTATAATTACAAAAATTCAAGCTATTTTTTTTTTGAAATTGAATAAAAGTGAGCGGGAGGGACTAAGATTTTCAAATAAAAACTAATAAGGGACTTAATTTAACAAAAATATAATGTAGGGACTGAATTTTAAATGTTTAAATAGTATAGGGACCCCTAAGCCCCTAACATATTTAAACGTTTGATATATATTGGAATTAACTAAATCTTAAAAAAGTTGCATTAAGATTTGGTTCATTAAACACTTCGATATGTAATGATACTTTACCAAATTACTATTATTAAATCAATATTACATGTATTTTAATATTATCAAAAACTTAAATTATTTTTTTTGGTAAAATGACATGCATTCAGGGACGGAGCTCCCTTGAGGTCCAAAGGGCCCCGACTCTAGGGGTGAGCAAAACTTGACTCGAAAAAATTAAATTTTTCGACTTGTTTCGAGCGAAAAAAATTTGACCCGTTTTGACTCGACTTGAAATTTCATAAACTCGGCTCGATTCAAAAAAAGTTCAAATAAAGTTTGAGTTGTAAAATAAAAATTCGAATAACTCGAATTTTTTTTATTAATTAGTAGATTTATTTTTAAGTTTGAGTCGAGTACCTAATTTTTCCTTATATATATATGAAAAAAAAACATAAAAAAATATATATGCATATCTTATATCATTAAAGAAGTTGTTTAAATTGGAATCAAATCGTATTATAACATGATAAATAATTACAATTAAATTTATATAGAAACTCGCAAACTCGACTCGAATTTCATAAATTCGACTCGACTTGATCAAATGCTCACCCCCTACTAGACACCCCCTACTCGACCTCTGTTATGAAATTAAGGTATTAAATAAAATTTGGTCTAATAACAATTTGGTCTCTGTAAAAATAAATATTCAAATAAAAAAATACAAGAATTTATTTAATATATAATTAAGTAGGGTTTGAAGTAAAGAAGAATGAGCTCATATCTTTAATTTTTTTAGTCCAATAATAATTTAAGTTGTTATAAAATTTAAATATTTGAAATTTGTCTGTTCTTTCAGATAATTGTACTTTTTATTGTAACAACATCCCTACTCCATGATTAATTTCTTACGCACACACTTTAAAAATTCCTTTTTAACAGCAACATCTCAACAAATTTTACCATAATTTTTTTCTCCAAAAACATAAAATGCTTAAATTTAAAACAAAATAATTAAAAAACAGATTTAAAAAATAATACTAAACTGATCATGGAAAAATAGGGAATCAAATTCCATTCGTCACCATTTCGTGATAAAAAACCAACCACAATTACAAACAACCCTTTCATTGACCACCGTGTCGGCGTTGATGGTTGGTTGGTGACAGGTTGGAGCCTGGAAACACGACATTCTAATTCTAGTAATACGACAACTGATAAAGCTGGTGCCGATCAGTCATCGAGACTTGTGACCGCCCCAGTTAACCATCACTCACCGGCTTTGCCCGGTTACTTCTCCTCAACTTTCCCGGCCCTCCCTTTTCCTTTTCCTTTTCCTTTTCGTTTCCCCTCTCTTAATTTCTTATAGTATTTAATTTACCGTACACTGACAAATATACCCCATTTAATAATAAAAATTTCTCTCTTTATTTTTCCTCTCCCCGTTTTCTCGTTCAAATCACAATTATCTCTTCATTTTCTCGTCTCCCCAGTCTTCTTCTCTTCATGTCTTGTACTCTGCAGTGAAACAGAGGAAACCAAAAATTAATTTATACTAAAAAGACTCTGAAAAACAAACCCTAAAGATCTTCAATGGAATACCAAAGAGCTTCGGCTGCCACGGCTTTCACTAAGAAACTTAGTAATGGCCACAGCTTCAACGGTAAAAACATGTACGACGGCGTTTTTGGTGGTCAAAGTAAGGCCGGATCGAGAGTTGAAGACTACGCCGAGATATTCGGTGGCGGCTCGGGTTCTTCGATTCCGTTTCTCGATGTCCCTGAGCTGAACCAGAGGAAGTTCTCGGTCGATGTTTCGAGCTCGAAGCTTGATTATTCCAACATTTTTGGCGGTTTTGGGGACTTCGATTTTGCAGTCTCTCACGAAGAATTCGTTGCTAAACAATCCAGGGATAAAAAGTAAGTTCTTTTTTTGGTTTTCTATTTGTTTTGCTTATTTGAGATGCTTGGTTAGTTAAATATGGTGTTAGAGCGTGTTTGGTTGTAGAAAGATGTTTACATTTTTATGCAAAGGTAATACCTTTCATTGCTCTCCAAAGAGAAAAAATACCCTTTTTTCTGATCTATTGGTTGTGAGCTTGGTTGATTCGAGAATAGCTGTCTTGATCTTTGACATTGTTCTTCAAGGGGAGGGGGAGTTTAAATTTAAAGCTACAACCTTACCTACTTTTGCGTTAATGTTGCAGTTCTAAATATTAATCAAGTCTTTTCTATATATATGTGTGGAAAGATCCGGCCTAAGTTAATTAATTTTATAGGAGACCTGCTAAGACGCCATCTTTTTCAGAAGGGTCATTCTCGCATCCTTCGAGTAAACCGGTGGGGAATCAAGTTTTGTCGAATGATCAAGCTTCCCATGGATCAAGTAATGTTGTGAAGCAGTTCAAAATGTCGTATAATAAAAGCATCCCTGGAGGCAAAAATGGGACAAATGGAACAATACATGTAGCTGTTCCGGGTTTCACTTGCACAGTTGATGAAAAAGTTACTCCACCGAGGGAGAAGCCGGTTTCCTCTGTTGTAAATGAGCCATATGAGACCAACAAGTTTGGTGAGGGGAAAAGGGATAGCATCCATTGCGAGAAACCCGCGTCCGATGTTCAACCTTGTGGTGCTGCTAAAAAGACTTCAAAAGGTGTTGATCAACTGCATGTCGAAACTAAAAGTAATGGATCTGATTGGAAACAGACTTCAAAAGGTGTTGATCAACTGCATGTCGAAACTAAAAGTAATGGATCTGATTGGAAACAGACTTCAAAAGGTGTTGATCAATTGCATGGCGAAACTAAAAGTAATGGATCTGATTGTAATGATGTATTATTTGGTTCCTATGATTCTGTCCATAGAACATCTCCTTCGAAAGTGACACGGGCTTCAAGCATGTCGTATAACAAGGTTGTTAATAACTGTGGTTCTTTGAAGTTTGGGGTTCCGAGGAGTCAATCTTTCGATATTGATGCTGGCGTTTCTTCTCCCCCTTACTTGGATGATGAAGTGGATGCAAATTCAGTTGCTGCTTCATCTGCTGCTGCAGTGAAGAAAGCAATAGAGGAGGCTCAAGCTAGGTTAAAGGTCGCAAAAGAAATAATGGAAAGAAGAAAAGGTCATATGGGTCGGGTCAAACCCAGCTTTAATGGTAGTTCGACAGGTAAGGAGAGAAAGAGGGAAAAAGATACTGTCAAACAAAATGATTTCAAGGAAGATAAAGCTCAGGAGACTTGCGAAAAGATAGTTGCTTCTCAGGAAACTTCTGGTGGAGTAAAAATGCAAAATGTTATGAAAGTTGGGCAAGTGGCTGCTGAATCAGAAGATGGGGAGAGAGGTTATGTTGCAAGAGAATCTGCCAGAGAAACATGTGCAAAGAATTTCATATCTGCACAGAGCGATTGTAGACAAGAAGTGGTAAAAAAGGAAGCAGAAAAAGAGGGAGAAAGAGAAAATGATGAAATCCAGGATATGAATGAGCACGAAGGAGAAGAGAAGAAAATCATTGAAATACCAGAAGCTGTTAAAGCAGCTACTGAGCTGGAGAGGAAACTAGATACATCAAAAGAGTTTTGTGATAAGGAGGAATTTCTGCACAGATCGGTGCACGATGTAGAGCTTCGTGAACCAAAAGAAGATGAAACCAAACTAAGATTCGGAGAGCAGTGGGAAAAAACTGAAGAGAAAGTGTGCATTGAACTAGAAGTATGTGAAAGGAAATTGAAAGATCCAGAGAAACCTATAGAAGATGAGAGAAAAGTTGAAGTGGGAGAATTAAAGGATGCTGACAATTTGGAGAGATTACCAGTTGCTAATGGAGAGGTAGATGTGGAGGAGAAACATAATCGTATGATTGAACCAGAAGAAATTGGTTATGCTGTAAACGATGTTTCTGAGAAGGAAGACAATGAGATGCTAATACAAGAAGTTTCTATGCAAAAAGAACTCACAAAGAAATCTGAAGAAGCTTTTGAGATATCAGAACTGCCTGGTGAACATAAAGTGTCTTGTGGACCAGAAGAAAACAATGAAGAGGAAGATGCTTGTAATAGTGAAGACAATGAGCAGATGTCAGACAAAATGGAGAAACCAGAAATACTTGATAATCTTAGAGATAACACTTTTGATCACGAGGAAGGAAAGAGGAAACTTGAAGAAAATGGCGATTCGTTAGGGAATGAGGAATTTATGGAGGCTGAAGAGAATGGAGATTTTCTTGAAGATACTTATCAAATGGAAGCAGCTGATGAGGGACAAGAAGAGTCTTCTGACAGTAGAGGAACTGAAGAGATGCAAACACATACTGATCAAGAAGCTGGGGAAATGAATGAAGCAAGGGAAGATGCTGTAGACTGCTATTGGGATGAACTTGAAGTAGCTGATAATGCATACAATGACAATGAATTTGACAACATAGGTGAAACTTTGGAACCCTCTACTTATGTAGACAGTTGTGAAATGACTCCAGAGTTACTTCATAATGAAGAAAATGGAGGGATTGCAGAAAGATGTAAAGCTTTTAGTGATAGTGAAGAAACTAGTAGAGATTCAGAAGCAGATGAAGTGGCTAGTGACTTGCAAGAAAACCTGGCATTTGAGAAGTCTGACTTGGCTGAAAGCAACTTGAAACCCGAAGAGATTAAGCAGCAAGCAGAAACTACAACAGATGTATTTAATTTTGACAGAAGCAGTATAGATGTTGATACAGCAGACATATTGCTTGAGAAAGACCAGTATGACCAGTATTCCGAGACATCTGAAAAAAGCTTAACCATGGAGAAGCATGTTGAAGAACTGGCTTGTGAATCGGTAGACGTCAGGGAGGATAATATTTGTTTGGAACGGGAAGAGAACAAGTATAACTTTGAACACACTGATGAGGTAAGATTGGTTGATTCCCGGTTAGATTGCAATTTTGGTGAGAAACATGAAGCCACGGAAATAGCTCATGAGATTGCAGCAGACCTTAGTACAGAATACAAAGAGGAGAATTGTCCTGAAATCCTTATGAAGGAAGAGAGGGAAACCAAAAATGCTTCCCGGGAAGTTACATTGAAGCAGGTAAGATTGGTGGATGCACGGTTACATTGCGAGTTTGGGGAGAAACATGAATCCACCGAAATAGCACATGAGATTGAAGCAGTCCAAAGTTCAGAATGCAAACAAGAGAATTGTCCTGAAACCCTGATGAAGGAAGAGAGGGAAACCGAAAATGCTTCCCAGGAAGAAGTTAAGCTAGTGAAGGAAGAACAAAGAAAAGTCGATGAAGCAAAAGAGAGGGAAAGGGAAAGAGAAAGGGAAAAAGAAAAGGAGAGAATAGCTGTTGAAAGAGCAATCCGTGAAGCTCGTGAAAGAGCCTTTGCTGAAGCCCGTGAAAGGGCTGCCGCTGGAAGAACAAATATGGAAGCACAGCGGAAGGTAAAGGCTGAAACCCAAGGAGAGGCCACCAAGCCTTCTGCTGAGGCCAATGATAAGGCATTTATGGTAGCCAAACTTAAAGCTGAGCGTGCTGCAGTTGAGAGAGCAACTGCAGAGGCCCGGCAGCGTGCCCTGGAGAAAGCTTTGTCCGAAAAGGCTTCCCTTGGAGCCAGAAACCAGGCTGAAAAGTTCTCTGATTCAAAGCAGAGTTTCCAATCTTATGTTAGTGTCTTCATTTTTCATGCATTTCTCCTCTGTTAATTTTGGAGCTTTTTTATTATTTTATGAATGGACTGGCTTCAAAGAAATAATCAATACAATCTCTTGCAGGATTCACGATACAAAGGTTCATGCCCTCCTGCATCTTCCGCATATCCTGGTTCTTCAAATCAGAGTGGTATGTGGTACAGGAAAAAATGACACGTTTTTATGATTGATTCCTTAATTGGCGGAAAAATCCTTAAATCTTGAATCATCTTTATTTTGCTTCATGAAGCTTCAAAATATTCCGAGGGGCTGGATGTTGCTGCTGGTGAGTCAGCTCAAAGATGTAAAGCTAGGTTGGAAAGACATCAAAGGACTGCAGAACGAGCAGTATGCCCTCTACTATCTTTCTTTGACAAATATCCCTTTTTCTTCTCCCCAGCACCAAAACCTGTTTAAATTTTAGGACAAGTATTGAAAATCTCACCCATTGTTTTTCCGGTCTGTTGTTTGCAGGCCAAAGCTCTTGCGGAGAAGAACGAGCGCGATCTTCATGCTCAGAAAGAACAAGCTGAAAGAAATGTAATGTTCCATTCAAATGTAGTAAGAAACTCTTTTGCAAAGCTTTGGTTCTTGTCTAACAGTTTTGGATTGTAATTTATACTGCAGAGGTTAGCAGAAACTCTGGATGCCGAAGTCAAAAGGTGGTCAAGTGGGAAGCAGGGAAATTTACGTGCATTGCTATCAACATTACAATATGTAAGTAACAGCTTTCTACTTATGTTCAAAAATACATAGTATCATAGAATGGTAGGATTTAATCTTTTGACATGTATATTGTGACCATGGAGTTCATGAGGTCTTGGTTTAACTTAATATTCACATTGCTGGCAGATCCTTGGCCCTGATAGCGGTTGGCAGCCAATACCACTTACCGATATTATAGCCACCGCAGCTGTAAAGAAAGCATATAGAAAAGCCACGCTGTGTGTTCATCCTGATAAGTTGCAGCAACGAGGTGCTACCATACAGCAAAAGTACATTTGCGAGAAAGTTTTTGATCTTCTCAAGGTTTGGTGCTTCCCTTTACCAAGCCTTCATTTATTTGTTCTTATTTATATCTTATATCGAGAGAAACAAGAAAAGAAAGTAGTAGAAAACTTTGGTTGAGATATCTTATTTTTATATGCGAAATCTGCAGGAGGCTTGGAACCGATTTAGTGCGGAAGAACGGTAGAAATTTGCTTCCATGGAGGGTGTACTGCAATTGCATTCTCCTCCCAAATGCACGAGAAAGCAAGTCGTAGGCATTCTTTTTACTCATTTGCCTGGGTTGATCCATGTTTTACTTCCATATTCGTATTAAATCAAACAAATATAATGCCAAAATTTAAGTGCCCTCGAGAAAAAGAAAATGTATTGATGATCCTGCAATGTACATCATTTGGATATAATCTTCCATGACATGACTATTATTCGTTCGATTAAAAGTTGCAATGCCTAAACACCCACAAAAGAAGATAAAAACTCTCATGTGAACATTGAAGATGGAGTTTGGAGCGTGCACTCTGAGCTAGCAAAAGAAGCTGCAGTATTGCCATGCGTTTATAAACCAGTAAACCATTATAGCTTTCTGGGCATGCATGCTGTTTTCTGCTTGTGAGAAGACGATGGAGTTCGGATCCTCGATAACACCATCAGTCAGTCATACGGCAATTGGGGTGTAATGAGAGGTGTTTTTATGCTTTCAACCATGAGTATAGATACTACATTTGGAGCATCGATATTGAAATAATGTTGTGGATCTTTCTAAGCAACAATAAGTATCGAAACTTCGAGAATGAGCATCGACATTCCCCTTAAATTTTCCTTGATTTTTCTCTTTGTTCATGCAGTATTTATACTAAAACTTAAAAAACTAAAAAGATGCACTAAAAAAAGAGTCTAAACATGTCACAAGTAATCACATTTGATCTCTAAAACATCTCACATTTACCCATGTACATGCTATACATTTAGACATATAATGTACATCATTTTATCTTAAAATTTTCATTATAACATACATATCATAATTTTTATGATATCACCCCAAAATAACAAACATGAATATAGGAGGCCGCACCTTATAAGTATTGTAACTATCAAACCAACACATAAAAGAAGTTTCTAATCATTCAAAGGATCAAAAGGAATAAAAGAAATCACTCAGAATATCATAAATGATTTGCAATTAGTTGGAGAAAGTTAGCTCATTTTCTTTAAAGGTTCAAGCTTCACGGTGTTGAGAGATAAAAGAGAGGAAGTGGATGAATGATGATCCACTTTTGTCTCTAAAAATCCTACGTGGAGACAAGGAGCAATATCTAAATGTGCAACCAATTTCAAAAGAATTGGATAGTTACTTCATTAAACCCTTATTATTATTATTATTATTATTATTATTATTATTATTATTATTATTTGGTTTGAGCCAATGTATTCACCACCAATAACAGTAATTAATCCTTTCATCGCGGATGCTCTCACTAAGAGGTAAACGACTGACCATGAAATATGCTATATTCCTAATTTTAGTATCTTTTATTAAGTCGTTTTACTATAATATTCTCAAGGTAAATGTTAAGGTTCGAACTCACACAAAAGATAAAGCGGATAAACATCCATGACCACTAGACCAATTTATATTCTTTTATAAACCTTATTTTTTAGCTTGATTTGGGCCGAGTGTCACCTAATTTTGTTCCAAAAGTTCCATTGTACTGATTAATTTTTCTCATCCATTATTCAAATTTAAAAATAATAACTTGAGAATTGCAAGTTCTCTCCTCCTTATTAGAAATTGTCCTTAAAATTTAGCTTTGCTAAATTGATGCATTTAGAAATTCTGACCTCATGCAACTTCTTTTAACTCTCATACAATCCTTTTATTACAATTCTCTCCCATATAATTCTCACAGGCGATACTTGCATTTCATAGTCTTGACTTTTCTGGCAAGCAACGATTCAGATCTCAACACATCAGCTTGACGAAAGTGACATATCATAGTTCGATTCAAATCGTAAAAAAATAGAGGCGAGCAAAGATGGGTATTGTCTGGGGCGGAATCTTGTGGAGACTAGTGGGGACATACACCCAAATTTTAAAATATTAGATTTTGACCTTAAAATTAAAAAAATAATTTGTCCCTTTAATTTTTTTTTAAAATTCATGTTAAATTTTAAAATTTTGATTACTTTTAATTAAACCTCTCTTATAATCTCATTAAATCTCTTAAAATTATTAAAAATTTTAATTAGACTTTCAATTTTTTTAAATTTTTTTTTTAATTTAACCCTCTAAATTAAAATAATAATAATTAAGTTACCCCAAACTTTATCACCAAGTTCTACCATTGGGTATTGTAGGAACGTTGAAAAAAATGTTTGAGATATTCGGAGTTTGGGATATATAAGGAAGCTGCAAACATGTAAGTGAGTATTATATTAATTCTTTTAATTATTTAGCATATGTCATATGTTGTTAATGATGTTATAATATTGAAATGTGAATGAGTAATAATTTAACGTTTTGCTACAACATTTTCTACTAAATATGTAATGTATATTTATAGTTAACAAATTATTGAATGATACTCTAATATGCTTGAACTTAGAAACCAACTAGAGTATGTCATTTTAAATTACGCTAAATTGTATGATTTGAAAAAAAAAATTATGATCAGGATATCTTATGATCTAAAATTACGGGTATTCTACTTACGAATACTCGGTATTCATGAGCTGGGTCATGAACCACTAATTTTTATACCCATAAATTTGGTATCCAAAATTACGGATACCCAAATTTAAACGGAGGAAAAATTCCTGCCTTTTTCGGTGCCTCTATTTATGCATCCACGCTCAAAATTAGACATATGATTTAGGGTTTATGGTTAGGGTTTAGAGAATTCAGGGTTTTGATGCTGGTTGCCGACTGCCATATCTGTTTTCTTTATTTATTTTCTAATTTTTTAATAAAAATAACTATGCCTTTGTGGCACATTTATCTATGTTTTTGGCATGTTTTTTTTTGTTTCTCGGTCGTTTGACTGTTCTTTTATTTTATGTTTTTCTCAGAGTTGGACTTGACGACGCCACGACTGATTTGCGATTCTCGATAGTCTTTTAGCTTAATTTCCTTTTGTGGTTCGTTTGCCGATGCAGTCAGATTTGTTCGTGTCCATTCTTCATTGAGCCTTTTGGATGTGTTTTTAACCCTTTTTTATGTATCGTTATTATATGATCTAAAGTAGCTAGTTTTAAGAAAATGTCCAAATTATGTATTTAGGTTAAAATAATAGTTGTAAATTCTTATTATAATTTTGTGTATTTTCTCATTTAATAAAACTAACTACTTCTATTTAAAAAAATTTATACCCTAGACCTTTTTGATATAACTATCAATTTTGATTATTTTATGGATTAATACCAATTGAATATTATACCTATGGATGATTATTTAACTAGGAATGATCATAGATAAAAATAGATTGAAAGAAGTCCTCTGGTTTTGCCAGTTTTTTCCTCTGGTTTTGTCAGTTTTACAATCTTTTCCTCTGGTTTTGCCAGTTTCTTTTCTTTTTAGTTTCCGTGTCTCTGTTGTGTGCTGGGAGTTGCGCTTCTTTTGGATATGGCGGATGTGGTAGATGGATTGGGGGATCTGTCGTTGGATGAGGAAGAAGTGATTGTCGTCGCTACTGATCCAGATCCGGTTGAGAGTCAGATCTCTTTTGCCCACTGTTTTGTAGGTTCGTTTTTGACTTCAAGTATGATTAATTTTCAATCAATGAGGAATACATTGGCTAATGTTTGGCATCCGATCGGAGGGATTGCGATCTCGAATCTGGGGTCTGGTCGATACTTGTTTCGTTTGTTCCATGGGGTGGATGTGGAGCGGATAGAGCAGGATGGGCCCTGGTATTTCAATTCCCATTTGCTGGTTTATACAAATTAAAAGATGGTGATGATCCGATGGGTGTATCGCTTGATAAGGTTAATTTTTGGGTTCTGGTGAATGATTTGCCCCCGGGGTTCGTGAAGGAAGTAGTGGCTAAGCAATTGGGTAACTTCATTGGCACATTTCTGGAGTATGATGCCAAGGCCCTTACATTGGGGATCCGGGGTTCTATGCGTATCCGGGTTTGCTTATCGGTTCTAAATCCCTTAAAGAGACGAAAGAAACTTCTTTTACCGAATGGACAGAGTGGATTTGTTTCTTTCCAGTATGAGAAACTGAGGCTGTTCTGTTATAGATGTGGTCGATTGGGGCATGGGGAAGGTTTCTGCCCTCTTCATGTGCTTCAAGATCAGTCGGAGGTAACCTTTTTGTGGGATGCGTCGTTGAAAGCGCCGGTATATCGACGGAATGTACAAGCTAGTCCTTGGTTAAGGGAGGAGGACGGCGGCCGCTCTCCTCAGTGGTGGAATATGCCCAGCGTAATTCAGGGGATTGAGAATCAACCATCTCCGACAAATAAGGAAGGTCAAAGTAATCTGAATCCGGCTTCTACGGAAAGTCAACCAAAGGGTAAGCTGGTATTTCCTTCTACTCAGGGTCGTGGTCCACAATTGGGATGGGCTTCTGGGCCTTTATCCTCCAGTTTTGACACAACTATGGACATAGGGGAGGAGGGCCACCCAATTACTGCATCGGATGGGCTCAAACGCCATCGCACACTGTCTGCGGTTTCCAATCACAAGGATTCCAACGAGCCAAATACCTCGTTATCGGCAGGCCTGGATAAACAGGTCAGCCGGGAGTAATGAAGCTCCTTAGTTGGAATGTCCGGGGCTTGGGCAAGCCTCGGGCAAGAACGCGTCTCCAAGCAACTTTGCGAGACGTGAATCCGTCTGTTATCTTTCTCATGGAGACCAAATTGCAGGCGGAATAAATGCTTAAGGTTCGTCGTAGGTGGGGTTTTCAGTATGGAGTAGAGGTTAGTTCTAGGGGGCGAAGCGGAGGGATTTGCCTCGCTTGGAAAACAAGTTGTGATGTTACTTTGAGGTCTTTCTCGGAGCGACATATTGATGCTATAATTTCTAGAGATTCGGAGGATAAGTGTTGGAGGTTTACTGGTTTTTATGGGGCACCGGAGGAACAACTTCGAAGTGAATCTTGGGCTTTACTTCGTCATTTGGATGACAGCATCATAGATCCCATGGATGGTAATGGGTGACTTTAACGAAATACTGTATACTAGTGAGAAGTTGGGGGGCAGAGTGCGTGGTCAGAGGCAGATGGATACCTTTCAGACTGTCCTTGATGATTGCGGTTTATCGGACATTGGATATAGTGGCAGGTGGTACACATGGGAAAAAGGAAAATTCTCGACCACCAATATTCGAGAAAGATTAGATCGGGGGGTAGCTAATGGAACCTGGTGGGATCTCTTCCCTCCTTTTTCTTTACATCATTTGGTGGACTCACTATCGGACCATTGCCCTCTGTTGTTGAATACGGGGAGTGATACGGGTGGACTGCGACATTTTCACTTTAAATTTAAAGCGGCGTGGTTGGTTGAAGATAGTTGTGAACAGGAGGTGTTTAAGTTGTGGGGTGAGTCAACAGGCTCGGTTCCGGAACGACTTGCGGCTGTAAATAAAGGCTTAGATAATTGGTTCCGCAAGCTTCGATGTTCTTGAAAGGTAACTACTGCTATGCTTAAGGAGAGGTTGGACATGTTGGCTGATCAACACCCAACAGACGAGGTGTTAGGGGACATTATGGAGATGAAGCTCGCACTGAATTTAGAACTTGACAGAACTGAATTATATTGGGAACAACGCGCCCGTGCAAATTGGCTGCGTCATGGTGACCAGAATTCGGCTTTTTTCACCGTTTTGCATCAGAACGGAGGAGACGAAATAGAATTTGTTTTCTGGATTCTGAGCAAGGTGTTCGTGCGGAGACGAAGCTGGAAATTCATACGATTGCTAGAGATTATTTTATGAACATTTTCTCAACGATTCAACTGTATAATTTTGAGCCGATCATGTCGGGGATTGTGCCGTGCATCTCGATGGAGGATAATGAGGAATTGCTGGCTCCTTTTACTCGGAAAGAGGTTTACGATGCACTTCAATCGATGGGCCCTCTTAAAGCGGCAGAGGCGGATGGATTGGGGGCTGTCTTTTATCAACGGTTCTGGCACATAGTTGGCCATGAGGTTGCTGACTTTTGCATTGGATTATTAAATGGTGCATATGATATGCAACTTATTAATCAGACTCATATTGTGCTTATTCCGAAGGTTAGTAATCCATCTAATATGACGCACTATCGCCCAATTAGTTTATGCAATGTGATTTTTAAAATTGCATCGAAGGTGCTCGCGAATAGGTTACAGAGGTTTCTGGATGTTAGTATTGATGAGAGTCAGAGTGCCTTTATCCCAGGGCGTGCAATTACAGATAACGTGATGATTGCCTATGAGATATTGCATTCATACACTCGAAATCGGATGGGTTCGAAGGGCTATTTTGCTTTAAAGCTTGACATGGGTAAGGCCTATGATCGAGTGGAATGGAACTTTGTGTTGGCAATTATGAGGAAAATGGGATTTGCGGAGGAATGGCTTTTGCTTATTCAACGTTGTCTATCCTCTGTCTCTTATTCGGTGGTTATCAACGGAGTGGTGGGTGAATCATTTCTACCTACTAGAGGCTTGAGGCAAGGAGATCCATTAAGTCCTTATCTATTTTTATTTTGCACCGAAGGGTTGTCAGCGTTAATTAGGAAGGCTCTTTTGGCTGGTAATCTTACGGGGTTCCGTTTGAACAGATATGCACCATCGGTAACACATCTATTGTTCGCCGACGATTGCCTTCTCTTTGGCAAGTCTTCATCGATTTGTGCTCAACATATAAAAGATCTTCTCCAACTTTACGCTGAGAAATCGGGTCAAATTGTTAACTTTGAAAAGTCGGGCTTGTTCTTTTCGTCCAATACAGCGGATCCTAATCGGGCGTTAATTAAACAGATGTTGGGGGTGGAAAATGAGTCAAATATGGAGAAGTATTTAGGTCTGCCACCTTTAGTGGGCCAAAATAAGAGGCTTGCATTTAGTGGGTTGGACGAAAAGATGAAAGGAAGGGTGAATTCTTGGAGGCTTCGGCCGTTGTCACAAGGGGGCAAGGAGGTGTTCATTAAGTCTGTTTTACAGGCGATACCAGTTTATGCTATGAGTGTTTTCTTGTTACCTAAGACTCTATGCAAATCCTTGGAGGCTACTATGGCTCGGTACTAGTGGCAGAAGGGTCAAGATAAAAAGGGTATCTATTGGTGTGGGTGGGCTGATTTATGTCAGCTAAAAGAGGATGGTGGGCTTGGGTTTCGTGATTTGATGAAATTCAATGTAGCTCTCCTAGCAAAACAGACTTGGCGTTTAATGACCCATCCTACATCGTTGGTAGCTAAAGTTTATCGGGCCAAGTACTATTCGGGGTCTACGTTTCTAACTTCAAATCTTGGATCGCAGCCATCGTATATATAGAAAAGTGTATGGAGTGCCCGTGGGTTATTGGAGCAGGGTTTACGTTGGAAGGTTGGGACGGGGTCAACCATTAACATATGGAATGAATACTGGCTTCCGTGTTCCCCTCTTCGACGAGTGCTATCCGAGCAGCGTACTGATGCTTTGTTGGTGGCTGATCTTATTTTACCTATGGGAGGAAAATGGAACGAGGATTTAATACGGGGGATTTTTTCACCAGAGGAAGTAGAGTTGATCCTCTCTATACCTATGTCGAGATTCGACCAGGAGGATTGTCGAGTATGGAATGAAGAACGGTCTGGGGTCTACTCTGTTAGAAGTGGCTATCGAACTTTGCTTGGTACTTCGACTACGACGCAGCAGGATAAGGATCTTTATCGTCAACTTTGGTTAGTGAACTGCCCTTCTAAAATTAAATTACAGAATTGGAAATTTATTAAGAACTACACCCCTACGAAGGCTAATATGTTATATCGCCGGCTTTTACCTAAGTCTATATGCCCTGTATGTTCGAATGCCCCTGAAGATATCCTACATATATTAAGGGATTGTCCGAAAGCCCTACAAGTCTGGAACGTCCTAGGCTATTGTTGGACTACTGGAGAAATGCAGCTGGATTATAAGGAATGGTTGTCGTGGATGTTTGCGCATAATGGGAGTACAAAACATTAAGAAATCATAATCACTTTGTGGGCATTATGGTTTTCACGCAATAGATTTATACATGAGAGATTAAATCAGAGACCATAAGATATTGCCACGTATGTAAAATCCTATCTAAATGAGTTAAGGGTTTTACCGGCTCGCCTCCGCGTTTTGCCTCAGTCTATGCCACAGGGCTGGTCTCCACCGCAGGACCCATTTGTCAAGGCCAATTTTGATGCCAAGTTTGTACCTCAAACAAAACAAGCGTGGTCAGGAGTGATGGTGCGGAATTCAAATGGTCAGATTTTAGGAGCATGTCGTCGGAACGCTTACCGAGTCCAGTCGACATTTGCAGCAGAAGCGACGGTGTTGCTTCATGCGGTTGACTTTGTGCTTGATTTGGGCTTGGCTCGGGTCATCTTCGAGGGAGATCCGTTGACGGTGATCAATAAAATGTCTGCTCCGACGCCGGATATGTCGGTTATAAGTTCAATGGTGTGGGATGTGAAGCAGCGGTGTCGATCGTTACATGCAGCATGGTTTGACCATGTACCTAGGGCAAATAATAGAGTAGCACATTTATTGGCTGCAGATTCGTCGTGGGATTTGCAAGACTGCTTTTGGGTAGAGGAGGCTCCTCCGTCGATCGCGGATGTAGTGGATGAGGAACGCCGGGCTCTTCGTCGCGTTTAGGCTCTGTGGAGGATTTGGGGATTTTGTGTTTTACAGGGGTGGGTTTGTGTCGGTTTAGCTTTGGAAGAGATGATGTTTTGTCTCTTTACTTTCCTTTACTTTAATTAGCTGTATTGTCAGACAGCTAGATAACACTATATTTTTCTTTATCTTATTAATAAAAGTACCGACACTTTATTAAAAAAAAATTATACCCTAAACAATATATCAATTTACCCTACTTTCTTAAGTTTAACTTTCAATTGGATTTTAGAATTATTCCTCAAAGGATAGACAAGAGCTGTCTTATAGCCATTAGATTCCATATACCTAATTCTACCTTTTTTTTTAATTTTTTCCTAATCATTTTTAATATCGTTTTTGTACATTTATCTCTTCCGTCTCTTCCTTTTATTTATCCTTATCTCACATGGATACAATTTAAATGGACGAATTTATTAGACCAAATCTTTGCATAAAAATAAAAAATCAATATCAGTATTTGATTGAGCTAAGTTCATGCAATATTTTTTATTATTTCTTAAAATACAATTTTCTTATGGTCAATCATTGAATTGAATGAAATCAGTTCAAACGGGAATCAATTTATATAAAAAACAGCTTTTTTAAAATCATAGACCCTAAATTGTTGATACCATACGAATTCGTATTCTAATTAGGACTTATAATATTGAAATTGAATAAACAAAAACAATATCAATATAAAAATAGTATTGATTGAAGGTAAATATGATATAAATATAAGTAATAAAAAGATGGACCAAACTAGAATTTTCCGCTTTAATTATCCTCATTCTTCGGTCTAAGAAAGCTAGGCCCACATTTTTCATCTCATTTAATAGAGTCTAACTTCATTAAAGTCATCCGTTTTATTTTGATTTTGGTTGCCACTATCATTTTTCTTCACATGTCGTTTTCTTGTTTCAAATCAACACCCCTCAATGCCTTCAATTCCCTGTATTAATATCTATTCATAATTAAAGTTTTAAATGAGCATGACTGTTTAAATCAGACACTAATTTAATTAAAAATATTAAATTATTATTACTATTAATAATAAATAATAAAATTATAATAATATTTTTTGAGATAAATTGAACTTTTTATTATCCAAAAAACAGATAGGGCTGCTACCAATCAACATACACTCTATAGGAGTTTCAAATCAACTCCCATACTGTACATAATCACATATTAACAAAATCAATTCTATCTACACATTTACTGTGTAAACGAGTTTGTATAACCTATTGAATTTGTCGAATTAAATCCTGAACTTGCCTGTACACACTCATAAAATGCCTTGTATTCCTTTTCATCCATACACTGTAAATGTGAGCACTCCAAACAAGTCTGAGAATCATCATCAGCAACGATTTACCTTTCAACCTCTGAACTGCCCAGGTCAATTCCTCATCCCATCCCAAGACATTTCTATCAATTTTACACAATCTCAAAACATCAGACCATATTTTCTTGAAGAAAGTACATTAAAAAAATGTGGCACATAGTCTCACCAGATTGCCTACACAGTTTACAAACATCATATGTAGCAATTCTCATCCTTTTTCAACCTAGCACATGTTGGCAATCTATCCATAGTTGCCATCCACACGATGATTGCATGTTTGAGAATATGCATCGGAAACTAAACAAGTCTATGCCAGATCACTCTTGGCTTCTCCTCTTTAATTCGTTCCTAAATTCACCGAGTTGTAACTTGATTCCAGTTAAAAACATTAGCAAAAACAGATACGGCCTCCTCCATGTCCTTTAATATTTTTTGAGAATCCAACTGAAATGGGCTTTGATCTCCAGTTGCCAGAAAACCTTCCCTACTATTACATAGCTCTTGATCCAGGCAACCCATAGTGACCCCCACCCGTAAGAATGTTCTTCATTAGTTGCAGCACGCAAGCCTTGTTCCAGGTTTCAACATTCTTTAATCCAAGACCACCGTTAGCCTTAAGAGAGCAAATGTGATGCCATCCCACCCTAGCTTCTTGCACGGAAGTATCAGTTCCTTTCCAGAAAAACTGAAAACATAATTGATCAATTCTCTTTATAACAGATTTTGGAAGAATGAGTTGTTTACTCCAGAAATTTTCAATATTGTAGATTATTGCTCTAATCAATTACAATCTCCCACCATAACTGAGCTTTTTAGTTGACCAACTGCTTAGTTTACCTTGGATCTTCTCAAAAAGAGGGGTACAATATTTAGCTGTAAGCTTCCTAGTCACCAGGGGCACCCCCAAGTATCTTACATGCAGCTTCCCAACATGAAAATCAATACTTACCTGAATCCTTTCCAAACAGTTAGACTTTATTCCAGATGTGAACAGATTTGTCTTAGCCACATTCAACTTAAGACCAGGCATTTCGTAGAAGGTTTTCAGCAAACTTTTTACACCCAACACATAGTCTAAAGATCTTTTGCAAAAGATCAAGAGATCATTCGCGAAGCATAAATGAGTAAGTAGCATTCTTTTACACTTAGGACGATAGCTTAATATCCCTCTTTCAGCTCCAAGATTCAACAGTGAAGATAAAACATTCATAACAAAGACAAATAAGTAAGGTAAGAGGGGGTCTCCCTGCCTCACCCCTCTCTTCCCTTTGAAAAAACCCTCTAGGCTTCCATTGATGGAGATAGAAAATCGAGAGACAATAACACAAGCTTTTATCCACTCTCAAAATACATCAGGCAATCCCATTGCTTCAAGAACATTCACCAGGAATCCCCGATCAATAAAGTCAAAGGCCCTTTGCAAGTCCACTTTTAGAACAAACCTTGTAGATAGAGTGTTCCTAAAATAACCCCTTACAACCACTGAGCTAGTAGGGTGTTGTCAGAAATGATTCTTCCTTTAATGAAAGCTGACTGGTTAGGGGAAACCAAAGTTGAAAACATATTAGCCATTCTAGTCACCAATATATTTGTTATGGTTTTGTAAACCACCGCACAACAAGATATTGGCCTAAAGTCCTTGGCTTTACATGCATTTTAGATTTTGGGAATCAATGCAAGTGAGGTTGCATTGAAGGCTGGCAACAGATTACTGGAGGAAAAAAAGAACTTCACAACTCGAACAAAGTCAGCCCCCACTATACTCCAGGTTGCTATAAAAAAACCAGTCATGAATCCATCAAGTGTTGGACTCTTATCCTTGCCCATTTTGAAGAGTGTTTCCCTTATTTCATCAGGAGTAACATCTCTACACAGATCAACATTTGCAATGCTAACAGGATAAATCCCCAGCAACTCTCTAAGGATTGTCGCAGAGCATCCAACAACTTATGAGTCTTTCTTCCCAATCAACTTAGTAAAAAAGTTCACCATTTTAGAGGACATCTCATTAAAATCTTTCAATCTTCTCCCATGCTCATCAATCAGCAGTCGAATAATATTCCTTTTCTTCCTTACATTGACAACATTATGGAAGAATTTTGTCCCTTGGTCACCCTCTTGCAACAATAAAACTCTGAATTTTTGCTGAAAAATAGAAGTTTCAACTTGTTCTAGGTCCACAATTTTGACAACAATTTCTTTTCACCTTCCACATTTGGCAAATGAGAAAGATTCACCATCCATTGATATTCTAATTGTTTTTTAGCCTCAACTCGATCTGTTATGTCACTGAAGTGAACCCGGTTCAAATCCATGAGCTTACTTTTCAACCTTTCAACTTAACAAACAAGACAATCATAGTGCCCCCTGATCTTCATCTTGCCATGAATTTTCCACTACAGAGAGGAATTCAGGATGGTGTAGCCAAAAATTGAAAAACTTGGGTTTAGGCATGTTAGATTGATTTTCCTTAAAAAGGCCATACTATTCCTGGGCAATGATCAGAATCACCTAGGCTAGAAATTCTACAAAAGAACTAGGAAAATCTTGAATCTAGGCAGAAGTAATTAAAACTCGATCAAATTCCCTAGCCAAAAAATTATCCTCCTGCTTGTTTGACCAAGTGAACACAAGACCATGAAAAGGATGATATGTTAGCTCCAAGATCTCCAAACAATCATGCAAATCCAGCATATCTCTAGTCATGTTGATGCTCGCATAAAAGTGTCCCTTAATAGTGCAAGTGTACACGTCAAGTAATATAGTGATAAATATATCGAATATTGTCTCCATAGGGATTGGGCTAGCCTTTTGGTCCTACTTTCTCGCACTACAAAATAATTAAAATAAAAACACAGTTGAATTGGGTTGCTGAGTAAACTAAAAATACTAAAACTCAAGTAATCTAGAGATAAAAGTAAAGAGAAGATCAGGCTTGATAGAATGAGTCGGATTATAATGTGTCGTAGTGTGGTATCCTACTGACTTGTCTCTATTCTTGAATGCTGCAACACTATACTGCCGTGGTAGTAAGCTAAGTTCCTGTCGCGGCAGTAAAGGTTGATTCTCTGCCGCGACAATCTCTTGCTCTTGGGCAGAAGCTTGTTAAGGTTCGACAAAGCATCCTTGAATGGATCCTCCTTATCTCTAAGCTCGGAACATTATTGATGGTTGAGCTCTGAACACACCTCTCGACATAAAACAAAGTCAAACACCAACCAATCACACGCTTCTCTTAGCCGCTAAAATTCTTAACCTATCTCTAGACCGAATTAGTTAACACCCTTGGATGAAAACCGTGATTACTCATTTCGGGAATTCAACTCTCTCGACATCGAATAAATTGATAATCTCAAAAACTCTCTCTCTCGACATGAATGCAAGAATGATTAACACCAAGAATAAGCAAACCTCAACTTAATTGCATTAAGAAAAAAACAAAGTACAATAGTCTTCACTCAACTACTAAACAAACTAATCCTAACCCTAAGGAAATTAGAACATAATGGATAAAAAGAAAACACAAACTAAAATCCTAAGCTCTTCTCTCTCTCAAACTCTCTTCTTCGTTCCTTGATGGCGGTAAGCCTCTTTATATAGGGGAAGGTGTAGGCACAAATCCTTCTTGGAGAGGAAGTTAAGTTGGACTTGGACTAAACTTTATTAAAGAGGTGAATCTCTTTAATTTATTACATTATACACTTTTTGGCCAAAAGTCCAACTTTATCCTTCCTTCCATGTTTTCGTCCTCTTTTCAAGTTCTGACTGCCATACAAAGTGTGTAGAAAAATCTAGCATTTAAAGCTCTTTAAATCGGCTACCACTTTGCATGTTTTTCCCTCCAACAGGTGTAGTAGTACACGGCCGCGACATGGGTTTTAACTGCCACGGCATGGGTCTGTGAATGGCTCTGCTCCGCAAGGCTTCATCACAAGTCAGCTTCCCTCAGTAGAAGCTATCGGTTGTGGCTTGGCTCGACCAGAGTCTGCTACTAGCTAGTTCTGCCTCTTTCCTCCCTTGTATTCCAGTGCCGTCACGACATCATCCTACCCTCGCATTGTGCAAATCTGCAAAAGCACCAAATATGCATCAAATATTACATTTTTCATAGAATAAATAGAATATAAAGATCAAATGTATAAATGATGAAATCTATGCATGAAGGGCCATAATACAGCTCCAATGGGTGTAGCCGTGTAGGTTGAGTGATAATTTCCATGTAAAAAGGGTCAAAATATAGGACTTTTGGGCACTTATCACACCCCCAAACTTGAACTATTGCTTGTCCTCAAGCAATGAAAACCATCAATTACCAAACCTTAATATTTATAAACTGTCTCCTTGGTCTTACTTTTCATTCTCTCTTCAAACCACGGCGAAGATCGCTCAACCCTTAAATCTTTGGATGCCTTAAGAATTCCCTAGAATCAAACTATAAGATTTGTGAGAGTGTGCATGTACTGTGAACAAGATGATTATAAGGATTCTAAGCAAACACTTAAGCGTTAACCTACTTAACTTGGGTAATTAAAATATTTTTTTATAAGCAACCTAACCAACTAGAGCCAATTTTGGGCACCTCTAGTGATTAGCCTAGAGCCGGTTTCGGGCACCTCTAGGGCTTCCTTAAGCTAGAGCCAGTGGTAGGCACCTCTAACTTTTTACCCAATTTTCTTGGGTAATTAACCTACTTAACTTGGGTAATTAAAATATTTTTTATAAGCAACATAACCAACTAGAGCCAATTTTGGGCACCTCTAGTGATTAGCCTAGAGCCGGTTTCGGGCACCTCTAGGGCTTCCTTAAGCTAGAGCCAGTGGTAGGCACCTCTAACTTTTTACCCAATTTTCTTTCTAAGCTAGTCTATGTCCTAAGTGTACTAGAATTCCTTAAATCATGCAAGTCACAAAGGTGTTTTGAAGTTCTAATCTCATAGTGTGATCCTAAGTTATCTTCCTTTAAGCATCCTAAAAGTAAATGTTCTAAACAATGGTAAGAAGAGAGAGTTCTATTGCCAAGAAAGAAGATTTAATTAAAATTAAACTAAGGCAATTTATAGAAAGTACTGTCGAGGCATAAGCAAAATTCAATTAAGGCAATGCAATAAAAAAATTTGACAAGTAAAAGAACAAATCTGCCTTGCAATTATATTATACTGTCATGGTATCTCATTGCCTTGGCCACTGAACCTACACCCCCAAACTCGAACCAAGCATTGGCCTCAATGCGTACATTTCATATACAATAATAGAAAAAAATAGCACACAAAATATAAGAGCATTAAAATTAAACAACATAAGGAAGAAGAATTTAAATTGACGGTGATTTGGAAGATTTTTCTTCCTCTTCACTTTCACTCATTAAGATCAGCCTCTTCGGCTTAGATGTCGTGTGCTTGATTCGTTTGGATTCGCAGGGTGGCTGGATGCATGAGGCTGGGGTGGGCTTTGCTGCCGGGGCAGAGACCTCTTTGTCTTCTGTGTCGGGGCAGATTTCTTCTACGGTCGCTGCCATGCTTTTAAGTTCTTCAAAAACCCTACTGATCGAATGATCAGACCAGCTGAAGGTAGTGTGGTACGAAGATCCGACAGGTGTATCCAAGCCAACCTTGCGCTTGCATTTCCTTGCCGCGACCGAAAGGGTGCCAAAGGCCACGACAATCGGTACTTTGGTTGCCCGGACAGTGGCAGTGACAACAGGTGTTGCTTCTTCTCTAAGCTCAAGTGCGGCGGCAGTGAAGACGATAGAGAAGGGAGGAAATTGGACCGACAGGTTTGGGAACTTCATTTGGATCAACTAGACAATGGAGGCTTGGAAGTCCCTTGTGTGTGCCATGAACAACTGCTGACGTTGTTCCATTTCCTCCAGCTTTTGTATAATCTGTTGGAGGTCTGCCACAGCCGGTGCACGTGTCTCGGGCGTTTCTAGGATGTTTGCCGTGGCTGTTGCCCCGGCAATGCCCTGCATTTGCGTGGCCTTGACTAGGTCGGCTTCGGTGATGTTCATCAATTGAAGGAAGGCTTTCTGATCCCATCCTTTTTGGTGCGGCGTGTATTCATCGGCTTTATCCATGGGCACCTTATTTTCTGTGCAGAGGTTGATGATCAATGAAAGGAAGTAAAGCGGCCCCTTATCCTTTTTTCGTGCACTTGTAGACTTCCTGACAAATGAGATTACCAATATTAATATTTCGATTATGCATAATATAATGAATAAGAGCAAGCATGGGCCGATCAATGGTCGTGTTATGGGAGGTCACCATGAGGCGGTGGCGAATGAACTTATTCCACAGTTTTGCTTCTAGTCTGAGGCTTTTCCTTTGGACTGACCCTCGGTGTGCCCCGGCCTCCCATGCCGTGCCGGCATAGCAAATCTTCTCTTTGATTAGTTGGTAATCCTCTTCCGTTAGTGCTTCCAAGACCTCCGCGTGTTCATCTCTTTCAATGTGTAAGCCATAAAACTGATTTATGACGTCAGCATCAACCTTTATCGCATTCCCTCTTATGTTTACGAATAGCATTTCGTCACTGGGCTTGTGGGCATAGAATTCGCGGACGATGGTGATGTTGGCCTGGGAAGGTTGAAGGTAAAATATGAACCACTTTTGATGGTTGATCTTATTGAATAGATTGTGGTCGATGCTGAGGTTGGGCTCGTTGGAAACTTGGAAGCCTTGTTCTTCCCATACTTGTCGAGAGATGAAATATTTCTTAAATCTGTGTTCGACTCCCGGTGGTACAAAGCGACTGTAAGTTTGTGCCGCAGCAGTGCTAGAGCTTTCGCCTCTGATTGCCATCTGAAAATTGAGAGTAGTTGAGAGTGATTGTTTGAGAGTAAAAGAGAGTAAAAGCTCTAGAGAATACAAGGCAGTAGAAGAGAATGTTAAGGTGAAGAATAATGGAGAATAATGGCCCTTATATAGTGTTTCGGCATATCATGTCGTTGGAGCGCAAATCTCGGTCGCGGTGCTTCTAGCCGTTATGAGCCGTTTCTGGCCATTGTGTTTCTGCCCGTTGTGAACTAACCGTTGCGGCTCTTGCGGCTTATTGGGCGACGAATGCCGCGACAGCTAACGGTCTTTCCTCCATGCCGTTTGATAATCTCTTCTTCCTTTCTTGATCTTCGTCCTAACAATAAATAAAACAAAATATCATTCCTAAAAAATTAAATTTAGAAAATTGAAAATAATTGAAATTAAAAACTAACAACTACAAACTAAGAAAATAAAATAAAATAAAAAATTCGATAGAAAAGATTAGAGCACTAAATGAGTGCATGTGGATGCATCTCCTAAAGTTTTTACTTCCTTATCCCTCATCACATGTGATCCCTTGTGAGGTAGCAGCTGATGTCTAGGTTTTCCCATTAGTGCGCCGTGACAATGGTCCTTGAAGGGTCCTACATGTTTGCCACGGCATTGTGCAGCTTCTATGTCGGGACCGGTTGTGTCCTTCTTGCAGTCTGGCTCCCCTGTGGTTCGGAGTGTTTGGCATCTTTTAGAATCTTCAGCATGTTTCATTGTATTTAATATGTGGAGTTTTACATGCTCGTCATTGATTCGCATTGTTAGCTCTCATTTCTCAACATCAATTATTGCCCTCCCGGTTGCAAGGAATGGCTGTCCCAGAATAAGTGGGGCTCTTTCATCCGCATCACAATCTAGAATGAGGAAGTCAGTAGGGAAAATAAATTTATTGACTTTTACTAGTATGTCCTCGATCTTTCCCTCAGGTTGCACATGTGATCCATCGACAAGTTGTAGCATTATCGTTGTTGGTCTAGCCGTCCCAATCCCCAATTTTTGGAAGACTAACTTGGGCATAATGTTAATGCTTGCCCCTAAATCACAAAGTACCTTCCCCTCGTAGTGATTCCCGATTGCGCATGGTATGAGAAAGCTTTCAGGATCCTTTAGCTTGGGCGGAGCTTTGTTGTGTAACGCGGTCATGCATTCCTCTGTTACGGCCACTATTTCAAATTCCCCAATCCTTTTCCGTTATGACACTATGTCCTTGAGGAACTTGGCATAGTTTGGGATCTCCTTAATTGCCTTCACCAAAGGTATATTAATGTGTACCTGTTTAAGGATGTCTACAAACTTCTTAAATTGGTACTCTTGCTTTTGTTGTTTCAACCTTTGTGGGAATGGTGGAGTTGGTGTGCTGTCCCCTGCTTTTGTAGGACCAGTCATGGGTATTGCCACAGGTACTGCCGGCGCAACATTGTTTTTGGTTGCTGCAGCGGCCCCTTTTTCCTTGGTCTGTGTTAGAGCAGTTAACTCCTCTGATTTCTCTGGTTCTTTCTGCTTGTTCTGCGGCCCCTGTAGTTGAATACCACTCCTGGTGGTTATAGTCTTGCACTGCTCGTACGATGTCCCTTTAGCGGCTTCAATGTCGCTAGGGAAACCTCCAACTGGCCTGGTGTTCAGTATTTGTGCGATCTGCCCCACTTGAGTTTTCAGGGATTTTAACGTTGCTTCGTTGTTTTGCAGTCGCATCTCTGTCCTTTCCATAAAAGTTTCAGTCTTTTTAATGAACTTATCAGTGTTAGTCATATATGCACTAGTTTGATTCATAAAAGCATGAAGAGTGTTTTCTAAAGAACTAGACTGCACAGGCTGTTGCGGCAACATGTGTTGTTGCGGCGGCATGTTCTGCCGAGGCGTGTTTTGTTGAAATCCTGCGGCTGGATCATTCTGATGTTGTGGATTGAGTGCATTGTTAGGGTTGCTCCAAGAGAAGTTGGGGTGCTTTTTCCAAGATGGATTATAATTGTTGGACATCTGGTTGTTTTTGCGATTGAAGTTTCCAACATAGTAGACTGACTCTGGGTTTTGCGGGATTTAAGAAAAAGCATGGTTACCTTCACAGTTTTCGCAAAATAATTCCATTACCTTGACTTCTTGTTGATTGTTTTGTGACTACAAGTTCAGAACCAGCTTTTTCAATGTGGCGATCTGAGATGAAATTGAGTCTGAGGACCCGCGAATTCCTCCCTTTTTGGCCGTGGGGAACTGGTAGTCTCTCTTGGCCGTCCTGTTTAGAATCTCCATGGCTTCTTCTGGCTCTTTGTCTAAGAGTATGCCATTTGTTGAGGCATCGAGCATCATCCTAGTTGTTGTGTTAACCGCATTGTAGAACATAGTCACCTGTGTCCATACTGGGAATCCGTGCAAGGGGCATTTGTGTAATAGCTATCTATATTGCTCTCAAGCCTCATGCATGGACTCGTAATCAGCCTATCGAAAAGAAGTGATCTCGTTACGTAATTTTTCAGTTAAATTCGTAGGATTAAAACATGCTAAGAAATCACGACATAGATCACTCCATGATCCAATTGATCCTGATGTGATACTGTTGAGCCAGGTTTTTGCCCCATTCCTCGTTAAATAGGGGAACAATTTTAATCTCAGAATATCCTCATGTACTCCCTGAATTTTTAATGAGTTACAAATCTGAAGGAAGGACTTGAGGTGCTGTCTGGCATCTTCAGTTGCTGAGCCACCAAATTGCCCTATAATGTTGATTATGTTAAACATCACATGCTTCAGCTCAAAGTGGGAAACCTCTATCTCTGAGGTAACATCTCCATGGTTTAGTCTGTTTAGGTCCTCTTCAAGGTAGTCTCGGACTGTTGGGTGTCGTACGAGTACGAATGGAGCTTGCATATTTGCTCTATCTCCTGCTGGGATATTATGCTGCCCATCGACAAGCGGTTGCCCCTCGGCAGGATGCTGCCCTATGACATTATGTGCCGGGGCCCCTTGGTTGATGCCTCAGATGTGACCTCGGGCTTGGTCCTCAAGTTGCTGCATTGCGGCTTCTCGTCTAAGCCTTAGGTAAGTGCGTTCGATTTCTGGATCTGGATTTCGCAATGAGCTTTCTAGGTTCGCTCTAGCCATGCACCAAAAGAAAACCATGTTTTATTAATACTAAAATAAAATAAATACAAACTAAATAAAATAAAGAGTGCAAGAAAATAAAAACAAAAATTGCCAATCCCCGGCAACGACGCCAAAAACTTGATGCTCGCATAAAAGTGCCATGCAATAGTGCAAGTGTACACGTCAAGTAATACATTGATAAATATATAGAGTACCGTCTCCACAGGGATTAGGCTAGCCTTTTGGTCCTACTTCCTCGCACTGCAAAATAATTAAAATAAAAACACAGATGAGTTGGGTTGTTGAGTAAACTAAATATACTAAAACTCAAGTAATCTAGAGATAAAAGTAAAGATAAGATCAAGGTTGATACAATGTGCTGAATTAGAATGTGTCGTAGTGTGGAATCCTATTGACTTGTCTCTGTTCTTGAATACTGCAACACTATATTGTCGTGGCAGTAACCTAAGTTCCTGCCGCGGCAGCAAAGGTTGATTCTCTGCCGTGGCAATCTCTTGCTCTTAGGAAGATGCTTGTTAAGGTTCGGCAAAGCATCCTTGAATGGCTCCTCCTTATCTCTAAGCTCGAAACACTGTTGATGGCTGAACTTTAACCATACCTCTCGGCATAAACCAAAGTCAAACACCAACCAATCACATGCTTCTCTTAGCTGCTGAAATTCTTAACCTATCTCTAGGTCGAATTAGTTAACACCCTTGGATGAAAACCGTGCTTACTCGTTTCGAGAATTCAACTCTCTCGACATCGAACAAATGAATAATCTCACACTCTCTCTCGACAAGAATACAAGAATGATTAACACCAAGAATAAGCAAACCTTAAATTAATTGCATTAAGAACAAAAACAAAGTACAATAGTCTTCACACAACTACTAAACACACTAATCCTAACCCTAAGGAAATTAGAACATAATGGATGAAAAGAAAACACAAACTAAAATCCTAAGCTCTTCTCTCTCTCGAACTCTCTTCTTCGTTCCTTGATGGTGGCAAACCTCTTTATATAGGGGAAGGTGTAGGCACAAATCCTTCTTGGAGAGGAAGTTAAGTTGGACTTGGACTAAACTTTATTAAAGAGGCGAATCTCTTTAATTTATTACATTATACACTTTTTGGCCAAAAGTCCAACTTTATCCTCTCTTTCATGTTTTCGCCCTCTTCTCAAGTTCCGACTGTCGCGCAAAGTGTGTAGAAAAATATGACGTTTAAAGCTCTTCAAATCGGCTACCACTTTGCCTGATTTTCCCTCCAACATGTGTAGTAGTACATGGCCGCAACATGGGTTTTAGCTGCCATGATGCATCTCAAATAGTACATTTTCATAGTATAAACAAAATATAAAGATTAAAGGCATAAATGATGAAATCTATACATGAAGAGCCATAATGCAGCTCAAATGGGTGTAGGTTGAGTAATAATTGCCATGTAAAAGAGGTCAAAATATAGGACTTTTAGGCACTTATCACATGTAATGACCCAGATTGTTTGAATCAGAACTCTCCATGGATGAGGCAAAGTTCTGATTCAAAGATGTTAAAGTCTCCCCCCACAATCTAGCAGAATCCGCCACACATTGTTCCACATTTACTAATTGATCCCAAATACCTTCCCTCACCATGCCATCATTTCTACCATATACTCTAGTGAGAATCACACTTTTATCTCCAATCAAACCTTTAATAACGATAGATTGATCAAAAGCACGCAAAAGAGTGATATGGAATTCCTTCTTCCACAAAACCCATATACGACCATTTTCTATTGCATTATAGTTAAACCAAAAACTCCATTCATGCTGAAACTTAGAGGAAATTTCAGTGGCTTTATTTTCTTGAACTCTTGTTTCAAGTAGAAAAACAATGTCAACATCCACCTTTCTCATTCTTTGAAACACTATATGTTGTTTTTGGGGGTTATTAAATCCCCGAACATTCTAGAAAAAAAGTCATTTTGAAGTAGTGGAAATGAGACCTCGAACACTTTGACTCTGTTACCTCTTTAGCCAGACCCTTCTTTTTCTTATCTTTAACTTCATGAAATAGTCCCTGAAGTTTATCTACAGCCTGACTAGATCCAGATATGGTTTTCTCCTTAGAAGGCCTACTCATCCTCTTTTTCTTTTGCTTTTGTGATATGGACTCCTAAAGTGGGGGAAAGTCTTCATTAGAACTCTCTTGAGGTGCCCTCTGGTCAGTAGCTCCCACATCAGGGAAAACACTCTCATTAGCAACTAACAATCCCTCTGCCTCACCTTCATTAGGTAATTACTCAATAAGAATCTGATCAACATTTTGCATAACAGTTTCCACAGCTGTATTGACAAATTCTTTAACAGAATCTGCCTAACTAGGCCCAAAAGTGGAAGCAGATGCTTCCCCTTTCTCAACATCAGCCAATGGCAAATCAACAGAATCTTCCTTAACAAGATCTTCAACATTTACTACCTTTTGTCTCGAAACCTTAATCTCATTCTTCTGCTTAGTCTCAACCTTAGTACATTTTTTATCTGAATGCCCACAGTTCTTACATTTAGAGCAACTAGGAGAAAGCTAGGGTACTATTACTCTAACATCCACTATAGAATTATTCGACATTAAAACCTTAATGAGCTTAGGTATAATAATATCAACAGAAATCTCAACACATACCTTTGCGAACTCCAGCAGCTCCTGCTTCGTTGTGACTGAATCCAATGTAAAGAGGGATCCCAATAGCGCTCACAATATAGCTCAACCCCCATTTGAATAGATTTCAAGCGGCACATTATAAAGCTGAACCCACACAGACATCCTCGAAAGATCAAAGTCTAGTTTGTGGAGATTCGGTGCCCATTTCCTCAGAATCATGGGCTTATTTTGGATGTGACAAGGGCTTAACCAAGGTAGGCTCACCGTCCGATTGAATAGGGAAAAACCCTAATGTATGCTCCTCCGCTCTAGTGAAAAGTTTTTTCCAATCTATCTTCGAAGAAGAAGCCATCAACAGGTAATTACAAAAAAGAAGAACAAACAAGCAACAGATTCAGATCAGAATCACTAATCGGAATAGAAATCAAGAACGCCGACAAATAATTCTTAGTCCACATTAGTCCAACTAACGTGCGCCCAGAGAAAAAGCAAAATGTGAGCCATTCATAAACCGATATGTTTGAATAATATATTTATCTTTCCATATTTTTATACAATATTTAAATAAAACAACTAAAACTCACACACTTATAAGTATTGAACTAACAGTGAATAAATTTTTTTGAACAAAAAAAGTATATTGGAATGTATTCAAAGTGAAAAAGATTACATAAGGATAACACCACAACCATTGAAAATATAATGTGAAAAATAAATACGATAAACTTCAAAGGGTGTGAAAGGCATGAGAAGCAAAACCTATCACTTTGCTGAAAAACTTGCACAATCTTCTATATGAAATCCATCAACGATATACTTCGACCAGAAAGCTCTATGAATCAAACACGCTGCGAGTTCTTGGCACATCAGCAAACTACCATAAAGGAATCAGAAAAATACCAGACCGTCGATCGACTTGTGACTAGAAACGCTCGATAATTCTTGTTATCTGAACGCTAAATTGCCATAATAGCAAACAATATTGTCACAAAGACACACAAACCTGCAAAAATACATACAAACAAACTGCCATACAAGCATACGGAAAATCCAGAAAAGCAGATGTAGAATGATTCTGGCAAAAAAAAAACAAACAAAGAAAGAAAAAACAATAAAACTAAAAATGAACAAACGATTCTTCATCAAATGAAAAGAATCTTATTTATATCCAATTAACATAAAAAATAAAAATCAGTCGATGACATGAAGGCCGTCGCCGAAAACAACTTCAACCAAAAAGAACTCAAGATAATTTTTTTTTGAAGAATAACTTTCTCAAAAAAAATGGAATTAGAGGGAAATGTGGAGTTTTAAAAATACATTGAATAGAATTTAAATACAAAATTTTACCACTCTATAATCATTAATGGATAAATTTTATAAAGTATATTTTTTTAAAAATATTTTATTTTCATGTATAATAAAAATGAAAATAGTCAATTTTTTATAACAATTTTACATATAAATAGAATCGAAATATTTATTTGTAAAGTAAATATTTTTTTGAATAGAAACTGGTTTCTAATCCATGTGCGTACTAAAATTATATCATACCAACAATGAGTATAGTTAAGAAAATAATTTAATAAGAATATAAGGAATAGTCTTAGTGGTAAACTGTGGCCTATTTTATCTAAGTTATTATTAATAATAATATTTTATTTAAATGTTAATATTTAATAAAAATAAATAAAATATTTTAATATTAAATTAATAATTTTTTAGATATATAATATAATATAATATAATATAATATAATATAATATAATATAATATAATATAATATCTCAACTATTTACTCATTTATGTTACATTTTAGTATCTTGCGGGATAACTTAATTCAAATAAAAATTAATTTTACCAACCACCCTAAACTCTAAACCCATTTATTTAAAGTGGGACACCGAAATGGTATAGACGATTTCCATCCTTATTTATTCACCGTAATTTAAGTTGTGTATAGAATTATAATGCTCCGTCGAGTTATTGGAAAAAAATTAGAGGGAAATAACAATTTCAGCAATGATAATCCAAATCCAACACTCATACATTCATACATCAGAGTTTTACACAACAAGAAACAAACCCCAGAAATCAAGAGACATCTTTTTATTTGATTTCAAGCAAAACTAAAGCTGGATATTCATCTATCATGCGCCATTGACTGCTGTCATAACAGAAGTAGGGATGCTGTCAATTGAAGCAGGACCACTTGTGTTAATAGGAGCTGGAATTAATCCCTTTTCTCGGCATGTCTCGACAGCCCCCACAAACATGTCCTCCAAACAGTACTTAAACTTGAAACCTAAGTCCAGCAACTTCTTGGAACTGAAGACAACGTTTCCCAAGTTTTCATCTGCATCTTTGAACCTGAGCGTGCCAATATATATAATTAATTAGCCATCCCAAGGAAAGTAACAAAATCTTAAGATTTTTCATTACAAGTGGCTTACTTGGTAGGAACATTGTACTCTGGGTATTTTTCCCTTAGCATATTGGCGAGTTCAACAATGGTAGCAGCGTGGGAGGAGCATATGTATCTGCCCTCAGCTTTAGGGTTTTCGAACAAGAATATGTGAGACATGCAGAGATCATCCAAGTGCACGAACTGCCCTTGCCTAATAATCGAGTAATGATCTTCATTCCCTGCATTGTTTGAACTCTACGCATATTAGTATATCAAGGTTCGAGTCGCACTAATGACCTCATTTGACCTATGAAACAAAAACAATGGCCGTACTAATGACCTCATTTGACCTATGAAACAAAAACAATGGCCGTACCGGTAATCGGTGAGAGGCCGGTAATCAAGCTAGGTGGCATTGATGGCATGAGAAATGGACCAATGACAAGAGTTGGAATTATAGTGATGAAATCCAAGTTGTTCTCCTTTGCAAACTTCCAAGCAGCTTGCTCAGCCAAAGTCTTGGAGACAAAATACATCTAGAAACCAGATAGAAAGGGTTGTCAGGGTTTTGTCTTTTACCCCTAAAAAGTGAAAAAGAGGTGAAAGAGGAACAAACCCATCCGGTCATTTTCTTGGCGTTGACAAATTCCAAGTCGCTCCAATTACTTTCATCGTAAATGGGTTTTTGGTGTTGTTCAACATTCACAGTTCCAGCAGATGATGTGAACACCAACTTTTTAACCGTTTTTGCTCTGAGGCATGCTTTCATGATGTCCAAAATTCCGTTTATTGTTGGCTTTATCACTTCATTCTGCAAATTTCTCAACAGTAAAAAACTCAACGGAGTTGCTGTTTTTGCAGATAAAACTTTTGCATCCTTTTTACATTAATGATGTTGATTGACAAAGACCAAACTACCCCATGTTTAGCATACCATATCGTTTAATTTCACTCTGAACTTTCAGGGTTTCCACGTGTGCATTTGTACAAAGTAGAAAGAAAAAAAGTTATCTTTTTCATGTACCTCACCTAAAGCTTCTTCTTTTTTCAAATTCTGGTTGTTGTCGTATTCAACAGAAGGTAATATTGCAGTGAAATTTAAAGGGGGAAAAACACATGAAACCTGAACATGTTTTGGTTGGTCAGCAGTGTCTTTTTCTTTTTTTTTTTTATATACATATACATATACATATACATATACATATTACATATATACATATACATATACATATACATATACAGAAGTGAATAAAAGAGCAAACCTCAGGATCCTTGGACTCAAAATCCATAGGAGTGGCAACATGGAACACTCCACAACAGCCATTAATTGCTGCATCAAAGCTTCCCTCTTCAGATAAATCAGCTTTCCACAAAGTTAAGTTTGAGCTGGCTTTTGGCAGATCAAGCAAATGCTTCACCTTCTTCACATTATCTGTTATATAGAAATAAGAATTCCAGGGAAAAATATACATTTACAATACGAATTATGGGGAAAAGAAGGAAGCGAACCAGGGTCACGGACGGTGGCTCGAACGGTATATCCGTGTTCGAGGAGCCTCATGACGAGCCATGAGCCAATGAACCCGGATGCTCCAGTGACACAAACGGCTTGTGATTCCGACCCCATGGCTTTCTAAAGATGGATGGAATCCAACAAATTTAGATTTGAGATGGTTTAGCTTAAAACAACTTCTTTTCTGTTTTGTTGTAGTAAAGTTTGGGAGTGGAAAAAGCTATATATAACATTCGATATATGCGTGTAAATTCAACACAACTAATAATATACGGAATCTAAAAGGACACGACTTTCAAATTCAATGATTCTACTACTTCCAGTTTGATGCATAGTTCCACCTAACAAACAGTCCCAACAATTTAGCTAAACGCACGTGCTTAACTCACCGATCTGCATGTGATTGGTAAGTTGGTAACCGGAAGCCTTTTACTATTACATCATCTCTATGTATACCACGTGCTTCGTAAGTTGGTGATCATGGGCGTATCTACCTTAGGTGGCACTTACAAAATTTTTAAATTTCTAAACAAATATTTAAATTGTTTTAGAATTAAAAAGTATTAAAATATTTTCTTGGAAATTTCGAATTTATTTTAAAATTAAAATATTATTAAAATTGTAATAAGTTTTATTTTAAAAAATCTTTAATTTTTTTAAAAAAAATCTAAAAATTTATAATATAGTTTAATATTTTAAAAATATTAAATGATTTTTTGAAAACTTTGAAATTTATTTAAAAATAATAAAACTAAAATATTAAATGATTATGATGGAGTGGTAAAAGGTTTGTGTATAAAATTCTTGGCATAATACTAAAAAACAACCCTAACGTTTGATTGAAAAATCACTTTAAATTTTATTCTTTTTTTTTTGAAACATTTTAACTCTCGATGTTTCATTTTGGGTTAAAATAACCCCTCCGTGGATGAAAACTGTTAGTCAACTGACAATAAACATATTGAAATAACTTGACAAAATTATACGTCAACATAAAGATAACTTATATTATATATGATTTTATACAATTAGTTTTTGAATGATGTGTCATTTTGTCAAGTCAACATCTTTGTTTATATGACACTCGTATGTTAGTGTACACTGTCATGTAGGTTTGCAACGTCATTTCAAGTCATTTATACCGTTAGTTTACTAACATTTTTCATCCACTGAGGGACCAATTTAGCCTAAAATGAAACGTTGATAGTTAAAGTCGTTCAAAAAATGAATACAGATTAAAGTGACTATTCATTCAAACATTAAAGGTATTTTTTGTGGCATTTTGTAAAAAAACAAACTTTTTGCCATGAGTTTTGAATCTAAAATAATGAAGTTTAGTTGTTTTATTTTAAGACTTGCAAATGGTAAAAAAGAGGCAACAATGGCAAATCAGGGTAATATTCTAATTCATAACTGAGTTGGTGAGTAGTTAATCGGTGACATCAAATTCAGTAAGAATTAAATAATAGATTAAATACATAAAAAAAAGAAAAGAAATATTTTCTATAACCAATTACATTTGTGAAAAATAAATTATCAAGTGATTGTAGTTGGATTGGTAAAAAGTTTACGTATAAAAGTTTTTGGTCACATCTTCAAATCTAAAGTAATGAATTTTAGTAATTTTATTTAAATATTAATGTTAGTGTAAAAAGGAAAAAAAAAACATTTTTACAATAATTTCTCTGCATTTTGTAAATAAATGTGATATTGTAATTTTTCAATTGAGTTGGTGATTGGTTCAAATTCAGTCAGACAAGCCCAATGTATTTTTAAAGTGCAAGCAACCACAATCATAATAATACCATAACATTCTTAAGATCTCAAAGAACACAAAAGTCAAGTATCATACACAATTGATAGGATATCACATGCACAATATAATACCCAGCTACATCCACCAAAAAAAAAAGATTCCTCATAACTCTCCACTATATCCGCCAATCATAAGTGGTATATATATATCAACCAAAAAAGGTGAAACAACTACTTCCAATGCACAATCTCAACCCAAACACACAATGATATGATGATTAATAATATGAGTCACACGCATAGTCTCGTAATATTTAACTCGAGGGTCCACAATTCATTGAGTCTAATATTTAGTTTAATCATATTCTGATATAAGTATGCATGAAATAACAAACATACAAGGTCCAAAACAGAGATAACGTATATGGCATCAGAAGAAACACACCTCAAGCAAGTAGTATAATCCTAATGACATGAAGGATGTTTCGAACGCTCAAACCTAAAATCTGATAATGTTGTATCGGAACCCACAAAAATAAAATCTAAATTAACATTATACCACCAAAATTAAGTTAGAGTCCACTAATCTAATTTATTTACTCACGTGTGACCCTCGTAGATCAGGTAAGGTCACCCTGCACATGTGGAGGAGGTAAATCAATTGTCTCATGAACGAGGTACTCGTTCTCGCCTTTAACAACAAGAAAAGAACAACCAATCATCTAATATCCAAATATTCTTCCAAGTTACTTAGTAAATTTAATTGCAAAAGTAAAACGAGGTTATCGGGCTCGAATTCGATAAAATAGATAACAAATTTGGAACCAAGACATAAAAAATTTACCGAACCAATTTTCAGGTTGGTAATTCATGTCGGGCATTCAAGTATTTATTAATTTGAATTGGGACTAAATTTAGATAAATCAAATTTTGGAAGCTCAACTTTAAGGAAATTACTGACTATTTTGTAAAAGGATCAAAGTTTAATGATTAAACTGAATTTTTTAGTAGTTAAATGACTAATTGATTGATTTAACCATTTTAAGGAATTAGAAGCTTGTCTAGCTGGTGTCCACCGATATACGATCGCTGTCCCATTCATCGAGGTGAGAGGAAATAATCTTTGGAAGTTGCAAAATGACAACATCCGCTAGTCTACACCGCAAAATGACCTCATCAACAGACTCAAAGGCATAAAGACAGCTAGTCTAGGGCTTCGCTGTCATGTTTGGCCACCAAAGGCTGCCACACAAGGCCCACACGTTGTCGCTTGTATATGGGCATGCTCCACCAACGGTGAGGCAACAGCCACACCGCACTGCACCGAATTGCATCGCAACGAACTCTTTTTACTAGGCAAATATGATATATTATTAAAGTAATCATACAAGTTTAGACCTGAACTGTGTGTCTCATTAAAATCTCTTTAATTCTAATTAGAGGAAAAAGAATACAACATAACCAAGAAATAGACATAAATAAAATCTAACACCTTACTTTGACAAAATCAACAAGCAAAACAAAGTTCGACAAAAACAACGCCAAAAATTAATTAATCTGGACAACACTGCACATTTGCCAACATTCCCATCTTCGGTGCTCATGCTTATTGCCAACAACCCTTGCTGAAGACGATGCAGTGAATGGAGTAGATATGCAATCAATTGTTTTGCATGATTTCTAACATAATATTAACCTTGACCACAACTTCAATAAAAATCAATAAAACTAGACTTGTACTGTTGGGGAAACCGGGTTATTTCCCACACGAACGTAGCTTCAAATCTGAGCTGAAATGTCGAGATCGGAACTACCGAAATTTGCACAGCGGATAAACCCGTCAACTATTGAATATTGAAACCCAATGGAAAAACCCAATAATAAGCAAGCGAAATAAATAATGGAGAGAACACACCAAATTTACGAGGTTCAACGAAAATGTCGTCTACTCCTCGGGCACCACCACCGGATGATAACTTCACTAATACCAAAATGGTACAAACAAATGGAATTCCTAAGAATTCCCAAATATTACAAATGGGAGAAGAGAAACAAATGGGAGAGATAGTATGAATGTTGGGATGGTTTCAAATGACAAATGCTAGGCCTATTTATAGTTGAGCTTTAAGGACTAAACTTGTAAATAGCCTAACTTTTAGGGACCAAAAATTAATTTCCCCATTGGTAATTTCAACACTTACCAATGGAGCATTAATTTACCGTTCCAATTTTCCTCCTTTGCTGCACCTAAAACTGACAAATTCAATTTGTCAATTCGGTGCCCACAATGCTTGACTTTTCAAGCCACAAATTCAACAAATCTCCACCTTGGCTTGAATTCATCAAGCTTTCTCAAAATCTTCTTCTCCCCAAACGTTATCTTCTGCAGTGCCTCCAAATGCGCTCACGAGCGCCATACACCCGAAGGTGCTCAAGCTTGCAAGATGTTAATCAAGTTCAAACAATGATTGAACTTGATTGATGTTACCACCTTGGTCAACATATCTGCAGGACTTTCTACCGTGGCAATCTTCTGAAGTAGAACCTTTCCTTCTTCAAAGATCTCCCGTACAAAGTGATACCTCACGTCGATGTGCTTGGTTCTTGAATGGTAGACTTGATTTTTCGCTAAATGAATAGCACTCTGACTGTCACAATAGAGACTAATGTGACTTTGAACAACTCCCAAGTCTTCCAACAATCCGTTAAGCCAAATCGCCTCCTTAACAGCCTCTGCAACTGCCATGTACTCTGCCTCTGTAGTTGACAAAGCCACCGTTGACTGTAAAGTAGACCTCCAACTAACTGGGGCTTTTGCTAGAGTAAACAAATACCTAGTAGTAGACCGACGTTTATCCAAATCACCAGCATAGTCGGAATCAACATATCCAACCACAAACTGACCAAGTGTTTCATCTTGCTCAAACACTAAACCAACATCTACAGTTTGTTGGAGATACCGTAGAATCCATTTCACAGCTTGCCAATGTCCTTTTCCAGGATCATGTATGTACCTGCTCACAACTCCAACTGCTTGTGAAATGTCAGGCTGCGTACACACCATCGCATACATCAAGCTCCCTACTGCATTAGCATATGGAACTTTTGCCATATATTCTCGCTCTTCATCAATTTTAGGAGATAATTGAGAACTGAGTTTCAAATGAGAAGCAAGTGGGGTACTTACATGTTTTGTGCTTTCATTCATGCCAAAACATTGTAATACCTTTTTCAGATATTGCTTCTGAGTCAAATAAAGCTTGCCTCTCCGTCTGTCTCTACTTATCTCCATGCCGAGAATCTTTTTGGCCTCACCTAGATCTTTCATCTCAAACTCTTGATTCAACTGAGCCTTCAATTTGTCTATCTCTTGTTGACTCTTTGAAGCGATCAACATATCATCAACATACAAGAGGAGATAAATGAAAGATCCATCTTGTAGCTTTCGCAAATACACACAATGGTCGTATTTACCACTGCCTCAGATATTGCTTCAATCCATATAGCGATTTGTTCAGCTTACAAACCCATTTCTTACCACCAGCATCTACATATCCTTCTGGCTGAGTCATATAGATCTCCTCTTCCAAATCACCGTGCAAGAAAGCTGTCTTTACATCGAGTTGAGCTAGCTCCAAATTCAACTGTGCTACCAAGGCCAACAATATTCTAATGGAGGAATGCTTCACAACAGGGGAAAATACTTCATTGTAGTCGATTCCCTCCTTCTGAGCGTAGCCTTTAGCTACCAACCTTGCCTTGTAGCGAACATCTTTCTTGCTGGGAGATCCGTCTTTCTTTGCAAACACCCACTTGCATCCAATTTCCCTTTTACCTTCTGGTAAATATGCCAAATCCCAGGTGTTGTTCTTCTGGAGAGATTGCATTTCTTCATCCATGGCACTTTTCCATTTGTCACTTTCTAAGCTTTGCATTGCTTCTTGATAAGTGGCAGAGATATCATCATCAACAACTGGAAGGGCATAGGCCAATGTATCTGTAAATCGAGCAGGTCTACGAATTTCTCTCCTTGGCCTTGTAACTGCAAGTGGTTCTGGTGTCTCCAATGGTTCTTGGGTTTGAACCTCTTCATCTTCTGATTCCTCCATTGGAGTTGGAGAATCAGTAACATCAATTGCTGGACTAATCACCGTCTCTTGAAACTCCACCTGGTTTGGAGTATACTCCACCTGTTGTGGAGTACTACTTGTCTGAACAACTCCATTTGTTACCTTCTTCAACATGACAGATTCATCAAAGGTAACATCTCTGCTACAAATTATCTTCTTTGTGTCTAAGCACCAAAGTCGAAATCCCTTCACTCCATGAGTGATTCTCATAAAGATAGCCTTCTTTGCTCTAGGATCAAGTTTTGACTCCTTCACATGATAATACGCAGTGGATTCAAATACATGTAAGGAATCATAATCTGTAGCAGGTACTCCAGACCATACCTCCAATGGTGTTTTTCCTCTAATCGCCGATGACGGTAGACGATTGATGAGATGGCCAGCATATGTCACAGCCTCAGCCCAAAATGGTTTGTCCAACCCAGCATTGGACAACATACATCGAACTTTCTCAAGTAGTGTTCGATTCATACGCTCTGCCACCCCATTCTGCTGTGGTGTATGTTTAACAGTGAAGTGTCGAACAATACCATGCTCCTGGCAAACGTCAAAGAGCGGATCACTTCTATATTCCCCTCCATTGTCCGTCCTAAGCCGTTTGATCTTCTTGCCAGTCTGGTTCTCGATCATATTTTTCCACTTCAGGAAAACTTTGAGCACTTCATCTTTAGACTTCATTGTATACACCCAAACTTTTCTGGAAAAGTCATCAACAAAAGTTACGAAATAGTGTTTTCTCCCCAACGATGTTGTTTTGGAAGGACCCCACACATCTGAGTGAACATAATCCAAAATACCTTTCGTATTATGGATAGCGGTGCCGAATTTCACTCTCTTCTGCTTTCCCAGAACACAATGCTCACAAAAATTTAACTTGCAAGCCTTTGCACCTTTCAACAATCCTTGCTTTGCCAAAATTTGCAAGGATTTCTCACCAGCGTGTCCCAATCGCATGTGCCACAACTGAGTAGAATCCAATTTGTCTCCTCCGGAAGCTGCTGCTACTGCTCCAATAACTGTACTACCTTGGTAGTAATACAAGTTATTTTTCCTGATGCCCTTCATTATCACGAGCGCGCCTGATGTGACTTTCAAAATTCCATCTCTCATAGTGAAAATCGAGCCTTTGGATTCCAAAGCTCCCAATGAGATGAGATTTTTCTTCAAACTAGGCACGTATCGGACATCAGTCAAAACTCTAGTTGATCCATCTTGATTCTTCAATCGGATTGAACCTATCCCAATCGTTTTACAGGCGTTGTCATTGCCCATATAAACAACTCCTCCATTTAGTTCTACTAAATCGAAGAACCACTCCCGATTAGGGGACATATGATAGGTACAACCCGAATCCAATATCCACTCGTCTGAACGAAATGATGATGATGAAGCAACCAGTGATATTTCAGAGTCACTAGTATCATGCTCTGCAACACATGCATCTGGAGCGACTTTTCCTTTATTCTTCAGCTTCAGGCAATCTTTCTTCCAATGACCTTTCTCATGACAAAAAACACATTCATCTTTCCCAAGTCTGGACTTTGACTTTGATCTCCCTCTTATTTTTGGCTTTTGGCTTTTCGAGCGACCTCTTACCACCATGGCCTCCGCTGCATTGTACTTGCTCTCCATCTTGGTTTTCTTTCTGAGCTCGTAACTATAGAGAGCAACAGTTACTTCTTTAAGGGTCACCTCATCCTTTCCATGAAGTAACGTTGTTTCAAGGTGCTCAAATTCATCTGGAAGGGATGAGAACAACATTAAAGCCAAATCTTCATCTTTGAAAGTTTCATCCATGCCCAACAGATCTGCCACTAACTCATTGAAGGCAGTGATGTGTTCATTCATACTGGTGCCTGGTTGATAATCAAATCTGAACAATCTTTTCTTCATGTGAAGACGATTCTGAGAGCTTTTCTTTAGGAATTTTTCCTCCAACGCTTTCCACAGTTTGCTTGCAGAAGTCTCGTTCTTGTAGGCATACTTCTGCTCCCTGGAAAGACAAGATCGGATCGTACTGCACGCCATACGGTTGATTGTTCTCCAATCTTTCTCCACCATATCTACGGGTTTTTTCTTCCTCAATGGCAATGTCTAGACCTTGTTGAAATAAAGAGTCTAGCACCTCGCCTTGCCACATGCCGAAGTGACCGGATCCATCGAACAACTCCACCGAGAAGTTTGCATTTGACATTATCCTCCTCACCGGTATAGACGAAGAGCTTGATGCACCATCTGATCCGTCTTTTGCCATGGCAACGAATAATATTCAACAGCACGAACTGGATATTGAAACACTGCACCAGGTAAGTTCCCAGGAAAGAGAGGTGGATCACACGAATCGCTTAAATACCAAGTCTTTCCTAGCAAAACTTTCCTAGACATGCACTGTCACAACACCACAATTCTTTGCAGCAACCGATCGACCGGGATAGCCTTCACCGAAGCTCTGATACCAATTGTTAGGGAAACTGGGTTATTTCCCACACGAACGTAGCTTCAAATCTGAGCTGAAATGTCGAGATCGAAACTACCGAAATTTGCACAGCGGACAAACCCGTCAACTATTGAATATTGAAACCCAATGGAAAAACCCAATAATAAGCAAGCGAAATAAATAATGGAGAGAACACACCAAATTTACGAGGTTCAACGAAAATGTCGTCTACTCCTCGGGCACCACCACCGGATGATAACTTCACTAATACCAAAATGGTACAAACAAATGGAATTCCTAAGAATTCCCAAATATTACAAATGGGAGAAGTGAAACAAATGGGAGAGATAGTATGAATGTTGGGATGGTTTCAAATGACAAATGCTAGGCCTATTTATAGTTGAGCTTTAAGGACTAAACTTGTAAATAGCCTAACTTTTAGGGACCAAAAATTAATTTCCCCATTGGTAATTTCAACACTTACCAATGGAGCATTAATTTACCGTTCCAATTTTCCTCCTTTGCTGCACCTAAAACTGACAAATTCAATTTGCCAATTCGGTGCCTACAATGCTTGACTTTTCAAGCCACAAATTCAACATGTACAATTCTCCATTCAATAACAACAACTTGCCCATCACTTCCTCCCGACAGTTCATCAGAAACTCATGTTAACATCACTAGGGCCAAGAGCTTTTGTCTCGTCGCAGGACCAAACTGCTTCTTTTATTTCCTCCAGTGAGAGCGGCTCCTCAAGCATTGCAGCAAACTACACCACACCGTTGACCACTTCTTTTAGGGAACCGAATTGGGGGTTTTGTCGACTTGAGTTCGATTCTGTTGTTTGTTTTGTCAATTTTGAAATACGTAAGCTATTTTTTAATATTTGACCTTTTGAGATTGAGAGACAAAAAGATGTGGGACATTGAATATGAGTTCGAGAGGCATAGAAGATGCGTTGAAGACAAACTGTGATAGCTCAGAGTCGAGGTAATAATTTATTACCTCTTGTATGCTATATGGTACCTTTTGGTTTATGGTTTCATGTATGGATTTATATTTTTATTCATGCGACTAGGCTTGTGATTTAAAGTTCGAAATAAATACAATATAGAAATAGTTAGGTTGTTTAAGAACCATTTGACTCAACAAGTTAATTGGATGATCCCAATAACTTCTCTAGCTTAGTTATAACCTTGATAAGTCATTGTTATCTTAAATCATTCCGAACACTCACAAAATTTGATTTATTCATTGGAGTTCAAAAATACTAAAACACCCTTGAGGAATTAAATGTCCATAATGCTCTTGTATATGAAATGTTTGAAATACTTCTGATGTGTGAAATGCCCTTAATACCCTTAAAAGCTGAAATGATCTAGAAAAACGTGTTTGACTTGACAAAATTCTCAAGTCACTTCCTTAATTTCTCATTTTCCTTAGCAAAAACAGATAACTCGTTTCTAGCATTTGAGTTTGTAAAGTACCCCAACCGCCCCCGATCTCTAATTTTTTTTATATTTTAAGACCAATTTACAAATTATCGCCAATGGTTAAATGATCGAAACACCTTTGTGCTATGAAATGATTGGAAATGTCCTTACTTTATCAATCATGAAAATAACTTGGTAAAGCCTGTTAAGTTGATCAATCGAATCGAATATGGTTAAGAGAGGTGAATTGGCTTTTTAAAATTGGAAGGAGCAAATTGAAAAATGGAAAATTCAAGACAATGCAATTTTTAGTGGTTCAAGCTTAGAATGAAATCTACATCCACTACCTTAGCTCACACTAAGGATTTTCAACCAATTTCACTAGAAATTCATCCCATTTTCTCGGATTAGGAGGAAACCTTAGCTCAAGTACAAAGAAGTTTGACAATCTAAATAATGCCTCTCACTAGGTTGATAAATTGCCCAATTACACTTAAACACTCCATAAACTTGGAATAAGATAATACAATTGAAGATTACACAAATAGGGTATAGGGATTTGACTTTAAGAGATCTAGAGTTTCGATATGTGCTTGGATTGTTGCAAGTTTGTTCTATAGTTGTTATTGTAATTTTTTTGGCTTATTTATATACCCTTGCATTTGTTTCTAGCCGTTATGATAGTTGAGATCATCAATTGAGCCGTTAGGCTTCATTTTTCCTGCAATAAATGTACTTCTGCAACCTACCGTATCGGTACTCGAACAACCGTATCGATACATGTCTAAAAAAAGAAAGAGCTATTGTGCATATTTAAGAGGGTCGTATCGATACGCTAATAGGGCGTATCGGTACGAGTATAGTGTAAAAAGAGGAGCATATCGATACAAATTTTTTTCACTAGAATCCTGAGGAAAACTTTAGTAAAAAGTGTATCGATATGTTATATAGGCATATCAATACGGTCTAACGACCGTTTGAATTTTGCTGAAATCATAACTGACAAGCAACGATAAAAAACTTTAAATGCAAAGATTTATCGATTCAGATCAAACCATATCGATACGGGGGACTATCGTATCGGTATGCTATGCCTTAAAGTTAAGCACATGTAAAATACCGTATCGATACGGGTATAATCGTATCGGTACGATTTTTCGATTAAAATTCCAGAACCTAAAAACTGTATCGGTACGTCTATAACGTATTGATACGCCTTGGCGTACAAGTTGGTTTTTGGATGTAACACTTAGAAATTTTTTGCTTGAACAAATTATTTGACTTAAAATCATTTTGGTTCAAGTTTGCTTGTCAATTTGTGAGATTTTAAAATACTTAAAAATTTATTTACTTTTACAAAAAAGGTCCCTAGACACTTTTGTTATATCAAATCAAGTTAGGTTTTACAATCTCCCCTTTTTGATATAACAAAACCAAAGTAAATTTTTAAGTATTTTGAAAACTTTGCAAAGTTTACACCCCCTTAAGTTAAGATTGGTTTTCAAAAAAATTTTATGTTTTACAGTTCTCCCCTTCTTTATTAGATCAAAATCAATGCAAACATTCAAGGATATAGACAAGATATAACAATGAAGCATAAAGTATAAGCAAAGCGTAATTAAAGCAACATAATAGCAATAAAATTTAAAATAAAATCCAAAGCAATAGTAGTTCAAAATAACTTCAAACTTAAATCCAAACTTAATCCTATGAACAAAATCAAAGCATAGGGTTCCTAAAATAAAGGTGCAAAAAAAGAAGAAAATAAATCCTAATATGATATGTAATGAGATGATATGCTCAACAACTACTTGTCCCCATCATCTTCATCCTCGTCCTCTTTGTATTCATCATCAATTTTGGCTTGAGATTTTCGAGTATGATTGAGCCAAGCACCATGGAAGGCGGTGAGAGAGACATCCATGAAAGTTTGTTGTTGTTCAATGACCTTGACTCGATCCTCCAAAGATGTGAAACGAGTATCAATGGCCACAAATCCGACATCCATGTTATTTCCTAGGGATGTTAATTGCTCATTAAGATACGCCATGAGTCCATCCATGGAAGTTTGAGCTTGTTGAACTTGTAGACCTTGAGGAGCGACTGGAGGAGGTTGATCTTCTTGAGGAGGAGGGCGAACAACACAAACCCACTCATGATCAATATACTCAAAGTGAGCATGAGTATGGGAGTGTTCGTCAATGGGCTTGCTTAGAGGCTTGGCGGCATCATGGGAGCAATCGTTCTCCAAAGAATGAAACAAAAAGCTCAAAGCCGTGCCATAGAAAAATGACTTGACTTGATCAGTGTGACGGTGTTGGATATGATAAACCAATTTTGCAAACATAATTTGAAAAGATTTGGGCGCTTACCCTCTCGGAAACAACGGAGCCAAAACGCATCAACTTGGCAAATGGTAGAGAATTTCCCACCAGAAGGATGAATCCACCAAGAGATGATGAGACAGAGGATACGATCATGAGCATCAAGGACAGTGACGGAGCCGAGTTGAGAATGCCCCAAGGAGTGTTCATCATCAATTCCCAAGTTTTCAAACCCAAAAACATTGCATAAAACGTTTTGATCAATTCGAAGCTTTTTGACCATAAGATAGGAGTCAATGACAATAACACTATCTCTAGCTTGGTCATGGATACATCGGGAATTAGCAAAGAAAATCAAAACAAGATTTCGGTACATCGACGGGGGAACACTTAAAAAAAGGTAAAAGATTTTATTGTTGTAACAACCCAAGATATTTGAACTTAAAACGTTTAGAGTTTAGAAAAGGGATTGAAACAACTCGTTCACCCCGGATTGGAAAAACTTGATATTGTTTATAATGGGCCATAGCCGAGGGGGATAAAAAACTGTTTTGAAGAATAAAACCAAGGTTCGGTTTAGTAATACCCTCATAGTCCAAATTGGGATTGTATGAACTAGAAGCCAAATCTTTCCTTTGTCTCTTTTTCGGTGCCATAATATACTGAAAACATCAAAACCATTCGAAAACAATGTATACAATTATCATCACATTTGATCTAAAATCATTCCAACAATTCAAGGTATTGAGAAAAAATACTATATTTTATATGTTAAAATCAAATAAAATGATAAATATGAATTTTGGTAAAAATAGTCTTGAAAAACAGTATACTAAAATATACGATATATTTATATATTCGAAAAAAAAAGTTTTAGATTTTAAAGAATTTTTGTAAAAACTTCAAAACCCATACTATAGTAATACTAAGTATACAAAAATTAGCTAAAATCAATAAAAAAACTAAAAGAAAATTAAAAAGAAAGAAAAGAGATTTTATACCTTGAGTAATGGATGTAGATGAATGAAGGATGATGAATGCACCAATTTGATAGCAGTGCTTAGCCTTGATGTGTTGATTCCTCAAAGAATTTTGAGTTTGGTGTGAAAAATCAAGGAGATTAGAAGGGGTTTTATAGTGAAAATGGTTAGTGTTTGAGAGGAAAAAGAGATTGAGTTTTAATTAAAGTGAAACACCCATTTAATGCCTCATTTAAACTCCAACGGCTTACCATATCGATACGCTGACGTGGCGTATCGATCCACTATATCGGTACGGTTTTCATACCATGTCGATATAGTTAAAGTTGTATCGACGCCCATTAAGCAACCTATATTGATATGTAGTGACCCGTATCGATACCCTTTTACTAGAATGCATTTTTGAGCTGACTCGAGTTCAAAAATTAGATTTTAAACGACTCTAAATGCACATGTATGATGAATGAGCAGTATTTATAGACTAAAATAGATACATACTCCCCCAGCAACAAGCATAGATGCATCAAGAGGCAAAATTGCATAAACAAAATCATCATTCAAAAACAAGAAAATTTTTGACACTTAAGGGCTCTAAAAGGTTAAGATAGGCTAGTTAGATCTAACTCTCTCCTAAGAGTCTAAAAACACTCTTTGTCTAATGGCTTTGTAAAGATATTCGCTAGCTGGTTTGAGGTATCAACATATTCTAGAACAACATCATTTTTGAGGACATGATCCCTAATGAAATGGTGCCTTATCTCTACGTGCTTGGTTCTAGAATGTTGGATGGGATTCTTAGTGAGACATATGGCACTAGTGTTGTCACACTTAAGGGGTATGGTACCTACATCAATTCTATAGTCTAGAAGTTGTTGCTTCATCCAAAGGACTTGAGCACAATAAATTCTGACCGATATATATTCTGCTTCGGTGGTAGATTACACTCTTTTGTTTCTTAGAGAACCAATATATGAGCATACTACCTAGGAATTGGCAAGTGCCGAAGGTACTTTTTCTATCTATCTTACAACCCATATAATCCGCATCAGAATAAGCATGTAAGCTAAAGGAAGGGTCTCTAGGATACCAAAGGCCTAAACAAGGTGTGTCTCTAAGGTATCTAAAGATTCTCTTAATGGCTACAAGGTGTGATTCTCTAGAGCTAGCTGAAACCTAGCACACAAGCAAACACAAAACATGATATCGGGTCTACTTACAATAAGGTAAAGCAAAGAGCTAATCATTGAACGAAAAAGCTTATAATCAACACACTTACCTCCTCCATCTTTGTCGAGTTTAATTGATGAGCTCATTGGAGTGACTTGAGGCTTCACATTCTCCAAGCCAAACTTATTAAGCATATCTTTGATGTACTTAGATTGATTGATGAAGATATCATCATTCCTTTGCTTGATTTGGAGTCCCAAGAAGAAAGAGAGCTCCCCCATTATGCTCATCTCAAACTCACCTTGCTTTAACTTAGAGAATTCTTAGCAATAAAATTCATTAGTAAAACCAAATATAATATCATCAACATAAATTTGTACTACTAAGATGTCATTGCCATTTCTTTTAATGAAAAGTTTAGTGTCCACCTTCCTTTTTTCAAAACCTTTTTCAACCAAAAAATTTGAAAGCCTTTCATACCAAGCTATAGGAGCTTGTTTCAAACCATATAAAGCTTTAGTTAATTTAAAAACATGATTTGGGTAAATTGGATCTTCAAAACTAGGTGGTTGTTCAACATACATTTCTTCACTAATAAAGCCATTTAAAATGCACTTTTAACATCCATTTGAAAATGCTTGAATTTATGATAACATGCAAATGCAAGAAGCATCCTAATTGCTTCCATTCTAGCTACGAGTGCATAAGTTTCATCAAAATCGATTCCCTCTTCTTGAGTATAACCTTGAGCAACAAGTCTACCCTTGTTCCTCATTATGTTACCACTCTCATCTAGTTTGTTTCTAAAGACCCATTTAGTTCCTATAGTAGACTTATTACTAGGCTTATCAACTAATGTCCAAACTTTACTCCTCTCAAATTGATTAAGTTCTTCTTGCATGGCCAATATCCAAAAATCATCTTTTAATGCTTCTTTGATATTTTTAGGCTCAATGCATGAAATAAATGCTACATTATTAAGCAATCAAAGAGAGGATCTAATGGTTACCCCTTGGATGGATCACCCAAGATTTCACCATCTTTGACATAGTTGAGTTCCCTTGGGTAGCTCACTTCCTTTTCACCAAGATTCATGTTCTTCAAGGATTCTATGGGAGGATCTTGTGCTTCTTCTTCTTTGGTTGAAATCTCATCCACCTTTGGTGATTGTCCACAATCATTATCTTGAATGATCCCTACATCATCATCATCACAAGAATCCTTCCTTGGAAGGAGGTTATCATCGAAAACCACATGAATAGACTCTTCTACAACTAAGGTTCTTTTGTTAAACACACGATAGGCTTTAGAGTTTAAAGAGTATCTTAAGAAAATAGCTCCATCACTTTTTGCATCAAATTTACCTAAAATGACCTTTTCTATTGTTTAAAACAAAACACTTGCATCCAAAAGAATGAAAATAGCTAATGTTAGGCTTCTTTGACTTTAAAATATCATAAGGAGTTTTATTTAAATTATGTCTAATCATTACACGATTTATAATATAACAAGCTGTGTTTGTGGCTTCCACCCAAAAGTACTTAGGTATATTGTTTTCACAAAGCATGGTTCTAGCTATTTCTTCTAAAGTACAATTTTTCCTCTCAACTACCCCATTTTGTTAAGAAGTGCGAGGTGCAGAAAAATTGTTGCTAATACCATTAGAGTTACAAAAATCCTCAAAACCTAGATTTTGAAATTCCGTTCCATGGTCACTTCTAATATGAATTATGTTTTAACCAAGGTCATTTTGAGTGACTTTTGAAAATGTGATGAATTTTTCTAAAACCTCATCTTTTGTACTTAAAAAGGGAAACCAAGTGTATCTAGAGAAATCATCAACTAAAACATAAGCATATGATTTTCCACCCAAGCTAGTTGTCCTTATAGGCCCAAAGAGATCCACATGGATCAATTGTAAAACTCTATTAGTTGAAACATCATTTATGGATTTAAAAGAAGTTCGTTTTTGTTTACCTTTAGCACAAGTATCACAATTTTTATCTAAGGAGAATTTTAGCTTAGGTAAACCTCTAACTAGATTTTGGGAAACCAATTTCTCTAAAACACTTATGCTAGCATGTCCTAGTTTCTTATGCCATAACCATGCACCATTTTCATTTTGAGCAACCAAACATGTATGTGAGGTATGAATGTCATCTAGATGCACCATGTATATGTTACCTATGCGATGACCAACGAGCATGATCTTATTTGTTTTAATATCTACAATTTTGCAACCATTTATATCAAAAAGAACATTAAAACCTTTGTCACATAATTGGATAATGCTCAACAAGTTATGCTTTAGACCATTGACATATAAAACATCTTCAATGAGAATAGACGAGAGATTACCAATGGAGCCAATACTCTCAATATGACCTTTGGAGTTGTCACTAAATGTCACTACTCCACCACTTTTTGGCTTTAGCTCCACGAATCTACTCTTGTCGCCGGTCATGTGTCTTGAACATCTACTATCAAGGTACCAAGTGTTTTGACTTGAAGTTTTGGCCTTGTAGCAATGCTCCCCCTACAAACAAAGATTAGTTCTTGATTTTTGGTATCCAAATCATTTTAGGTCCATGTGAGTTAGCTCCCAAATAATTGGTTCCCTTAGGAATCCAAGAAGCAATAACAATAATATTATTAGAAACTACTAGTTCCTTAGGAACCATACATTTCTAATCCTTTTACCTTTAGGATGTCTTTGAGAGCTTCTTTTTTTGTAGCCATTAAAGTTCCCCTTTACATAGTTGGATTTAAAGAACTTGTTTTTTCAAAATCTTGTTTCCCAACTACATTAAGAGAAACCTTAAGCTCATTCACCACTTTGTGGTGATCATCATGAACTTTTGAAATAGGATTGTTTAAATAAACATTTTCATTTTGAAAATACTTTAAATCATCTTTTAAAACAACAATCTTCTCTTCGAGTTCTAAGTTGGTTTTGGAAAGGGAATCATTTTGGTTTTTCAAATCAAAAATCATTTTCTTATTTTTCAAAACCGATTCCTTGTACTTTTCAATCAACTCATCGTAAACCTCTTGCAACTCATCATATGCATCTTGGAGTTCATCAAATGTAAAATTGAAAGTAGATGAGTTAGGGTTTACCTTAAAATCATCATAAATATCCATGAGGCAAAGATTAGCCACTTCATGATCATCTTCATTGGATGATGATTCTTCATCACTCCAAGTGGCAACATGGGCTGTTTGCTTTTTCTTCTTATCGAACCCCTTTTTCTTGAGTTTAGGGCAATCCGATCTTATGTACCCCAGCTTCTTGCACTCATAACAAATGAGTTGATCTTATTCCTCTTCGTTGCTCTTGTTCTTGAAGTCTTTTCTCCTTTGGAACTTTCTTCCCCGGTTGGACTTCATGAACTGAGAGAATCCCCTGTCTATCATAGCTGATTCCACAAACTCATCCTCACTTGAATTGCTTTCCTCTTGAGATGCCTTGAGATCAATTCTTTACTTCTTCTTCTCTACCTCTTGCTTCTCAACTCTTCTCTCTTCTCTCTTATTTTCTTCTTCCCTTCCTTGCTTCATGATCTCATGAGTAAGGAGAGATCCCACCAACTCATCGAGCTTCAAGGTCTTCAAGTTCTTGGCCTCGATGATTGTAGTTCTCTTCCAATCCCATGATTTGGGAAGAGAGTAAAAAAGCTTCCGGACTAGCTTGTCTTTGGGAATAATCTCACTGAAGCCCTTGAGACCATTTACAATGATGAAGATCCGATCAAACATCTTAGAAACGATCTCATCTGGCTCCTTCTTAAAATTCTCATAACTTAAATTAAGGATCCCAATCTTGGTCTCCTTTACATCGTTGGTGCCTTCGTAGGTGGTCTCTAGCTTATCCCACACTTCCTTTGCACTTGTGCAAGATGACATCTTTGCGTACATATCAGGTCCAAGTGTACAAAAGTGTACAAAAGATTATGTGAAGAGCCTTGTCATTCACTTGAAGTCTTCTTCGATCTTCATTGGTCATTTCCGCTCTTGTTTTCGGAACTAGCCTTCCTTCTTCATCGGAATTGTTGGCCCATCTTCCACTACATCCTAAAGGACATAGTCATTAGACTTGACTAAGAGCCTCATTCTATTTTTCCAATAGGGATAATTATCCCCATTGAAAAATGGCGGCTTGGTGATCGATTGTGACTCAAGAAAATTTTGGCCGGAGGTAGATGCCATGGCTTGATTCGAAGGTTGATTGATCTTCTTCTAGGATATTCTCTTGTGGATGTGAGTCTCTCAAAGAGTTAGTCTCTGATACCAATTGTTAAGTTGATCGATCGAATCGAATATGGCCAATAGGGGGTGAATTGGCTTTTTAAAATTGGAAGGAGCAAATTGAAAAAGGAAAATTCAAGACAAGGAAATTTTTAGTGGTTCAAGCTTAGAACAAGCTCTACATCCACTACCCTAGCTCCCACTAACAATTTTCAACCAATTTCACTATAAATTCGTTCCCTTTTCTCAGATAAGGAGGAAACCTTACAAATCGGTTAATCTTTCTACCCAAAGATTAACCAAGACTCTCTCAAGTACAAAGAATTTTGACAATCTGAATAATGCCTCTCACTAGGTTGATAGTTTGCCCAATTACACTTAAACACTCCCCAACTTGGAATAAGATAATACAATTGAAGATTACACAAGTAGGGTACAAGGATTTGACTTTAAGAGCTCTAGGATTTGGATATATGCTTGGATTGTTGCAAGTTTGTTCAATAGTTGTTGTTGTAGCTTTTGAGGCTTGTTTATATACCCTTGCATTGATTTCTAGTCGTCCGGGTAGTTGAGATCATCAATTGAGCCGACGTGCTTCATTTTCCCCGCAATAAATGCACTTTTGCAACCTACCGTATTGGTACTCGAGCAACCGTATCGATACCTTTCTCAAAATAGAAAGATCTGTTGTGCACATTTAAGAGAGGTGTATGATACGCTATAAGGGCGTATCGGTACATGTATAGTGTAAAAAGATGGGCATATCGATACTCTATGACCGTATCAATATGAATTTTTCTCACTGGAGTCCCGAGGAAAACTTTAGTAAAAAGTGTATCGATACGCTATATGGGCGTATCGATACGGTGTAACGACCGTTTGAATTTTGCTGAAATCACAATTGACAAGCAACGTTCAAAAATTTAAATGCAAAGATTTATCGAATCAGATCAAACCGTATCGATACAGGGGACTACCGTATTGGTACGCTATGCCTTAAAGTAGCCCAGGTAAAATACCGTATTGATACAGGTATAACTGTAGAATAATAAGCATATAAATTAGTACTTTTTGAGCGTCAACACTCCCCCACACCTAGCTCAATTCTTGTCCTCAAGTAATGAAAAATAAACGGAAAAAAACATAAAATAGTGAATATAATACATCGACATAATTTTGGGTGGCAAGCAGACGTTGGCATAGGTCCATCCTCAGTTATCTCGATACAATGATGCCAAACATACAATGAATTCATGAGCAGTAATATAACTACATGCCTAGGGTATGAGAGTGCATGAAGTGTAGGCCATATGCATCAAGTGTCCACTAACTCTCTTAGTCGAATCTACTTCCAAAACTCAGACTTTAAATTTTTTTTACTGCCAAAGGATTCTGTTGGCATTATCTTTAGATTATACTGTTTAGCATGAGAAAAACGAGGGAGCATACCACAATTCCGCACCATAATCCAGACATCACTAGTTTCCTCTTCAACTCATACCCTAAAGTTTTTAACTTGAGCACGACGATGGAGCATACCACGAAGCCCCAAGTTCCTATTATCTCTAAGGTAGAGGATAGTTAAATTTTTTATTGTCATGGCAGAACATTACTGCCTAAGTTTGTTAGGGAACTAGATGCATACTACATGTTTAGTGTAAATTAATTCCCAAAAACTAGAGATCAATTGGCAAGCATTCCTGACATCATTATTCTGTTGGCATATGCATTTAGGATTTAAATTTTCCTCATCAGATAGAAACCTAATTCAAATTATGCTTGCCAACAAGTGTTAACATGCTTCAAAATTAAGTTGAGACAAAATTTTATTTTTCACTTTTTCAGTGGTTCGCTATGCAAACCTAATCTAAACTATATGGCATGGCATGAAAACAAAAAATTAAACATGAAATGCATAGCGTGGCATAATGTGAAGGAATACACCCCCCAAACCCAAGATGTGTATTGTCCTCAATGGATGAAACAAGACATATTTACTAAGATATACAGAAAAATAAAAATGCATGATCATGAAAACAAAAAAATAAACATGAAATGTAAAGAGTTTAGGATGAAGACGACTCCCCCTCGGAGACTCCTCCTTTGGCGGCACGAGCTTCCTCTTGCAACTTAGCATGAGTCTTTCGTTGGGTCAAGGTCCCACAATTAGGGGCTACTCGCTTTCTCCCACCCCATCCTAGCTTTGAAGCGGCTGTAGTGGCAGGGGTCTCTTTGACAATTTTTACTAGCGTCGAAGATGTTGGCATGGCAGCAGACTCAACAATGGCAGCAGGTTTCTTGGCAGTAGCATTCTTAGAATTGAGTGGTTTGGTAGACTTGGCAAATTCTTCCTTGGCTGGGGAAATAGGTTTTGTGGCAGCTGATGGCACTAGATTGTGGATTGGACTAGCTGGCGTGGAGAGAGAGAGAGTAATTGGCTAAGGAAAAAGATGAAGTGAGAAGGAGGGTAAAGGTTTAAAGATTTGAAAGAGGGAAAGGTTGAGTGTTATGGTAGGTTTTAATTATGATTTGTGTAAGAGGGGTAATAATTAAGATAGACGTGTATGAGAGAGATAAAAAGGGATGGTGATAAGTATGGAAAGGATAAATGATAAGGATAAATTTTTAAGGGATAAGATATGATGTGATAAGGTGATTTAAATTGAATTAAATTCAACTTAAATCTTGGCGGCTAAGGGTAAAATTTTGAATTTCTCTCTCTCGTGGTTTAAATTGAATCAAGCTAGGGTAATTTTTATTTTCTCCAAGACATTGCCGCCGTGTGCCAAGCCCAGCTGCTGGCATCGCTCTGGGCATGGCACTGCGCCTTGGTACATTTCTGCTTTTAGCACGACATTGTCCAATCTTGCCCTATATTGCTTAACAAATTTCTCTATTCTGGCATGGTGCTTGACACCATAATTCTGCACACACTCATAAGAAAACTTTCAACCCAGCAAAGAAAAACTCAAAAATACAAATAAGAAAAACTAAAGAAAAATCCAAATTCCTAAAAAATAAAAACTCCTAACCTAATATTTACAAAGTATCAAACTTGTCAATGGTCTCACGGTAATTCTGCCGAGAGAATAATCTCATTGGCAGTACTCAGCTCTCCTTCCAGATAATGCTTTAAGCGCTAACCATTCACTTTAAAAATCTCACCGGTTTCAAATTTTTTATGTCCACGACACCATGGACATAAGGCTTTACAACCTCAAACAGTCCCGACCATCTCGACTTAAGCTTGCCTTGAAACAACTTAAGTCGCGAGTGAAACAGAAGAACTATTTGGCCTACCTCAAAGTGACTTGGCATGATCCTCTTATCATGCCAGCGCTTGGTCCTCTTCTTGTACAAGTTGGAATTCTCGTAGGCTTGGGCTCAAAATTCTTCCAACTCATTAAGATCCAACATCCTCTTTTCTCCAGCTGCCGCTAGGGGTGGACAAAAATACCCGAACCGACCCGAAAACCCGACGACACGAACCTAAAATGTCGGGTAATTCCCGAAAAAAATTACCCGACCGGGCCGGGTACCCGACCCCGACAAATTTACCGGGACACGGACCGGGACACGGGCCGGGACACGAGCCAGAAGTTTCCCCTTACCGGGTACCCGACCCGACCTGATAAAAATCAATATATATATTTTTATATTTATATTTATAATTATATTTTTATTTTATGTTTCTTAATATTTTCACTCTAAAATTAAGTTTAAATCCCTATATTTTTTATGTTTGTATTATATTCTTTTAAGTTTTAAGTTTAATTTTTTTAAAAATATTTTTGTGTTTAACATGTGATTTATTTTAATTTTAGAATTAAAAAAAGGAACCAGGTACCTGGTATCCGATTACCCGGGTACTCGAATTTTACGGTTACTCGAATCTCGGGTACCCGGATATAATGGGCCGGGAAACGAGCCGCTTAATGAGGTACCCGGATGAACCGGGTACCCGAAAACAGGGTACCCGACAATTCCCACCCCTAGCTGCCGCCCATGACATGTCAAGTGTTTTGTGTTAAGTGTGCAAAAGTCCTATATTTATGCTCTAATTTAGCTCAATTATTATTGTTCTTAAGTTTAGTTTAGTTGCATTTATTAGGTAAATATACACAAAACGAAATAGATTAGATATTTTGCCTTAATTGCTGAACTTAATTGATTTTATCTAAAAGATACTGCTCATGTGTGTTTTCTCTCTGTGCGCAGGTACCCGCATCGGCAGATGTCGCCGAGGCAGCAAAGAGGGTAGAAGAGGAGAAGCTGGAAACTGAAAAAGGAAGTTGTTGGACCATCTGGAGAGCTGATCGAGGAGGAGAAGACCAGAATGGAGACCTGTGCCAACCCCAGCACACTAGACCACACCTCTGCCGAGGCAGTCAACACTATACCGCTGAGGCAGCAACTCGAGGAAGAGTGAAAAAATACAAAGTGGTATGCGATAGAAAGAGATTATCAAGCCCGATTTTTAGAGACCACTTGCACGTGCGTTGGAGCCCAGCTGACAAAGAAAAGCCAAGGTCAAAGTTAAGATGGAAAAAGTCAAACAAGAATTTAGAAAGATTTAATGATCTTTTAATGAGTTGTAATCATATTCTAACTAGTATTCCTACCCTAAACCGACTTAGGCCTAGGCTCCTCCCATATATATATGTAATCGACTTGAAGGAGAGAACAACAATTGAGAATAGAGAGAAACTCTTTCTTGTCGAAACCCTAGTGCCGTCAACACCCATCATGTTCTAAACCTTCCCTAGGGCTAAGGGTTGGTTGTGTAGAAGTTGTGAGAGTTTTGCTTGTATTCGTTTAGGATTTCAGTTTTTGCAATAAAATTCAAGGTTTGTTTACTCTCGGTTCTTCATTGTCACAATATTTATCAGGAGATAAGAGGGCGACAATCTATTTGTTCAATATCGGGAAAGTTGAACTCACTAAACGAGTAAACACGATTTTATCCAACCATGGGGTAAAGCTACTTTGGCTTAGGGATAAGTTTAGAAGTTCAGTGGCTAAGAGAGGTTTCATAATCGGTTGATGTTCACCCTTAGATTCACGTCAGGAGGTATCATCCAAGACATGTTCGCCAATAGTACTTCAAGCTTCGGGAGAAGAGGGAGTCATAGAAAGGAGCCTTGCCGAACCTTGAATCATCGCTTAACTGCCCAAGCAGTCACTTGGTCATTGCCGAGGTGGTCGCCTACCGAGGCATTGTTGTGGGCGGCTATTGAAAGTTGTTAAGTTGATCTACAAAAATTGTGACGAGACAGTACATTCAATCTCCACACTACGAAACATCCAATACTGGCCCATTCTCTCACTCTGATTTCTCAATTTACTTTACTTGTTTTAATCTTAGTCTTAATCAAAACCAACTCCTAATAATTGTGTTTTTTACTTGTGTAGAAAAGTGAACTCTGAAAGGTTCTCACAATCCCCGTGGAGACGATATCTTAAATACTATAACTTGGCACCGTGTATACTTGCACGCAATTTGCGCATCACTTTTGCACGTAACAAGTTTTTGGTGCCGTTGCTGGGGATTGGCGTACAACTTTTGTATGCACTTATCTTTATTTTCTTGTATTATTCAATTTTTCTTTTGTTTGAAAAAAATATTTCAGGTGCAATACAAGTTCAAGGGCATCAACATGTCAAGAAAAACCACTCGAGAGTTGATGTGGGAAAATTCTTGCAATTTTTCTGAAGGAAATCATGAGTTTGAAAGTTGCCCACAACTATTCGGTGAATACATGGACGAACCGAGATGAGACCAACATCAAGATTACTCATGGTACAATCAACAAGCTCAAAATTTTTCCTACCATGACAATTTTGTTGCCGTAGTAGTAGACATGCCCGACAATGTAGTCCTCCTCAAGAACAATCAAAATCCTTGGAAGACACACTTCAAGCTTTCATTGCACTCACTCAAGAATTGTCAGCTTCTATAGACATAAGAATCGCCAAGGTGGACGCACTTTTGAGCAATTCGATCCTTATTAATACCATGGATGAACATGATGCCTCGACAACCATTGATCACAAAACAACTACGTCCCATGGATACTGACATACCAAGGCAAGAAGACGCGGAGCAACACGAAGAATACATTAATGAGCCTATCCAACAGATTGCCTTATCAAGGACTGAGGAACCTGAACAGAGCTATGCCTTGGCAGCTACACCTGCCTCGGCAGCTGAGGAATTGGTAGATTGCTCTCATCTACCTTCGCTTGGGCAATTGAAAGACCACATAGAGGAGCAACATGATGGAAATACTTTGTTAACCGCATATGAGCCGGTAATAGTTGAACCTTTTGAATTCTTTGAAAAATCACCTTTTCCATTCCAGGAATTTTTTGAGGAACCAACACCGATAAAATTGAAGCCAACAAAATCTTTACTGATGGAGATGGTTGAGAGACCTAAAGAAAATGGTGTTCACAAGGCTCTTCATAAAATTGGGCTTTCCCTTGACCTGCACTGCACTATGACAGAAGATTGCCATAACAACTGTTTGCCACAACAGTTGCCTCGGTAGCAAAGGCTACTTTCCACCATAACGAACTTTGACGAGATTAAGGTAAGTACATGGTTGGATATTGATATGATTTTTTCTAATCACATATTCATGCCTCCAGGAAAAACAACAAGGTGGAAGGTACATATGGACTACAAGGGAACAAGGAAGAAAGGAACCTCTACCATGATAATGCAAAAGTAATCAGTTGCAAACACATTGGTCCACCCTTTTATGGGCAAAATAGTCACTCGATGGAGGGTGCAGGTGGATTACAAGAAGTATCGGAAACGACCCCCTCAAGCTCGAATAGACAAGGGAGTCCTCACTTTAGGAGATGCATGCCCATGCACTCCTAGAGTAACATAATTTTTATTTTATCTTCCATATTTTTTATGCTTTCGTAGACTTAGAATTTTTAAAATTTCAGTTTTTAAGAAGTAAATTTAAATTTAACATCTATTTTCTCGCACTAATAATTTTTATTTCAGTTTTTTATTTTAGGAGAAACAATAGCCCAAGAGAAGATAGAAGAAGCAAGCCCAAACCAACCAACCATTCTAGCCCACCCGTGAAGTCTGCTGCGGCAGATAGACGTTGCTTCCCGCCAGAACTAGCCGTAGAAGACTAGCCGTTTACGAGAAGCCCATTCTGTTCCAACGGCTCTCTGCCCGAGCAACGTCTGCCTCGGCAGATGAAACGACAACACCCTTTCTCTATTTAAACCCCCTTATTTTTTTACTATTCACTCTTCTTTACTTTCTCTTGATTATTGTTTCATAGATTTTTCTTTGCTTTCAGATTTCATTCTTTTTCTATAGTTTTGCAAAACTCTCACAACTCTCTTCGTTCAAAGCCTAAAGCCCAACTCAAGAATGGCAAGATCCCCTCGCTGTTGCGCTGTCCAGGAAGAATCAGAGGAATCCCTCAACCGCTTCGCCACACCGAAAATTAAAGCCCTTCATAACGAGAAGTTTAAAGAAAGATTAGCGTGGGAGGAGTAGGGATTTTTCTATAAAACATGGAAGAAGAATCTAAGGCTCGAACAGTTCATATATGCTAAAATCGCGCACCAACGGTGGCAATTCATTTCCTAGCAACCAAAGAAGGCAAATCAAACTATAGTGCGCGAGTACTATGCCCATGGGCCAACGAAGGACATACTGACAGTGAATGTCCGTAGGCGGACCGTATTAATCGACGAAGACAAGATCAACTTATACTACGACCTCCACATTCGTGAAGATCAGCACGTGAAGTTCCTTGCCTCCCTTATAGCGGATAGTTAAGAGGCAATGAAGGAAGAACTTTGCGAACAAAGAATGGTCTGGAATAAGGGCAGAAATAGAGGCACCATCAACCGGTGGAATTTGCTGCCTGAGGCCAAACTATGGAACACTTTCGTGAAGAGACGGTTGCTGCCCATGACCCACAACTCCACCGTCGATAAGACAAGATTAGCACTCTTCCACTCCATCATTGTTGCGTGTAAAAGAGTCTATCGCGATGTATTGCAAGTGTACATGACGCAAGTAGTAAAGTGATACGTAAGTATCGAATATCGTCTCCACACGGACTGGGCTAATAGCTTTAACCTTGGATTGCTGCACAAGAGGGAATAGAAAGAGTTTAATTGTTTGTCACGAAGTAATAAAGAAGACTGAATATAAGAGATGAAAATATTCAGAGTAAAGAGTAGGCCGGTATTGATTTGCTTAGTAGTGCAGGTATTTGCACTGTCTAGGACTCATCTGTTCTGTCGTAGCGCCTGTCGCGACAGCACCTGCTACAGCAGCAGTCTGTTGTTGTCGCGGCAACGAACACACAACTCAGTACTTCAAGCTTGGCAGGAATCCCTGCTGTGCCTTGGCCCAAGTCTGTCGATGAATACGTCTTTGATGATACCTCCCAGCGTGAATCGAAGGATGAACATCGATGTTGTTGAATTCTTCCTTAGCCACTTAACCTCGTCCTATCCCTAGGTCCGAGATAGTTCAACCATAAACTGGAGAACCCGTACTTATTCCTTTCGTATAATTAACTCTCCCGATATTAAGTAAATGTATAATCTCACAATGCTCTCCCGATACTCTTGCAAGATGTTGAAAACCAGAATAAGCAAACTTGAAGTCTATTTTATTGAACAGAAAAATTCCTAAAACAATTCAACCCTTGCAACTACTTTATAGAATCAACCCTTAGCTAGAGAATAAGATATCATTCCTTAGGTCGAATTACATGCCTTTATATAGGCCTTGGGTTCAAGTTTTCTAATACGGCAAGAATACAAGTTTAAATTAAAGTGCAACTCTATTAAAGACTAAATCTTCAGAGTAGATGTCTTTAATTCGTCCTCTCTTCTTGCTTGGAGTTTCTTCCTTGAACTTTGGGCTTGGCCTTCATTCTGATCTAAGGCTCAGAAAAATATAAGAGTGCTCCATGACAGACCGACTTAATTTCCTCTTTCTGTCTAGCTTCACTTCACTTCTTCCCTTCACTATTGCTATCGTCATTGGCTGCCACGGCATCAGCCCTGGCAGCATCCTTCTTCTCATCTGCAGTCATGTGTTCCAGCTCTGCTTCTCCACTGCCCTACGTCTGCTACATCAGCTACCTGCAAAAGTAACCAATTTCAGTAGCAAGTGTGCCATTTAATATAATTGTGATGTATGAATGAAATCTATCCTAAATGCAATGAATTATGCTTGAATGCAGCAGAAATATGGGTTAAATAGGGGGTAAAATATAGAACTTTTACACACTCAACAATCATAAACAAAAGGTTTATAAATGAGAGTTCGATTATTGCTAATGAAATTTATGAGTGTGGGCAGAAAATGAAGGGACAACTCTACTTCGCTACCCTCATCACGACATTATGCGAGAAGGCATACGTTGCAGCCGCCCCAACCGACACCATAACGCCAGAAAGAACTGGGTGGACGAGGGAAATATTCCTTCGGAAAATGGAGATCACATCAACCACCCTGGAGAACTATACCCCGACATCAGAGATGAGCAGTCCGCAACAATTCCAGCAACTCGCCCTGGCAACCACCATCGGCGGCTTGGCAGCACAGCTGGGTAGAATGGAACATCGCCAACTAACTTTCATGGCATACATCTGAGACTTCAACAACGCCACCATTACCACCAGCGGCCCACTTTCCAAAATTCCCCGCCGAGATATTTACCCTGGCAGCATCAGAGACGACCGTCGCACCCTCTACCTCGGTAACACATCCGGCTGCCTCAGCAACTCCGACCGCTCCCATGTCCACAGAGCCTCAAGCTTGCCCAGCAGCCACGGCCACCGAAGTCCTCTCCATCTCCGACAACCATAGCGATACAACGACCACCCCAAATAGAGAACAAGGGAAAATGTCGAGGGAAGTAGCCGACGCACCATGACCATCTGACTCAGCCTACCTCAACGACTTCTTATCAGACAATTTAGTATGGAAAGACATGATTCTTTCAGTCACAAGGAAGTTCGAACCGTCATTCTCCCCACGTGTGAAGAGAACACACTCGACCACCGAAGTCTGCCCAGATAGTGAAGAAGACGGCGAACGAGAAGTCACACGAAAAGCACAACCCAACCCACCTTTCCGCCAGTAGCCGCCGAGAGAGGCCAAGCGCTTTAAGATGGCAGATCAAGAAAAGAGTGATCATAGCCGACGGCGACGACAATAGCTCATCTGAATCACAACCAATCTAAGCTTCTCTCCCCTTCTTCTACTTTATTTTTATCTCATCTATGCTAATTTTGTGTATATAGGCATGCATTGAGGACAATGCTCCTCTCGAGTTGGGGGGGGGGGAATTAGTCCTCTAATTTTTTCTTTTGTTTTTCTTTTGTTTTTATGTTTTTATTTTTTTATTTTATTTTAATTGCGTTTAGGTTAGGATCTAAGGTAACATGCCTTTATTTAAAATGTATTGAATTCTTTTTTGAGGAAAATTCTTGAATGCCTTCTACCCACCGCGGCAGATGGCCCACATGGGTGGCAACCCTAGCATGACTTTAGGTTAACTTAGAATCCTACTACGGTCTGAACTTAAAAGAAAACACTCTTTAGGACTAGTTTGCTTTTAGGACTTCTAGGGAACATAGGTATTCCACCTAGTAAACTTGGGTAGAACTTGAAGTTTGAAAAAAAAGATAGACGTCCTAGAGGTGCTCGAAACTGGCTCTAGAATAAGCTAGAGGTGCCCGAAATTGGCTATAGAGAAAAAAATAGATCATTAAAGATGCCTATCACCGGGTTTGGGGGTGTGTTAAGTGTGCAAAAGTCCTATATTTATGCCCTAGTTTAGCTCAATTATTGTTGTTCTTAAGTTTAGTTTAATTGCATTTATTAGGTAAACATACACAAAACAACATAGATTAGATATTCTACCTTAATTGCTGAACTTAATTGATTTTATCTAAAAGATACTGCTCAGGTGTGTTTTTTCTCTGTGTGCAGGTACCCGCCCAGGCAGATGCCGCCCAGAGGGCAGAAGAAGAGAAGCTGGAAACTGAAAGAGAAAGCCGTTGGACCATTTGGAGAGCTGATCGGGGAGGAGAAGACCAGAATGAAGAGCTGTGCCAACCCCTGCACACCAGACCACACCTTTGCCGAGGCAGTCAACACGTTGCCACCGAGGCAACAACTCGAGGAAGATTGGGAAAATGCAAAGTGGTATGCGATAGGAAGAGCTCATCAAGCCTGATTTTTAGAGACCACTTGCATGTGCGTTGGAGCCTAGCAGACAAAGAAAAGCCAAGGTCAAAGTCAAGTTCGAAAAAGTCAAACGGGAATCTAGGAAGATTTAATGATCTTTTAATGAGTTTTAATCATATTCTAACTAGTATTCCTACCCTAAACCGACTTAGGCCTAGGCTCCTCCCCTATATATATGTAATCGACTTAAAGCAGAGAACAACAATTGAGAATAGAGAGAAACTCCTTCTTGTCGAAACCCTAGTGCCGTCAACACCTATAATGTTCTAAACCTTCCCTACGGCTAAGGGTTGGTTGTGTAGTAGTTGTGAGAGTTTTGCTTGTATTTGTTTGGGATTTTAGTTTTTGCAATAAAATTCAAGGTTTGTTTACTCTTGGTTCTTCATTGTCGCAATCTTTATCGAGAGAGAAGAGGGAGGCAATCTATTTGTTCAATATCGGGAGAGTTGAACTCACGAAACGAGTAAACACAGTTTTATCCAGCCATAGGGTAAAGCTACTTCGGCTTAGGGATAAGTTTAGAAGTTCAGCGGCTAAGAGAGGTTTCAAAATCGGTTGGTGTTCACCCTTAGATTCATGTCGAGAGGTATCATCCAAGACGTGTTCGCCAATAGTACTTCATGCTTCGAGAGAAGAGGGAGTCATCGAAGGGAGCCTTGCCGAACCTTGAGTCATTGCTTAACTGCCCATGAAGTAACTTGGTCTCTGCCGAGGCGGCCGTCTGCCGAGGCATAGTCGTGGGCGACTGTTGAAAGTTGTTAAGTTGATCTGCAAAAACTGTGCCGAGATAATACATTCAATCTCCACACTACGTAACATCCAATACCGGCCCATTCTCTCACTCTGATTTCTCAATTACTTTACTTGTTTTAGTCTTAGTCTTAATCAAAACCAACTCCTAATAATTGTTTTTTTTATTTTACTTGTGCAGAAAAGTGAACTCCGAAAGGTTGTCATAATCCCTGTGGAGACGATATCTTAAATACTATAACTTGGCACCGTGTATACTTGCACGCAATTTGCGCATCACTTTTGCACGTAACATTTTGATTGCCCAATAGTCTTTATGCTCGAGCTCTACTAGAAGATGGTATGGTTTTCCAAATACAAGCTTGAAAGGTGAAACGCCTAAAAGAGATTTGAAGGTAGTTCTATATGCCCACAAAGCCTCATCTAACCTTAAAGACCAATTCTTTCTAGAAGGATTTATAGTTTTCTCGAGTATGTTCTTAATCTGCTTGTTGGAAATCTCAGCTTGTCCATTCATCTGTGGATTGTATGCCGTGGCTATCCTTTGCTGAATTCCATATCTGCTCAAAGCTTTGGAAATTAGATGACATTTAAAATGAGTACCCTCGTCATGAATGATCACTTGAGGAGCACCAAAGCGAGTAAAGATATGTTTGTTCAAAAATTTAGCAACGACCTTGGCATCGTTTGTTGGCAGGGCAATGGCCTCTGCCCATTTTGAAACATAGTCAACGACTAAAAGGATATATATGTTGCCAAAAGATGGGGGGAAAGGGCCCATAAATTCTATCCCCCAAACATCTAACAAGTCCACTGACATTATGTTCTGGAGTGGTAGTTGATGTCTACTGGAGATGCTTCCGGTTCGTTAGCAAGAGTCACATGCCTTGGCATAGTCATGGGCATAGTCTTTATTCCTGCGAAGTGTCCTTCATATGGCGTAGCATGGCATGACTGCAAAATAGCAAGTTGCTCATCCTCTGGCACACAACGACGGATCACTTGATTGACACATTACTTAAATAGAAATGGCTCATCCCAATAATACTGCCGGACATAGCGCAAAAACCGTTTCTTGGCAGTGTACTCCAAATCTGGTGGCATGATCTTACTTACCAGATAATTGACTATGTCGGCATACCATGGCGTTGCATTGAATATGAGTAATATTCATCTGGGAACTCATCTCTGATGGCATTAGTCTTACCATCCTCTAGGTGATGCTCTAATCGGGATAAGTGGTCAACTACTAAGTTTTCACTGCCCTTATTATCTCGAATCTCGAAGTCAAATTCTTGAAGTATGAGCATCCATCGGATCAATCTCAGCTTGGCATCCTTCTTTGTCAAGAGGTACATCAATGCCGAGTGATCTGTAAAAACAACAACTTTATTACCAATCAAATAAGATCTAAATTTATCAAACGCAAATTCAACTGCAATAAATTCTTTCTCAATTGTAGAGTAATTAAGTTGTGCTTCATTCAGGGTTTTGCTGGCATAATAGATGGCATGGAAAACTCTTCCATGTCGTTGTCCCAACACTGCGCTGACGACATAGTCGCTTCCATCACACATGAGCTCAAAGGGCTCATTCCAATATGGTGCCATGATTACTAGGGCATTGATTAATTTATCCTAAAGAACTTGAAAAGCTCTTAAACAAGAATCATCAAAAGAAAGAGTTGTATATTTTCCAATAACAAGCATAAAGGCTTAGAAATCTTAAAAAAATCTTTAATGAATCTTCGATAAAACCTGCATGTCCTAAGAAACTTCTTATACCTTTAACATGTGTGAGAGGTGGTAATTTCTTGATTACCTCTACTTTTGATGGATCAACATCTAGTCCTCTCTTTGTTACCTTGTGTCCAAGAACAATGCCCTCCTTCACCACGAAGTGGCATTTTTTCCAATTTAACATTAGGTTCTTCTCGATGCATCTTTTTAGTACTTGTTCCAAACTCAGAATACACTTCTCAAATGTGTTACCTAACACTAAGAAATCATCCATAAACACTTCCATGTTATGGGTTGCGTTTGTAAAGTGCCACACAATTGTGCAAGTGTACACGTCTCAAGTAATAAAGTGATAAGTATTGAGTATCGTCTCTACAGAGATTGGTGAAACCTTCAATGATTATCGTCTCGCACTAAAAAAGTAATAAAAGTAAAGAACACAAGTGAATAGTTAGGTTTTTAGAGTAATCTAACAAGCATAAAATAAATAAGCAAGTAAAGTAAAAAGTAGAGTAATCAAGATGAGAGAATGGGTCAAGTTATATTTCATCGTAGTGTAGAAACCAATTAGACTGTCTCAGTCTTTGAATGCAACGAACATCGTACTGCCTCGGCAGAGACCAAAGTCACTACCACGACAACATGTTAAGCTACTGCCTCGGCAATCCCTTGCTTCGGCGGTAGAGAATAATGTCAAGGTTTGACAAAGCTTCCTTCAGTGGCTCCTTCTTCTCCTTAAGTCAAAACCGTGCTGATTTGCAGGCCTTGATAATACCTCCCAGCGTGAACCAAGGATGAACACCAACCAATCTTACGCTTCTTTTAGCCCTTGAAACTCTAACGTATCCCTAAGCTGAGTTAGTTTTCACCGATTGGGTTGAAAACCATCCTTATCCATTTCGTGAGTCTAACTCTCCCGATATTAGACAAATAGATAGTTAACGAGATCCTCTCCCAATTCACTCGAAAACAAGAATAAGAACCAAGGATAAACAAACCTTAAACTAAATTGCATTAACAAAAACATAAACAAAATACAAGCGTTTTCTTACAACCACAAACCCAAAATAACCCAAGCTAAACAAGTTAGTTCTTGGAAAGGTTCAAAAGATATACAAAGAATAATCCTTAAACATGAATCTAACCGAAACAAAGAGGAAGGTGATGTCGAATAGCCCCCTTTGAATCTCTCTCAATCGAACTCCCTTGTACTTGGTGGCTAAGCCTTGTATTTATAGGAGATTCCTTGGTCAAAGTCTTTCTTGAGGAGGAAGTTAAGTTAGAATTAAATACATTAAAAGAAAAGATCTTATTTTAAGTATTAAATCATCCTTCCTTAAAAACCTTATATTTGCGTGGAATCCTCTCTTGACATTCCTTCGGTGTTTTCATGCTCTTCCCGTAGTCCGATCCTCACACAATGTAAGTAGGAAAATACAGCTTTTCATGCTCTTCAAATCGCATACCACTTTGCATATTTTCTCCCTTGTCAACTTTGTCTGGTCATTTCCGTGACGATAATGGCTTGGCTATGTCCTCGACGACAGTGGCTTGGCTATTGCCTCGATGACAGTGGTCTGTCTTTTCTGTTCAGCAGGGCTCCATCCATGGTTCAGCTTCCTTCAGTAGAAATTGCCTTCCATAGCTAGCTTGATCTGGACTGCCGAGTGATGATTCTGCTTCGTTCCTCTCTTTCCTTCACTGCCGCGACAATGCTTGTCTGGGCAGTGAGTAACCAATTCTGCATTTGCACCAAACACACACATAAGTAGCATATTTTCACCAAATAATCTAAATATAAGGATCAAGCATAATAAAGATAAGATCTATGTTATTGATGCATGGAGGGCTGTGATATGATTCCAATGTGCGTAGATTTAGCAATAATTGTCATAGAAAAAAGGTGAAATGATAGTACTTTTACACACTTAAGACGCCCCCAAACTCGAACTATTGCTTGTCCTCAAGCAATGCAACTAGTAGTAAAAATAATTACTTGCCAAAGTCCTTAATCTTCATAGAGATTGCTTCAACTCGCCTTCTTCCTCTTGACCTAGCACTTGAAAATACATGATTAAATTTTTTGGATGACTAAAGGAGTTACTCGAAATCAAACTATGATGCTCATGAGTGTGTGCATGCTTTGTGAACAAGATGATTATCCAGGTTCTAAGTAAACACCTAATCATTAACCTACTAAACTTGGGTAATTTTTTTTGCAAGCAATCTAACCGACTAGAGCCAATTTCGGGCACCTCTAGTTATCAGCGTAGAGCCAGTTTCGGGCACCTCTAGGGCTTCCTTAAGCTAGAGCCAGTGTTAGGCATCTCTAACTTCTTACCCAAAATTTTCTTTCTAAGCAAGTCTATTTCCTAAGTGTCCTAGAACTTCTTAAATCATACAAGTCACAAAAGTGTATATTCATTTTCAGCCCCCATAGTATGATTCTAAGTGTTTCCTAATAGTCATCCTAACCTTTAAATTTTATTTTGAAGTGCTAAGGTAATTTTCATCACTGGAAGAGTTTTGCAAGTCTAGGCAATTCTAATTCAAATTAAAGAACTAGGCATGTAATACTCATTTAAAGAAAAACTACATTTCTTTTAGATATTAGATTGTCGCGGCAGTAGTTACCTCAGTAGAGACCTACACCCCCTCAAACTTAAGACAAGCATTACCCTCAAGGCATCAATACACATCACAAAATATAAAAGCAAAATAAAAGGCAAGAGAGGAAAGAAAAAAACTAGATTTCTGGGGACTTGGAGGAGTCCTCATCATCATCGGGAATTATGAACTTTCTCTTAGACGTCGTCTTGATCTTTTTGGTGGATCTCGGTGGTTGGGTGTGCGTCGGAGGAGTTGGCTTCGCTTGGGTGGTCACTTCTTCTTCATCGTCTGTGCCAAGGCAAATCTTTTCGGTTGTTGTTGCCTTGCGCTTGAGTGACTGTGAGGCAGCTTTATCAAATTTCTTGAGGAGGGCGTGCATGGTGTAAGACCAATATGACAAGGATTTAGTGCGGATTGGCTCATCCATCGGAGGTTTGGCGAGTAGTGATGCAAAGAAGGCACTTGTTGTCGAGGCAGAAAATGTGGGCATTACCACGACAGGGGTATCTGGGGCTGCCTCGGCAGGGAACGGTGGGAACGACACTGTGCTTTACGAGAACTTCTCTTGGAGTACTTGGGTGATTGAATGGGTGAAGTCCCTCATGAATTTCATGAACTGTCTCTGCCTTTGGTCCATCTATTCCAGCTTCTGGGCAATATGCTCAAGGGTTACTACCGAGGCAGAGGGTGTATGCGTTTCTGGGATGTTGCCCGAGGGTGCCGCGACAGTAGTTCGTTGTACTGGTGTAGAGACCAACTCAGGTTCGGTTATTTGCATAAGCTTTTAGTAGGTATCCTTGTCCCACCCCTTCCTCTTTGGCGTATATTCATCGACTGGATTGGTTGGGACCTTTTGTTGTTTGCAGAGGCCGGTGATGAGCATGTGGAAGTAGAGGACACCTCCCTTTTTTAGGCCGCACTGGTACATCTCATGGCAAATCATGTCACCCACATTAATAGTTATATTGTGCAAAATAGAGTGTATAAGTGCAAGCCTAGGTTTGTATACAGTGCTGTTATGAGAAGTAGGCATAAGGCATTGTTTTACAAAAGTATTCCAGAGATTTGCCTCGAAACAAAACCTTCAACGATTTACCGTCCCCTTATTTGCCCCGACATTCCATGCCATGCCAGTAGTGCAGAGCTCCTCCTTGATTGCATCGTAATCTGCGTCCGTGAGCTGTGCTTTGAATGCCTTGTGTTCATCTCTCTCTACGTGGATGCCATAATATTGATTGATTGACTCGGGATCTACGGGGATAGCCGTGCCTCTAACATGCAGAAATAGATTGTTGGGATTTCAGCAGTGGGCGTAGAACTCTCACCCATGTGATTTTTGCCGGCTCCAATTGGTGGCAAAAGGTTTGCCACTTTTGATAGACAATTTTTTGAAGATGAAGTGATCGAGGCCAAAGTCGGAGGCGGAGTCAGAATAGTAGAAGCCTTGTTCCTCCCATACTTGACGTCCAATGAAATATTTGTTGAATCGATGTTCTACCTCCGGTGGAGCAAATCGCTTGTACAACGATTTTTCATTGTGTTTCGAGCTTTCTCCTTTGTGGATTTTTGATGCCATCTGAAAATAGTTGTGAGAAATGTAATCGAAAGCTAAGAAAAGAAATTGTGAGAATACTTAGGAAATCAAGATTAGAGAAGTGAAGGGTTGGTGGTGGAAAGTTAAGAGGGGAGGGGTTTATATAAATCTTGGCATGATATTACCGTTGCGGCATTAAATGCATGCGCGGCAAGAATCCCATTACAAAGACGTTGTGGCTGATAGCCGTTGTAGCTTGAATGTCGTTGGGGCAGAACATGCCATGCGGTCAAGGGACTCTTCACGCTAGCCGTTGGCATCTATTTGCCGTGTGGGCAGGGGAATGTGAGCCCAACTCTTCCTTTATTTCTTGATCTCCTAAACAAAAATTAAAATAGCATCTTAGTCCTAAACAAAAATTAAAGATGTGGAAAATAAAAATAAAAATAAAAATAAGGATAAAAGAAAGAGAAAAGGTTAAGACACTAAAGGAGTGCATGGGGATGCATCTCCTAAAGTGATTACTTCCTTGTCCCTCATAATATGCTGGCCAGTATAGTGCTTTAGCCTTTTTCTATTCACTTTGAATGCATGCCCATCTTTGGTGAATTTGATTGTCACAGCTCCATGGGGGTATACTTTGACCACTTCGAACGGTCCAGACCATCTTGACCGGAGTTTTCCTAGGAACATCCTTAGTCTAGAATTAAAGAGTAGTACAAATGCCCGGGCAGAAACTGCCGCGACAGTAGCTTGCTATCATGCCAGTATTTTGTTTTCTCCTTGTAGATTTGTGCGTTGTCGTACGCCAGGGTTCAGAACTCCTCTACTTCATTAAGGTCTAAGAGTCGTTTTTGCTCAGCATTTTCCCAGTCCATGTTCAGCGTCTTTTGTTGAGTGTGCAAAAGTTCTACCTTTTACCCCTTATTTAACCCATATTTATGCTGCATTCAAGCATAATTCATTATATTTAGGATAGATTTCACATATACATTACAATTAGATAAAATGACACAGTTGCTACAGATTTTGGCTGCTTTTGCAAGTAACTGCCGTGGCAGACTCAGGACAGTGAAAGATCAAAGTTGGAACACAGGACTGGAGTCAAGAAGAAGGACGCTGCCGTGGCCACTGCCGTGGCAGCCATGACGACAACAATGGTGAAGGGAAAAGTGAAGTGGACCTCGACAGATAGAGGAATTCAAGCCGGTCTATCGTGGGCCACTCCTATATTTTTCTGAGCCCTAGAGTAGAATGAAGGCCAGGCCCAAAGTTCAAGGAGAAACCCAAAGCAAGAAAAGCGGACGAATTAAAGGCATCTACTCTGAAGACGAGGTTATGGTTGAATATCTCTAACCTAGGGATAAGACGAGGTTAAGTGGCTAAGGAAGAATTCAACAACATTGGTGTTCACCCTTTGATTCACGTCGGGAGGTATCATCCGAGAAGTGTTATCAACAGTACTTGGACCTAGGGATAGGACAAGTCACAACAGGGATTCTTGCCGAGCTTGAAGTACATAGTTGTGTGATCGCTACCGCGACAACAACATACTTCTACCGCAGCAGGTGCTGCCGCGACAAGGACGACGACAGAACATGAGTTCTTATACAGTGCAACACCTGCACTACCGAGCAGATCAATACCGGCCTATCTCTTAACCCTGAATATTTTTATCTTTTATATTCAGTATTCTTCAATATTATTTCCCAAATAATTTAAACTCTTTTCTTTCTCTCTTGTGCAGCGATCCAAGGATAAAGCTATTTCCAGTCTCTATGGATTTGACATCTGATACTTTGAGTATCACTTTACTACTTGCGCCGTGTACACTTGCACTACATTGCGATAGGACTATTTTACACGCAACAAGTTTTTGGCGCCGTTGCCGGGGATTGACAACATATCTTTACCCTTACCTTTACTGCAATTTCTTTTTAATTTTTCTATTTTTATTGGGACTGTTTACCCTGTGCTGTTCACAAGGTTTTTCGTTTGCTTATGCACAGATCAAGACGAGGCAAAGAACCTGAATACAAACTAGATCCTGAAATTGAACGTTCGTGCAACCTCAAGAACCGAGTCCGCCTTTTGATAGCTAGAAACGATTATCTTGAGGAACAATTAGAAGCAATGCATAACGGGGTAAACAACCTGAGGAATCCTAAAGATCCTCCCATAGATGAAGGGAATGGACGACCTGTTGTCGAGGCCACATGTTGGTCCTGCTGTGATTACATGATCAAGGATCATGTGGAAGTGGAGACCACCCTGCCAGACGTGGAAGCTGAAAATTTTGAGCTGAAACCTGTGATGTTTAGCATGATCAATTCCGCTGGCCAATTTAGTAGAGCTGCTACAGAGGATGCCCGAGAACATCTGAAAACGTTCCAAGAAATCTGTGGATCGTTTAGATTACCAGGAGTAAATCTGGAGATACTGAGGCTTCATTTATTTCCTCATTCACTGAGGGACAAAGCAAAAACTTGGTGGAATAAACTAACACCAAGTTCAATACGAACTAGGGCGGATCTCACTCGTGAATTTTTATCTCGTTTTAATCCTTCCCATTTATCTGAGCGATTACGTATTGAAATTGCTACTTTTCAACAGGAAGATGACGAGCCAATGTACGAGGCATGAGACATGTTTACAACTATTCTAAGGAATTGCCCGATGCACGGATTCCCCGTATGGAATCAAGTCATAAAATTCTACAATGCTGCCAACACACACACCCGTATGAGAATAGATTCAGCAGCAAATGGATTGTTGTTGGACAAAGATCCAGACGAAGCCATGGTTGTATTGAAAAATCTAGCAAAGAATGAAGAGAAATTTCCCACAGTGAGGAGAGGAAAACGAGTGTTAGCTGTAAAAGATTATGAAGCTAACAATTCCCTAAAGACACAGGTTGTGTACCTCACAAAGGCAGTAGAAAAATTTGCTAAAGAAAGATTCAAAACTTGTCTACTCTGCAGAAGAGGTATGTGAAACTTGCAGTGGGAATAACAGTTTAGAAGGCTTCCCGTTATAGCTAGAGGAAGAGATGTATGCTGGAAATTACAACAAGATGAGAAATTACGATTCCAACAATTACAATCCCAACTGGAGGAAGAACTAAAAAAATGCAATAACAAAAAAAATTAACACCAATTGTCAATCCCCGAAAATGACACCAAAAACTTGTTGCGTGTGTAAAGTGCCCCACAACTGTGCAAGTGTACACGTATCAAGTAATAAAGTGATACGTATTGAGTATCGTCTCCACATGGATTGGTGAAACCTTCAATGGTTATCATCTCACACTGAAAAAAGAATAAAAGTAAAGAACACAAGTGAATAGTTGGGTTTTTAGAGTAATCTAATAAATAGAAAATAAAATAAGCCAATGAACTAAAAAGTAGAGTAATCAAGATGAGAGAATGTGCCAGGTTATATTGCGTCGTAGGGTGGAAACCAATTGGACTGTCTCAGTCTTTGAATGCAACGAACACCGTACTGCCTTGGCAGAGACCAAAGTCACAGCCGCGACAACAGGTTAAGCTACTACCTCGACAATCCCTTGTTTCGGCGGTAGAGAATAATGTCAAGGTTCCGCAAAACGTCCTTCAGTGGCTCCTCCTTATCCCTAAGTTGAAACCATTCTGATGTGCAGGCCTTGATAATACCTACCAGTGTGAACCAATGATGAACACCAACCAATCTTACGCTTCTTTTAGTCGTTGAAACTCTAACTTATCCCTAAGCCGATTTAGTTTTCACCGATTGGGTTGAAAATCATACTTATCCGTTTCATGAGTCTAACTCTCCCGATATTAGATGAATAGATAGTTAACAAGATCTTCCCCCAATTCACTCGAAAACAAGAATAAGAACCAAGTATAAATAAACCTTGAACTAAATTGCATTAACAAAAACTTAAACAAAATCCAAGCATTTTCTCACAACCACAAATCCAAAATAACCCAAGCCAAACAACTTAGTTCATGGCGGGGTTCAAAAGATATACAAAGAATACTCCTTAAACATGAATCTAACCGAAACAAAGAGGAAGAAGATGTCGAATACCCCTTTAAATCTCTCTCAACTGAAATCCCTTGCACTTGGTGGCTAAGCCTTGTATTTATAGGAGATGGCTAGGTTAAAGTCTTTCTTGAGGAGGAAGTTAAGTTAGAATCAAATACAATAAAAGAAAGGATCTTCTTTTAAGTATTAAATCATCTTTCCTTAAAAACCTCCTATTTGCGTGGAATCCTCTCTTGACCTTCCTTCGACGTTTTCATGCTCTTCTCATAGTCCGATCCTCATGCAAAGTACGTAGAAAATTCCAGCTTTTCATGCTCTTCAAATCGCAAACCACTTTGCACATTTTTCTCCCTTGTCAACTTTGTTTGTTCATTGCCGCGACGGTAGTGGCTTGGCTATTGCTTCGGTGGTAGTGGCTTGGCTATTGCCTCGATTGTAGTGGTCTGTCTATCTTTTCTATTCAACAGGGCTCCATTCCATGGTTCAGCTTCCTTCAGTAGAAACTGCCTTCTATAACTAGCTTGATCTAGAGTGCCGAGTGATGATTTTGCTCCTTTCCTCTCTTTCTCTCACTACCGCAGCAATGCTTGCCCGGGCAGTGAGTAACAATTCTGCATTCGCACCAAACACGCACATAAGTAGCATCTTTTTCACCAAATAATCTAAATATAAGGATCAAGCATAATAAAGATAAGATCAATTTGATTGATGCATGGAGGGATATGATATGATTCAAATGGATGTAGATTTAGCAAAAATTATAATACAAAAAGGGTAAAATGATAGTAGTTTTACACACTTAACATTATGCTCAATTAAATCGGAAAAAATAGACATCATACAACATTGAACCTTTTTTGGTGCGTTACACAAACCAAATAGCATTCTTCTAAAAGCAAATTTCCCATAGAGACAGGTGAATGTAGTCTTTTTCCTGATCGGCGGGGGCTATTGCAATATGATTATAACTCGGATAGCCATCTAAAAAACAGTAGAAAGCTTTACCTTCCAATCTATCAAACATCTACTCGATAAAAGGCAATGGGAAGTAGTCCTTCCTCGTGGCTTTGTTCAACCTCCTATAATTCATGCACACTCTCCACCCTTCTTTGGCACGCATTGAATTAGGCTAACCCAAGAGCTATCGGATATAGGGTAGGTTATCCCGACATCAATCCATTTGATAATCTCTTTCTTTACCACTTCCTTTATGCTCGGATTCAGCCTCCTTTGACCCTCAATGGTCTTACCATGATACTTCTCCAAGATGATCTTGTGCATGCAAATGGTTGGGCTAATACCTCGGATATCTGCCAAGGTCCAACCCAACACTTGCTTATAGGTTTTTAATGTTGCCAGCAACCTTGCCTCCTAATCATGGGTGAGATTAGTGGCAATGATCACTGGCAGAGTAGAGTTCTTACCTAAATAGGCGTACTTAAGGTGCCTTGGCAATGTCTTAAGCTCTAATTCTAGCAGTTCTTCTATTGATGGCTTTGGTGCAATGCTTTCTTTGACAACCAACTCTAATGGTTTGAAATGGTTCAAATCTTCAGCCTCCAAGGCTGATTCCTAAAGTTCCTAAAAAAATCAGCAATGCCATCAAGCATGTTGGCATCAAATTATGCAACCTAGCACAATTGTGCCGTGTTCATCATAAAAACAGACTTCATAGTCTCTTCATTTTGATATTCATCTGGCTCATCTGCTCACTTCAAAGCTTTAAACACATTAAAAGTAACATGTTGATCATTTATTCGCATTGTTAGTTCCCCTTTATGAACATCAATAAGAATCCTACCCGTGACAAGAAATGGCCTACCCAAAATAATTGGAACATTCACATCGACCTCATAATCCAAAATGATAAAATCAGTTGGGAATATAAATTTATCTAACTTTACCAAGACATCCTCAATCTTACCCTTGGAATGTGCATAGGATCGATCTGCCAGCTGGAGCGTCATCGTGGTGGGTCTCGCTTCTATGCCAAGCATTTTGAAAACAAACGCTAGCATCATGTTAATACTGGGACCCAAGTCACATAGTGCCTTGCCCATGAATCTGTTGCCGTTGGTGCAGGGAATTGTGAAACTCCCCGGATCTATGAACTCTGGTGGCAATTTGTTTAGGATCATGGCACTACATTCTTGCGTGAGTGCTACAGTCTCAAATTTTCCCAACTTCCTCTTTTTGGACAAAATATCTTTCATAAATTTCACATAGTTGGGCATTTGTTCAAGGGCTTCTACCATTGGAATGTTGATTTGCGGCTGTTTAAGGACTTCCAAGAAGCACTTAAACTGTTGGAAATAGTGGTGGCAGATAAACATATGTTTGTGTCGATGACTTTGCCAACGCAGTCCTAGAATCCGTCATGGCATCATGGTACTGTCTAACCTCCGTCTGTTTGTCCTCGATGTTGGCATCATGCTTGTCATTAAGTTCGACATTGTTATTGGCATCAGGCCTGGTATTGAAACTGGTACTGGTACCGGCATCATCTATTTTGAGGTTCTCTTTTTCTGCTTCCCTAGGCCTGTCTACTAGCACTGACTTTTCACCCTGGTAATGGATTGGCTGCTTGGCAGCCATCTCTGTCTCATAGTGTTTACCACTTCAAAAGGTTATGGCCTTGTATTGCTCATTACCTTTGTGCCGAGAATCTTTAGTTTCACTTGGCAAAGCTCCTTGTGGTCGATTGTTAAGTGCATTCGCAAGCTGTCTCATTTGGATCTCCAAATTCCGTATTGAAGCTGCCAGACTATGAATTGTGAAATCATCTTGCTCTGTGTATTCTGTAAGATTGCCCCCTTGATTGAACATTTTCCCATGCTGGAAATTATTTTGAACTCCTTGCGGCATAGTGTTTTCGCATAATGCTGGCATGGCATTCTGATTTTGCCTCTGGCATTCTGGCGTTGTTCATTGTACTGGTTTCCCCCTCGATTTCCCCAAGCCAAGTAGGGTGCTGCCTCCAACCTACATTATAAGAATTGGAGTTAGAATTGTAATAACGTCCAGAATTACCAATGAAATATACAGACTTGGAGTTGGCAAGACATTCATCCTCATAGTGATTTTCTCCACAAATTGTACAAAACGGTTCTAACGCTTTGATTGCTTGACAATCATTGCTTTTTTGCAAAGTTCTCACCATGGTGGTATGGTTGGAAATCTCAGCATGGGTGGACGTTAGCTCGTCAACATGTAATTTCCCACCGGCTTTGGTTCCAGTCCCGAGCCTAGCAACAAGATATTCAAAATCCTTTATAGCTATCCTTTCAAGGATGCCAACGGCTTCTATAAAATTTTTGTCAAGAAGCAAACCGGCTGGTGAAGCATCAACAACAGTCTTTGTCTATGCATTCAATTCGTTATAGAAGGTTTGTATCTGGGTCCAATTTGGGAACCTATGCATATGACATCATCTCAATAAATCTTCCCCAGGCATTATAGAGCGTTTCATCCTCAGCCTGCCTGAATGTAATGATCTCACCACACAGCTTGGCAGTGAGCGTTGGCGACTAAAATCGCGTCAGAAACTTTTGACATAGATCTGCCCATGAAGTGACTGAGACCGGTGGCAAGGAATTGAGCCACGTCTTAGCTTTGTCTCTCAAAGAAAAATTGAATAATTTCAGCTTCACGGTATCCTCAAACACTCCTGGTTGCTGAAACAATTGGCATATCTCCATGAATTATTTTAGATGTTGCCTTGGATCTCAAGTCAGCGCTCCATCGAACTGTCCTACATTTAAAATAGTTGAAATCATTAGAGGCTTAAGTTCGAAATTTAATGCATTTACCGCATTGCCAATAACTCATTGCATTAAGCCAATGATGTCATATGATGATTGTTCTCGAACGGATCTTTCTTCTTTAGCATTGTTATTGTTATTTCCTGGTATTCCTCCATTATTGGTATTATTGCCTCCATTAACATATGCCATCTCTCTAACTTTCTTTTTCAATCTGCGTAAATTATGTTCAATTTCAAGGTCGTATGGCCACTCTTCCATGTCAGGGTGGTTCCTGGTCATACACCAAACAAAAAAATCAAATAAAATAATAAAAAAACAAAAATGAAAGAAAACAAGTAAGAAAAAACAAATGAAACTCCGGTGCAGTTCCCCGGCAACGGCGCCAAAAACTTGTAGACTCTCGGCGTGAATGATTAATTGCTGGAAATAAGGCATAAAGATGTTGGTAATGTACGAAAATAGTGCCAAGCAAAGTCTATTACGTGCAAGTATACACGGTCTGCAAGTAATATAGTAGTTACTTGTCTTCGAGAAAAAAGATTTGATTTAGATTGAAGGTGGTTTAAGATAAAACTAAAATAAAATAAGAGAAATAAAAGTAATGAAATGTTTGAAAGAGAGAGTTTTAGCAAAAGATGAATATTGGAAAGGGGTGCTTGGCAATCACGTTAATCATGCCATGCCATCCGTAAATAAATCATGTCTTGGCATTTCTTTGTCGAGCATGTTCAAAAATGGTGGCATTGCCTCTCTCGATGGAAATACCCTAAATTAATCAAGTAAAAACCCTTATATCTCTATAATGTAGTCTTTCTTTAATTAATTCGATTAAGTTCCAACCTTTACTCCTAAGGGGTAGATTTCACTCCCGAAGTAAGTTCATCTACTTGAACATCTTCTCTCGAAGCATCTCACCTTAGTATCTAGAATTCAATCGTTGCCACTGTTGCGTGTAAAATAGTCTATCGCAAATTTAGTGCAAGTATACACGACGCAAGTAGTAAAGTGATACTAAGTATCGGATATCGTCTCCACAGGGATTGGGCTAATGACTCCACCTAAATTCACTGCACGAAGTAAAGAGAAATATTTAAGAGAATTGTCACGAATATTAAAGTAAAAACGTAAATAAAAGATTGAGATATCAAGATAGAGAGAATGGGCTGGTATTGAGTTGCTCAGTAGTGTAGGTATTGAATTGCTTAGGATCTCCAGTTCTGCCATCGCACCCGTCGCCGACAGCACCTGTCGCGGCGTCTGTCCGTTAGCTGTCGCGGCAGCGAACACTAACTCCGTACTTCAAGCTTGGCAAGAATCCCTGATCTGCCTTGCCCTATCCCTAGGCACAAGTCTGTCGATGATCATGTCTTTGATGATACCTCCCGGCGTGAATCGAAGGATGAACACCGATGTGTATGAATTCTTCCTTAGCCACTTAACCTCGCCTTATCCCTAAGCACGAGATGGTTCAACTATAAACTAGAGAACGCGCTTTTACCTCTTTCGTATACTTAACTCTCCCGATGCTAAGTAAATAGATAACCTCACAATGCTCTCCCGATGCTCTTGCAAGATATTAAAACCAAGATAAAAGAACTTGAAGTTTATTTTATTGAACTTGAAAAATCCTAAAACAAAGCAACCCTTGCAACTACTTTACAAAACAACCCGTAGCCCTAGGGGGAATTTAGAACATATCGGTGACAGGTAAACGACAGGGTTTAGGTTTAGGTTATGGGGTAGTCGGTCATGCCCTAGGTTTAATTTATGCCCTTTATATAAGCTTTGGGCTCAAGTTATCTAAGGTAACAAGGATTACAACTTTAATTAAAAGTAAGATTCTAATAAAGACTAAATCTCTAAGGATTCCTACTTTTCAGCCGCCTCCTTGTTTCATGGAAATTCCTCTCCTTGAGCTTTGGCTTGACATATCTTTTGATCCGGGGCTTGGAAAAATATTCGGCTTCCACACGACAGACGAGCAGATTTTTCTCTATCTATCGAGGTCCACTTCACTTTTCCTCTTCATAAATCTGCTGTCACCATGCTGTCACGACAGGTCCATGACAGGTTCGTCTTCTTCAGCTACTTGTCCAGTTTAGCTCTCCTGCTTATCTGCCCTGCGCCTGCCTTCGACATCTACTGTGACAGATACCTGCAAAAATAGCCATCTTTCAGTAGAATCCGTGCCTTTTATATAATTGTGATGTTTTATTAAAAACTAACCTAAATGCAATGCAATGATGCTTGAATGCAGCAGAAATATGGGTTTAAAAAGGTGTAAATGATAGAACTTTTACACACTCAACACACCCCCAAACTCAAGTTTTTGCTTGCCCTCAAGCAATGAAGACTTAAAAGAAAACTGAAAATTTTTGTGTTGGCCTTCAAACAGTGAATTGTCCCTTACCTGTCGCTCATTCTCTATGGCGGCAGCAACCTGTTGGAAGGGTTAGGATCTGTCCGGAATTTCTCTATAGCTCTCGTGCAGTGTGTGCATGCTTGTGAACAGTTATATGCTAAGACTCTCTTAGTTTCACTAGAATATTCAACTTCTTAACTTGAATTTTTATGCCAAAGTTTATTTTCTTTTAGAAGGCACATTTTCATGCTTTTTCTTCTATTTTCAAGCTAAGTTTTTCTAGAGCCAGTTTTGGGCACCTCTAGTTAGCTTCCTAGAGCCGGTTTCGGGCACCTCTAGGTTTTTTTTTTTTGAATTTTCTTTTGCTAAACTTCTTTCCTAGAGCCAGTGTTAGGCACCTCTAGGGGCTATTCAAGTTCTAAGCATCCTATTCTAGTTTGGCTAAAAGAAATCTAAGCAATATAACAGTCACAAAAGTGTTTAAGTTTTCAGAACTATAGAAAGGCTCTAAACTTTTCCTTAACCTGTCCTAAAGATGCTGCCACGACAGAGCCGTCATGACAGGTAAGTTAACTTCACAGTTTTAAGCCAACAGTTTAAATTTTCTGATTTTTTTTAAAAGAACTTAAGTAACTAAAAAGACACAACAATTAAACAAAAGATGTGCTAAAGACTCCATTAAATATGGAGGGTTGCCACCCCCAAACTCAAGGGTTGCATTGCCCTCGATGCAAAATGACACATAAACAAATAAAGAAAAACACGAAAAATAAAAGTACATCACAAATATATAAGGGCAGGCAGCAATAAGAGGAGTAAAAGAAATAAAAACTTAAATTTTATGCGATGTCCTCGCTGCTGCTGCTGACGCGGATCTGATGGTAGCGTCTGCGTTGGGGAGGTGGCTGGGCAGGTTCCTGAGCAGGTTGATCAACAGGTTCATCAGCCTGTTGAGGTGCAGGTTCTTCCTCCGGTTGGGGGACAGGGTCGTCAGCAGGTTGAATGGCAGGTGGCTCCACTAGTCGGACATCAGAACTGCTGCTGCTGTCCCAGCTGTTACTCGTGATGGCTTTGGACAACATCCTCTTGTTGGCCACATGCTTAATTCTTTTCACCCGCGTGAAAGCGCTGTCCAAGTTCCTCCGGACAAGAGGGCTGTCATCAGTGGCAGCTCGCTTGGTGCCTCTAGGGGAAGCGTCCGCCGGTGGGCTGCCGGCTGCTGTCGGGGAAGGTGTGGAGGAGGCAGATTCTTCGTGGGGAGAGACAGGTGGTGTGGGAGTGGGGGAGGGGATATTGAAATAATGGGCGGGGAAGGTGGGGAAAATGACATCCGGAAAATTCAAAGTATTGGTAATGAAATTTACCGTTGCATTGGAGAAGTCGCGGATGAATGTCATCAAACCCATCTGGCGCTCCTCTATCCTCAAGATGGCAGCAAGGATGTGGGAGGTATGATCTGCCGGAGCGGTGTTGGTGGCAGCTTCTAGGGCAGGTTAGGTAGCAGGCTCATCATCAGACTCAGCAGGAGGGGCGTTTGGATCGAAGGCGTTGAGGGGCGATACGACGATGATCTCCATGAGGCTGGAGATGTTGCTGTCTGTCCAGCCGCTGCCCTTCTTGATTTTTTCTGAAGGGTCCTCCGGTACGGCAGCGCAGCGGCAGAGGGCAGTAATAGTGAAGGGCAGGCATAGTCGTGAATCTGATCGGAAGGCACAATCGAGAATGCTGTCTCGCATGTACCTGCCCACATTGATGGGCCTGTCATGCATGATAGAGTGGATGAGGGCCAACCGCTGCCTGTTGACTGTCGTATGGTGGGACGAGGGCAGGATACGCTTTTTAATAAAAGCATTCCATAATTTTGCCTCGGGGAGTAGCTCTGCCCTGTTGACGGAGTTGGGGTTTTTCTTGCTGGTGCTCCAGGTTGTGCCTGCCTCTGTCAACTCCCTTATGACAGCATCATGTCTGGCAGCATCGAGGGTGTCCCAAAACTGTTGATGAGCATCGTCAGTGGGGCCAAAGAAGAGGCCGAATACATGGTTGATGCTGCTGGCGGTGAAAGGAACTGTCACTCCTCGGACGACAACAGATGTCGCCGTCTTACTTTCGATCGCCTCATAAAATTCCCTGACCAGAGTGTCGTTAAGCTCTGCCGGCTGCTCGGCAAAGTCTTCCCAAAGTTGTGCCGTAATGGCCTTCATAATGAACGGCCGGAGTCCAAAAAGAGGGGCATCTCTGTTATAGATGAAGCTCCGTTCCTCCCATAGTTCTTTGTTAGCGAACGGAGATGCTGCTGCTGAAGAAGAAGTGGCAGCAGTATTCTGACGGGTTTGTCGTGAAGACATTTTGGTTGCAAGGGCTGAAAAAGAAAGAAAGAAAGTAGATAAAACTAGAAGGGAATAACAAGAGAGAAAATCAGAAGTGATGAAAAATGAAAAGGGGAAGGGGTTTATATAGCGGTCGAGTAGCTGCCCATTTAATGCCGCAACGGCAGGCGGGAAAAACGGGGTGGCAGATTGGATATTGCGTGTCTGACGCGTCTGACACGCATTAATGCGTCTGCTGTGCGTCTGCCGCACGCTTCTTCGTCTGCTGTGCGTCTGTTGACAGCCTGTCAAATCCGTCTGCGCCGGCAGCCGAAACGACAGGTTACCATAAATGGGCTTTATTGGGCTGGTGGATGAGCGGTGGGCTTGGGCCACTTCTTCTTTCTCACTTGACTCCTTTATTTCCTAAAAACTGAAATTAAAAACAAAACATTATTCGAATAAAATAAATCTAATTCCTAATAAATAATAATAAATAATAAAATAAAAATAAAAATTAGGTTAAATTAGGGATGCCTTGTGGGGCATCACCTAAGGTAACCACTTCCTGTATTCCTGGGGCTTCAGTCCCCTGATAATGCTTGAGGCGTTGTGCATTGACTTTGAATTGGTGCCCGTCCTTTAATGATTGAATTGTAATGGCACCATGGGGAAAAACTTGAATCACTTGGAACGGGCCAGACCATCTAGATTTAAGCTTCCCTGGGAAGAGTTTCAACCTAGAATTAAACAACAATACAAGCTGCCCTGGGCAGAACTGACGTGGCAGCAACTTCTTGTCATGCCACTTCTTTGTTTTCTCCTTGTATATTCTTGCGTTGTCGTAGGCCATCGTCCGTATTTCATCGATCTCATTTAAATCTAACAGCCTTTTTTGGCCTGCCTTGTCCAAGTCCATGTTTACTGCCTTGATTGCCCAATATGCCTTGTGCTCTATCTCGACAGGCAGGTGGCAGGTTTTCCCATAGATCAATCGGAATGGAGACATGCCCAATGGAGTTTTGAAAGCTGTTCTGTATGCCCATAATGCATCATTTAGAAGTAAAGACCAATCTTTCCTAGTTGATTTAACCATCTTTTCAAGAATGTTCTTCACTTCCCTGTTAGAAATCTCAGCCTGTCCATTGGTCTGTGGGTGGTATGCTGTCGCGATCTTGTGCTTGACACCATATTTTCTCAGGGCGGCAGCAATTACCCTGTTGTCAAAATGTCTCCCTTCATCACTGATAATCGCCCTAGGGATGCCAAATCTAGAAAAGATGTTTTTGTGCAAAAACTTTTGGACCGTTTTGGCATCATTCTTTTGAGTTGCGATTGCTTCTACCCACTTGGAGACATAATCTACTGCTAGGAGGATGTAAAGATTTCCACACGACGATGGAAAAGGTCCCATAAAATCAATCCCCCAAACGTCGAAGATTTCGACTTCTAAAATATTCTGCAGTGGCATCTCGTTTCTCCTCGAGATATTACCTGTCCGCTGGCACCTGTCACAGTTTTTGTAAAATTCCTGTGCGTCCTTATACAGTGTCGGCCAGTAGAACCCTGACTGCAGCACCTTGGCAGCAGTTTTATTGCCTCCTAAGTGTCCTCCATATTGTGAAGCATGACAGTGATGGAGAATGTCTTCTTGTTCTTCTTGTGGTACACATCTCCTTATAACCTGATCTGCGCACATTTTGAAAAGAAGAGGTTCGTCCCAATAATAATGTTTAACATCATTTTGAAACCTCTTCCTGGCTTGATAAGTAAGATCAGAAGGTAATATTCCGCTAACTATAAAATTAACGAAATCAGCATACCAGGGAAGGTTAGAAGACTTACCTGCCGCCATGGCTGTCGCGACAGCTATTGCGGCAGCAAAGAGCTGCTCATCTGGGAAGGTCTCTAGTATGTGTGTCTCATCTACAGGTAGACTCTGTCCCATCTCTAACCTCGACAAGTGATCTGCCACCTGATTTTCTGTCCCCTTTTTGTCTTTGATTTCAAGGTCGAATTCTTGTAATAGCAAGATCCATCGTATCAACCTAGGCTTTGCATCCTTCTTTGCGAACAAGTATTTAAGGGCATAATGATCGGTGTGCACTATTACCTTCGTTCCAAGTATGTAAGAACGAAACTTGTCGATGGAGAATACCACATCTAACAGCTCCTTTTCTGTGGTGGTATAGTTTACTTGGGCATCATTCAATGTTTTGCTGGCATAATATATGACATGAAACAGCCTGTCCTTGCGCTGCCCCGACAGCATAGTCACTAGCATCACACATAATTTCAAACGGTTGCGTCCAGTCTGGTGGCTGTACTATGGGGGCTGTCACTAGTTTTTCCTTCAGAACCTTGAATGCTTCAGTACATTCTTCATTAAAGTCAAAGGGTCGGTTCTGCTCTAAGAGATGACATAGGGGCTTCGTGATTTTTGAGAAATTTGCAATAAATCTCCTATAAAAACCAGCATGCCCTAAAAAATTCCTAATGCCCTTGACTGTGGTTGGCGGCGGCAGCTTCTCTATGACTTCAATCTTTGCCCTGTCGACCTCTATCCCACGGCAGCTAATCTTATGGCCTAAAACTATCCCTTCATCTACCATAAAATGGCATTTTTCCCAATTAAGAACAAGATTAGCTTTTTCACATCTTTCAAGTACCTTTTTAAGGTTGCCGAGGCAGCTCTCAAAATCGTCTCCAAAGACGGAAAAATCATCCATGAAAATTTTGAGGAAGTCCTCTACCATGTCGGAGAATATTGCCATCATGCACCTTTGGAAGGTGGCAGGTGCGTTACAGAGTCCAAACGGCATCCTCCTAAATGCGTATGTTCCGTAGGGGCAGGTGAAAGTCGTTTTCTCTTGATCCTCTAGTGCAATAGCGATTTGGTTATAACCTGAGTAACCATCAAGAAAACAATAGTAAGGTTTTCCCGCTAATCTATCAAGCATTTGATCAATAAAGGGTAAAGGAAAGTGGTCTTTTCGGGTAGCCTTGTTAAGCTTCCGATAGTCCATACAAACCCTCCAACCGGTCACAGTCCTGGTTGGGATTAACTCATTGTTTTCGTTGGTTATCACGGTCATGCCTCCTTTCTTGGGAACACATTGCACCGGGCTTACCCATTTGCTATCGGAGATGGCGTAAATAATACCAGCATCTAACCATTTAATTATTTCTTTACGCACTACCTCCTTCATTGCAAGGTTTAACCGCCTTTGGGCATCAATAGTCGGCTTATGATCTTCCTCTAGGAGGATTTTGTGCATACAGATTGCCGGACTAATGCCCTGAATGTCTGCTATAGTCCATCCTATCGCCCTTTTATGCTGCCTCAACATGTCGATCAGCTGTCGTTCCTGTTCCTGCGGCAGCTTAGCAGAGATGATTACGGGCAATGTTTTATCACAACCAAGATAAGCATATTTGAGCTGCCCTGGCAGGGGCTTAAGTTCTAAGACAGGTGGTTCAACAGTAGATGGCTTTTGGATTAAATGGTTATCCGAAGTGTAATTCAAGGGTTCGAATAACTTACCTGGGCGATGGTCTAACCAGTCTACCTCCTCATGACCTTCAGTATCAGATGTATCGGATTCAGAGGAGTCACTGTCGTCGGTGCTGTCGTCGTTGCTGTCGTGACAGGCTTGTAAATGGCTGTCGCAGCAGTGACCAAATTTTATATCCCGGCAGCCCGACCTGATGCAGGGTTGATCAAAGGTCACCTCAATGATGGCCTTGCATTCTTCATCCACATCAGCATGTTTCATTGCTTGGAGAACATTCAGCTTAATTTCTTGATCGTTTACGCGCATGGTGAGTTCTCCTTTCTCCACATCAATCAATGATCTTCCCGTGGCTAAGAAGGGTCGCCCTAGGATGACTGGTGCGTTCTCATCTGCCTCACAATCTAAAATAAGAAAGTCAGCAGGGAAAATAAGTTTATCCACTCTTACCAAGATGTCTTCAATTTTTCCCTCGGGGTGAACGTAAGAGCGATCGGCTAGCTGTAGGGTAACTGTCGTGGGCCGCGCCTTGCCAATACCTAGTTTCTGAAAAACAGATTTAGGCATTAGATTAACACTAGCACCAAGATCACATAATGCCTTACCCACAAATCTGTCGCCGATTACGCAAGGTATGAGGAAGCTCCCCGGATCCTTCTTTTTCTGGGGTGGTTGCCGATGAAGAATGCTCATGCAACCTTCTTGCATCCTTACCGTTTCAAATTCCCCAAGTTTAGATTTTTTAGACATGACATCCTTGAGAAATTTAGCATAACCGGGCATCTCCCTAATAGCATCTAACAACGGAATATTGATATGAACCTGTTTAAAAATATCATAAATCTTTTTAAGTTGAGATTCATGCTTAGCTTGCTGTATCCGTTGAGGAAAAGGTGGTGGAGGGCGGTAATCAGCAATGCGTCCTTCCCACTGCATGCGAATCTGAGGATGATACTCATCTTTTTTCTCCTCTGTCGCTTCTGCTGTCGTAACAGGCTCATCGGCAGCAACCTGTTTATCACCTGTCGGGGCAGCTTCCTCGGCAGGCTTATCCAAAGCAGGTTCCTTTTCTGTTTCAGCTTCTTTTTCCGGCCCTGGTAACTTTTTCCCACTCCTAGTAGTAATCGCCTTACATTGTTCGTGTGGGAGCGGTCTAGCATTTTCAGTATTGCTAGGGAAACCTCCATTCTGCCTCGGCTTAATATGCTGCGACACCTGACCCATTTGTGTCTCTAGAGATTTCAAGGTGGCCTCATGGTTTGTCATTCTCACCTTGGTTTCATCCATAAAGTCTTCCGTTTTCTTGACAAACTTATTGATGTTCTCCATATACGTACCAGTCTGAGACATAAAGGTGGCCAGAGTCTGCTCCAATATACTACTCGTGGCAGGTGGTGGCTGCTGTTGTTGCTGAGGCGGCAGGTTCTGCGGCTGCGGCTGCTGTCGCGTCAACAATCTAGGACCCCCCTGATTCTGATTATATGCTTGCGGATTTAGTGCATTGTTAGGGTTACTCCAGGAAAATTTGGGATCTTTCCTCCAATTAGGGTTGTAGTTGTTGAAATTGTAGTTTGGCTTGTAATTTCCAACATATTTTCCCTCTTCTATATTTATAGGGCACTCATCCCTACTATGATTTCCCTCACACGTAGCACAAACTTCCTCGACAGCAAATCCTTGTAATTCATCATCATTCAATAACTTTTTCATGGCTTTAGTAAGGAATGCTACCTGTGATTTCATAGTGCTGTCGGCCTCATAGTCCTTGACAGCAAGTACCCGTTTACCTCCTCTTCTAGTGGTTGGAAACTGCTCCTCATTCTTAGCCAGATGTTTCAAAACTTGCAGGGCCTCGTCCGGATCTTTATCCAATAATAGTCCATTTGCTGCAGAATCAATTCGAATGCGAGTTTGTAAGTTAGAAGCATTATAAAACTTAGTTACCTGATTCCAGACGGGGAATCCATGCATTGGGCAGTTTCGAAGAAGAGTTGTGAATCTGTCCCAGGCCTCGTGCATTGGCTCGTCATCTTCCTGTTGAAAAGTAGCAATTTCATTACGTAATCGCTCAGCTAAATGTGAAGGATTAAAACGAGACAAAAATTCACGAGTTAAATCTGCCCAAGTCATAATAGAACCCGGTGTAAGTTTATTCCACCAAGTTTTAGCTCTGTCCCTCAATGAATGGGGAAATAACCGAAGCCTCAGTATCTCCGGACTAACTCCTGGTAGTCTAAACGAACCACAGATCTCCTGGAACGTTTTGAGATGCTCCCTGGCATCTTCTGTCGCAGAACCACTAAACTGCCCGGCGTTGTTGATCATACTGAACATGACAGGTTTAAGCTCGAAGTTGTCAACATCAATATTCGGCAGCGTGGTCTCCAGCTCTACATGATCATTCAGCATGTAGTCACGACATGACCGTCGTCCACCTGCCGCGGGCGGGTCACCGACAGGCGGGATTTCTTCACCTGCAGGCTGATTACGGGCCATCTGCTCTAGCTGTTCTTCAAGGTACTCGTTCCGGTCTAAAAGGTGGCGAATCTGTTTCTTGAGATTGAAGGAACGTTCGATCTCCGGATCTAATTTATACTCAGGATCTTCGCCTCTTTTAGATCTGCGCATAAACAGGAAAACCTTGTGAAAAGCAAGAGTTTAAAACACAAAAGAAAAATTAAAGAAAATAAAAATAAAAACAAAAAAAAATGCAAGGAAAGAAAGGTGTAGTTATGTTGCCAATCCCCGACAACGGCGCCAAAAACTTGTTGCGTGTAAAATAGTCTATCGCAAATTTAGTGCAAGTATACACGACGCAAGTAGTAAAGTGATACTAAGTATCGGATATCGTCTCCACAGGGATTGGGCTAATGACTCCACCTAAATTCACTGCACGAAGTAAAGAGAAATATTTAAGAGAATTGTCACGAATATTAAAGTAAAAACGTAAATAAAAGATTGAGATATCAAGATAGAGAGAATGGGCTGGTATTGAGTTGCTCAGTAGTGTAGGTATTGAATTGCTTAGGATCTCCAGTTCTGTCGTCGCACCCGTCGCCGACAGCACCTGTCGCGGCGTCTGTCTGTTAGCTGTCGCGGCAGCGAACACTAACTCCGTACTTCAAGCTTGGCAAGAATCCCTGATCTGCCTTGCCCTATCCCTAGGCACAAGTCTGTCGATGATCATGTCTTTGATGATACCTCCCGGCGTGAATCGAAGGATGAACACCGATGTGTATGAATTCTTCCTTAGCCACTTAACCTCGCCTTATCCCTAAGCACGAGATGGTTCAACTATAAACTAGAGAACGCGCTTTTACCTCTTTCGTATACTTAACTCTCCCGATGCTAAGTAAATAGATAACCTCACAATGCTCTCCCGATGCTCTTGCAAGATATTAAAACCAAGATAAAAGAACTTGAAGTTTATTTTATTGAACTTGAAAAATCCTAAAACAAAGCAACCCTTGCAACTACTTTACAAAACAACCCGTAGCCCTAGGGGGAATTTAGAACATATCGGTGACAGGTAAACGGCAGGGTTTAGGTTTAGGTTATGGGGTAGTCGGTCATGCCCTAGGTTTAATTTATGCCTTTTATATAAGCTTTGGGCTCAAGTTATCTAAGGTAACAAGGATTACAACTTTAATTAAAAGTAAGATTCTAATAAAGACTAAATCTCTAAGGATTCCTACTTTTCAGCCGCCTCCTTGTTTCATGGAAATTCCTCTCCTTGAGCTTTGGCTTGACATATCTTTTGATCCGGGGCTTGGAAAAATATTCGGCTTCCACACGACAGACGAGCAGATTTTTCTCTATCTATCGAGGTCCACTTCACTTTTCCTCTTCATAAATCTGCTGTCACCATGCTGTCACGACAGGTCCATGACAGGTTCGTCTTCTTCAGCTACTTGTCCAGTTTAGCTCTCCTGCTTATCTGCCCTGCGCCTGCCTTCGACATCTACTGTGACAGATACCTGCAAAAATAGCCATCTTTCAGTAGAATCCGTGCCTTTTATATAATTGTGATGTTTTATTAAAAACTAACCTAAATGCAATGCAATGATGCTTGAATGCAGCAGAAATATGGGTTTAAAAAGGTGTAAATGATAGAACTTTTACACACTCAACAGCCACCCAAGTCAGTTATGATATTGAGTTGCAAAAGTTCAACTATGTCAGCCGTCGCTTGGCATAGTATTTTAAAACAAGGAGTGCCAACTCTCGCTTGGCATTACTCTTTGAAAACTAAAAACATGCCAGATAGAACAAAACATTGCCAACACAATGGTGATTTATTCAAAAGAAAGCGAATGTCATAACGTTAAACCAAACACCCCTCTCCATTTAGAAATTACTTCATGGCTGGGTTAAAAACAAACAAACCAATATATTTTTCAATAATCATCATCTTAAAAACAAAATTAACATAAAATAAACCAACTAAGGATGGGTCAGGAGAGGTTCTCTCGATGCAGCACTCCACGACAAGGCTTAGGTCGATGATTAAACTCTGATTTCTTTCGCACATGACCTCTCTCCGATCGTCCCCCTCATTTCTTGATCAATTGGCCTTTATATAGGTGTGTAAAGGAAAGGTTGAGAAAATCCTTTTTATTTGAATTTAAAATGATCAAGGGGTAAGAGATAGAGCTCTATCCGATCATTTTGATGGCTTATCCTCTCGGTGTAATAACTTATCAGGCTAGGGTTGACGTCATCGTGTCAACGCTTCTCTAGCATTGCTGCTTGGCATGGTCATGCAAATCGTGCTTGGCACTGCTTCCTATTTTTTCGGGAATTAGACCAATACCTATTTCTTCGCAGCCTGATCTGGTCCTATTATTTTAGAGTTACCAACTTCTTGCCTTGGCATTAAGAACTCTTTTATGCCAACCGCTGCTTGGCATTGTTCGTTCTTCCGTGCCAACGGCAACCCGACATCACTTCCTTCCTTTGCTGGTTTGCTCTGCCCTACCAGCAACGGTGCCAACTGCTATGCTATCCAGCAAAAATAAGTAAAAAACAACCCTTCACACTGGCATAGCAACAAATCCCAACTCTTAATGCAAATGCATGCTTTCTAAACCTAAATGCAACTAAACCTACTCAAAAGAAAAGAAAAAGCATGTGAAATAGGCATATAAATTAGTAATTTTGGAGCGTCAACAATAACTGTATCGGTACTCTTTTGTCGATTGATATTCCAGAACCTAAAAACTGTATCGATACGGCTTTAACGTATCAATATGCCTTGGCGTACAAGTTGGTTTTGGGTTGTAACACTTAGAAAAATTTTGCTTGATCAAATTATTTGACTTAGAATCATTTTGGTTCAAGTTTTCTTTAAAATTTGTGAGATTTTGAAATACTTAAAAATTTATTAACTTTTACAAAAAGGTCCTTCGACACTTTTGTTATATCAAAATCAAGTTAGGCTTTACAAAGCCTAAATGACCATAATGTCCTAAGACTTGTAATGCCCGAATTTTGTACTTCAAATCTCTTCTGCATATGCCACATGAATGGAGGAATGCCATACAAAGACATGATCAGTTATTCGATGAAAATCTTAAGACGAATTGGGAAGATAATATGTTGGATTATATGATGGACCTTGAGTTACCATGTGAATACACGCCATATGTACCTGATCGAATACTTGGTAAGTACATGCATTGATGATGTCTATTTGGTTCAATAGGGTATGGATGCCTGATGAGTTTTTACGAATTCTGATTGATTATTCATTTATGATATGTTATGTCTTAAAGAATCTAATTGTCAATCTCGATACTTGAAATTTCAAAGTGTAGGGAAAGGTTTCGAAACCATGAGACTCGGTTTAGATACCTTTGCTCTAGATACCAATTGAGTTTCGGTACCTGCCATGTATTATCGAAACCATACCAAGAGTTTTGATACCCTAGTCCTGATTTTGATACTAGAATTGTCGAGAAACCTATTTCAAACTGTGTTGAGACCCTTTGTACCCAATAGATCATTTGGACCAACCTGAGAAGCTTCTTAGCATTTTTTAAGAACCGATAAGTCATTATTAGCCTATAAGACTACAATTTACCAATTTGCCTTTGTTATGCTAAATTACCAAATTACCCTTGAAAGTCAAAATGACCAAAATGTCGTTGGATGCTAAAATGATTGGATCATTTCTAATATACCAAAATGTCATAAATAATCATGATGTGTCAACTCCTGAATTCCTTAGTGGGTCCATTAATTATCGAATAACTTCTATAAGATTCATGTTTTTGGAATTCATTTGGAAATGTCAAAAAATCAATGTACCTTTTCTTGTAATTACCAAAGTACCCCTGAGTATTAACTTTCCAAAATGTCTAATAACTTGTTAAGCTTAATACTATACTAAATAAATATCAAATATGATACAAAACTAGGAAAGTAAAACATGATGAGACGTTCTTTTACTCGATAGAAATCCTATGACAACTCATGATGTTATTCCTGCATGGATAATGATTGAAGCTGGTAATAAATCATTGATATCTATTTACGTCCAGATTGCTCCTGCTTGAGTTTAGGTGTAATTGGAGACTCAATAAGTCTTCATGATTATTTTTGAATTGTGGTAAGTAACCATATACTTGGTTTATGTTACTAGATGATGTCATGTAGTTTACTTGTACTAGTATAGATGTTTGGTAAGTTTGTGAGACTTACGATTAATGGTGTTAGTCGTAGCACGTATGTACCGAATTTATTGTATACGCACCTACGTGGTTACGATAGTAGTCGTAGCGAACTAGCACTAACATCATGCAAATCAGACATATTTTACTAGCACTGACATCTTGTTATTGGACGACTACGTCGTGTCGTAGTACATTAGAACAACATCCTGTTATTTTGAAGATTATGTCCCTTCGTAGTACATTAATGCTGACATCCTGTTCTGATTGACCAATGATATCATGTGTCATTATAAACTTCTAACACCCCGATTTTGGGCCTAGAAGTTTTAGAGTTCGAATCGGACCGGTCGAGAACGGTTCGAATCTTTAAAGGAGATTTAGGGAACACTTAGTTCGGGATGCTTTAAAAATATGGAAAAATATATAAAAATCCTCTTTTATTATATGAATGATTATGGTGAAAACAATTTTACAAAATAAGGTTTAGAAATACTACATTTCGGTGTAGTGACCAAATCGCAGTTTTTGCAAAAGTGGAATAGTGACTGTTTTTATTAATGTTTTAACCAGATTTCTCTTTATTTTGGGTGTTTTTATTAATGTTTTAATTAAGGGAAATAAGGATTATTAAAAATAAAATCTATCTTTGACTTTTCATAACTACCTTACGTTAGTTTTCTCTCATTTCATTTTCTCTCAATTTCTTTTCAGCCAAACACATTTCCTCCATCAATTAGCCTCTGATTTTTATTCCTTTGGATGAGATTTCAATCTCCTTTTGATTCTTAATCTTTTCCTCACCAAATCCTCTTGTTTTCACTTTGGATTTTCAAGAAAACTTTCCCAAATCAAGGAGAAATCATCCACTAGAGGTAAGCTTCGTCCTTCTCCTCTAATGATCAGTTCTTTACTGAAATTCCCAAGTTATCAATCCTTTGTTAATGATTTTTGAGTTTCTTTAATGTTAGAAACATGAAATTGTGTTAAAACTCAAGATTTTTGGAGAGATCTTGATGATTTTCGTGGTTGTTGGTTAGGCTCTATTTTGAGGTTGTTTTCTAAAGTATTTTGGATGGTAATTGATGTTATAAATGAGGTTTTATCAAACAAATCCCGAATAGGTTTGGATTCCTAAGTTTTGCATGCTAGAATGGTGGTTTTTGGGGTGGTTTTGGTGTTCTGTTATAGCTAGAGGTATAAGGACGAGTTTATGGGGATTTTTGGTGTTGATTGATGTTTAGAAATGATAGATCTTGGCTGGGCTTTGTTTTGGAAGAGTTTGGAGACGATTTCGGTTGTTTTTGGTGACCAAAATGAGGCTTTTGAGTAGAGTAGCGAGTTTAGGTGTGTGGTTGATGATTTCAATGCATGATGATGCATTAATCCTCTGCTTTTATGTGTTATGAACAGGGGATACATCTTCGGACACCTTTGGTGTTGATCCGGGAGTGACAGGAGCTTAGATAGCAATTCGGCGAGCAAGCGAAACGTAATCGGTGAGTGTGAATGGTTTTAGAAGTCCTTGAGGGACAAAGAAACAAGGTTTGGAGATTTAGGAAAGGTTTGAAACACCTTCCTAAGTCCGGAAGTAAGTATGGCTAGATTTGCTCTCAATTATATGGTGGTTGCCCCAAAATTGCTTTTACATGCTCTTGCTTTGAGATAAACAAATTCCTACTATTTTTATGCATGATTTGTAGCATGAGATGATGCTTGAAGAGATTTCATGAGATAGCATGTTGCATTGATGTGTTTTGATATTTTGATTTAATGCAAAACATGTGTTATGATTTTGAAATGAGTGGAGAAGGTTTTGAGAATGACTGTATTAAAACAGTAGGTGAGATAATGTTTTTGACATAATATATGGGCATAGAAGATGAGATACTTACCAGATATAATTCGATCAATAGGATGAGAGTGCACTATAAACTAAAATTAGTACATGCTCTTTGGAGTTGGGCAATGGGGGTAGTGCCATCCTAATCCAAAGTGAGAATCCGATGATGGTCATTCCATCGGGGTAGGACTTGGTGAAACACCCAAGCTTTTTAGCGATGAGAGATACCGCCATGAGAATCTGGTGATGAGAGATTCCACCGGGGTAGGACTTGACCTTGAGTCAAGCTAGTCCGCATATCCGAGTAATGATGAAATGTGAGATGCCAATATAAAATATGGAAATGTATTTGATTCACATGTACCAAATGAAGAGATGTTTTATGCTATAAGAAATGCATATGAGATTATGATATGAAATGCTTTTGTTTTAATTTATCATGTGTATGGCCTTGCCATGAGATTTGCATTGGTTTAAATGCATGAGATAGAATAGAGGTACATGTGGGTTCAAATGAGGATTTGCTTCGAAAGGGTTTTAAAGCATGAGATAGAATGAGCATGTTGTTGAAAATGGCTTTTTGAGAAAGTGTTTTGAATAATGCATTGTTGTGTTGGTTTTCTTTATAGCTTGCCTCATTAAGCAAAAGTGCTTACGCTCTATTTTTTCAACAATGCAGATAATTGAAGTGATTTTGGGCTGCAAGAAGGTTAAGAACATCCAAGGAAGTATAAAGCTCATGTATGGTGATGTTTTTATATACCTTAGTTTTGATATTTGGCAATGGGGTTATCAAGGTTGTATTTGGGAGATGTGTCTTGAACTCCCTAAGTTTGTGGCAAGTTTGTGTTGGCTTTGGAAGGTTGCAAATGGTCTTTTATGGGTTGTTTGAGGTTTGAAGTTTATAATTGGTATTGTGGCTAGAAAGCATGCCTTTAGACTTAATGTTCATGTGGTTGATGCCATGCTATAGTTTGAGCTTCTTATATATGTTCTCTAATGTCTTAACAAGTTGCTGGTAGGTTATGGTATGTATTGGAGCATGTTTGATAGTGTTAAGTTTTGAAAAACTAGCAATTAATGTTGTTGCAGGGCAGGGTGTATCGAAACACCCTTATCTGTTTCGAAACAGGGGCCCGAAATGGCCATCGTGTTTCGGAATGGATGAAGGTGTTTCGCAACACTTTGGCTACTAGAGAGGCCTGTTCGGATACTGGTCTCAGAACGCACCCGAGTTCCGAAACAGTCAACACTGTTTCGATACGGGCGTTTCCGTACGAAGGTCAGCGTTCAGGAACAATTGACTGTTGGTCTGTGTATTTGAATTGTTTTAGGTTTTCAAGTTTTGCATTTTAGTCTTGGATGTTGTGCATGCAATTTCTTGAGCTTGGAATGTCCTTTTAAGCTAAAATTTGACATAGAGACATGTAATATGACTAATTACTTATTGGTAAACTTAAAATCTGCAAAGTTCTTATATTTTACAAAATTTACATTTTGGTCCCTAAAAGTGTAATTCATGCAATTGAGCCTTTAAATGTTTTCCAATCGATGTGCTATTCTCTCCTATGTTTCCTGAGTGATCACTTAGGCTTAATGTGCATCTAGAAAAGATAAAAAGAAAAAAAAGGTCGTTAATCAAGGTTGACTTTGGTTTTCCCCGTGTAATCTTCGTAGTTCAGGTCAATCGTCTAGGCCGGGCTAAGGGGGTTACATTTGTTGGTATCAGAGCCAAGTTAGGAAATGTTTGGGGCTTGGTAAGTGGTTAATGTATGTTATTATGAATGATTGTGACTTTTCGGTGAAAGTATGATGTATGATTGTTGATGTGTGGTTTTAGTCAGATGAAATTGTGATGCTATGCTCTGTTTGGGGTTTGATTGGGGATCCCATTGCCATATCATTACTAATGAGAAGAATTGTTTTAAAAAATGAGCTTGAGTACTTGGATTACTTACCTAATTATGCCTAATTGGATTTATTGTATTTTGTCAGATGTATTGTTTTATTATGGGGCCACGTAGAGAGCTTAGAATCAATACTCATTTTACGGCTGAGAACGAGAATGTGGAGAATGCAGAGGATCTACCTCCTCCTCCCCTGGTGGTGGTGGAGTTGTGGTTGGTGCTGGGGTGGCTGGACCCGAGGGAGTTCAGGGGCAAGCTGCTCTTGATATGACCGTGTTGATACAAGCTATTGTTGGAGCTTTCCAGGCAGTAGTAGCTGGAGCTCATGGAGCTGCACCTCAGGATGGTGCTAATGTGAGATTGCCGTTGGAGCGTCTCCACAGTCTGGGAGAGACTGAGTTTAGAGGGTTGACTCCAGAAGGTTCCGAGTCTTGGTTGGAGAGCACCAAGAGGATACTTGGACAGTTGAATTGCAACAATGTTCAGAAGTTGGGATGCATTGTGTCACTGTTGCATGGTGATGCATAAACGTGGTGGACGACCACAATTGCAGGAATGGAAGATGATGATGTGACTGTACATTCTTCTTGAATGCGTTCAAGCGAAAATATTTGGGAGTTAGCTACCTCGATGAGAAAAAGAGGGAATTCATGTCCCTGGTGCAAGGGAGCATGACATTGGCAGAATATGAAGTGCAATTTGTGCGCCTAAGCCAATATGCGTCCGAGCTGATTCCTAGCGAGTGAGAAAGATGTGAACGGTTCCGTTACGGGCTGGTGGCGGATGTGAAAACTTATATGCACGCAGCCGATTATTCTGATTTTGATGTCTTTTTAACCCCCTTAGCCCGGCCTAGACGGTTGACCCGAACTACGAAGATTACACGGGGAAAACCAAAGTCAACCCAAAAGTCAACCTTGATTAATGACCCTTTTTTTCTTTTTAACCTTGTCTAAATGCATATTAACCCTAGGTGTACTCTTGAGATAAGCATACTCAAAAATCACAGCAATCGGAAAACAATAAGGGACTCAATTGCACAACATACAAATTTAGGGACCAAATTGTAAATTCTGGAAATTAAGAGGACTTTACCAATTTTTAAGTTACCATTATGAAATTAGTCATGTTTCATGCTTCTCTGTCAAATTTCATCTCAAACGGACATCTCAAACTCAATAAATTGCATATACAAAAATCAGGACTAAAACGTAAAGCTTGCAAACCTCAAAACCATTCAAATCAGTGCCCAACGGTCAAGTGTTTCGAAACGGGTCTAGGCCGTTCAGAAACACCCCTTGGCAGTAGCCAAAGTGTTTCGAAACACCTCTGCCCGTTTCGAAACACCCAGGCCAAAATATGCACATGTTTCGAAACAGGCAAGGGTGTTTCGAAACACCCTGCCCAGAAACAGCAGAAAAGTCTGTTTTTCACTCTTTCGACCCACAAAACATGTTCGTATGACCTCTATAACATGCCAACAAGTCATCAAACATTAAAGGAACATATTTGCATCATCAAAGCTCAACCACGGTCTCAAACAAGAAAAGCCACAAGTCTAAAGGCATGCATCCTATAATGAAAAGCAAGCAATCATCAAATCTCCAAAACAAAATACCAAATGGCCATTTACATGTTCCAAACACCATAGGCATTAAACCAAACTTAGGGAGTCCAAAACATCTCCCAAAAACACAATCTAGGTTCCCATTGCCAAATACCAAAAGCTAATAGTGTTGTGAAAATAGTCACCATACATGAGCTTAGACTTTCACTTGGATCCTTGACCTCCTTGCTGCCCTTAAAGCACTTCAATGCTCTGCATTATTGGTTCAAGAAAGAGAGAGCGTAAGCACGTATGCTTAGTGAGAAATGCTCTAATAAAACAACACAATAATGCACTTTGTAAAAACACCTTTCGAAGGCCTTTAATTTCAAAACATCATTTATCATGCATTTATGCATACAAACCAAGCATCTCATGCTTCAATACATCAACATGTCATATTGGCTTTCAAGTGATAATCCATAACCATTTTTCAACTCAAAACACAATCGGATACGCAAATTACAAGGGCTGTCCCATACGCTCCATACACGCTACCAAACACTCAAGGTGGAGTTTACCGGTACAATCAGAACCCCTCAACACCCGTGATGGAGTCTACGGTACAATTACAACCCCTCCACATCACTCATTGGTAGTTGTATAACATCACTAACGAGAACACGGGACACACAACACAAGATCCTCACATGGCATTTTAACCACCATTATGATCTTAGACATCTCGTTAGTGTTCTTGGATGGAGTTTACGGTACCATTACAACCCCTCAACATCCAAGGCGAATTTATTCACGGTGCACCCAATCCTATAGCCTGTAACCCCCTTAACCCGGCCTAGACGGTCGACCCGAATTAAGAAAGTCACACGGGGAAAACCAAAGTTAACCCGAAAGTCAACCTTGATTAACGACCCTTTTTTTTTCTTTTTACTCTTGTCTAGATGCTCATTAAACCTAGTTTTGATCATTCATCAACATGTTCAAAGATCGTAACATCAGAGATCGAACAGGGACCCAATTGAACAATTTACAACTTTAGGGACCAAATTGTAAATTCTGCAAATTACAGGGACTTAACCCAAATTAAAGTTACCATCTTGAAATTAGTCAGGTTTCATGCTTCACTGCCAAATTTCAGCTCAAAAGGACATTCCAAACTCATACAATTGCACAAACAAGATTCGGGACCAAAAAGCAAACATTCCAAAACATTTAACTGCCTATGTCAACCCCCAACGGTCGGACGTTCCGAAACAGGGAGAGCCTATTTCGAAACGCGGGGCCGTTCCGCAACGCGTACCGAAACGAGGGCTGGCAGAGGGCTTCCCGTTTCGAAACGATGCCTACCGTTTCGGACGCCTGGCTTATTCAAGGCACCCGTTCCGAAACGGTAGCCACTGTTCCGAAACAGCCTGCACAGAATGCAGCAAAAGGCTTCCTTAAACATGCAATTGATCAACCACGCATGCTCCAAAAGCTATCAAACTTTACCAGCATCAAATTCAACATATAAGAGACATATTTGCATCAACGATTCAGCATTATACCAACATATATGTAAAGCCCCAATTCTAAGCATGCTTCCTACTCAAGCGAGCCATTCAAGCAATAAACCTCCAAATTCAAGCACATAAAGGCCATATACAAAACCAGCATATTAACAACATTAAGCAAAACTTAGGGAGTTCAAACATCTCCCAAAAACATCCTTAATGGTCCCCCATTGCCAAATGCCAAAAGCTAAAGTGTATGAGAAAACCTTCCCATACTTTGAGCTCAACTTCCACTTGATTGCTTGCCTTTCCTGCTGCCCTTAAAGCACCTTAATGTTCTGCATTATTGGTTTAAGAAAACAAGAGAGCGTAAGCAAAAGCTTAGTGAGGAATGCTCATTAAAAACCATTCAATAATGCATTTATAAAACTCATTTATAAATCAAACTTCAAATCATCATTTATGCAAGCTTATTAGCATTCTTAAACAAGCAATACATGCTTCCATATCAATACATGTCATATTGGCCACAAGTGATAAGTTCCATCTTTTTAAAAACAAGATCAACATAAGACTCACACACGGACTTTTAAACACCATTGTGATCTTATAATTCACAAGGACCACACAAGGACTTTTAAACACCTTGGCCCATGGACTTTTAAACACCATGGCAAGGACCACACAAGGACTTTTAACCACCTTTGTGTCCTTAACAAGAACCATCCAAGGACTTTTAACCACCTTGATGTTCTTAAGTAACAAGGCTCACTCAAGGACTTTTAACCACCTTAGTGACCTTAACAAGAATCATTCATGGACTTTTAACCACCATGAAGTTCTTAGAATCTACAAGGCTCACTCAAGGACTTTTAACCACCTTAGTGACCTTAACCTTTTTCAAAACATCACTTGCCAATATACATCATTATCAATAGATAATCCACTGTTTTAAAGCATTTAACCAAGCCATAAACATCATGCATTTTTAAGCATCAAACCACATTTAGACAATGTTCTAAAACAAGGAACTCTTACCTTGAGCTTCCTTCAACATATGGCTTACAAAATCAGCAATAACCATGCTAAATCATGCTTTCAAAACAGAATTTAAAACATGCAATGACCACATTGCACAACAACCAAACCATGGCCACCACTAAAGAGTTTTTCCGAAAACTTACACTTGAGCTTAGTAAAGTTGTTTAAACTTAGACTAAGCTCCCAAGACATTGGTTTCAAAGCCAAACACCCAATTTCACTCACCGATTCCACTTTGCCTCTTGCCGAAGCACAAATCAAGCTTCCGGATCACCACCACCTGGATCCAAAGATGACTCCCCTGTTTTAAACACATCAAAGCAGAGGATTAATGCATCATCATGCATTAATAGCTTCAATGAAAGCACCTAAACTCGCTGCTCTCATCCACACTCCATTTTCGGCCACCAAACACAACCGAAAATGCATCCAAACAACTCCTCAACAAAGCCCAGCCATAAACCATCAAAACTAAACATCCTTTAACATCATTTAACACCTAAAAAGAACCTATCAACATCCTTATACCTCCAGCAACATCAGATCCACAAGATCACACCAAAAACAACCAAGAATCACAAGCTAAACTTAGGAAATTCAACCTATTCGGGATTGCATTAATTAAAACTCAATTCCTTATCAAATTAACATTCATTTATCATCAAATTAACACCTTAAAACACAGCCCAATCAGATCCAACGAAAATCCATCACAAATCATCAAATCTTGCATTTAAAGCCAAGATCCATTACACAACTTAAAAGCCATTTATAAAACATCAATTAAGGATTGAGAACTTAGGAATTTCAGTAAAGAACTGATAGTTTAGAGGAGAAGGACGTTCTTACCTCCAAACTTGAGTTTCTCCCTTTTTAGAACCAAAAAGCTTGAAGAATCAACTAGCAAATGGTGAGGTTTTGGTGATGAGATGACTAGGAATCAAAAGAGAATTGAAAAGAGAGATTTAAGTGACAAAATCAGAAGAAAATCTCTGGAGAGAAGGTGTTTGGGTTGAGAGAAAATGAGAGAAAGGAAAATTGAAAAAAATAGAAAGTTAGTTGCAAAATAGAGAAATGACTTCCCTCCACTTTTCTTTTGTTTTAAAATCAGAATTAAACATTAAAATATCTTAGAAAAATCTGGAGAAACTCCCTTTAGGTAAATAGCTCCTTAAAGATTCAAAGTTTCAATCCTTTTTAAAACAGTCACGCAGTTTTCAAAAATTACATTTTGGTCACTGGCCAAAATGTCACCCTTCCAAAGCTCATTTTGTAAAATTGATTTCACAGTTCACTTATATATATTAAAAGATGATTTTAGAACATTTTCCCATATTTTTAATGCAACCCGAACTAGGCTTTCCTAATTTCACCTTTTTAGATTCGAACAGCACTTTGACCGAACCGGTCAACGCCCAAAACTTCTAAGCCCAAAACCGGGGCGTTACAACTCTCCCCCCTTAAGAAATTTCGTCCTCAAAATTTACCTGAAGGAAAGAGATAAGGAAACTGCTTCAGCATGTCATCCTTCCGTTCCCAAGTGGCCTCCTCAACACCACGGTGCTTCCACAACACCTTCACCAACTCAATGGTCTTGCCACGAAGAACCTTGCTATCCGAATCCAGAACCTTCACCGGTTCCTCATCATAGGTCAAATCCGGATTCAATTCCACTTCCTCCACAGGCATCACATGCGAAGGATCAAATCTGTACTTCCGGAGCATAGAAACATGAAACACATCATGAATCTTCTCCAACTCTTGAGGTAGCCTCAACTTGTACGCAACAGGACCCACACGCTCAACCACCTCATACGATCCAATGTACCTAGGGCTCAACTTACCCTTCCGGCCAAACCTCATCACCTTCTTCCAAGGCGAAACCTTCAAGGACACACGGTCACCCACCGCATACTCAATTTCCTTACGCTTCAAATCCGCGTAAGACTTTTGCCGATCAGAAGCTGACTTCAAACGCTCACAAATGAGTCTCACCTTCTCGGTGGTTCCTTTCAACAAAGCCGACATCGAAACCAACTTCTGTCCCGTTTCAGCCCAACAAAGAGGAGTCCTACACTTCCTCCCGTACAAAGCCTCATAAGGTGCCATTTGAATACTCGCCTGATAGCTGTTGTTATAAGCAAACTCTACCAAAGGCAAATGCTTCTCCCAAGAGCCCTGAAACTCAATCACACAGCACCTCAACATATCCTCCAAAATCTGGATAACACGCTCTGACTGACCATCCGACTGAGGATGATAGGATGTACTGAAATTCAACCTTGTACCCAAGGCTTGATGCAAACACTGCCAGAAACGCGATGTGAACCTCGGATCCCTATCCGACACAATCGACTTAGGCACACCATGCAGCCGCACAATCTCAGCAATGTACAGCTCCGCAAGCTTATCCAAAGAAAACGTAGTATGCACAGGCAAGAAATGCGCACACTTCATCAGGCGATCCACAATCACCCAAACCGAATTCTTCTTTGACGGAGACAAAGGTAAACCAGATACAAAATCCATGGTAACCCTCTCCCACTTCCACTCAGGGATTCTCAACGGTTGCAACAACCCTGAAGGAACCTGATGCTCAGCCTTAACTCGCTGACACACCAAACACTTGCTCAAAAACTCCGCAACATCCTTTTTCAAACCCACCCAATAGTACTCATCACGAAGATCACGATACATCTTAGTACTACCAGGGTGCATAGCAAAAGGACTACTATGACCTTCAGTCAGAATAGCACGCCTCAACTCAGCATCATTGGGCACTACTATTCGACTCCCAAAGCACAACACACCATCAACATTAAAACAGAAATCTGAAGGCCTACCCTCCGTGATATCCTGAACATGCGGTACCAAAGAATCATCCAGCAACTGCTTTGCCTTGATCAACTGGACCAAAGATGGCTTCACTTGTAACTCAGCCACAAGACCACCATCACGTGATATACTCAAGCTGGCAAACATAGCCCTCAGCTCAACAGCTACCTTCCTACTCAAGGCATCCGCTACAACATTAGCCTTTCCAGGATGATACTCAATCGTCAAATCATAATCCTTGAGCAACTCCAACCAACGCCGCTGCCTGAGATTCAACTCCTTCTGAGACATTAGATACCTCAAACTCTTGTGATCCGTGTACACAGTACACTTCTCACCATACAGATAATGTCTCCAAATCTTCAGAGCAAAAACCACAGCAGCCAACTCAATATCATGCGTAGGATAATTACGCTCATGCACCTTCAACTGCCGCGATGCAGAAGCCACCACCTTACCCTCTTGCATCAGCACACATCCCAAACCAACATAGGATGCATCACTGTAGACCACAAACTCTTTCCCTGATTCAGGCTGAACCAAAATAGGAGCTTGCGTCAAAGCCAACTTAAGCTTCTCAAAAGCCTGCTGTCTCGCTTCCGTCCATTCATACTTAACATCCTTCTGTAACAACTTTGTCAAAGGTGCGACAATCTTAGAAAACCCATCCACAAACCTCCGGTAGTATCCTGCCAAACCAAGGAAACTACGAACCTCATGAACAGACTTAGGAACCTTCCAATTCATTACCGCCTCGATCTTCTGAGGATCAACACGAATCCCCTCAGCAGAAACTACATGCCCAAGAAACACCACTTCCTTAAGCCAAAACTCACACTTGCTCAGCTTAGCATAAAGCTGATTCTCCAACAAAGCTTGCAACACAATCCTCAAATGCTCTTCATGCTCCTCCTCAGTACGCGAGTACACGAGGATATCGTCAATGAATACCACAACGAATGTTGAGTGTGTAAAAGTTCTATCATTTACACCCTTTTTAACTCATATTTCTGCTGCATTCAAGCATCATTGCATTGCATTTAGGTTAGTTTTCAATAAAACATCACAATTTTATAAAAGGCACGGATTCTACTAAAAGATGGCTATTTTTGCAGGTATCTGTCACAGTAGATGTTGAAGGCAGGTGCAGGGCAGACAAGCAGGAAAGCTGAACTGGACAAGCAGCTGAAGAAGACGAACCTGTCGCGAACCTGTCGTGACAGCATGATGACAGCAGATTCATGAAGAGGAAAAGTGAAGTGGACCTCGATAGATAGAGAAAAATCTGCTCGTCTGTCGTGTGGAAGCCGAATATTTTTCCAAGCCCCGGATCAAAAGATATGTCAAGCCAAAGCTCAAAGAGAAGAATTCCCATGTAAACAAGGAGGCGGCTGAAAAGTAGGAATCCTTAGAGATTTAGTCTTTATTAGAATCTTACTTTTAATTAAAGTTGTAATCCTTGTTACCTTAGATAACTTAAGCCCAAAGCTTATATAAAGGGCATAGATTAAACCTAGGGCATAGCCGACTACCCCATAACCGAAACCTAAACCCTGCCGTCTACCTGTCACCGATATGTTCTAAATTCCCCCTAGGGCTACGGGTTGTTTTGTAAAGTAGTTGCAAGGGTTGCTTTGTTTTAGGATTTTTCAAGTTCAATAAAATAAACTTCAAGTTCTTTTATCTTGGTTTTAATATCTTGCAAGAGCATCGGGAGAGCATTGTGAGGTTATCCATTTACTTAGCATCGGAAGAGTTAAGTATACGAAAGAGATAAGAGCGCGTTCTCTAGTTTATAGTTGAACCATCTCGTGCCTAGGGATAGGGCGAGGTTAAGTGGCTAAAGAAGAATTCATACACATCGGTGTTCATCCTTCGATTCACGCCGGGAGGTATCATCAAAGACGTGATCATCGACAGACTTGTGCCTAGGGATAGGGCAAGGCAGATCTGGGATTCTTGCCAAGCTTGAAGTACGGAGTTAGTGTTCGCTGCCACGACAGCTAACGGACAGACGCCGCGACAGGTGCTGTCGGCGACGGGTGCGACGACAGAACTGGAGATCCTAAGCAATTCAATACCTACACTACTGAGCAACTCAATACCAGCCCATTCTCTCTACCTTGATATCTCAATTCCTTTTAATTACGTTTTCACTTTATTATTCTCGTGACAATTCTTAATTATTTCCTTTACTTTCGTGCAGTGAATTTAGGTGAAGCTATTAGCTCAATCCCTGTGGAGACGATATCCGATACTTTGTATCACTTTACTACTTGCGTCGTGTATACTTGCACTACAATTGCGATAGACTATTTTACACGCAACAAGTTTTTGGCGCCGTTGCCGGGGATTGGCAACATAACTACACCTTTCTTTCCTTGCACTTTTTGTTTTTATTTTCGTTTTTATTTTTGTTTTTATTTTTCTTTAATTTTTCTTTTGTGTTTTTAAACTCTTGCTTTTTACAAGGTTTTCCTGTTTATGCGCAGATCGAAAAGAGGTGAAGATCCTGAGTATAAATTAGATCCGGAAATCGAACGTTCCTTCAATCTCAAGAAACAGATTCGCCACCTCTTAGACCGAAACGAATACCTTGAGGAACAGCTAGAGAAGATGGGCCATAACCAACCTGCTGGTGGTTTCATACCACCCCTTGGCAATAATAACCCACCTGTCGGCGACCCGCCTGGGGCAGATAGACGACGGTCATGTCGTGACTACATGCTGAACGATCATGTAGAGCTGGAGACCACGCTGCCGGATATTGACGTTGACAACTTCGAGCTTAAACCTGTCATGTTTAGTATGATCAACAATGCCGGGCAGTTTGGTGGTTCTGCGACAGAAGATGCCAGGGAGCATCTCAAAACGTTCCAGGAGATCTGTGGTTCGTTTAGACTACCAGGAGTTAGTCCGGAGATACTGAGGCTTCGGTTATTCCCCCATTCATTGAGGGACAGAGCTAAAACTTGGTGGAATAAACTTACACCGGGTTCTATCATGACTTGGGCAGATTTAACTCGTGAATTTTTGTCTCGTTTTAATCCTTCACATTTAGCTGAGCGATTACGTAATGAAATTGCTACTTTTCAACAGGAAGATGACGAGCCAATGCACGAGGCCTGGGACAGATTCACAACTTTTCTACGAAACTGCCCAATGCATGGATTCCCCGTCTGGAATCAGGTAACTAAGTTTTATAATGCTGCTAACTTACAAACTCGCATTCGAATTGATTCTGCAGCAAATGGACTACTATTGGAAAAAGATCCAGACGAAGCCCTGCAAGTTCTGAAACATCTGGCTAAGAATGAGGAGCAGTTTCCAACCGCTAGAAGAGGGGGTAAACGGGTCCTTGCTGTCAAGGATTATGAGGCCGACAGCACTATGAAATCACAGGTAGCATTCCTCACTAAAGCCATGAAACACTTATTGAGTGAAGAGGAAGTACGAGGGTTTGCTGTCGAGGAAGTTTGTGCTACATGTGAGGGAAATCATAGCAGGGATGAGTGCCCTATAAATATAGAAGAAGGAAAATATGTTGGAAATTACAAGCCAAACTACAATTCCAACAATTACAACCCTAATTGGAGGAAAGACCCCAAATTTTCCTGGAGTAACCCCAACAATGCTCTAAATCCGCAAGCATATAATCAGAATCAGGGGGGACCTAGATTGTTGACGCGACAGCAGCCACAGCCGCAAAACCTGCCGCAGAACCTGCCGCCTCAGTAACAACAGCAGCCACCACCTGCCACGAGTAGTATATTGGAGCAGACTCTGGCCACCTTTATGTCTCAGACCGGCACGTATATGGATAACATCAATAAGTTTGTCAAGAAAACGGAAGACTTTATGGATGAAACTAAGATGAGAATGACAAACCATGAAGCCACCTTGAAATCTCTAGAGACACAAATGGGTCAGGTGTCGCAGCATATTAAGCCACGGCAGAATGGAGGATTCCCTAGCAATACTAAAAATGCTAGAACGCACCCTCATGAGCAATGTAAGGCGATTACTACTAGGAGTGGGAAAAAGTTACCAGGGCCGGAAAAAGAAGCTGAAACAGAAAAGAAACCTGCCTTGGATAAGCCTGCCGAGGAAGCTGCCCCGGCAAGTAATGAACAGACTGCTGCCGATGAGCCTGTCACGACAGCAGAAGCGACAGAGGAGAAAAAAGATGAGTATCGACCTCAGATTCGCATGCAGTGGGAAGGGCGCATTGCTGATTATCGCCCTCCACCACCTTTTCCTCAACGGATACAGCAAGCTAAGCATGAATCTCAACTTAAGAAAATTTATGATATTTTTAAACAGGTTCATATTAACATTCCGTTGTTAGATGCTGTTAGGGAAATGCCCGATTATGCTAAATTTCTCAAGGATGTCATGTCTAAAAAATCTAAACTTGGGGAATTTGAAACGGTAAGGATGCAAGAAGGTTGCATGAGTATTCTTCATCGACAACCACCCCAGAAAAAGAAGGATCCAGGGAGCTTCCTCATACCTTGCGTAATCGGAGATAAATTTGTGGGTAAGGCATTATGTGATCTTGGTGCTAGTGTTAATCTAATGCCCAAATCTGTTTTTCAGAAATTAGGTATTGGCAAGGCGCGGCCCACGACAGTTACCCTACAGCTAGCCGACCGCTCTTACGTTCACCCCGAGGGAAAAATTGAAGACATCTTGGTAAGAGTGGATAAACTTATTTTTCCTGCTGACTTTCTTATTTTAGATTGTGAGGCAGATGAGAACGCACCAGTCATCCTAGGGCGACCCTTCTTAGCCACGGGAAGATCATTGATTGATGTGGAGAAAGGAGAACTCACCATGCGCGTAAACGATCAAGAAATTAAGTTGAATGTTCTCCAAGCAATGAAACATGCTGATGTGGATGAAGAATGCAAGGCCATCATTGAGGTGACCTTTGATCAACCCTGCATCAGGTCGGGCTGCCAGGATATAAAATTTGGTCACTGCTGCGACAGCCATTTACAAGCCTGTCACGACAGCAACGACGACAGCACCGACGACATCGACTCCTCTGAATCCAATTCATCTGATACTGAAGGTCATGAGGAGGTAGACTGGTTAGACCATCGCCCAGGTAAGTTATTCGAACCCTTGAATTACACTTCGGATAACCATTTAATCCAAAAGCCATCTACTGTTGAACCACCTGTCTTAGAACTTAAGCCCCTGCCAGGGCAGCTTAAATATGCTTATCTTGGTAGTGATAAAACACTACCCGTAATCATCTCTGCTAAGCTGCTGCAGGAACAGGAACGACAGCTGATCGACATGTTGAGGCAGCACAAAAGGGCAATAGGATGGACCATAGCAGACATTCAGGGCATTAGTCCGGCAATCTGTATGCATAAAATCCTCTTAGAAGAAGATCATAAGCCGACTATTGATGCCCAAAGGCGGTTGAACCTTGCGATGAAGGAGGTAGTGCGTAAGGAAATAATTAAATGGTTAGACGCTGGTATCATTTACGCCATCTCCGATAGCAAATGGGTAAGCCCGGTGCAATGTGTTCCCAAGAAAGGAGGCATGACTGTGATAACCAACGAAAACAACGAGTTAATCCCAACCAGGACTGTGACCGGTTGGAGGGTTTGTATGGACTATCGGAAGCTTAACAAAGCTACCCGAAAAGACCACTTTCCTTTACCCTTTATTGATCAAATGCTTGATAGATTAGCGGGTAAACCTTACTATTGTTTTCTTGATGGTTATTCAGGATATAATCAAATTGCTATTGCACCGGAGGACCAAGAGAAAACGACTTTCACCTGCCCCTACGGAACATACGCATTTAGGAGGATGCCGTTTGGACTCTGTAACGCACCTGCCACCTTCCAAAGGTGCATGATGGCAATATTCTCCGACATGGTAGAGGACTTCCTTGAGATCTTCATGGATGATTTTTCTGTCTTTGGAGACGATTTTGAGAGCTGCCTTGGCAACCTTCAAAAGGTACTTGAAAGATGTGAAAAAGCTAATCTTGTTCTTAATTGGGAAAAATGCCATTTTATGGTAGATGAGGGGATAGTTTTAGGCCATAAGATTAGCTGCCGTGGGATAGAAGTCGACATGGCAAAGATTGAAGTCATAGAGAAGCTACCGCAGCCAACCACAGTCAAGGGCATTAGGAGTTTCCTAGGGCATGCTGGTTTCTATAGGAGATTTATCGCAAATTTTTCAAAAATCACGAAGCCCTTATGTCATCTCTTAGAGCAGAACCGACCCTTTGACTTTAATGAAGAATGTACTGAAGCATTCAAGGTTCTGAAGGAAAAACTAGTGACAGCCCCCATAGTACAGCCACCAGACTGGACGCAACCGTTTGAAATTATGTGTGATGCTAGTGACTATGCTGTCGGGGCAGCACTTGGGCAGCGCAAGGACAGGCTGTTTCATGTCATATATTATGCCAGCAAAACATTGAATGATGCCCAAGTGAATTATACCACCACAGAAAAGGAGCTGTTAGCTGTGGTGTTCTCCATCGACAAGTTTCGTTCTTACATACTTGGGACGAAAGTAATAGTGCACACCGATCATTCTGCCCTTAAGTACTTGTTCGCAAAGAAGGATGCAAAGCCTAGGTTGATAAGATGGATCTTGCTATTACAAGAGTTCGACCTTGAAATCAAAGACAAAAAGGGAACAGAAAATCAGGTGGCAGATCACTTGTCGAGGTTGGAGTTGGGACAGAGTCTACCTGTAGATGAGACACACATACTAGAGACCTTCCCAGATGAGCAGCTCTTTGCTGCCGCAATAGCTGTCGCGACAGCCATGGCGGCAGGTAAGTCTTCTAACCTTCCCTGGTATGCTGATTTCGTTAATTTTATAGTTAGCGGAATATTACCTTATGATCTTACTTATCAAGCTATGAAGAGGTTTCAAAATGATGTTAAACATTATTATTGGGACGAACCTCTTCTTTTCAAATTGTGCGCAGATCAGGTTATAAGGAGATGTGTACCACAAGAAGAACAAGAAGACATTCTCCATCACTGTCATGCCTCACAATATGGAGGACACTTAGGAGGCAACAAAACTGCTGCCAAGGTGCTGCAGTCAGGTTTCTACTGGCCGACACTGTATAAGGACGCACAGGAATTTTACAAAAACTGTGACAGGTGCCAGCGGACAGGTAACATCTCAAGGAGAAACGAGATGCCACTGCAGAATATCCTAGAAGTTGAGATCTTCGACGTATGGGGGATTGATTTTATGGGACCTTTTCCATCTTCATGTGGAAATCTTTACATCCTCCTAGCAGTAGATTATGTCTCCAAGTGGGTAGAAGCAATCGCAACTCAAAAGAATGATGCCAAAACGGTCCAAAAGTTTTTGCATAAAAACATCTTTTCTAGATTTGGCATCCCTAAGGCGATTATCAGTGATGAAGGGAGACATTTTGACAACAGGGTAATTGCTGCCGCCTTGAGAAAATATGGTGTCAAGCACAAGATAGCGACAGCATACCACCCACAGACCAATGGACAGGCTGAGATTTCCAACAGGGAAGTGAAGAACATTCTTGAAAAAATGGTCAAACCAACTAGGAAAGATTGGTCTTTACTTCTGAATGATGCATTATGGGCATACAGGACAGTTTTCAAGACTCCATTGGGCATGTCTCCATTCCAATTGATCTATGGGAAAACCTGTCACCTGCCTGTCGAGATAGAGCACAAGGCATATTGGGCAATCAAGGCAGTAAACATGGACTTGGACAAGGCAGGTCAGAAAAGGCTGTTAGATTTGAATGAAATCGAGGAAATACGGACAATGGCCTACGACAACGCAAGAATATACAAGGAGAAAACAAAGAAGTGACATGACAAGAAGTTGCTGCCGCGACAGTTCTGCCCAGGGCAGCTTGTGTTGTTGTTCAATTCGAGGTTGAAACTCTTTCCAGGGAAGCTCAAATCTAGATGGTCTGGTCCATTCCAAGTAATTCAAGTTTTCCCCCATGGTGCCATTACAATTCAATCATTAAAAGACGGGCACCAATTCAAAGTCAATGGACAACGCCTCAAGCATTATCAGGGGACTGAAGCCCCAGGAATTCAGGAAGTGGTTACCTTAGGTGATGCCCCACAAGGCATCCCTAATTTAACCTAGTTTTATTTTTATTTTATTTTATTATTTATTAGGAATTAGATTTATTTTAATAATGTTTTGTTTTTAATTTCAGTTTTTAGGAAATAAAAGAGACAAGTGAGAAAGAAGAAGTGGCCCAAGACCACCGCCCATCCATCAGCCCAACTAAGCCCATCTATGGTAACCTGTCGTTTCGGTTGCCGGTGCAGACGGATTTGACAGGCTGTCAACAGACGCACGGCAGACGAAGAAGCGTGCGGCAGACGCTCCACAGACGCATTAATGCGTGTCAGACGCGTCAGACACGCCATATCCAATCTGCCGCTCCGTTATTCCCGCCTGCCGTTGCGGCATTAAATGGGCAGCTACTCGACAGCTATATAAACCCCTTCTCCCTTTCATTTTTTCCTCACTTCTGATTTTTCTCTCTTGTATTCTCTTCTAGTTTTATCTATTTTCTCTCCTTTTTCAGCCCTTACAACCAAAAATGTCTTCACGACAGACTCGCCAAAATGCTGCTGCCGCCTCTTCTTCCGCAGCAGCATCCCCGTTCGCCAACAAGGAACTTTGGGAGGAACGGAGCTTCATCTATAACAGAGATGCTCCTCTTTTTGGACTCCGGCCGTTCATTATGAAGGCCATTACGGCGCAACTTTGGGAAGACTTTGCCGAGCAGCCGGCAGAGCTTAATGACACCCTGGTTAGGGAATTCTATGAGGCGATCGAGAGTAAGTCGGCGACATCTGTCGTCGTCCGAGGAGTGACAGTTCCTTTCACCGCCAGCAGCATCAATCATGTCTTCGGCCTCTTCTTTGGCCCCAATGACGACGCTCATCAACAGTTTTGGGACTCCCTTGACGCTGCCGGCCACGATGCTGTCATGAGGGAATTGACAGAAAAGGGCACAACTTGGAGCACCAGCAAGAAGAACCCCAATTCCGTCAACCGGGCAGAGTTGCTCCCCGAGGCTAAATTATGGAACGCTTTTATTAAAAAGCGTATCCTGCCCTCATCCCACCACACGACAGTCAACAGGCAGCGGCTTGCCCTCATCCACTCTATCATGCATGACAGGCCGATCAACGTGGGCAGGTACATGCGAGAAAGCATTCTCGATTGTGCCTTCAGAACAGATTCACGACTATGCCTGCCCTTCACCATTACGGCCCTCTGCCGCTGCGCTGCCGTACCGGAGGACCCTTCAGACAAAATCAAGAAGGGCAGCGGCTGGACCGACAGCAACATCTCCAGCCTTATGGAGATCATCGTCGTAACACCCCTCAATGCCTTCGATCCAAACGCCCCACCTGCTGAATCTGATGATGAACCTGCCACCGAGCCTGCCCCAGAAGCTGCGACCAACACCGCTCCGGCAGGTCAGAACGCCGACATCTTAGCTGCCATCTTGAGGATAGAGGAGCGGCAGATGGGTTTAATGACATTCATCCGCGATTTCTCCAACGCAACGGTAAACTTTATTGCCAACACTTTAAATTTTTCGGATGTCATTTTCCCCACCTTCCCCGCCCATTACTTTAATATACCCTCCCCCACTCCCACACCACCTGTCTCTCCCCATGGAGAATCTGCCTCCTCCACACCTTCCCCGACAGCAGCCGGCAGCCCACCGGCGGACACTTCCCCTCGAGGCACCAAGCGAGCTGCCACTGACGACAGCCCTCTCGTCCGGAGAAATTTGGACAGCGCCTTCACTCGGGTGAAAAGAATCAAACATGTGGCCAACAAGAGGATGCTGTCCAAGGCCATCGCGAGTACCAGCTGGGACAGCAGCAGCAGTTCTGATGTCCGACTAGTGGAGCCACCTGCCATTCAACCTGCTGACGACCCTGTCCACCAACCAGAGGAAGAACCTGCACCTCAACAGGCTGATGAACCTGTTGACCAACCTGCCCAGGAACCTGCCCAGCCACCTCCACAACGCAGACGCTACCATCAGATCCGCGTCAGCAGCAGTGATGAGGACAGCGCATAAAATTTAAGTTTTTATTTCTTTTTCTTCTCTTATTGCTGCCTGCCCTTATATATTTGTGATGTACTTTTATTTTTCATGTTTTTCTTTATTTGTTTTCGTGTCATTTTGCATTGAGGGCAATGCAACCCTTGAGTTTGGGGGTGGCAACCCTCCATATTTAATGGAGTCTTTAGCACATATTTTGTTTAAGTATTGTTTTTTATTAGTTAAGTTTCTTTAAAAAAAAATTCAGAAAAATCAGAAAATTTAAACTGTTGGCTTAAAACTGTGAAGTTAACTTACCTGTCATGACATCTCTGTCGTGGCAGCATCTTTAGGACAGGTTAAGGAAAAGTTTAGAGCCTTTCTATAGTTCTGAAAACCTAAACACTTTTGTGACTGTTATAATGCTTAGACTTCTTTTAGCCAAACTAGAATAGGAAGCTTAGAACTTGGATAGCCCCTAGAGGTGCCTAACACTGGCTCTAGGAAAGAAGTTTAGCAAAAGAAAATCAAAAACCTAGAGGTGCCCGAAACTGGCTCTAGGAAGCTAACTAGAGGTGCCCAAAACTGGCTCTAGAAAAATTTAGCTTGAAAATAGAAGAAGAAGCATGAAAATGTGCCTTCTAAAAGAAAGTAAACTTTGGCATAAAATTCAAGTTAAGGAGTTGAATATTCTAGTGAAACTAAGAGAGTCTTAGCTTATAACTGTTCACAAGCATGCACACACTGCACGAGAGCTATAGGGAGATTCCGGACAGATCCTAACCCTTCCGACAGGTTGCTGCCGCCATAGAGAATGAGCGACAGGTGAGGGACAGTTCACTGTTTGAAAGCCAACACAAAAAATTTCAGTTTTCTTTTAAGTCTTCATTGCTTGAGGGCAAGCAAAAACTTGAGTTTGGGGGTGTGTTGAGTGTGTAAAAGTTCTATCATTTACACCCTTTTTAACTCATATTTCTGCTGCATTCAAGCATCATTGCATTGCATTTAGGTTAGTTTTCAATAAAACATCACAATTTTATAAGAGGCACGGATTCTACTAAAAGATGGCTATTTTTGCAGGTATCTGTCACAGTAGATGTTGAAGGCAGGTGCAGGGCAGACAAGCAGGAAAGCTGAACTGGACAAGCAGCTGAAGAAGACGAACCTGTCGCGAACCTGTCGTGACAGCATGATGACAGCAGATTCATGAAGAGGAAAAGTGAAGTGGACCTCGATAGATAGAGAAAAATCTGCTCGTCTATCGTGTGGAAGCCGAATATTTTTCCAAGCCCCGGATCAAAAGATATGTCAAGCCAAAGCTCAAAGAGAAGAATTCCCATGTAAACAAGGAGGCGGCTGAAAAGTAGGAATCCTTAGAGATTTAGTCTTTATTAGAATCTTACTTTTAATTAAAGTTGTAATCCTTGTTACCTTAGATAACTTAAGCCCAAAGCTTATATAAAGGGCATAGATTAGACCTAGGGCATAGCCGACTACCCCATAACCGAAACCTAAACCCTGCCGTCTACCTGTCACCGATATGTTCTAAATTCCCCCTAGGGCTACGGGTTGTTTTGTAAAGTAGTTGCAAGGGTTGCTTTGTTTTAGGATTTTTCAAGTTCAATAAAATAAACTTCAAGTTCTTTTATCTTGGTTTTAATATCTTGCAAGAGCATCGGGAGAGCATTGTGAGGTTATCCATTTACTTAGCATCGGAAGAGTTAAGTATACGAAAGAGATAAGAGCGCGTTCTCTAGTTTATAGTTGAACCATCTCGTGCCTAGGGATAGGGCGAGGTTAAGTGGCTAAAGAAGAATTCATACACATCGGTGTTCATCCTTCGATTCACGCCGGGAGGTATCATCAAAGACGTGATCATCGACAGACTTGTGCCTAGGGATAGGGCAAGGCAGATCTGGGATTCTTGCCAAGCTTGAAGTACGGAGTTAGTGTTCGCTGCCACGACAGCTAACGGACAGACGCCGCGACAGGTGCTGTCGGCGACGGGTGCGACGACAGAACTGGAGATCCTAAGCAATTCAATACCTACACTACTGAGCAACTCAATACCAGCCCATTCTCTCTACCTTGATATCTCAATTCCTTTTAATTACGTTTTCACTTTATTATTCTCGTGACAATTCTTAATTATTTCCTTTACTTTCGTGCAGTGAATTTAGGTGAAGCTATTAGCCCAATCCCTGTGGAGACGATATCCGATACTTTGTATCACTTTACTACTTGCGTCGTGTATACTTGCACTACAATTGCGATAGACTATTTTACACGCAACAACGAACTTGTCTAGGTATTCATGAAACACACGGTTCATCATGTCCATGAAAGCAGCAGGAGCATTTGTCAAACCAAACGGCATCACAAGGAACTCATAATGCCCATACCATGTCCTGAAAGCTGTCTTAGGCACATCCACATCCTTCACCTTCGACTGATAATACTCTGACCTCAAGTCAATCTTAGAGAACACAGCTGCTCCCCGAAATTGATCAAAGAGATCATCAATCCTCGGCAAAGGATACCGATTCTTGATAGTCAACTTGTTCAGCTGACGGTAATCAATGCACATCCTCACAGTGCCATCCTTCTTCTTCACAAACAAGACCGGTGCTCCCCAAGGTGACACACTCGGCCGGATGAACCCACGGTCAAGCAACTCTTGCAACTGCGTCTTCAGCTCCTTCAGCTCCTTAGGTGCCATTCTATAAGGGGTAATGGACACAGGAGTTGTATTCTCATACAGCTCAATTCCAAACTCCACCTCACGATTAGGAGGTAAACCAGGAAACTCCTCAGGAAACACTCCAGGAAACTCCTTCACAACTCTGATATCCTGCACCCGCAACTCCTTAGAGCTAGGATTCATTACAAAAGCTAGATAAGCTTCACAACCTTGCCTCAGCATCCTGCTCGCCTCCAAGGTAGACACCACATTGGCAAGAAACTTCACATTCTCTCCAACCACAACAACTTCATAATCATCCGCAAGCTTCAACGAAACTCGCTTATTTTCACAATCCACAACAGCACGATGCTCAGCAAGCCAATCCATACCAAGGATTACATCAAAACCATAGAAAGGCAGCTCCATAAGATCAACATGAAAAACATGTTCTTGAACAACCAAAGGACACCTTCTATACAACTTTCGAGTCACAACAGTCTCACCAAAAGAACTAGTGACACGAACACCAACATCCAAAGACTCAACAGGCAAACCAAGCAATTCAGCATGCTCACGCAAAATGTATGAATGCGTAGATCCAGAATCTATCAAGGAAAGTAATGACAAGGATTGCAAAGTAAAGGTACCTGCAATCACATCTGCGTCATTCCTCCCCTCCCGCTGAGCATACACCCTAGCTTGACCTCAACCCTCAGGCTGAATAGCCACAACATGGGCCACTCCTCGACCACCTTCCTCTCTCCGCTGGAAATTACCACGGCCGCGCCCACGACCTCTCTGAGGTGCAGCAACAATAGGAGCACGCACTTGGCCACCAGCCAACATAGGACACTCTCGCCTCAAATGATCCGCAGATCCACAATTCTAGCATCCATTACCAGCTGCCACAACAGGAGCTTGCACCTCCCTCACAGCTCGAGGACAGTCACGCTTCATGTGACCACGTGAACCACAAATCCAACAAGCACCAGGGTCAGCTCTAGCATTGCCTCCCCGAGCAGGTGCTCCACCACCTCTCTTAGCTGAGGATTGATACTTCTGATCACGTCCCCTCTTGTTCCGTCCACCACCGGAACTATATTCAGCTGCTCGCTTTCCAGCACTCGCTCCAGCACCTCTAGCAGATAAACCCAAGTTCATCTCAATATCCTTGGCTCGGCCCACCAACACATCAAAATCATCATACTCGGTGGCCAGCACATACATTTTCACATCCGTCACTAAACCATAACGGAACCTTTCGCACCTTTCCCGCTCATCAGGTACCAACTCAGGTGCATACTGACTGAGTCTAACAAACTGAACTTCATACTCAGCCACAGTCATGCTCCCTTGGGTAAGAGACATGAACTCACGCTTCTTTTCATCCAGGTACCTTACACCAAGATACCTCCTCTTGAACACATTCTGAAAGAATGTCCAAGTTACATCAGCATCAGCCATCCCAGCTATAATGGTCGTCCACCATGTATAAGCATCATCCTGTAGCAAAGATACTACACAACCCAGCTTTTGCACATCAGTGCAACTCATCTGACCCAAGATCCTCTTGGTACTCTCTAGCCAAGCTTCTAAACCTTCAGCAGACATACCCCTGAACTCAGTCCCACCAAGACTGCGCAAACGCCCCAAAGGTAGTCTAACACCAGCATCTCCCTGATGCCCAGCTCCTTGAGCTCCAGCTACTGCCGCCCGAAAAGCACCAGCAATAGCTTGTACCAACATCGACATGTCAGGCATAGCTTGCCCCTGACCAACCTCAGGTCCAGCAGCTCCAGCACCAGCTGCAGCTTCAGCTCTTTCACCCTCAGCACCACCACCAAGTGGAGGAGGTAACACAGCACTTCCCGCATTTTCCTCATTTTCATTCTCATTCGGAGCCGTAGCTCGCACATTACTTCTCAACTCTCTACGTGGTGCCATACTTTAACCACGCAATCACAATGCAAATAAACAAAGTTAGGTCCAGCAAGGTAAGCAATCCAAGTACTCAAGCTCAATTTCATTTAAAATCAACATCATTTCATTAGCTTTGATTTGGCAATGGGTACCCACAACATGCTTCACCACAGCATACAACTCAATTGCATCAAATTCCCAAACTACTCATCATGCTTTCACTCAACAAGCATACAAAGCATACATACTTCAATCATGCACACATACATTCCCAATTACTCGAGAACTCAGCTCTGATACCACCAAATGTAACCCCCTTAACCCGGCCTAGACGGTCGACCCGAATTAAGAAAGTCACACGGGGAAAACCAAAGTCAACCCGAAAGTCAACCTTGATTAACGACCTTTTTTTTTCTTTTTACTCTTGTCTAGATGCTCATTAACCCTAGTTGTGATCATTCATCAACATGCTCAAAGATCGTAACATCAGAGATCGAACAGGGACCCAATTGAACAATTTACAACTTTAGGGACCAAATTGTAAATTCTGCAAATTACAGGGACTTAACCCAAATTAAAGTTACCATCTTGAAATTAGTCAGGTTTCATGCTTCACTGCCAAATTTCAGCTCAAAAGGACATTCCAAACTCATACAATTGCACAAACAAGATTCGAGACCAAAAAGCAAACATTCCAAAACATTTAACTGCCTATGTCAACCCCCAACGGTCGGATGTTCCAAAACAGGGAGAGCCTGTTTCGAAACGCGGGGCCGTTCCGCAACGCATACCGAAACGAGGGCTGGCAGAGGGCTTCCCGTTTTGAAACGGTGCCTACCGTTTCGGACGCCTGGCTTATTCAAGGCACCCGTTCCGAAACGGTATCCACTGTTCCGAAACAGCCTGCACAGAATGCAGCAAAAGGCTTCCTTAAACATGCAATTGATCAACCACGCATGCTCCAAAAGCTATCAAACTTTACCAGCATCAAATTCAACATATAAGAGACATATTTGCATCAACGATTCAGCATTATACCAACATATATGTAAAGCCCCAATTCTAAGCATGCTTCCTACTCAAGCGAGCCATTCAAGCAATAAACCTCCAAATTCAAGCACATAAAGGCCATATACAAAACCAGCATATTAACAACATTAAGCAAAACTTAGGGAGTTCAAACATCTCCCAAAAACATCCTTAATGGTCCCCCATTGCCAAATGCCAAAAGCTAAAGTGTATGAGAAAACCTTCCCATACTTTGAGCTCAACTTCCACTTGATTGCTTGCCTTTCCTGCTGCCCTTAAAGCACCTTAATGTTCTGCATTATTGGTTTAAGAAAAAAAGAGAGCGTAAGCAAAAGCTTAGTGAGGAATGCTCATTAAAAACCATTCAATAATGCATTTATAAAACTCATTTATAAATCAAACTTCAAATCATCATTTATGCAAGCTTATTAGCATTCTTAAACAAGCAATACATGCTTCCATATCAATACATGTCATATTGGCCACAAGTGATAAGTTCCATCTTTTTAAAAACAAGATCAACATAAGACTCACACATGGACTTTTAAACACCATTGTGATCTTATAATTCACAAGGACCACACAAGGACTTTTAAACACCTTTGTGTCCTTTACAAGTTTCACCCCAAGGACTTTTAAACACCTTGGCCCCAAGGACTTTTAAACACCTTGGCCCATGGACTTTTAAACACCATGGCAAGGACCACACAAGGACTTTTAACCACCTTTGTGTCCTTAACAAGAACCATCCAAGGACTTTTAACCACCTTGATGTTCTTAAGTAACAAGGCTCACTCAAGGACTTTTAACCACCTTAGTGACCTTAACAAGAATCATTCATGGACTTTTAACCACCATGAAGTTCTTAGAATCCACAAGGCTCACTCAAGGACTTTTAACCACCTTAGTGACCTTAACCTTTTTCAAAACATCACTTGCCAATATACATCATTATCAATAGATAATCCACTGTTTTAAAGCATTTAACCAAGCCATAAACATCATGCATTTTTAAGCATCAAACCACATTTAGACAATGTTCTAAAACAAGGAACTCTTACCTTGAGCTTCCTTCAACATATGGCTTACAAAATCAGCAATAACCATGCTAAATCATGCTTTCAAAACAGAATTTAAAACATGCAATGACCACATTGCACAACAACCAAACCATGGCCACCACTAAAGAGTTTTTCCGAAAACTTACACTTGAGCTTAGTAAAGTTGTTTAGACTTAGAATAAGCTCCCAAGACATTGGTTTCAAAGCCAAAAACCCAATTTCACTCACCGATTCCACTTCGCCTCTTGCCGAAGCACAAATCAAGCTTCCGGATCACCACCACCTGGATCCAAAGATGACTCCCCTGTTTTAAACACATCAAAGCAGAGGATTAATGCATCATCATGCATTAATAGCTTCAATGAAAGCACCTAAACTCGCTGCTCTCATCCACACTCCATTTTCGGCCACCAAACACAACCGAAAATGCATCCAAACAACTCCTCAACAAAGCCCAGCCATAAACCATCAAAACTAAACATCCTTTAACATCATTTAACACCTAAAAAGAACCTATCAACATCCTTATACCTCCAGCAACATCAGATCCACAAGATCACACCAAAAACAACCAAGAATCACAAGCTAAACTTAGGAAATTCAACCTATCCGGGATTGCATTAATTAAAACTCAATTCCTTATCAAATTAGCATTCATTTATCATCAAATTAACACCTTAAAACACAGCCCAATCAGATCCAACGAAAATCCATCACAAATCATCAAATCTTGCATCTAAAGCCAAGATCCATTACACAACTTAAAAGCCATTTATAAAACATCAATTAAGGATTGAGAACTTAGGAATTTCAGTAAAGAACTGATAGTTTAGAGGAGAAGGACGTTCTTACCTCCAAACTTGAGTTTCTCCCTTTTTAGAACCAAAAAGCTTGAAGAATCAACTAGCAAATGGTGAGGTTTTGGTGATGAGATGACTAGGAATCAAAAGAGAATTGAAAAGAGAGATTTAAGTGACAAAATCAGAAGAAAATCTATGGAGAGAATGTGTTTGGGTTGAGAGAAAATGAGAGAAAGGAAAATTGAAAAAAATAGAAAGTTAGTTGCAAAAATAGAGAAATGACTTCCCTCCACTTTTCTTTTGTTTTAAAATCAGAATTAAACATTAAAATATCTTAGAAAAATCTGGAGAAACTCCCTTTGGGTAAATAGCTCCTTAAAGATTCAAAGTTTCAATCCTTTTTAAAACAGTCACGCAGTTTTCAAAAATTACATTTTGGTCACTGGCCAAAATGTCACCCTTCCAAAACTCATTTTGTAAAATTGATTTCACAGTTCACTTATATATATATTAAAAGATGATTTTAGAACATTTTCCCATATTTTTAATGCAACCCGAACTAGGCTTTCCTAATTTCACCTTTTTAGATTCGAACAGCACTTTGACCGAACCGGTCAACGCCCAAAACTTCTAAGCCCAAAACCGGGGCGTTACATAGCCGGCTAACTATATCCGATTCAAGTACTTTTAAACCAACACATCACTTGCCAATATACATCATTTACCATCATCAATCCACTGTTTTAAGCATTTAACAAAGCCATTAAATAATCATGCATCACCATGCATCAAACCACATTTATCAATGTTCAAAACAAGGATCTCTTACCTTGAGCATCCTTCAAAACATGGCTTACAAAACCAGCATTAAACATGCTAAAATATGCTTTCAAAACAGAATTTAAACATGCAAAATAAACACATTGCATTCAACCATCTTATGGTTCTTCAAAAAGAGAGTTTCTCCGAAAACTTACTCTTGAGCTTAGTTAAGTTGTTTAGACTTAAACTAAGCTCCCACAACCTTCAAACATTGGTTTCAAAGCTGAAAACCAAACTTCACTCACCAATTCCATTTCGCAAGCTTGCCGAAACGCCGATCAAGCCTCCAGATCAACACCACAAGGATTCGAAGATGTCTCCCCTGTTTTAAACACATCAAAGCAGAGGATTAATGCATCATCATGCATTAAAATCTTCAGCCAAAACACCTAAACTCGCTGCTCTTATCAAAACTCACATTTCGGCTACCAAACACAACCAAAATCACATCCAAACAACTCTACAACATTACCCAGCCAAGATCCATCAATTCCAATCATTCTTAGACATCAATTAACATCCAAAAAGGACCTAATCACGTCCTTATACCTCCAGTTATAGCAAAACATCAAAATCACCCCAAAAACCACCATTAACTCAAGTAAAAACTTAGGAAAATCAACCTATTCGGGATTGCATTGATTAAACCTCAATTACACATCATTTAGACATCCAAAATACATCAAAAAGAAATATCAAAACAGAGCCCAATCATTTAATACGAATTTCTTCAAAATTAAATCCAAATCTTGCATTTTAAGCCAAAATCAAGATCACAACATCAAAACCTTTAATAAAACTCAATTTAAGGATTGAGAACTTGGGAATTTCAATAAAGAACTGAGTATTTAGAGGAGAAGGACGTTCATACCTCTAAATGCGGATTTCTCCTTATTTAGAGCCAAAATTCTTAAAAATTCAATAAGCAAATGATGAGGATTTGGTGTAGAAATGATTAGAAATCATTTAGAGATTGAAATCTCAACTTTAGGTGTGAAAATCAAAGGAAAAGTGGCTGTGGAAATGTGTTTGGCTGAGGGAAAATTGAGAGAAAATGAAATGAGAAAATTTTGGCAAAAGTTAGTTATGAAACCAAAATATCTCTTTTCCCTCTTTTCATTTTATTAAATAACATTAAATGAGTCTTTAAAATTTAAGAAAAACCTGGAGAAACCCTCCCTTGGGTAAATTAGCTCCTTAAAGATTCAAAGTTTCAATCCTTTTAAAACAGTCACCAGCTTTTCAAAAATTACATTTTAGTCACTAACTTGAAATGTCATATTTCCAAACCCCATTTTGTAAAATTGATTTCACCACTCTCTTATATATAATAAAAGAGGATTTTTAGATATTTTTCCATATTTTTAATGCATCCCGAACTAAGCCTTCAATCGCTCACAAATGAGCTTCACCTTCTCGGTGGTTCCTTTCAACAAAGCTGGCATCGAAACCAACTTCTGACCTGTTTCAGCCCAACAAAGAGGAGTCCTACACTTCCTCCTGTACAAAGCTTCATAAGGTGCCATTTGACTACATGCCTGATAACTATTATTATAGGCAAACTCCACCAAAGGCAAATGTTTCTCCCAAGAACCCTGAAACTCAATCACGCAGCACCTCAACATATCCTCTAACACCTGGATAACACGCTCAGACTGTCCATCCGTCTGCGGATGATAAGAATTACTGAAATTCAACCGTGTACCCAAAGCCTGATGTAAACACTGCCAGAAACGCGATGTAAACCTCGGATCTCTATCCGACACAATCGACTTTGGCACACCATGCAGCCACACAATCTCAGCAATGTACAGCTCCGCAAGCTTATCCAAAGTGTACGTAGTATGCACAGGCAAGAAATGCACACGCTTCGTCAGGCGATCCACAATCACCCACACCGAATTCTTCTTCGATGGCGACAAAGGCAAACCAGACACAAAGTCCGTGGTAATCCTCTCCCACTTCCACTCAGGAATCCTCAACGGTTGCAACAACCCTAAAGGAAACTGATGCTCAGCCTTAACTCGCTGACATACCATGCACTTGCTTACAAACTCAGCAACATCTTTCTTTAAACCCACCCAATAGTACTCATCACGAAGATCACGGTACATCTTAGTACTACCAGGGTGCATAGCAAAAGGACTACTATGAGCTTCAGTCAGAATAGCACGCCTCAAATCAGCATCATTGGGCACTACTATCCGACTCCCAAAGCATAAAACTCCATCATCATTAAAGCAGAAATCCGATGGCCTATCCTCCGCAACATCCTGAACATGTGGCACCAAGGAATCATCCAACAACTGCTTTTCCTTAATCAACTGATCCAAGGATGGTTTCACTTGCAACTCAGCCACAAGACCACCATCACGCGAAATGCTCAAACTGGCAAACATAGCCCTCAACTCAACAGCTACCTTCCTACTCAAGGCATCTGCTACAACATTAGCTTTACCCGGATGGTACTCGATAGTCAAATTGTAATCCTTAAGCAACTCCACCCAACGTCATTGCCTAAGATTCAACTCTTTCTGAGACATCAAATACTTCAAACTCTTGTGGTCCGTGTACACAATACACTTCTCACCATACAAGTAATGTCTCCAAATTTTCAAAGCAAAAACTACCACAGCTAACTCAATGTCATGCGTAGGATAATTGCGCTCATGCACCTTCAACTGACGCGATGCATAAGCCACCACCTTACCCTCTTGCATCAACACACATCCCAAACCAACATAGGACGCATCACTATACACCACAAACTCTTTCCCTGATTCAGGTTGAACCAAGATAAGAGCTTGCGTTAAAGCTACCTTAAGCTTCTCAAAAGCCTGCTGTCTCGCTTCCGTCCACTCATACTTAACATCCTTCTGCAACAACTTCGTCAAAGGTGCATCAATCTTTGAAAACCCATCCACGAACCTCCGATAGTATCCTGCCAAACCAAGGAAACTACGGACTTCATGAACAGACTTAGGAGGCTTCCAATTCATCACTACCTCAATCTTTTGAGGATCAACGCGAATCCCCTCAACAGAAACCACATGACCAAGAAACACAACTTCTCTAAGCCAGAACTCACACTTACTCAGCTTGGCATAAAGCTGATTCTCCAACAAAGCCTGTAACACAATTCTCAAATGCCCTTCATGCTCCTCCTCAGTACGAGAGTACACGAGAATATCATCAATGAAAACCACAACAAATTTATCCAAGTATTCATGGAACACTCTATTCATCATGTCCATGAAAGCTGCAGGAGCATTCGTCAAACCAAACGGCATCACAAGAAACTCATAATGCCCATACCTCGTTCTGAAGGCTGTCTTTGGCACATCCACATCCTTCACCTTCAGCTGATAATACCCTGACCTTAAGTCAATTTTAGAGAACACAGCCGCTCCCCGAAATTGATCAAAAAGATCATCAATTCTCGGCAATGGATACCGATTCTTGATAGTCAACTTGTTAAGTTGACGGTAATCAATGCACATTCTCATAGTGCCATCCTTTTTCTTCACAAACAAGACCGGTGCACCCCAAGGTGACAAACTCGGCCGAATGAAACCACGATCAAGCAACTCCTGAAGTTGCGTCTTCAGCTCTTTCAACTCCTTAGGTGCCATTCGATAAGGAGTAATGGACACTGGAGTTGTGTTTTCATACAGCTCAATCCCAAACTCCACTTCGCGATTAGGAGGCAATCTAGACAACTCCTCCGAAAACACACCAGGAAACTCTCGCACAGTCCTGATATCTTGCACTCGTAACTCCTTAGAGCTAGGATTCATCATAAAGGCGAGGTAGGCTTCACAACCTTGCCTCAGCATCCGGCTCGCTTCCAATGTAGACACCACATTGGCAAGAAACTTCACATTCTCACCAACCACGACTACCTCATAATCGTCCGCAAGCTTCAACGAAACTTGCTTATTGTCAAAATCCACTACAGCTCGATGCTCAACAAGCCAATTCATACCAAGGATTACATCAAAACAATAGAAAGGCAATTCCATAAGATCAACATGAAAAACATGATCTTGCACAACCAAGGGACATCTTCTATAAAGCTTTCGAGTCACAACAGTCTCACCAAAAGAACTAGTTACACGCATACCAACATCCAAAGACTAAACAGGCAAACCAAGCAATTGAGCATGTTCACGCAATATGTATGAGTGTGTAGATCCAGAATCAATCAAGGAAAGTAATGACAAGGATTGCAAAGTGAAAGTACCTGCGATCACATCTGTGTCATTCCTCCCCTCCCTCTGAGCACACACTCTGGCCTAGCCACCACCCTTAGGCTGAACAGCTACCACATGAGCCACATTCCTTCCACCATCCTCCCTGCGCTGGAAGTTACCACGGCCGCGCCCATGACCTCTCTGTGGTGCAACAACTCCAGGAGCACGTCCCTGACCACCACCGGCCAACAGAGGACACTCCCTCTTCATGTGATCCGCCGAACCACAATTCCAGCACGAAGTACCGATCACCACAATAGGAGCCTGTACCTCCCTCGCTGCTCGAGGACAATCACGCCTCAGATGACCACGCGATCCACATACCCAACATGTGTTCTGATCAGCTCTCACCTTGTCCCCCTGAACAGGCGCACCTTGCCCTCCACCACCACGCCTAGCTGAAGAATGATACTTCCGATCACGTCCTCTCTTGTTCCGTCTACCACCAGAACTATACTCAGCAGCTCGCTTGCCCGCACTAAGACCAGCACCTCTAGAAGATAAACCCAAATTCAACTCAATATCTTTCGCTCTACCAACCAGCACATCAAAATTAGTGTACTCCGCAGCCAGCATATAGGTCTTCACTTCCGTCACCAAACCATAATAGAAACGTTCACACCTCTCCCGCTCATTAGGGATAAGCTCAGGTGCGTACTGACTGAGTCGGACAAACTGAACCTCGTACTCAGCCACTGACATGCTCCCTTGAGTAAGAGACATGAATTCCCTTTTCTTTTCATCCAGGTACCACACACCCAGATACCTCCTCTTGAACGCGTTCAGGAAGAACGTCCAAGTCACATCAGCATCCTCCATTCCGGAGATAGTGGTTGTCCACTAGGTATACGCATCGTCATGCAACAACGATATTACACAGCCCAGATTCTGCACTTCATTACAGTTCATTTGTCCCAAAATTCTCTTGGTACTTTCCAACCAAGACTCAGAACCTTCAGCAGACAAACCCCTGAACTCAGTCCCTCCCAGACTGCGCAAGCGTTCCAGAGGTAGTCTAACATTAGCATCTCCCTGATGCCCAGCTCCATGAGCTCCAGCTACCGCCGCCTGAAAGGCTCCAGCAATAGCCTGAATCAACACTGACATGTCAGAAGTAGCTTGCCCTTGCCCGACTTCAGGTCCAGCGACCCCAGCAACAGCACCAACACCGGCTCCCTCACCCCCAGCACCACCACCACCGGGTGGAGGAGGTAAATCCACTACATTTTTAGCATTCTCTTCGTTCTCATTTTGAGCCATAGCTCGCGTATTAATCCTCGTCTCTCTACGAGGTCCCATTCACTAAACAATGCAATCACAAATGCAATAAACAAAGTCAGGCTCAGCAAGGTAAGCAATCCAAGTACTCAAGCTCGTTTCCAATTAAAACAAATCATTTCATTAGCTTTGATATGGCAATGGGTCCCTCTAACATGCTTCACCAAAGCATACACCACAATTGCAACATTCTTACAATTCATACATCATACTTTAACTCAACAAGTATACAAGCAATCATACACCTATCACCCATATAAAAATTCCCAAATACTCGAGAACTCAGCTCTGATACCACCAAATGTAACCCCCTTAGCCCGGCCTAGACGGTTAACTCGAACTACGAAGATTAAACGGGGAAAACCAAAGTCAACCCGAAAGTCAACCTTGATTAACGACCCTTTTTTTCTTTTTAACCTTGTCTAAATGCATATTAACCCTAGGTGTACTCTTGAGATAAGCATACTCAAAAATCACAGCAATCGGAAAACAATAAGGGACTCAATTGCATAACATACGAATTTAGGGACCAAATTGTAAATTCTGGAAATTAAGAGGACTTTACCAATTTTTAAGTTACCATTATGAAATTAGTCATGTTTCATGCTTCTCTGTCAAATTTCATCTCAAACGGACATCTCAAACTCAATCAATTGCATATACAAAAATCAGGACTAAAACGTAAAGCTTGCAAACCTCAAAACCATTCAAATCAGTGCCCAACGGTCAAGTGTTTCGAAACGGGTCTAGGCTGTTCAGAAACACCCCTTGGCAGTAGCCAAAGTGTTTCGAAACACCTCTACCCGTTTCGAAACACCCAGGCCAAAATATGCACCTCTTTCGAAACAGGCAAGGGTGTTTCGAAACACCCTGCCCAGAAACAGCAGAAAAGTCTATTTTTCACTCTTTCGACCCACCAAACATGTTCGTATGACCTCTATAACATGCCAACAAGTCATCAAACATTAAAGGAACATATTTGCATCATCAAAGCTCAACCACGGTCTCAAACAAGAAAAGCCACAAGTCTAAAGGCATGCATCCTATAATGAAAAGCAAGCAATCATCAAATCTCCAAAACAAAATACCAAATGGCCATTTACATGTTCCAAACACCATAGGCATTAAACCAAACTTAGGGAGTCCAAAACATCTCCCAAAAACACAATCTAGGTTCCCATTGCCAAATACCAAAAGTTAATAGTGTTGTGAAAATAGTCACCATACATGAGCTTAGACTTTCACTTGGATCCTTGACCTCCTTGCTGCCCTTAAAGCACTTCAATGCTCTGCATTATTGGTTCAAGAAAGAGAGAGCGTAAGCACGCATGCTTAGTGAGAAATGCTCTAATAAAACAACACAATAATGCACTTTGTAAAAACACCTTTCCAAGGCCTTTAATTTCAAAACATCATTTATCATGCATTTATGCATACAAACCAAGCATCTCATGCTTCAATACATCAACATGTCATATTGGCTTTCAAGTGATAATCCATAAACATTTTTCAACTCAAAACACAATCGGATATGCGGATTACAAGCGTTGTCCCATACGCTCCATACACTCTACCAAACACTCAAGGTGGAGTTTACCGGTACAATCACAACCCCTCAACACCCGTGATGGAGTCTACGGTACAATTACAACCCCTCCACATCACTCATTGGTAGTTGTATAACATCACTAACGAGAACACGGGACACACAACACAAGATCCTCACATGGCATTTTAACCACCATTATGATCTTAGACATCTCGTTAGTGTTCTTGGATGGAGTTTACGGTACCATTACAACCCTCAACATCCAAGGTGACTTTATTCACGGTGCACCCAATCCTATAGCCGGCTAACTATATCCGATTCAAGTACTTTTAAACCAACACATCACTTGCCAATATACATCATTTACCATCATCAATCCACTGTTTTTAAGCATTTAACAAAGGCATTAAATAATCATGCATCACCATGCATCAAACCACATTTGTCAATGTTCAAAACAAGGATCTCTTACCTTGAGCATCCTTCAACACATGGCTTACAAAACCAGCATTAAACATGCTAAAATATGCTTTCAAAATAGAATTTAAACATGCAAAATAAACACATTGCATTCAACCATCTCATGGTTCTTCAAAAAGAGAGTTTCTGCGAAAACTTACTCTTGAGCTTAGCTATGTTGTTTAGACTTAAACTAAGCTCCCACAACCTTCAAACATTGGTTTCAAAGCTGAAAACCAAACTTCACTCACCAATTCCGTTTCGCAAGCTTGCCGAAACGCCGATCAAGCCTCCAGATCAACACCACAAGGATCCGAAGATGTCTCCCCTGCTTTAAACACATCAAAGTAGAGGATTAATGCATCATCATGCATTAAAATCTTCAGCCAAAACACCTAAACTCGCTGCTCTCATCAAAACTCACATTTCGGCTACCAAACACAACCGAAATCACATCCAAACACCTCTACAACATTACCTAGCCAAGATCCATCAATTAACATCCAAAAAGGACCTAATCACGTCCTTATACCTCCAGCTATAGCAGAACATCAAAATCACCCCAAAAACCACCATTAACTCAAGTAAAAACTTAGGAAAATCAACCTATTCGGGATTGCATTGATTAAACCTCAATTACACATCATTTAGACATCCAAAATACATCAAAAAGACATCTCAAAACAGAGCCCAATCATTTAATACGAATTTCTTCAAAATTAAATCCAAATCTTGCATTTTAAGCCAAAATCAAGATCACAACATCAAAACCTTTAATAAAACTCAATTTAAGGATTGAGAACTTGGGAATTTCAGTAAAGAACTGAGTATTTAGAGGAGAAGGACGTTCATACCTCTAAATGTGGATTTCTCCTTGTTTAGAGCCAAAATTCTTGAAAATTCAATAAGCAAATGATGAGGATTTGGTGTAGAAATGATTAGAAATCATTTAGAGATTGAAATCTCAACTTTAGGTGTGAAAATCAAAGGAAAAGTGGCTATGGAAATGTGTTTGGCTGAGGGAAAATTGAGAGAAAATGAAATGGGAAAATTTTGGCAAAAGTTAGTTATGAAACCAAAATATCTCTTTTCCCTCTTTTCTTTTTATTAAATAACATTAAATGAGTCTTTAAAATTTAAGAAAAATCTGGAGAAACCCTCCCTTGGGTAAATTAACTCCTTAAAGATTCAAAGTTTCAATCCTTTTAAAACAGTCACCAACTTTTCAAAAAATACATTTTAGTCACTAACTTGAAATGTCATATTTCCAAACCCTATTTTGTAAAATTGATTTCACCACTCTCTTATATATAATAAAAGAGGATTTTTAGATATTTTTCCACATTTTTAATGCATCCCGAACTAAGCTTTCCCTAAAAACCACCTTTTATATTCGAATCGCAATTTAAACCGGCCCGGTTCAGACCCTAAACTTCCAAGCCCAAAATTGGGGTGTTACAGTCTTGGTCACTAGAGCCAAGGACATTGAGTTGAATCTTGGTCTGGCGAGTCGAGCAGGAGGATCTAGCTCAAGGAAGCAAGCTGTTGAGCGTGATTTTGGTAGAGATCGCAATAAGAGGCATAAGGATAGAAGGCCTTATGGTGATGCTAGACGCGGGGGTGGTAACCCTGGGAGAGGTCAACAAGGACCAAATGCTTTTTGAGAACTCCTGAGTGTAACCAGTGTGGTAGGAGACATGCTAGTGAGTGTTAGGGTAATCTTGGTGCATGATGGAACTGTGTCAATCGAGGGCACATGAAGAAGGATTGTCCTCAACCGTTGAGAGAGGGTCAGGCTCTGGTGAGAGCAGCTGAGCCACAGAGAGGTCGTGTGCGCGACCGTGGTAATTTCCAGCGCAGAGATGAGGGTGGTAGGAATGTAGCACATGTGGTGGATGTTCAACCTGAGGGTGGTGGCCAGGCTCGAGTGTATGCTCACCGAGAGGGAAGGAATGACACGAATGTGATCGCATGTACCTTTACTTTGAAATCCTTGCCATTACTTTCTTTGATTGATTCTGGATCTACACATTCGTACATATTGCGTGAACATGCTCAAATGCTTGGTTTGCCTGTTGAGTCCTTGGATGTTGGTATGCGTGTGACTAGTTCCTTTGGTGAGACGGTTGTAACGAGAAGATTGTACATGAGATGCCCCTTAATGGTGCAAGATCATGTGCTTCTTGTCGATCTTATGGAATTGCCATTCTATGGATTTGACATAATTCTTGGCATGGATTGGCTTGTTGAGCATAGAGTCATTGTGGATTTTGAAAGCAAGTGAGTTTCGCTGAAACTTGCAGATGATTATGAGGTTGTTGTGGTGGGAGAAAATGTAATTTTTTTATCTAATGTGGTGTCTACGCTTGAAGTAAGCCGGATGTTGCGTCAAGGATGTGAGGCTTATCTAGCCTTTGTTTTCAATCCTAGTACAAAGGAGGTTTGCGTACAGGATACAAGGATCGTGTGTGAGTTCCCTGGAGTGTTTCCGGAGGAATTATCAGGTTTGCCGCCTAGTCGAGAGGTTGAATTTGGAATTGAGTTGTACGAGAACACAACTCCGGTGTCCATTGCTCCCTATCGCATGGCACCCAAAGAGTTGAAGGAGCTGAAGACGCAATTGCAAGAGTTGCTTGACCGAGGCTTTATTCGGTCTAGTGTGTCACCTTGGGGTGCACCAGTCTTGTTTGTATAAAAGAAAGATGGCACGATGAGGATGTGCATCGATTACCGTCAGTTGAATAAGTTAACCATCAAAAACAAGTATCCTTTGCCGAGGATTGATGATCTCTTTGATCAGTTTCGAGGAGCGGTTGTGTTTTCAAAGATAGATTTGAGGTCAGGGTATTATCCGTTAAAGGTGAAAGATATGGGCGTGCCGAAAATAGCCTTCCGAACGAGGTATGGGCATTATGAGCTTCTAGTGATGCCGTTTGGGTTGACGAGTGCTCCTATTGCTGTCATGGACATGATGAATAGGGTGTTCATGAATTCTTGGACAAGTTCGTTGTGGTGTTCATCGATGATATCCTTGTGTACTCTCGTACTGAAGAGGAGCATGAAGGTCATTTGAGGATCGTTTTGCATGCGCTGTTGGAAAATCAGCTTTATGCTAAGCTAAGAAAATGTGAGTTTTGGCTAAAAGAGGTTGTTTTCTTTGGTCATGTGGTTTCGGCTGAAGGGATTCGAGTTGATCCTTAGAAGATTGAGGCGGTGATGAATTGGAAGTCTCCTAGATCTGTTCAGGAGGTTCGTAGTTTCCTTGGGTTGGCAGGTTACTATTGGAGGTTCGTGGATGGATTTTCTAAGATTGACGCACCTCTAACTAAGTTGTTGCAAAAGGATTTCAAGTACGAGTGGACGGAAGCAAGACAACAAGCTTTTGAGAAGCTAAAAGCAGCTTTGACGCAAGCTCCTATCTTGGTTCAACCTGAATCAGGGAAAGAGTTTGTAGTGTTTTGTGACGCCTCCTATGTTGGTTTGGGGGGGGTGTTAATGCAAGAGGGTAAGATGGTGGCTTATGCATCGCGACAGTTGAAAGTGCATGAGCGCAACTATTCTACGCATGACATTGAGTTAGCAACAGTGGTTTTTGCTTTAAAGAAATGGAGGCATTATCTCTATCTTGAGAAGTGTACAATATACACAGATCATAAGAGTTTGAAGTACCTGATGTCTCAGAAGGAGTTAAATCTTAGGCAACGACGCTGGGTGGAGTTATTTAAGGATTACGATCTATCGGTCGAATATCATCCGGGGAAGGCCAATATTGTGGTTGATGCTTTGAGCAGGAAGGTGGCGGTGGAATTAAGAGCGATGTTTGCTAGCTTGAGCATATCGCGGGATGGTGGTCTTGTTGCTGAATTGCAAGTGAAACCATCTCTAGTTTAGTTGATAAAGGACAAACAACTGTTGGATGATTCTTTAGTGCCACATGTTCAGGGTATTGCAGAAGTTGGCCATCAGATTTTTGTTTCAATGATGATGGTGTTTTATGTTTTGGAAGTCGGATAGTGGTGCTGAATGATGTTGAGTTGAGGTGCACTATTCTGACTAAAGCTAATAGTAGTCCTTTTTCTATGCACCCTGGTAGTACGAAGATGTACTATGATCTGAAGGATGAGTACTATTGGGTGGGTTTGAAGAAAGATGTCGCTGAGTGTGTCAGTAAATGCATGGTTTGTCAACGAGATAAGGCTGAACATCAATTTCCTTCAGGATTGTTGTAGCCGTTAAGGATTCCTGAATGGAAGTGGGAGAGGATCACCATGGACTTTGTGTCTGGTTTGCCCTTATCGCTATCAAAGAAAATTCTATTTGGGTAATTGTAGATCGCCTTACGAAATGTGCGCATTTCTTGCCTGTGCATACTACGTACACCTTGGATAAGCTTGCGGAGTTGTACATTGCTGAGATTGTACGGTTGCATGGAGTGCTGAAATCTATAGTGTCGGATAGAGATCCCAGGTTCACCGCAAGGTTTTGGGAGTGTTTGCTTCAATGTTTGGGTACGCGGCTGAATTTCAGTACTTCTTATCATCCGCAGACGGATGGACAGTATGAGCGTGTTATCCAAGTGCTTGAGGATATGTTGAGGTGTTGTGTTATTGAATTTCAAGGCTCTTGGGAGAAGCAGTTGCCTTTGGTGGATTTTTCTTATAATATCAGTTACCAGGCGAGTATTCAAATGGACCTTATGAAGCTTTATACGGGAGAAAGTGCAAAACTCCTCTTTGTTAGGCTGAAACGGGACAAAAGTTGGTCTCGATGCCAGCTTTGTAAAAAGGAACCACCGATAAGGTGAAGCTCATTTGTGAGCGGTTGAAGGCAGCATCGGATCGACAAAAGTCTTACGCGGATTTGAAGCGTAAGGAGATAGAATTTGCTGTGGATGAGCGTGTGTTTTTTAAAGTTTCACCTTGGAAGAAGGTGATGAGATTTGGCTGAAAGGGCAAGTTGAGCCCAAGGTACATTGGACCTTACGAGGTGATAGAACGTGTGGGTCTTGTTGCTTACAAGCTGATACTGCCTCAGGAGTTAGAAAAGATACATAATGTGTTTCATGTATCCATGCTTCAGAGATATAGATCGGATTCGTCGCATGTTATGCCTTTGGAAGAGGTTGAGTTGAATCTGGACTTTTCTTATGATGAGGAACCTGTTGAGATTCTAGATTTGGATAGTAAGGTTCTCCGAGTTAAGACCATCGAACTGGTTAAAGTCTTGTGGAGACATCGTGGTGCAGAGAAAGCCACGCGGGAAAGGAAGGAAGACATGAAGAAGCAATTTCCTTACCTTTTTCCTCTAGGTAAATTCCGAGGACGAAATTTCTTAAGAGGGGGAGAGTTGTAACGCCCCGATTTTGGGCCTAGAAGTTTTAGAGTTCGAATCGGACCGGTTGAGAATGGTTTAAATCTTTAAAGGAGATTTAGGGAACACCTAGTTCAGGATGCTTTAAAAATATGGAAAAATATCTTCAAATCCTCATTTATTATATGAATGATTATGGTAAAAACAATTTTACAAAATAAGGTTTGGAAATACTACATTTCGGTGTAGTGACCAAATCGCAGTTTTTGCAAAAGTGGAATAGTGATTGTTTTGTAAAGGATTGAAACTTTGAATCTTTAAGGAGCTAATTTTACAAAAATGTTTTTTAATCAGATTTCTCTTTATTTTGGGTGTTTTTACTAATGTTTTAATTAAGGAAAATAAGGATTATTAAAAACAAAATTTATCTTTGACTTTTCATAATCACCTTACGTTAGTTTTCTCTCAATTTCTTTTCAGCAAAACACATTTCCTCTATCATTTAGCATCTTATTTTCATTCATTTTGATGTGATTTCAATGTCCTTTTGATTCCTAATCTTTGCCTCACCAAATCCTCTTGTTTTCACTTTGGATTTTCAAGAAAACTTGCCCAAATCAAGGAGAAATCAGCCATTAGAGGTAAGCTTCGTCCTTCTCCTCTAATGATCAGTTCTTTACTGAAATTCTCAAGTTATCAATCCTTTGTTAATGTTTTTTGAGTTACTTTAATGTTAGAAACATGAAATTGTCTTAAAACTCAAGATTTTTGGAGAGATCTTGATGATTTCGTGGTTGTTGGTTGGGCTCTGTTTTGAGGTTGTTTTCTAAAGTATTTTGGATGTTAATTGATGTTATAAATGAGGTTTTATCAAACAAATCCCGAATAGGTTTGCATTCCCAAGTTTTGCATGCTAGAATGGTGGATTTTGGGGTGGTTTTGGTGTTCTGTTATAGCTGGAGGTATAAGGACGAGTTTATGGTGATTTTTGGTGTTGATTGATGTTTAGAAATGATTAGAAGTGATAGATCTTGGCTGGGCTTTTTTTTGGAAGAGTTTGGAGATGATTTCGGTTGTTTTTGGTGACCGAAATGACGCTTTTGAGTAGAGTAGCGAGTTTAGGTGTGTGGCTGATGATTTCAATGCATGATGATGCATTAATCCTCTTCTCTTATGTGTTATGAACAGAGGAGATATCTTCGGACACCTTTGGTGTTGATCTGGGAGAGCCGGGAGCTTAGATAGCGTTTCGGCGAGCAAGCGAAATGTAATCGGTGAGTGTGAATGGTTTTAGAAGTCCTTGAGGGACAAAAAAACAAGGTTTGGGGATTTAGGAAAGGTTTGAAACACATTCCTAAGTCCGGAAGTAAGTATGGCTAGATTTTCTCTCAATTATGTGGTGGTTGCCCCAAAAATGCTTTTACATGCTCTTGCTTTGAGATAGACAAATTCGTACTATTTTTATGCATGATTTGTAGCATGAGATGATGCTTGAAGAAATTTCATGAGATAGCATGTTGCATTGATGAGTTTTGATATTTTGATTTAATACAAAACATGTGTTATGATTTTGAAATGAGTGGAGAAGGTTTTGAGAATTATTGCATTAAAACAGTAGGTGGGATGATGTTTTTGACATAATATATTGGCATAGAAGATGAGATACTTACCGGATATAATTGATCGATCAATAGGATGAGAGTGCACTATAAACTAAAATTCGTACGTGCTCTTTGGAGTTGGGCAATGGGGGTAGTGCCATCCCAATCCAAAGTGAGAATCCGATGATGGGCATTCCATCGGGGTAGGACTTGGTGAAACACCCAAGCTTTTTGGCGATGAGAGATACCGCCATGAGAATCCAGTGATGAGAGATTCCACCGGGGTAGGACTTGACCTTGAGTCAAGCTAGTCTGCATATCCGAGTAATGATGAAATATGAAATGCCAATATAAAATATGGAATATATTTAATTCACATGTACCAAATGAAGAGATGTTTTATGCTATGAGAAATGCATATGAGATTATGCTATGAAATGTTTTCATTTTCATTTATCATGTGTATGGCCTTGCCATGAGATTTGCATTGGTTTAAATGCATGATATAGAATAGAGGTACATGTGGTTTCAAATGAGGATTTGCTTTGAAATGGTTTTCAAGCATGAGATAGAATGAGCATGTTGTTGAAAATGGCTTTTGAGTAAGTGTTTTAAATAATGCATTATTTTGTTGGTTTTCTTTAGAGCTTGCCTCACTAAGCAAAAGTGCTTACGCTCTCTTTTACCAACAATGTAGATAATTGAGGTGATTTTGGACTGCAAGAAGGTTAAGAACATCCAAGGAAGTATAAAGCTCATGTATGGTGATGTTTTTATATACCTTAGTTTTGATATTTGGCAATGGGGTTATCAAGGTTGTATTTGGGAGATGTGTTTTGAACTCCCTAAGTTTATGGAAAGTTTGTGTTGGCTTTGGACGGTTGCAAATGGTCTTTTATGGGTTGTTTGAGGTTTGAAGTTTATAATTGGTATTGTGGATAGGAAGCATGCCTTTAGACTTAATGTTCATGTGGTTGATGTCATGCTATAGTTTGAGCTTCTTATATATGTTCTCTAATGTCTTAACAAGTTGCTGGTAGGTTATGGTATGTATTGGAGCATGTTTGATAGTGTTAAGTTGTGAAAAACCAATTATTAATGTTGTTGCAGGGCAGGGTGTATCGAAACACCCTTATATGTTTCGAAACAGGGGCCCGAAATGGCCATAGTGTTTCGGAACGGATGATAGTGTTCCGGAACACTTTGGCTACTGGAGAGGCATGTTCCAATATTGGTCTCGGAACGCTCCCGAGTTCCGAAACTGTAACCCCCTCGTCCCGGTCTGGCCGGATGACCGGTCCGAGTGGGCCATACGGGGAAAACCGAAGCGAAACCGTTAAGGTTTCCCCTCAGTTAGCAACCCTATTTTTTTCCTTTCATTTTAATCTTGTCTAGAGGAGTATTGAATCCTAAGTGATCAAACAGCGGAACAACATACACGAGATAATCATTCGAACCCATAACAACACTTAAACAACCCAATTTTAATATTTTAAACAGGCCGTTTCGAAACACCCTTGAGGCATATCGAAACGCCTTGACCAGGTCAACAGCCCCTGAGCCTATACAAGGGGCCGTATCGAAACGGTGGTCAACAAACCCAGGGAGACCGTACCGATACGCCCTCATTGGTCAAATCGGCATAGGACTTCTGCCTTTCCGAAGCATCTTTCAAACGATCACAAATCAATTTTACCTTGTCAGTTGTCCCCTTGAGCAAATCCGGCATAGGTAGCAATTTCTGTCCCACTTCGGCCCAACAAACTGGAGTCCTACACTTTCGGCCATATAAGGCCTCATACGGAGCCATCTGAATGCTCGACTGGAAGCTATTATTGTAAGCAAACTCAACTAGAGGCAAGTACTTCTCCCAAGTACCCTGAAAGTCAATGATGCAACAACGCAACATGTCCTCTAAGATCTGAATAACTCTCTCTGACTGACCATCTGACTGAGGATGATAAGACGTGCTGAAGTTCAAATGGGTACCCAAAGCTGTATGTAGACACTCCCAAAATCGAGAAGCAAACCGCGGATCTTTATCTGACACAATGGACTTCGGCACACCATGCAGTCTGACAATCTCACCAATGTACAAATCGGCCAATCTATCTAAAGTGTAAGTAGTGTTGACTGCCAAGAAGTGAGCACACTTCGTAAAACGATTTACTATCACCCAAACTGAGTTCTTTTTCGTAGGAGTCAAAGGCAAACCCGAAACAAAATCCATGGTGATGTTCTCCCATTTCCATTCCGGAATTCTCAACGGCTATAACAAACCTGAGGGAACCTGATGTTCCGCCTTCACTCTCTGACACACTAAGCACTTACTCACAAAGTCGGCTACATCTCTCTTCAAGCCAACCCAAGAGTACTCATTCTTCAAATCACGATACATCTTCGTACTTCCAGGATGCATAGCAAACGGACTACTGTGGGCTTTAGTCAAAATCTACGTCTTAAGTCACTGTCCTCTGGCACAACTATTCTATCCTTGAAACACAGAACCCCATCGGTGCTGAAACTGTAGTCTGAAGATCTACCCTCGGCTATATCTTGCACGTGAGGTGCCAAAGATCTATCTAAGAGCTGTTTCTCTCTAATCAACTGACCTAAAGTAGGTCTAACCTGAAGCTCGGCTACCAAGCCACCATCTCCGGACAAACTCAATCTAGCAAACATGGCTCTCTAGTTCGCGGCCATCTTCCTACTCAATGCATCAGCCACTACATTGGCCTTACCCGGATGGTACTCGATGGTAAGATCATAGTCCTTCAGCAACTCTAACCACCTACGATGTCTGAGGTTCAGATCTTACTGAGTCATAATGTACTTCAAACTCCTGTGGTCGATGTACAATGTGCTTTTCTCACCGTACAAATAGTGCCTCCAAATCTTCAGAGCAAACACAACTGCAGCTAACTCTATGTCATGGGTCGGATAGTTGCACTCGTGGGTCTTCAACTGTCTTGAGGCATAAGCCACTACTCTCTTGTCTTGCATGAGAACACATCCTAGCCCTACATAAGAAGCATCACTGTAAACTACATAGTCTTTCCCGGACTCAGGATGAATCAAGATTGGTGTCTGGGTCAAAGCTTCTTTCAATTTCTCAAAGGCTCTCTGTCTTGCATCTGTCCACTCAAACTGAACACTCTTCTGAAGCAACTGTGTTAATGGAGCGGCTAGCTTAGAGAAACCCTCTACAAATCTCCTATAGTATCCGGCTAAGCGTAGGAAGCTACGTACCTCTGTTACGGACTTCGGTTGCTTCCATTCAACAATGGCCTCAATCTTCTTTGGATCAACTCTAATCCCATCGGTTGATACTACATGTCCTAAGAAGACTACCTCTCGGATCCAGAATTAACACTTGCTTAGCTTCGCATACAACTGATGATCTAGCAAAGTCTTCAAAACTAGTCTCAAGTGTCGGTCATGGTCTTCTTCAGTTCGCGAGTACACCAAGATGTCATCTATAAACACAACTACAAACTGATCTAGATACTGATGAAAAATCCTATTCATCATGTCCATGAAAGCAGCCGGTGCATTAGTCAACCCAAAAGGAATGACTAAGAACTCATAATGACCATACCTAGTCCTAAAGGCTGTCTTCGGTACATCAACCTCTCTCACCTTTAGCTGGTAGTAACCCGATCTCAAATCAATCTTCGAAAAGACTGAGGCTCCTCTCAACTGATCAAACAAGTCATCAATTCTAGGCAACGGATATTTATTCTTCAATGTCAACTGATTTAACTGTCTGTAATCTATACACATTCTCATGCTTCCGTCTTTCTTCTTCACAAACAAAACTGGTGCACCCCAAGGTGAAGAACTAGGCCGGATAAAACCTCTATCTGTCAATTCTTGCAACCGAGTCTTCAACTTTTTCAATTCTTTCGGTGCTATGCGATACGGAGCAATCGAAACAGGAGCCGAATCGGAATAAGTCTCAATGGTGAACTCTACCTCTCTGTCCGGTGGTAACCCTGACAACTCTTCCGGAAACACACTAGGAAAGTCACATACTGTCCGGATGTCCTGAGGTCTAACCTCACTCATGTTAGGGTTCATCACATACGCCAAGTATGCTTCACACCCCAACTCAACTAACCTCTTAGCTTCTAACACTGAAACCACATTGGACAAGAACTTCACGTTCTCACCCACTACTACAATCTCATAGTCATCTGTGAGCCTCAAAGAAATCCTCTTAGTCTCAAAATCTATCCTAGCTCTATGCTCCGTGAGCCAGTCCATACCCAGAATCACATCAAAACCATAGAAAGGTAGCTCCATCATATCCACTAGAAAAACATGTCCCTGAACCATCAACGGACACCTTCGGTACATCTTTCTAACTACTACCGTGTCCCCAAAGGAACTAGTAACACTAACTCCTACCTCTAACATCTCACAAGGCAAATTCAAAAACTGTGCATGCTCACTCAATATGTAGGAATGTGTAGACCCAGAGTCAATCAAAGAAAGCAAACCCAAAGACTGTATCGAGAAGTTACCTGCGATCACATCGGTGTCATTCTGATCCCCACGCTGAGCGTAAACTCTGGCTTGACCTCCGCCCTCCGGCTGAACTGCAACTACATGTGCTATGTTCCTCTGACCATCGTTCCTCGGCTGGAAGTTACCTCTTCTGCGCCCGCGGCCTCTCTAAAAGTCATTGGCTCTAGCAGGAGCCTGAGCTGGTGCCTGCCCCACCTGATGTGGACAGTCACACCTAATGTGGTCTCTAGCCCCACAACTCCAACATGAATGAAAATTTCCCCAACACTCACCGGTGTGGTTCCTCCCGCAAGTAGCACATGTGGGCAACTTCCCACAAGCTCTCTTGCCCTGTTGGCCCCTACCGTGGTTACCGCCACCACGTCTATGATCATAATGATACACGTTGTCTCGATTCCTCTTGGCATCACCTCTATCAAAGTTACTGGACCTCTTACCCGAACTAGATCCACCAGACCTCCTGGTCAAACTCAAGCTGTGCTCTAAGTCCTTGGCCCTCGCGACCAAGACATCAAAATCAGTGTAGTCTGAAGTAGAGTATACGTCTTGATTTTTCACTCAGCCCATAACGAAAACGGTTACAACGTTCCACCTCAGTGGGAACAAGCTCAGGTGCATACTGACTCAGTCTGACAAATCGAATCTCATAGTCTGTCACGGACATTCTCCCCTGAAGCAAAGCCATAAACTCCCTCTTCCTCTCATCGAGGTATCGCGGACCCAGATACTTCTTACGGAATGCTGTCTCAAAGAACTCCCAAGTAATCTCGGCCTCATCCATACCCGTAGTGATGGTGACCCACCAAGTGTAGGCATCACCCTGAAGCAAGGACTCAACACATCCCAACTTGCGCTCACCAGTAAACCCCATCTGAGCAAGGATACGGACAGTCTTCTCAAACCACAACTCTGATCTTTCTGGAGTAGACCCTCTGAACTCTTCGGCCCCTAGGCCCCGAAGTCTCTCTAATGGTAAACCAGTGCCCTCACCCTGATGATGTGCTGCCTGACCCCCAGCTACTGCAGCCTGAAATGCCCCGGCTATCGCCTGCACCAACGGAGCTAAGTCTATTTCGGCCGGTCCTTGGCCACCTTGGCCTCCTTGAGGTCCCTCTCCTTCGGCCCCGGCCTCGCCCCTTACTCCAGGTGGAGGAGGTGGTGGAGGAGCTCCAACTCCAACCACAGGCTCTCCCACTTGAGCCTCAACTCTCACTACTGGCTTAACTCTCGGAGCCGCTGCCCGTGGTTCCGGTCGAACCATCCTAGGCCTCCCACGTGGTCTTATGGTACAGCTAGCAAGGAAATAACTACAACAACAAACAAATAGGGATTACGTTAGTCAAAGCAAGGGTCCAATAGTGCTCAAGTACTTCCTTTTACCAAAAATCTTTTTAAATTAAGTAATAGTAGCAATGGGCACACACTCTACACAAGACACAACAACTCATGCTTCAAAACATCATGCGAATAGTCAAATATCAAGAATTCATGGCAAGGCATGCATCGAATCAACACAATCACTTAACATATCAAGCTTACCTCACTTACCTGCCGGAGGTCTCGGTAACCTCAGGCTCTGATACCAACAAATGTAACCCCCTCGTCCCGGTCTGGCCGGATGACCAGTCCGAGTGGGCCACACGGGGAAAACCGAAGTGAAACCGTTAAGGTTTCCCCTCGGTTAGCAACCCTATTTTTTCCTTTCATTTTAATCTTGTCTAGAGGTGTATTGAATCCTAAGTGATCAAACACCGGAACAACATACACGAGATAATCATTCGAACCCATAACAACACTTAAACAACCCAATTTTAATATTTTAAACAGGCCGTTCCGAAACACCCTTGAGGCGTATCGAAACACCTTGACCAGGTCAACAGCACCAGAGCCTATAAAAGGGGTCGTATCGAAACGGTGGTCAACCGTTTCGAAACGCCCACGGCGGTCAACTTCTCGTGGTCAACGAGATTTTGACCGTTTCGAAACCTTTAGGCCCGTTTCGAAACACCTTCATCTCGTGAATTTCTATAAATCTAGTAGCCAAAACGTTCCGGTACGCGTTTCGGAACAGGGGTTTCAAAGGCCATACCGTATCAAAAAACGTTCCGATACGGGGTCCCTGAAGCCTACCCGTTCCGAAACGACCCTTCCCGTTTCGAAACGCTGGATGTCTGCAACCTTTGAAATTCAGATTTAGGAGAGTCTTGACAAGTCTAAAGGTCCCCTAGGACCCCCCGAAAGGCACACAACACCATCAAACGAAGTCTAGAGGCATACGTCCTAGGTTTAACATACTCAAGCACCCACAAGATACGGATTTAAACAATCATACATACATAACAAATATACATTAGCCTTTCATACAAGTCATGCTTTAAAACATTGATAAGTAAAAACATCATTCATCTGATAAGGGTTTACATACCATATAGCAATATCAACATTCAAAAGGCATACGTCAAAGAGTATTTGGCAAGGTAAAACATGCTTACAAACCAAGTCAAGTATAAGCATCAAAATCACAAATGAGTCATACAAGCTCATACAACACACTCTCTTGCCACATTGCTTAACTACTACATAATCAACAACCGTACTTGAGCAACAAACTCGGAAAGCCCTTCTTGCCTTGCTCCGAGCTAACACCACGCTAATGATCTGCATTGTTGAAAATTAGAGCGTAAGCTATAAGCTTAGTGAGAATGCTCTAAAACCGAAAACATCAACAATGCAGGGTCCAAGCATGTATTCCCTAAACCTCATATCTAAACATGCATAGGCAAAATCACAAGTAGACCTAGCTAGTCTTTCGAGAGTCATGTATGGCATCTCACATCTTATCAAGCTCAAACATTAATAATATTATCATATATCACAATCGTATGAACAAGTTTAATTGGCCACTATTAGTTACCCGGATGTGCGGATTTAAATCTCAACAACCACTTTACCTCGGTGGGATTCCACTCATCACCGGACCTTGCATGGGCGGGATTCCACTCATCGCCACATGCCCTACGGATGGGATTCCACTCATCATCCCGTAGAATATATAGTAGCTTCCGGTGGAATATTACATCACCGTACTCCTCCTTGATGACTTAACGCCATCAAGGCCATGTACGTTTTGACTCAATTTTTGTGCACACTAATCCTAATGATCGGTCATTTACACCCGATAAATTAATTAGTGCCAATTTTCATTTACACATCACATATCCATCAACCACATCACATGCTTATCACATATACACATCATGGCATATTTGTACAATTTAACCTCATAGCACAAGAGCATAAATAGGCAATACATAAAGCATTAAATGGAAATCAATAAGCTAAAATCAACAACTTGAATTATATAGAAATGGCCTACCAAGCACATTTCACTCACACTCTACACACACTCGAACCAAACTTTAAACCATGATTAAAACCACTCACCGCCCTTCCTTAGCAACCAAAGCAAATCTCCTACGAGCCCGGATTCGATCCCAATGCTCCTTCGACGTCTCCTCTTGCTTCTAGCCAACCAAAAACACAACCAATAATCTCATCAATGCTAACATTCAATCAACACTCAACCTTTGAGCTCAAACTAACTTCACCCAATTTTCCAACCAAATTAATCCCCAAATATATCAATTTTCGTGCTCCCTCAAACCCTAGCTGAAATTTCCATTTTCAATCATCCAAATGACCCCCAAAAGGTCCCAAAACATCCTCCTAACATATACAAACCATCATCCCTTCAATTCCCACTTAAAACTCACCCAAAAATAAGTTTTGACATCTCAAATTTTGCTTTAAGAACCCACTTCGGGTTTTCAACAAAACTCAACCATTTTGACATATATTGAACATTTTAATATGAATAACCAAAAATCCAACTCCACTTTTCAAAACAAGATGAAAATCCCCACAAAAACCCAAACTTTAAACCAAACTCTAATTTCTCAAAAGCTCATAGTTTTAAAATCTAAAGCCATGGTTAGATAAAGCATGAAGAGGAGAGTAAGAAAATATCTTTACCTTTGAAAAAGACCTTGGAATGAAGAAGGAACCCAATGGAATAGTGATTTGAGTTTGGGAGAGTTTGAAAAAGGGAGATGGGGTTTTTCACGTGGGAAAGGGAGGGGGAGAAAGAAGATGACAACTTTTCATTAAAGTGGTCTTCCTTTTAAATTCTTTAGGGTCAAATTATCTCTTTGGTCCCTCCCCTTTTTATTAAAGCCCAATTAAATCTTAATTAAGATTGAATTGATTTTATTTTATTTTACCGACTCGAACCGCAAACCCAACTAACTCCTAACCCCAAAACACGGGCGTTACAGAAACAATCAACACCGTTTCGATACGGGCGTTTCGGTATGTAACCCCCTCGTCTCGGTTCAGACGACTGACCAGTCTGAGTAGGTTACACTGGGAAAACTGAAGTGAAACTCTTTAAGGCTCCCCTTTGGTTAGCAACACTAGAAATTTTCTTTTTATTATTATCCTGTCTAAAGGCCTTGATACAACCTATGTGGTACACTACATCGAAGGACATCGAACGAGGCAATCATACAATACAAGCAACTTAAAACAACCCATTTTATTTATTACAACAGGTCGTATCGATACACTAGGAGAGGGTATCGATACGCCTTGACCAGGTCAACTGCCCATAGTAAACCCAGGGAGACCGTACCGATACGCCCTCATTGGTCAACATCTTTCGGTCAACAATAAACGACCGTACCGAAACACCTAGAGCCCGTACCGATACGCCAAAATCTCGTCAAAATCTCAGATTTCCAGAGAGGTTTTGGCGTATCGATACACCCCCGTGTATTAGTACGCTAAGCCAAATCTGAGTCCCAAAGTGTAGGACCGTATCTGTACGGCCCTTGAGCGTACCGATACGCCCTGCACTGCAAGACTCAAATTTGCAGCAAAACGAACCAAGACTCAACTCTAAATGTTTTTTATGACTCATCTATCCACAATAAAACATTCATACATCAATTAACAAGCAAGATCAAACATGTGAGACTACTTAAACGAACTATCATATCATACATCTCAAGATAGGCATTTAGGTAGAATACTAGCATAAGACATACATGGCTTCACCATTTCTTACAAGGCAATAAACACACACTTGAGCATTCCATAACAAGGTTTCTCATGCTTTTAACAAACATACAAGCATCCATGGAAAAAGGTCCTAAACCTTCCACACGCATAGCATTCAAGCAACAAGGTAAACATGATTTGCAACCCACGACATATGAGCATAAATATATCCAACATAGCATCAACAACTCAACATGCTCGAACATCAACAAAATCAAACTAAGGAGTTTGACACCAACTCCATACAAGTCTAGTACCCCCCATCGTCTAGGCATTATTACAAAGACATAAATCATACATGAGCTACTTGAGAACTCCAAAAGGCTCCTCCCTTGCCCACTTGCCTCCCGAACTCTAACGATCTGCATGTTGGAAAAAGAAGAGCGTAAGCTTGATAGCTTAGTGAGCGAAGCTCTAAAACTCAACAATCATGCAGTTTCAAAAACACTTTTCTTAAATGAAAATTAAACCAGTGAATGCATGAAAGGAATCACAACAAGACAACTACATGGTTTGCACATGCACAACCAACACACGTGGTGGGACCACACATCACCGTTCGACTAGTAGTTTTCCGATAGGATCACTCGTCATCTTACTCTACTACTAGTCACTACCGGTGGAACCACTCATCACCGTAGTTAAGACAACCATCACGTGAGGCTCGACATCAACACGACCATACAACAACAATGGATGTAAAAGCAATCCACAATGCACATGGTAACACATCAATTAATCACACATCATCTCATAACCATTAAGGTAGGTTTAGTAAACTTACACTTGGGTTTAGGTGAGCCCTCAAGGGTCCACCCAAACCCTCAAGAATCTCATTTCGAAAGCAAAAGGAGGTTAAACATTTCCACTCACCTTTGCAACCCAAACGGAAACAAACACCGATCTCAATTCTCCAAATTCCCCGGATTCGTGCCTGAACCTTCTCCAACGTTTCCCCTTGATTCTAACCAATCAAAAACAAAGTATCACTTAACCAAATCATCACCAAACACAGCCAAAATCCCAAACTACATTCACAAGCCAAAACCTTATAATTTCAAACCCAAGCTAACAACCAAAATCCCATTTTCGTACTCCCCTTAAACCAAGCTGAGAACTACCAATTTCAGTACCCAAAATACCTTTAAAAACCTTCAAAACACCTCTCCCATATCACTATATCATCAGCCCCTCAACCCTTCACAAAACCACTTCAAAAATACAAGTTTAGACACTTTTAAAATACCCCCAAAACCCAATTTCGGGATTCTTAACAAAAATCAACCAAATTGGGATATGTTGTACCTTAGGGCTAGGTTAACTCATAATTCAACTCTACACATCGAAACAAAACGAAAATCCACTAAAGTTTCATGCTTTTCTTCAAAAACTTGAAAAAACCCAAAAACCATGAAAGAAGATTTATATGAAAAGCAAAGCAAAGGAAATGTTGGAAATAGTGAGGAGAATTCAAAAACGTTCTTACCTTGAAGAGAACACTTGAAATGAGGGTGAGATTTGATAGAATAGTGTTTTAGGGGACAAGAGGGGTTTAACGTGAAAAAAATGAAGAGGAAGAAGAAGATGGGTAGTGTTTTCAAAAATCCCCTTTTTCCTCATCTTATTTCCTTTTAATTGAAAATTACGAGTTTGCCCTTAATGAACTCAAACCCAATTTAATTTAAACCAAAGCTTAATTAAATTTCAAAACGAACCCGCGACTCGAACCCGATTTACCCGAGTAACATCCGACCCCTAAACCTGAGGCGTTACAACTCTCCCCCACTTAAGGAATTTCGTCCCCGAAATTACCTGACTAGAAGAGATAAGGAAAATGCCTTTCCATATCCTCCTTTCTCTCCCAAGTGGCCTCGTCTACGCCTCGACGTTGCCACCTCACTTTGACTAACTCAATTGATCTACCACACAACACCTTGCTGTTTGAGGCTAAGATCTCCACTGGTTCCTCATCATATGTCAAATCTGGATTCAATTCAATTTCTTTTACGGGCATTACATGGGACGGATCTAACCTATACTTATGAAGCATCGACACGTGGAATACATAATGAATCTTCTCTAGCTCGGTCGGGAGTCTCAATCTGTACACAACGGGACCAATCCTCTCAACTACCTCATAGGGTCCAATGAATCTTGGGCTTAACTTACCCTTTCGACCAAACCTTATCACCTTCTTCCAAGGTGAGACTTTCAAAAACACTTTATCTCCTACAGAATACTCAACCTCTTTCCTCTTTAAGTCGGCATAGAACTTATGTCGGTCTAAAGATGCCTTCAAACGGTCACATATCAACTTTACCTTCTCGGTGGTGCCCTTAAGCAAATCGGGCATCAGTACAAGCTTATGTCCAACTTCGGCCCAACAAATCGGAGTTCTACACTTCCTACCATACAAGGCCTCATACGAAGCCATTTGAATGCTCGACTGAAAATTGTTATTATAAGCAAACTCGACTAGCGGTAGATGTTTCTCCCAAGACCCTTGAAAGTCGATGATACAACACCTCAACATGTCTTCCAACACCTGAATCACCCTCTCTGACTGACCATCTGACTGCGGATGATACGAAGTACTGAAGTTCAACCAAGTACCCAAGGCTCGATGCAAATACTCCTAAAATCTAGATGTAAACCTCAGATCTCAGTCTGACACAATCGATTTCGGTACCCCATGTAGTCTCACTACCTCACCGATGTACATATCGGCCAACTTATCTAAAGTATAGGTGGTATGGACATGTATGAAATGGGCACACTTAGTAAACCTATCCACTATCACCCACACTGAATTCTTCCTCGTATGAGTCAATGGTAACCCTGATACAAAGTCCATGGTGATACGTTCCAACTTCCATTCCGGAATCTTCAACGGTTGTGACAACCCTGAAGGAAACTGATGCTCAGCCTTGACTCGCTGACAAACCATGCACTTAATTACAAACTCAGCCACATCCTTCTTCAACCCAACCCAATAGTACTCTTCCTTTAATCAACGATACATCTTTGTACTACCCAAATGCATAGCAAAAGGACTATTATGAGCTTCATTCAAGATCGTACGCCTCAACTCGACATCTTTCGGAACCACTATCCTATCCTTGTAACATAGGATCCAATTCTTCCTAAAACAAAAATCGGTAGGCCTAACTTCGGCTATGTCTTGCACGTGAGGTGCCAAAGACTCATCTCGCAACTGCTTCTCTCGAATCAACTGAACTAATGAAAGCTTAACCTGAAGCTCGGCTATCAACCCACCATCATTGGACACGCTCAATCTCGCAAACATAGCTCATAACTCAACGACCACTTTTCTACTCAAGGCATCGGCCACTATGTTTGCCTTACCCGGATGTTATTCTATCGTAAGGTCATAATCCTTAAGAAGCTCTAAGCACCTATGTTTCCTGAGGTTCAACTCCCTCTGAGACATCAAATACTTCAAACTCTTGTTGTCGGTGTATACGGTGCACTTCTCACCATAAAGATGGTGTCTCCAAATCTTCAAGCGAACACTATCGCAGCTAACTCTATGTCATGAGTGGGATAGTTCTTCTCGTGCACTTTCAACTATCTCGAAGCATATGCTACCACCTTACCTTCTTGCATAAGCACACAACCTAACCCTACGTATGATGCATCACTATAAATCAAAAACTCTCTCCCCGGTTCAGGCTGAATCAAGATAGGAGCTTCGGTCAAAGCTTTCTTCAACTTCTCAAACGCTTTTTGCCTTGCATCTGACCACTCATACGAAACATTCTTCTGAAGCAACTTAGTCAAAGGAGCCACTATCCTAGAAAATCCCTCAACAAATCTTCTATAGTATCCTGCCAAACCTAGGAAACTGCGGATTTCTGTCACTTACTTCGGTTGTTTCCAACTCACTATAGCTTCTATCTTCTTGGGATCCACATTGATTCCCTAAGCCGAGATCACGTGACCTAGGAAGACCACCTCTCTAATCCAAAACTCACATTTGCTTAGCTTGGCATACAACTGATTCTCTAGTAGGGTCTGAAGCACTAACCGCAAATGCTCATCATGTTCCTCTTCGGTTGTAGAGTACACTAGGATGTCATCTATGAACACTACCACAAATCTGTCTAAGAACTCATGAAACACACGATTCATCATATCCAAGAAAGCTGCTGGAGCGTTAGTCAACCCAAAAGGCAGCACCAAGAACTCATAGTTCCCATAACGTGTACGAAAGGCCGTCTTCGGTATGTCCACATCCTTTACTTTCAACTGATAGTACTCGGATCTCAAGTCGATCTTCGAAAACACTGAAGCACCCCTCAATTGATCAAGCAAGTTGTCTATCCTAGGCAAACGGTAATTGTTCTTTACTGTCACTTTGTTCAACTGCCTATAATCTATACACATCCTCACGCTCCCATCTTTCTTTTTCATAAACAAGACTGGAGCACCCCACAGAGAGATAGTAGGTCTAATGAAACCTCTATCAGACAACTCTTGAAGCCGTGTCTTCAACTCTTTCAACTCTTTCGGTGCCATTCTGTACGGAGCAATAGACACTGGTGCAGAATCGAAATACGACTCAATAACAAACTCAACTGCTATGTCTGGAGGCAAACCCGACAACTCTTCCAGAAAAACACTCGGAAATCACATATTGTCCTGATGTCTTGTGGTCTAACCTCACTCATATTCGGATTCATTACATAAGCCAAATAAGCCTGACACCCCGAATTCAACAACCTCTGAGCTTCCAAGGCAGAAACGACATTGGACAAGAACCTAACGTTCTCGCCAACTACCAAAACCTCAAAATCATCTGTAAGCTTCAAGGAGACTATCTTGGTCTCAAAGTCAACCCTAGCTCTATGCTCTACGAGACAATCCTTGCCCAAAATTACGTCAAAACCGTAGAATGGTAACTCCATCATATTGACCGGAAACACGTGACCCTGAACCATCAAGGGACACCTCCTATACACTTTCCTAACTACCACTGTATCACCAAAATATCTAGTAACATTTACGCCTACCTCTAGCCATTCACATGGTAACCCTAATGACCTTGCGTGCTCACCCAAAATGTACGAATGTTTCGACCCCGAGTCTATCAAAGAAAGCAAAATCAAAGACTATAACGAGATATTACCTGCAATGACGTCCGTGTCATTCCAAACCTCTCGCTGAGCATACACCCTGGCTGGACCTCCTCCCTCGGGCTGGACTGCTACTACATGAGCCAAGTTCCTCTGACCCTCATTCCTTGGCTGAAAGTTTCCACGACCGCGCCCACGGCCTCTCTGCTGCTCATAACCCCTAGCTGGAGTCGGTCCGCCTCTAGCCGGGTGTGGACAGTTACGCCTCATATGGTCTCGGGAACCACAGTTCCAACACGACCCAAAGGTACCTGCACACTCGCCCTGATGGCGTCTACTGCATCTATTGCACTCCGAAGTCTGCAAAACAGCTCCTTGGCCCTGATGGCCCTGTGCATAGTTACCATCCCTATGCCTCGAATCGGGCTGGTACCTCCTATCTCTAGGCCTCTTGGCATGGTCTCTATCCCAGTTTGCGTTTCTCTTTCTGGATTTGGACCCACTAGCACGTGCACTAGAGCCCAAGTTCAGCTCTATATCCTTTGCCCTAGGGACCAAACCATCAAACTCAGTGTAGTCGGAGGCAAGCATGTAGGTCTTCACATTTCTAGTCAACCCATACCGGAAGCGCTCACACTGCTCCCTCTCATTAGGAACTAGCTCAGGTGCATACTGGCTCAATCTCACAAACTGAACCTCGTACTCAGACACGGTCATGTTACCCTGAACCAAGGCCATAAACTCCCATTTGTAACGCCCCAGTTTTGGGCTTAGAAGTTTTGGGCGTTGACCGGTTCGGTCAAAGTGCTGTTCGAATCTAAAAAGGTGAAATTAGGAAAGCCTAGTTCGGGTTGCATTAAAAATATGGAAAAATGTTCTAAAATCATCTTTTAATATATATAAGTGAACTGTGAAATCAATTTTACAAAATGAGTTTTGGAAGGGTGACATTTTGGCTAGTGACCAAAATGTAATTTTTGAAAACTGCGTGACTGTTTTAAAAAGGATTGAAACTTTGAATCTTTAAGGAGCTATTTACCCAAAGGGAGTTTCTCCAGATTTTTCTAAGATATTTTAATGTTTAATTCTGATTTTAAAACAAAAGAAAAGTGGAGGGAATTCATTTCTCTATTTTGCAACTAACTTTCTATTTTTTTTCAATTTTCCTTTCTCTCATTTTCTCTCAACCCAAACACCTTCTCTCCAGAGATTTTCTTCTGATTTTGTCACTTAAATCTCTCTTTTCATTTCTCTTTTGATTCCTAGTCATCTCATCATCAAAACCTCACCATTTGCTAGTTGATTCTTCAAGCTTTTTGGTTCTAAAAAGGGAGAAACTCAAGTTTGGAGGTAAGAACGTCCTTCTCCTCTAAACTATCAGTTCTTTACTGAAATTCCTAAGTTCTCAATCCTTAATTGATGTTTTATAAATGGCTTTTAAGTTTTGTAATGGATCTTGGCTTTAAATACAAGATTTGATGATTTGTGATGGATTTTCGTTGGATCTGATTGGGCTGTGTTTTAAGGTGTTAATTTGATGATAAATGAATGTTAATTTGATAAGGAATTGAGTTTTAATTAATGCAATCCCGGATAGGTTGAATTTCCTAAGTTTAGCTTGTGATTCTTGGTTGTTTTTGGTGTGATCTTGTGGATCTGATGTTGCTGGAGGTATAAGGATGTTGATAGGTTCTTTTTAGGTGTTAAATGATGTTAAAGGATGTTTAGTTTTGATGGTTTATGGCTGGGCTTTGTTGAGGAGTTGTTTGGATGCATTTTCGGTTGTGTTTGGTGGCCGAAAATGGAGTGTGGATGAGAGCAGTGAGTTTAGGTGCTTTCATTGAAGCTATTAATGCATGATGATGCATTAATCCTCTGCTTTGATGTGTTTAAAACAGGGGAGTCATCTTTGGATCCAAGTGGTGGTGATCCGGAAGCTTGATTTGTGCTTCGGCAAGAGGCGAAGTGGAATCGGTGAGTGAAATTGGGTTTTCGGCTTTGAAACCAATGTCTTGGGAGCTTAGTCTAAGTCTAAACAACTTTACTAAGCTCAAGTGTAAGTTTTCGGAAAAACTCTCTAGTGGTGGCCATGGTTTGGTTGTTGTGCAATGTGGTTATTGCATGTTTTAAATTCTGTTTTGAAAGCATGATTTAGCATGGTTATTGCTGATTTTGTAAGCCATATGTTGAAGGAAGCTCAAGGTAAGAGTTCCTTGTTTTAGAACATTGTCTAAATGTGGTTTGATGCTTAAAAATGCATGATGTTTATGGCTTGGTTAAATGCTTTAAAACAGTGGATTATCTATTGATAATGATGTATATTGGCAAGTGATGTTTTGAAAAAGGTTAAGGTCACTAAGGTGGTTAAAAGTCCTTGAGTGAGCCTTGTGGATTCTAAGAACTTCATGGTGGTTAAAAGTCCATGAATGGTTCTTGTTAAGGTCACTAAGGTGGTTAAAAGTCCTTGAGTGAGCCTTGTTACTTAAGAACATCAAGGTGGTTAAAAGTCCTTGGATGGTTCTTGTTAAGGACACAAAGGTGGTTAAAAGTCCTTGTGTGGTCCTTGCCATGGTGTTTAAAAGTCCATGGGCCAAGGTGTTTAAAAGTCCTTGGGGCCAAGGTGTTTAAAAGTCCTTGGGGTGAAACTTGTAAAGGACACAAAGGTGTTTAAAAGTCCTTGTGTGGTCCTTGTGAATTATAAGATCACAATGGTGTTTAAAAGTCCATGTGTGAGTCTTATGTTGATCTTATTTTTAAAAAGATGGAACTTATCACTTGTGGCCAATATGACATGTATTGATATGGAAGCATGTATTGCTTGTTTAAGAATGCTAATAAGCTTGCATAAATGATGATTTGAAGTTTGATTTATAAATGAGTTTTATAAATGCATTATTGAATGGTTTTTAATGAGCATTCCTCACTAAGCTTTTGCTTACGCTCTCTTGTTTTCTTAAACCAATAATGCAGTTTTTACCATATAAAAAAGGGTCGTTAATCAGGGTTGACTTTCGGGTTGACTTTGGTTTTCCCCGTGTGACTTTCTTAATTCGGGTCGACCGTCTAGGCCGGGTTAAGGGGGTTACATTTGGTGGTATTAGAGCTGAGTTCTCGAGTAATTGGGAATGTATGTGTGCATGATTGAAGTATGTATGCTTTGTATGCTTGTTGAGTGAAAGCATGATGAGTAGTTTGGGAATTTGATGCAATTGAGTTGTATGCTGTGGTGAAGCATGTTGTGGGTACCCATTGCCAAATCAAAGCTAATGAAATGATGTTGATTTTAAATGAAATTGAGCTTGAGTACTTGGATTGCTTACCTTGCCGGACCTAACTTTGTTTATTTGCATTGTTATTGCATGGTTAAAGTATGGCACCACGTAGAGAGTTGAGAAGTAATGTGCGATCTACGGCTCCGAATGAGAATGAAAATGAGGAAAATGCGGGAAGTGTTGTGTTACCTCCTCCACTTGGTGGTGGTGCTGAGGGTGAAAGAGCTGAAGCTGCAGCTGGTGCTGGAGCTGCTGGACCAGAGGTTGGTCAGGGGCAAGCTATGCCTGACATGTCGATGTTGGTACAAGCTATTGCTGGTGCTTTTCGGGCAGCAGTAGCTGGAGCTCAAGGAGCTGGGCATCAGGGAGATGCTGGTGTTAGACTACCATTGGAGCGTTTGCGCAGTCTTGGTGGGACTGAGTTCAGGGGTATGTCTGCTGAAGGTTCAGAAGCTTGGCTAGAGAGTACCAAGAGGATCTTGGGTCAGATGAGTTGCACTGATGTGCAAAAGCTGGGTTGTGTAGTATCTTTGCTACAGGATGATGCTTATACGTGGTGGACGACCACTATAGCTGGGATGGCTGATGCTGATGTAACTTGGACATTCTTTCAGAATGTGTTCAAGAGGAGGTATCTTGGTGTAAGGTACCTGGATGAAAAGAAGCGTGAGTTCATGTCTCTTACCCAAGGGAGCATGACTGTGGCTGAATATGAAGTTCAGTTTGTTAGACTCAGTCAGTATGCACTTGAGTTGGTACCTGATGAGCGGGAAAGGTGCGAAAGGTTCCGTTATGGTTTAGTGACGGATGTGAAAATGTATGTGCATGCCACCGAGTATGATGATTTTGATGTGTTGGTGGGCCGAGCCAAGGATATTGAGATGAACTTGGGTTTATCTGCTAGAGGTGCTGGAGCGAGTGCTGGAAAGCGAGCAGCTGAATATAGTTCCGGTGGTGGACGGAACAAGAGGGGACGTGATCAGAAGTATCAATCCTCAGCTAAGAGAGGTGGTGGAGCACCTGCTCGGGGAGGCAATGCTAGAGCTGACCCTAGTGCTTGTTGGATTTGTGGTTCACGTGGTCACATGAAGCGTGATTGTCCTCGAGCTGTGAGGGAGGTGCAAGCTCCTGTTGTGGCAGCTGGTAATGGATGCTGGAATTGTGGATCTGCGGATCATTTGAGGCGAGAGTGTCCTATGTTGGCTGGTGGCCAAGTGCGTGCTCCTGTTGTTGCCGCACCTCAGAGAGGTCGTGGGCGCGGCCGTGGTAATTTCCAGCGGAGAGAGGAAGGTGGTCGAGGAGTGGCCCATGTTGTGGCTATTCAGCCTGAGGGTGGAGGTCAAGCTAGGGTGTATGCTCAGCGGGAGGGGAGGAACGACGCAGATGTGATTGCAGGTACCTTTACTTTGCAATCCTTGTCATTACTTTCCTTGGTAGATTCTGGATCTACGCATTCATACATTTTGCGTGAGCATGCTGAATTGCTTGGTTTGCCTGTTGAGTCTTTGGATGTTGGTGTTCGTGTCACTAGTTCTTTTGGTGAGACTGTTGTGACTCGAAAGTTGTATAGAAGGTGTCCTTTGGTTGTTCAAGAACATGTTTTTCATGTTGATCTTATGGAGCTGCCTTTCTATGGTTTTGATGTAATCCTTAGTATGGATTGGCTTGCTGAGCATCGTGCTGTTGTGGATTGTGAAAATAAGCGAGTTTCGTTGAAGCTTGCGGATGATTATGAAGTTGTTGTGGTTGGTGAGAATGTGAAGTTTCTTGCCAATGTGGTGTCTACCTTGGAGGCGAGCAGGATGCTGAGGCAAGGTTGTGAAGCTTATCTAGCTTTTGTAATGAATCCTAGCTCTAAGGAGTTGCGGGTGCAGGATATCAGAGTTGTGAAGGAGTTTCCTGGAGTGTTTCCTGAGGAGTTGCCTGGTTTACCTCCTAATCGTGAGGTGGAGTTTGGAATTGAGCTGTATGAGAATACAACTCCTGTGTCCATTACCCCTTATAGAATGGCACCTAAGGAGGTGAAGGAGCTGAAGACGCAGTTGCAAGAGTTGCTTGACCGTGGGTTCATCCGGCCGAGTGTGTCACCTTGGGGAGCACCGGTCTTGTTTGTGAAGAAGAAGGATGGCACTATGAGGATGTGCATTGATTACCGTCAGCTGAACAAGTTGACTATCAAGAATCGGTATCCTTTGCCGAGGATTAATGATCTCTTTGATCAATTTCGGGGAGTAGCTGTGTTCTCTAAGATTGACTTGAGGTCAGGGTATTATCAGTTGAAGGTGAAGGATGTGGATGTGCCTAAGACAGCTTTCAGGACAAGGTATGGGCATTATGAGTTCCTTGTGATGCCGTTTGGTTTGACAAATGCTCCTGCTGCTTTCATGGACATGATGAACCGTGTGTTTCATGAATACCTGGACAAGTTCGTTGTGGTATTCATTGACGATATCCTCGTGTACTCGCATACTGAGGAGGAGCATGAAGAGCATTTGAGGATTGTGTTGCATGCTTTGTTGGAGAATCAGCTTTATGCTAAGCTGAGCAAGTGTGAGTTTTGGCTTAAGGAAGTGGTGTTTCTTGGGCATGTAGTTTCTGCTGAGGGGATTCGTGTTGATCCTCAGAAGATCGAGGCGGTAATGAATTGGAAGGTTCCTAAGTCTGTTCATGAGGTTCGTAGTTTCCTTGGTTTGGCAGGATACTACCGGAGGTTTGTGGATGGGTTTTCTAAGATTGCCGCACCTTTGACAAAGTTATTACAGAAGGATGTTAAGTATGAATGGACGGAAGCGAGACAGCAGGCTTTTGAGAAGCTTAAGTTGGCTTTGACGCAAGCTCCTATTTTGGTTCAGCCTGAATCAGGGAAAGAGTTTGTGGTCTACAGTGATGCATCCTATGTTGGTTTGGGATGTGTGCTGATGCAAGAGGGTAAGGTGGTGGCTTATGCATCGCGGCAGTTGAAGGTGCATGAGCGTAATTATCCTACGCATGATATTGAGTTGGCTGCTGTGGTTTTTGCTCTGAAGATTTGGAGACATTATCTGTATGGTGAGAAGTGTACTGTGTACACGGATCACAAGAGTTTGAGGTATCTGATGTCTCAGAAGGAGTTGAATCTCAGGCAGCGACGTTGGTTGGAGTTGCTCAAGGATTATGATTTGACGATTGAGTATCATCCTGGAAAGGCTAATGTTGTAGCGGATGCCTTGAGTAGGAAGGTAGCTGTTGAGCTGAGGGCTATGTTTGCCAGCTTGAGTATATCGCGTGATGGTGGTCTTGTGGCTGAGTTGCAAGTGAAGCCATCTTTGGTCCAGTTGATCAAGGCAAAGCAGTTGCTGGATGATTCTTTGGTACCGCATGTTCAGGATATCGCGGAGGGTAGGCCTTCGGATTTCTGTTTTAATGTTGATGGTGTGTTGTGCTTTGGGAGTCGAATAGTAGTGCCCAATGATGCTGAGTTGAGGCGTGCTATTCTGACTGAAGGTCATAGTAGTCCTTTTGCTATGCACCCTGGTAGTACTAAGATGTATCGTGATCTTCGTGATGAGTACTATTGGGTGGGTTTGAAAAAGGATGTTGCGGAGTTTGTGAGCAAGTGTTTGGTGTGTCAGCGAGTTAAGGCTGAGCATCAGGTTCCTTCAGGGTTGTTGCAACCGTTGAGAATCCCTGAGTGGAAGTGGGAGAGGGTTACCATGGATTTTGTATCTGGTTTACCTTTGTCTCCGTCAAAGAAGAATTCGGTTTGGGTGACCGTGTGTTCTTGAAGGTTTCGCCTTGGAAGAAGGTGATGAGGTTTGGCCGGAAGGGTAAGTTGAGCCCTAGGTACATTGGACCGTATGAGGTGGTTGAGTGTGTGGGTCCTGTTGCGTAAAAGTTGAGGCTACCTCAAGAGTTGGACAAGATTCATGATGTGTTTCATGTTTCTATGCTCCGGAAGTACAGATCTGATCCTTCGCATGTGATGCCTGTGGAGGAAGTGGAATTGAATCCGGATTTGACCTATGATGAGGAACCGGTGAAGGTTCTGGATTCGGATAGCAAGGTTATTCGTGGCAAGACCATTGAGTTGGTGAAGGTGTTGTGGAAGCACCGTGGTGTTGAGGAGGCCACTTGGGAACGGAAGGATGACATGCTGAAGCAGTTTCCTTATCTCTTTCCTTCAGGTAAACTTCGAGGACGAAATTTCTTAAGGGGGGAGAGTTGTAACGCCCCGGTTTTGGGCTTAGAAGTTTTGGGCGTTGACCGGTTCGGTCAAAGTGCTGTTCGAATCTAAAAAGGTGAAATTAGGAAAGCCTAGTTCGGGTTGCATTAAAAATATGGAAAAATGTTCTAAAATCATCTTTTAATATATATAAGTGAACTGTGAAATCAATTTTACAAAATGAGTTTTGGAAGGGTGACATTTTGGCTAGTGACCAAAATGTAATTTTTGAAAACTGCGTAACTGTTTTAAAAAGGATTGAAACTTTGAATCTTTAAGGAGCTATTTACCCAAAGGGAGTTTCTCCAGATTTTTCTAAGATATTTTAATGTTTAATTCTGATTTTAAAACAAAAGAAAAGTGGAGGGAAGTCATTTCTCTATTTTGCAACTAACTTTCTATTTTTTTTTCAATTTTCCTTTCTCTCATTTTCTCTCAACCCAAACACCTTCTCTCCAGAGATTTTCTTCTGATTTTGTCACTTAAATTTCTCTTTTCAATTCTCTTTTGATTCCTAGTCATCTCATCATCAAAACCTCACCATTTGCTAGTTGATTCTTCAAGCTTTTTGGTTCTAAAAAGGGAGAAACTCAAGTTTGGAGGTAAGAACGTCCTTCTCCTCTAAACTATCAGTTCTTTACTGAAATTCCTAAGTTCTCAATCCTTAATTGATGTTTTATAAATGGCTTTTAAGTTGTGTAATGGATCTTGGCTTTAAATACAAGATTTGATGATTTGTGATGGATTTTCGTTGGATCTGATTGGGCTGTATTTTAAGGTGTTAATTTGATGATAAATGAATGTTAATTTGATAAGGAATTGAGTTTTAATTAATGCAATCCCGGATAGGTTGAATTTCTTAAGTTTAGCTTGTGATTCTTGGTTGTTTTTGGTGTGATCTTGTGGATCTGATGTTGCTGGAGGTATAAGGATGTTGATAGGTTCTTTTTAGGTGTTAAATGATGTTAAAGGATGTTTAGTTTTGATGGTTTATGGCTGGGCTTTGTTGAGGAGTTGTTTGGATGCATTTTCGGTTGTGTTTGGTGGCCGAAAATGGAGTGTGGATGAGAGCAGCGAGTTTAGGTGCTTTCGTTGAAGCTATTAATGCATGATGATGCATTAATCCTCTGCTTTGATGTGTTTAAAACAGGGGAGTCATCTTTGGATCCAAGTGGTGGTGATCCGGAAGCTTGATTTGTGCTTCGGCAAGAGGCGAAGTGGAATCGGTGAGTGAAATTGGGTTTTCAGCTTTGAAACCAATGTCTTGGGAGCTTAGTCTAAGTCTAAACAACTTTACTAAGCTCAAGTGTAAGTTTTCGGAAAAACTCTCTAGTGGTGGCCATGGTTTTGTTGTTGTGCAATGTGGTTATTGCATGTTTTAAATTCTGTTTTGAAAGCATGATTTAGCATGGTTATTGCTAATTTTGTAAGTGTTGAGTGTGTAAAAGTCCTATTATTTACACCCTTTTAACCCATATTTCTGCCGCATTCAAGCATCATTGCATTGCATTTAGGTTAGTTTTCAATTAAATATCACAATTATATAAAAGGCACGGATTCTACTAAAAGATGGTGTATTTTGCAGGTAGCTGCCTTGGTTGACGATGAAGGCAGGCGAAGGGCAGATAAGCAGGAAGGCGGAACTGAACAAGCAGCTGAAGGAGATGGACCTGTCATGGACCCGTCACGACAGCATGGTGACAGCAGATTATTGAAGAGGAAAAATGAAGTGGACATCGATGGATAGAGAAAAATCTGCTCATCTGTCGTGTGGCAGCCAAATAATTTTCCAAGCCCCGGATCAAAAGATATGTCAAGCCAAAGCTCAAAAGAGAGGAAATCCCTAAAAGCAAGGAGGCGGCTAGGAAGTAGGATACTTTAGAGATTTAATCTTTATTAGAGTCTTACTTTTAATTAAAGTTGTAATCCTTGTTACCTTAGATAACTTGAGCCCAAAGCTTATATAAAGGGCATAGATTAAACCTAGGGCATAGCCGACTACCCCATAACCGAAACCAAAACCCTGCCGATTACCTGTCACCGATATGTTCTAAATTCCCCCTAGGGCTACGGGTTGTTTTGTAAAGTAGTTGCAAGGGTTGCTTTGTTTTAGGATTTTTCAAGTTCAATAAAATAAACTTCAAGTTCTTTTATCTTGGTTTTAATATCTTGCAAGAGTATCGGGAGAGCATTGTGAGGTTATCCATTTACTTAGCATCGGGAGAGTTAAGTATACGAAAGAGATAAAAGCGCGTTCTCTAGTTTATAGTTGAACCATCTCGTGCTTAGGGATAAGGCGAGGTTAAGTGGCTAAGGAAGAATTCATACACATCGGTGTTCATCCTTCGATTCACGCCGGGAGGTATCATCAAAGACGTGATCATCGACAGACTTGTGCCTAGGGATAGGGCAAGGCAGATCTGGGATTCTTGCCAAGCTTGAAGTACGGAGTTAGTGTTCGCTGCCGCGACAACTAACAGACAGACGCCGCGACAGGTGCTGTCGGCGACGGGTGCGACGACAGAACTGGAGATCCTAAGCAATTCAATACCTACACTACTGAGCAACTCAATACCAGCCCATTCTCTCTATCTTGATATCTCAATTCCTTTTATTTACGTTTTTACTTTATTATTCGTGACAATTCTCTCAAACTATTTCTTTTACTTCGTGCAGTGAAATTAGGTGAAGCTATTAGCCCAATCCCTGTGGAGACGATATCCGATACTTTGTATCACTTTACTACTTGCGTCGTGTATACTTGCACTACAATTGCGATAGACTATTTTACACGCAACAAGTTTTTGGCGCCGTTGCCGGGGATTGGCAACATAACTACACCTTTCTTTCTTTGCACTTTTTGTTTTTATTTTTGTTTTTATTTTTACTTTTATTTTTACTTTTCTTTAATTTTTCTTTTGTGTTTTTAAACTCTTGCTTTTCACAAGGTTTTCCTGTTTATGCGCAGATCGAAAAGAGGTGAAGATCCTGAGTATAAATTAGATTCGGAGATTGAACGTTCCTTTAATCTCAAGAAACAGATTCGCCACCTCTTAGACCGAAACGAATACCTTGAAGAACAGCTAGAGCAGATGGCCCGAAATCAGCCTGCCGGTGAAGAAATCCCGCCTGTCGGTGACCCACCCGCGGCAGGTGGACGACGGTCATGTCGTGACTACATGCTGAACGATCATGTAGAGTTGGAGACCACGCTGCCGGATATTGATGTTGACAACTTCGAGCTTAAACCTGTCATGTTTAGTATGATCAACAATGCCGGGCAGTTTGGTGATTCTGCGACAGAAGATGCCAGGGAGCATCTCAAAACGTTCCAGGAGATCTGTGGTTCGTTTAGACTGCCAGGAGTTAGTCCGGAGATACTGAGGCTTCGGTTATTCCCCCATTCATTGAGGGACAGAGCTAAAACTTGGTGGAATAAACTTACACCGGGTTCTATCATGACTTGGGCAGATTTAACTCGTGAATTTTTGTCTCGTTTTAATCCTTCACATTTAGCTGAGCGATTACGTAATGAAATTGCTACTTTTCAACAGGAAGATGACGAGCCAATGCACGAGGCCTGGGACAGATTCACAACTCTTCTACGAAACTGCCCAATGCATGGATTCCCCGTCTGGAATCAGGTAACTAAGTTTTATAATGCTGCTAACTTACAAACTCGCATTCGAATTGATTCTGCAGCGAATGGACTATTATTGGATAAAGATCCGGACGAGGCCCTGCAAGTTTTGAAACATCTGGCTAAGAATGAGGAGCAGTTTCCAACCGCTAGAAGAGGGGGTAAACGGGTACTTGCTGTCAAGGATTATGAGGCCGATAGCACTATGAAATCACAGGTAGCATTCCTCACTAAAGCCATGAAACACTTATTGAGTGAAGAGGAAGTACGAGGGTTTGCTGTCGAGGAAGTTTGTGCTACATGTGAGGGAAATCATAGTAGGGATGAGTGCCCTATAAATATAGAAGAAGGAAAATATGTTGGAAATTACAAGCCAAACTACAATTCCAACAATTACAACCCTAATTGGAGGAAAGACCCCAAATTTTCCTGGAGTAACCCCAACAATGCTCTAAATCCGCAAGCATATAATCAGAATCAGGGGGGTCCGAGATTGTTAACGCGACAGCAGCCACAGCCGCAAAACCTGCCGCAGAACCTGCCGCCTCAGCAACAACAGCAGCCACCACCTGCCACGAGTAGTATATTGGAGCAGACTCTGGCCACCTTTATGTCTCAGACTGGCACGTATATGGATAACATCAATAAATTTGTCAAGAAAACGGAAGACATTATGGATGAGACTAAGATGAGAATGACAAACCATGAGGCCACCTTGAAATCTCTAGAGACACAAATGGGTCAGGTGTCGCAGCATATTAAGCCACGGCAGAATGGAGGATTCCCTAGCAATACTGAAAATGCTAGAACGCCCCCTCATGAGCAATGTAAGGCGATTACTACTAGGAGTGGGAAAAAGTTACCAGGGCCGGAAAAAGAAGCTGAAAAAGAAAAAGAACCGACCTTGGAAAAACCTGCCGAGGAAACTGCCCCGACAGGTGACAAACAGACTGCTGCCGATGAGCCTGTCACGACAGCAGAAGCGACAGAGGAGAAAAAGGAAGATTATCGTCCTCAGATTCGCATGCAGTGGGAAGGACGCATTGCTGATTACCGTCCTCCACCACCTTTTCCGCAACGGATACAGCAAGCTAAGCATGAATCTCAACTTAAAAAGATTTATGATATTTTTAAACAGGTTCATATTAACATTCCGTTGCTAGATGCTATTAGGGAAATGCCCGGTTATGCTAAATTTCTCAAGGATGTCATGTCTAAAAAATCTAAACTTGGGGAATTTGAAACGGTAAGGATGCAAGAAGGTTGCATGAGTATTCTTCATCGACAACCACCCCAGAAAAAGAAGGATCCAGGGAGCTTCCTCATACCTTGCGTAATCGGAGATAAATTTGTGGGTAAGGCATTATGTGATCTTGGCGCTAGTGTTAATCTAATGCCCAAATCTGTTTTTCAGAAATTAGGTATTGGCAAGGCGCGGCCCACGACAGTTACCTTACAGTTAGCCGACCGCTCTTACGTTCACCCCGAGGGAAAAATTGAAGACATCTTGGTAAGAGTGGATAAACTTATTTTTCCTGCTGACTTTCTTATTTTAGATTGTGAGGCAGATGAGAACGCACCAGTCATCCTAGGGCGACCCTTCTTAGCCACGAGAAGATCATTGATTGATGTGGAAAAAGGAGAACTCACCATGCGCGTAAACGATCAAGAAATTAAGTTGAATGCTCTCCAAGCAATGAAACATGCTGATGTGGATGAAGAATGCAAGGCCATCATTGAGGTGACCTTTGATCAACCCTGCATCAGGTCGAGCTGTCAAAATACAAAATTTGGTCACTGCTGCGACAGCCATTTACAAGCCTGTCACGACAGTAACGACGACAGCAACTCCTCTGAATCCGATATATCTGATAATGAAGGTCATGAGGAGGTAGATTGGTTAGACCATCGCCCAGGTAAGTTATTCGAACCCTTAAATTACACTTCGGATAACCATTTAATTCAAAAGCCATCTACTGTCGAACCACCTGTCTTAGAACTTAAGCCCCTGCCAGGGCAGCTTAAATATGCTTATCTTGGTAGTGATAAAACACTACCCGTAATCATCTCTGCTAAGCTGCCACAGGAACAGGAACGACAGCTGATCGACATGTTGAGGCAGCACAAAAGGGCGATCGGATGGACTATAGCAGACATTCAGGGCATTAGTCCGGCAATCTGTATGCACAAAATCCTCTTAGAGGAAGATCATAAGCCGACTATTGATGCCCAAAGGCGGTTAAACCTTGCAATGAAGGAGGTAGTGCGTAAAGAAATAATTAAATGGTTAGACGCTGGTATCATCTACGCCATCTCCGATAGCAAATGGGTAAGCCCGGTGCAATGTGTTCCCAAGAAAGGAGGCATGACTGTGATAACCAATGAAAACAACGAGTTAATCCCAACCAGGACTGTGACCGGTTGGAGGGTTTGTGTGGACTATCGGAAGCTTAATAAAGCTACCCGAAAAGACCACTTTCCTTTACCCTTTATTGATCAAATGCTTGATAGATTAGCGGGTAAACCTTACTATTGTTTTCTTGATGGTTATTCAGGATATAATCAAATTGCTATTGCACCGGAGGACCAAGAGAAAACGACTTTCACATGCCCTTATGGAACATACGCATTCAGGAGGATGCCGTTTGGACTCTGTAACGCACCTGCCACCTTCCAAAGGTGCATGATGGCAATATTCTCCGACATGGTAGAGGACTTCCTTGAGATCTTCATGGATGATTTTTCTGTCTTTGGAGACGATTTTGAGAGCTGCCTTGGCAACCTTCAAAAGGTACTTGAAAGATGTGAAAAAGCTAATCTTGTTCTTAATTGGGAAAAATGCCATTTTATGGTAGATGAGGGAATAGTTTTAGGCCATAAGATTAGCTGCCGTGGGATAGAAGTCGACAGGGCAAAGATTGAAGTCATAGAGAAGCTGCCGCCGCCAACCACAGTCAAGGGCATTAGGAGTTTCCTAGGGCATGCTGGTTTTTATAGGAGATTCATTGCAAATTTCTCAAAAATCACGAAGCCCCTATGTCATCTCTTAGAGCAGAACCGACCCTTTGACTTTAATGAAGAATGTACTGAAGCATTCAAGGTTCTAAAGGAAAAACTAGTGACAGCCCCCATAGTACAGCCACCAGACTGGACGCAGCCATTTGAAATTATGTGTGATGCTAGTGACTATGCTGTCGGGGCAGCACTTGGGCAGCGCAAGGACATGTTGTTTCATGTCATATATTATGCCAGCAAAACATTGAATGATGCCCAAGTGAATTATACCACCACAGAAAAGGAGCTGTTAGCTGTGGTGTTTTCCATCGACAAGTTTCGTTCTTACATACTTGGAACGAAGGTAATAGTGCACACCGATCATTCTGCTCTTAAATACTTGTTCGCAAAGAAGGATGCAAAACCTAGGTTGATACGATGGATCTTGCTATTACAAGAATTCGACCTTGAAATCAAAGATAAAAAGGGGACAGAAAATCAGGTGGCAGACCACTTGTCGAGGTTGGAATTGGGACAAAGTCTACCTGTAGATGAGACACACATACTAGAGACCTTCCCAGGTGAACAGCTCTTTGCTGCCGCAATAGCTGTCGCGACAGCCATGGCGGCAGGTAAGTCTTCTAACCTTCCTTGGTATGCTGATTTCGTTAATTTTATAGTTAGCGGAATATTACCTTCTGATCTTACTTACCAAGCCAGGAAGAGGTTTCAAAATGATGTTAAACATTATTATTGGGACGAACCTCTTCTTTTCAAATTATGCGCAGATCAGGTTATAAGGAGATGTATACCACAAGAAGAACAAGAGGACATTCTCCATCACTGTCATGCTTCACAATATGGAGGACACTTAGGAGGCAACAAAACTGCTGCCAAGGTGCTGCAGTCAGGTTTCTACTGGCCGACACTGTATAAGGACGCACAGGAATTTTACAAAAACTGTGACAGGTGCCAGCGGACAGGTAACATCTCAAGGAGAAACGAGATGCCACTGTAGAATATCCTAGAAGTCGAGATCTTCGACGTATGGGGGATTGATTTTATGGGACCGTTTCCATCCTCATGGGGAAATCTTTACATCCTCCTAGCAGTAGATTATGTCTCCAAGTGGGTAGAAGCAATCGCAACTCAAAAGAATGATGCCAAAACAGTCCAAAAGTTTTTGCACAAAAACATTTTTTCTAGATTTGGCATCCCTAGGGCGATTATCAGTGATGAAGGGAGACATTTTGACAACAGGGTAATTGCTGCCGCTTTGAGAAAATATGGTGTCAAGCACAAGATCGCGACAGCATACCACCCACAGACCAATGGACAGGCTGAGATTTCCAACAGGGAAGTAAAGAACATTCTTGAAAAAATGGTCAAACCAACTAGGAAAGATTGGTCTTTACTTCTGAATGATGCATTATGGGCATACAGGACAGCTTTCAAGACTCCATTGGGCATGTCTCCATTTCGATTGATCTATGGGAAAACCTGTCACCTGCCTGTCGAGATAGAGCACAAGGCATATTGGGCAATCAAGGCAGTAAACATGGACTTGGACAAGGCAGGTCATAAAAGGCTGTTAGATTTGAATGAAATCGAGGAAATACGGACAATGGCCTACGACAACGCAAGAATATACAAGGAGAAAACAAAGAAGTGGCATGACAAGAAGTTGCTGCCGCGACAGTTCTGCCCAGGGCAGCTTGTGTTGTTGTTTAATTCGAGGTTGAAACTCTTTCCAGGGAAGCTCAAATCTAGATGGTCTGGACCATTCCAAGTAATTCAAGTTTTCCCCCATGGTGCCATTACAATTCAATCATTAAAAGACGGGCACCAATTCAAAGTCAATGGACAACGCCTCAAGCACTATCAAGGGACTGAAGCCCCAGGAATACAGGAAGTGGTTACTTTAGGTGATGCCCCACAAGGCATCCCTAATTTAACCTAATTCTTTTATTTTTATTTTTATTATTATTAATATTATTTATTAGGAATTAGATTTATTTTAATAATATTTTGTTTTTAATTTCAGTTTTTAGGAAATAAAGGAGGCAAGTGAGAAAGAAGAAGTGGCCCAAGCCCACCGCCCATCCATCAGCCCAAATAAAGTCCATTTATAATAACATGTCGTTTCAGCTGCCGGCGCAGACGGAGTTGACAGGCTGTCAACAGACGCACAGCAGACGAAGAATCGTGCGGCAGACGCAGCATTAATGTCCGTCAGACGTGTCAGACGCAACATTCAATCTGCCGCTCCATTATTCCCGCCTGCCGTTGCGGCATTAAATGGGCAGCCCCCGACAGCTATATAAACCCCTTCTCCTTTTCATTTTTCCTCACTTCAGATTTTCTCTCTTGCTATTCTCTTCTAGTTTAATCTCTTTTCTTTCATTTTCAGCCCTTGCAACCAAACATGTCTTCACGACAAACCCGACAGAACGTTGTCGCCGCTTCCTCTTCCGCAGCAGCATCTCCGTTCGCCAACAAGGAACTTTGGGAGGAACGAAGCTTCATTTACAACAGAGATGCCCCTCTTTTTGGCCTCCGGCCGTTCATCATGAAAGCTATCACGGCGCAACTCTGGGAAGACTTTGCCGAGCAGCCGGCAGAGCTTAATGACACCCTGGTAAGGGAGTTCTATGCGGCGATCGAGAGCAAGACGGCAACATCTGTCACCGTCAGAGGAGTGACAGTCCCTTTTACCGCCAGCAGCATCAATCATGTCTTCGGCCTCTTCTTTGGCCCCAATGACGACGCTCATCAACAGTTTTGGGACTCTCTCGACGCTGCCGGCCACGATGCTGTCATGAGGGAATTGACAGAAAGAGGCACAACATGGAGCACCAGCAAAAAGAATCCCAACTCCGTCAACCGGGCACAGCTGCTCCCCGAGGCTAAACTATGGAACGCTTTTATTAAAAAGCGTATCCTGCCCTCATCCCACCACACGACAGTCAACAGGCAGCGGCTTGCCCTCATCCACTCTATCATGCATGACAGGCCGATCAACGTGGGCAGGTACATGCGAGAAAGCATTCTCGATTGTGCTTTCAGAACGGACTCACGTCTATGCCTGCCCTTCACCATCACGGCCCTCTGCCGCTGCGCTGCCGTACCGGAGGACCCTTCAGACAAAATCAAGAAGGGCAGCGGCTGGACCGACAGCAACATCTCCAGCCTTATGGAGATCATCGTCGTAACGCACCTCAACGCCTTCGATCCAAACGCCCCACCTGCTGAATCTGATGATGAACCTGCCACCGAGCCTGCCCCAGAAGCTGCGACCAACACCGCTCCGGCAGGTCAGAACGCCGACATCTTAGCTGCCATCTTGAGGATAGAGGAGCGGCAGATGGGATTAATGACATTCATCCGCGACTTCTCCAATGCCACGGTAAACTTTATTACCAATACTTTGAATTTTTCGGATGTCTTTTTCCCTACCTTCCCCGCCCATTATTTCAATATCCCGTCCCCTACTCCCACACCACCTGTCTCTCCCCATGGAGAATCTGCCTCCTCCACACCTTCCCCGACGGCAGCCGGCAGCCCACCAGCAGACACCTCCCCTCGAGGAACAAAGCGAGCTGCCACTGACGACAGCCCCCTTGTCCGGAGGAACTTGGACAGCGCCTTCACACGGGTGAAGCGTATCAAGCATGTGGCCAACAAGAGGATGCTGTCCAAGGCCATCACGAGTAACAGCTGGGATAGCAGCGGCAGTTCTGATGTTCGACTAGTGGAGCCACCTGCCCTTCAACCTGCTGACGACCCTGTCCACCGACCGGAGGAGGAATCTGCACCTCAACAGGCCGAGGAACCTGTTGATCCACCTGCCCAGGAACCTGCCCAGCCACCTCCCCAACGCAGACGCTACCATCAGATCCGCGTCAGCAGCAGTGATGAGGACAGCACTTAAAATTTAAGTTTTTATTTCTTTTTCCTCTCTTATTTGCTGCCTGCCTTTATATATTTGTGATGTACTTTTCTTTTTTTTTATGTTTTTCTTTAATTGTTTTTAGTGTCATCTTGCATTGAGGGCAATGCAACCCTCGAGTTTGGGGGTGGCAGCCCTCCATATTTAATGGAGTCCTTAGCACATCTTTTGTTTAATTGTTATGTCTAATTAGTTTGTTAATTTTTTTTAAGTTCTTCTTTAAGTTAAAAAAAAATAAAAATATTTAAACTGTTGGCTTAAAACTGTGAAATTAACTTACCTGTCATGACGTCTCTGTCGTGGCAGCATCTATAGGACAGGTTAAGGAAAAGTTTAGAGCCTTTCTATAGTTCTGAAAATTTAAACACTTTTGTGACTGTTATCTTGCTTAGACTTATTTTAGCCAAACTAGAATAGGATGCTTAGAGCTTGAAAAGCCCCTAGAGGTGCCTAACACTGGCTCTAGGAAAGAAGTTTAGCAAAAATTAAAAAACCTAGAGGTGCCCGAAACCGGCTCTAGGAAGCTAACTAGAGGTGCCCAAAACTGGCTCTAGAAAAACTTAGCTTGAAAATAGAAGAAAAAGCATGAAAATGTGCCTTCTAAAAGAAAGTAAACTTTGGTATAAAATTCAAGTTAAGAAGTTGAATATTCTAGTGAAACTAAGAGGGTCTTAGCATATAACTGTTCACAAGCATGCACACACTGCACGAGAGCTATAGGGAGATTCCGGACAGATCCTAACCCTTCCGACAGGTTGCTGCCGCCATAGAGAATGAGCGACGGGTAAGGGACAGTTCACTTTTTGAAAGCCAACACAAAAAAAATTTTCATTTTTCTTTAGGTTTAATTGCTTGAGGGCAAGCAAAGACTTGAGTTTGGGGGTGTGTTGAGTGTGTAAAAGTCCTATTATTTACACCCTTTTAACCCATATTTCTGCCGCATTCAAGCATCATTGCATTGCATTTAGGTTAGTTTTCAATTAAATATCACAATTATATAAAAGGCACGGATTCTACTAAAAGATGGTGTATTTTGCAGGTAGCTGCCTTGGTTGACGATGAAGGCAGGCGAAGGGCAGATAAGCAGGAAGGCGGAACTGAACAAGCAGTTGAAGGAGACGAACCTGTCATGGACCCGTCACGACAGCATGGTGACAGCAGATTATTGAAGAGGAAAAATGAAGTGGACATCGATGGATAGAGAAAAATCTGCTCATCTGTCGTGTGGCAGCCAAATAATTTTCCAAGCCCCGGATCAAAAGATATGTCAAGCCAAAGCTCAAAAGAGAGGAAATCCCTAAAAGCAAGGAGGCGGCTAGGAAGTAGGATACTTTAGAGATTTAATCTTTATTAGAGTCTTACTTTTAATTAAAGTTGTAATCCTTGTTACCTTAGATAACTTGAGCCCAAAGCTTATATAAAGGGCATAGATTAAACCTAGGGCATAGCCGACTACCCCATAACCGAAACCAAAACCCTGTCGATTACCTGTCACCGATATGTTCTAAATTCCCCCTAGGGCTACGGGTTGTTTTGTAAAGTAGTTGCAAGGGTTGCTTTGTTTTAGGATTTTTCAAGTTCAATAAAATAAACTTCAAGTTCTTTTATCTTGGTTTTAATATCTTGCAAGAGTATCGGGAGAGCATTGTGAGGTTATCCATTTACTTAGCATCGGGAGAGTTAAGTATACGAAAGAGATAAAAGCGCGTTCTCTAGTTTATAGTTGAACCATCTCGTGCTTAGGGATAAGGCGAGGTTAAGTGGCTAAGGAAGAATTCATACACATCGGTGTTCATCCTTCGATTCACGCCGGGAGGTATCATCAAAGACGTGATCATCGACAGACTTGTGCCTAGGGATAGGGCAAGGCAGATCTGGGATTCTTGCCAAGCTTGAAGTACGGAGTTAGTGTTCGCTGCCGCGACAACTAACGGACAGACGCCGCGAAAGGTGCTGTCGGCGACGGGTGCGACGACAGAACTGGAGATCCTAAGCAATTCAATACCTACACTACTGAGCAACTCAATACCAGCCCATTCTCTCTATCTTGATATCTCAATTCCTTTTATTTACGTTTTTACTTTATTATTCGTGACAATTCTCTCAAACTATTTCTTTTACTTCGTGCAGTGAAATTAGGTGAAGCTATTAGCCCAATCCCTGTGGAGACGATATCCGATACTTTGTATCACTTTACTACTTGCGTCGTGTATACTTGCTGTAACCCCCTCGTCCCGGTCTGGTCGGATGACCGGTCCGAGTGGGCCACACGGGGAAAACCGAAGCGAAACCCGTTAAGGTTCCCCCTCGGTTAGCGACCCTAAAATTTCTTTTCTTTTTTTTTTTTTACTTTAGTCTTATCTAGATACATACTTAATTCCTATGTGAAACATATCAGTGGAAGAAACAAACACGAAACAAATCACCGACCAAACAAACCCAAACAGTCTATTAACCTTGTTCCAGCAGGCCGTTTCGAAACACCTATAGGGTGTTCCGAAACGCCCTGACCTGGTCAACGAGCCCGGGTCAACCACAAGGTGACCGTTCCGAAACAGGGGTGACCCGTATCGGAACGACCTTGACGGTCAATATCTCGTGGTCAACGAGATTTGACCGTTTCGGAACTTCCAAGACCCGTTTCGGAACGGCTTCATCTCGCCAATTTCTCAAAATTCCAGAGGCGAAAACGTTCCGGAACGACCCTCATCCGTTTCGAAACGGCAGGCCATATACGCAGGGGTCATTTCGGAACACGGGGACCCGTTCCGGAACGCCCCCTGTCTGCAGATTTTTCTGAGCTGTTTTGAGGCACAAGGATGCCCCAAAACATCCCTTAGACACCATACAACAGCCAAGTAATCCAATCCAACATACCACCACATTTCCATCATGCTTTGACACAACTTCAATATGTCTAGGACAAAGGCAACAATCAACACATAAACATCCATTCCTACAACACCCAACTTTAAACATGATTTCTTAAAGCATTAAATCCACAAGCAAGAGAGCAATTTAGGCATGGTTCACAACTTAAACATGGCATCACAAGCCACACAAGATCAACGTAGCATTACATGCATCCAATCCATAATCAGACCAAAACAACATCAATCAAATGAGTCACACATGCTCATACAAAGACCCTTGCCACATTGCTAGCTATTACAAAATCGATAACCATACTTGAGCTACAAACTTGGAAGCCCTTCTTGCCTTGCCTCGAGCTAACACCACGCTAGTGATCTGCATTGTTGAACATTGAGAGCGTAAGCTATAAGCTTAGTGAGGGTGCTCTAAAACGAAGAACAACAACAATGCAGGGTTCAAGCATGTAATCCTAATCTCACACATATCAAGCATTGCATAATCAAGTAGACTTAGCTAGTCTTTCAAGTGGCAATTATGGTCTCTCAATCCTAGCAAGATTAAGCATCATTATAGATCATCATGCAATACCATATATCAAAATCACATATCACCATCATATATCACATTACATAAACAAGTTTAATTGGCCACTTTAATTACCCCGATTGTGCGGATTAAAACCTTGACAACACTTTACCTCGGTGGGATTCCACTCATCATCGGACCTTGCAATGTGCGGGATTCCACTCATCGCCACATGCCCTACGGATGGGATTCCACTCATCATCCCGTAGAAATATATGAATAGCTTCCGGTGGAATGTCACATCACCGTACTCCTCCTTGATGACTTAACGCCACCAAGGCCACGTACGTTTTGACTCAATTTGTGTGCACACTATCCTAATGATCGATCATTTACAACCGGTAATTATCTTAGTGCCAATTATCATTATCACATCACATATCATCGACCACACTCATGCTCATCACATACATATACATATCATGACATACATGCATAACTTATCCACATTTCTCAAGAGCATAGATAAGCCAACACAAGCATTCAAGGGAAAATCAATAGCTAAAATCAACAACATGAATTAAATGGAAATGGCCTACCAAGCACATTCCTCTCACACACTAAACACACTCGAACCATACTTTAAAACAAGTTTGAAACCACTCACCGCCCTTCCTTAGCAAATCGAACAATCCTCCTACGCACCCGGATTCGGTCCCAAAGCTCCTTCAACGTTTCCCCTTGCTTCTAGCCAAGCAAAACACACTTATTACACCACAATTCAATGCTAAAGCTCAACTATCAAATCACTTCACAACCATAAACCAAATTTCACAAATTCCCCAAATCACAAAATCTCCCAAAACTCAATTTTCGTGCTTCCCAAAACCCTTGCTGAAAAACCCACTTCCAAACACCCAAATGGCTTCCAAAGCATCCCAAAACACTCTCATACCATAGGTAAACCAACAGCCCTTCATTTTCAACACAAAACCCACCAAAAACTCAAGTTTTACAACCTTAAATCTAGCCCTAAGACATCACTACGAAATTCTATCAAAACTCAACCAAATTTAAGTATGTGGTGTATTTTATCATGGTTAAACAAACCCCCAACATAATTTAACAAAACAAATTAAAAAGCCCCATCAAAATCTCCAAATTTCTTATGAACCCTAATTTTCAAAACCCAATATTCTTGAAATCCGAGACCATGGTTAGATAGAGGTTGAAGAGGAGAGTTAGAAAACATAATTACCTTTGCAAAACACCTTGAATCGAAGTAGCAATCAAATGGAATAGTAACCAAACTTTTGGGAGAGTTTGAAAAGGGAAGATGGTGTTTTTGACGTGAAAAGGAGATAGGAAAGAGGGAAGACAATTTTTTTGTTAAAGTGGTCTAGATTTTTTAAAATTTTTGGGTAAAATTACAACATTAGTCCCTCCCCTCTTTCTAGAGCTCAATTAAGTCATTATTTTAAGTTCAATTGATTTAATTTAAATTTTATTGACCCGAATTAAAACCTGGTTAACTCCTAGGCCCAAAACACGGGTGTTACAACTCTCTCCCACTTAAGGAATTTCGTCCCCGAAATTACCTGACTGAAAGAGATACGGAAACTGCTTTTCCATATCCTCCCTCCTCTCCCAGGTGGCCTCATCCACACCTCTACGTTGCCACCGCACCTTTACTAGCTCAATTGATCTACCCCTCAACACCTTACTGTCTGAAGCTAGGATCTCAACGGGCTCTTCCTCATAAGTTAAATCCGGATTCAATTCAATTTCTTCTACGGGCATAACATGTGATGGATCGGACCTATACTTACGAAGCATGGATACATGGAACACATCGTGTATCTTCTCTAACTCGGATGGCAAACGCAACTGATAAGCAACCGAACCAACTCTCTTCACGATCTCATACGGCCCTATGTACCTCGGACTCAACTTCCCCTTTCGGCCAAATCTCATCACTTTCTTCCACGGAGACACCTTCAAGAACACCTTCTCACCCACTGAGAACTCAACTTCCTTCCTCTTCAAATCGGCATAGGACTTCTGCCTATCCGAAGCAGCCTTCAAGCGATCACAAATCAATTTTACCTTGTCGGTTGTCCCTTTTAGCAAATCCGGCATGGGTAACAGTTTCTGTCCTACCTCGGCCCAACACACTGGAGTTCTACACTTTCGACCATACAAGGCCTCATACGGAGCCATCTGAATGCTCGACTGAAAACTGTTGTTGTAGGCAAACTCTACTAGAGGCAGATGCTTCTCCCAAGTACCCTGAAAGTCAATGATACAACATCGCAACATATCCTCTAAGATCTGAATAACCCTCTCTGACTGACCATCTGACTGAGGATGATAAGAAGTGTTGAAGTTCAAACGGGTACCCAAAGCTGTATGCAAACACTCCCAAAATCTCGAAGTAAACCGTGGATCTCTATCTGACACAATGGACTTCGGCATACCATGTAACCTCACAATCTCACCAATGTACAAATCGGCCAATCTATCTAAGGTGTAAGTAGTGTTGACTGCCAAGAAGTGAGCACACTTCGTAAAACGATCTACTATCACCCAAACTGAGTTCTTCTTCGTAGGAGTCAAAGGCAAACCCGAAACAAAATCCATGGTGATGTTCTCCCATTTCCATTCCGGAATTCTCAACGGCTGTAACAAACCTGAGGGAACCTGATGTTCCGCCTTCACCCTCTGACACACTAAGCACTTACTCACAAAGTCGGCTACATCTCTCTTCAAGCCAACCCAAAAGTACTCATTCTTCAGATCACGGTACATCTTCGTACTTCCTGGATGCATAGCAAACGGACTAATGTGGGCTTCAGTCAATATCGTACGTCTCAAATCACTGTCTTCAGGCACAACTATTCTGTCCTTGAAACATAAGATCCCATCGGAACTGAAACTGTAGTCTGAAGATCTACCTTCGGCTATATCTTGCACGTGAGGTGCCAAAGATCTATCTAAGAGCTGTTTCTCTCGAATCATCTGACCTAGAGTAGGTCTAACTTGAAGCTCGGCTACTAAGCCACCATCTCCGGACAAACTCAATCTAGCAAACATGGCCCTCAAGTCCACGGCCACCTTCCTACTCAGTGCATCGGCCACTACATTGGCCTTACCCGGATGGTACTCAATAGTAAGATCATAGTCCTTTAGCAACTCTAACCATCTACGCTGTCTGAGATTCAAATCTCGCTGAGTCATAATGTACTTCAAACTCTTGTGGTCGGTGTATACTGTGCATTTCTCACCATACAAATAGTGCCTCCAAATCTTCAGAGCAAACACAACTGCAGCTAACTCTATGTCATGGGTCGGATAATTGCGTTCATGTGTCTTCAACTGTCTTGAGGCATAAGCCACTACTCTTCGGTCTTGCATCAGAACACATCCTAACCCTACATACGAGGCATCACTATAAATCACATAGTCCTTCCCGGACTCAGGCTGAATCAAGGTCGGAGCTTGGGTCAAAGCTTCTTTCAATTTTTCAAAGGCTCTCTGTCTTGCATCTGTCCACTCAAACTGAACACTCTTCTGAAGTAGCTGTGTCAACGGAGCGGCTAATTTAGAGAAACCTTCCACAAATCTTCTATAGTATCCGGCTAAGCCTAGGAAGCTACGTACTTCTGTCACTGACTTCGGTTGCTTCCACTCAACAATGGCTTCAATCTTCTTCGGATCAACTCTAATGCCTTCAGCTGATACTACATGTCCCAAGAAGACTACCTCTCGTATCCAGAACTCACACTTGCTGAGCTTCGCATACAACTGATGATCTAGCAACGTCTTCAAAACAAGTCTCAAATGTCGGTCATGGTCTTCTTCAGTTCGCGAGTACACCAAAATGTCATCAATAAATACAACCACAAACTGATCTAGATACTGATGAAAAATCCTATTCATCATGTCCATGAAAGCTGCCGGTGCATTAGTCAACCCAAATGGCATGACTAAAAACTCATAGTGTCCATACCTAGTCCTAAAGGCCGTCTTCGGTACATCAACCTCTCTAACCTTTAGCTGGTAGTAACCTGATCTCAAATCAATCTTCGAAAAGACAGACGCCCCTCTCAACTGATCAAACAAGTCATCAATTCTAGGCAACGGATATTTGTTCTTCACTGTCAACTGATTTAACTGTCTATAATCTATGCACATTCTCATACTCCCATCTTTCTTCTTCACAAACAACACAGGTGCACCCCAAGGTGAAGAACTGGGCCTAATGAAACCTCTATCTGTCAATTCTTGCAACTGAGTCTTCAACTCTTTCAATTCTTTCGGTGCCATACGATACGGAGCAATCGAAACAGGAGCTGAATCAGAATAAGTCTCAATGCTGAACTCTACCTCTCTGTCCGGTGGTAACCCTGGCAATTCTTCCGGAAACACACTAGGAAAGTCACATATTGTCCGGATGTCCTGAGGTCTAACCTCACTCATGTTAGGGTTCATCACATACGCTAAGTATGCTTCACACCCTAACTCAACTAATTTCTTGGCCTCTAACACTGAAACCACATTGGATAAGAACTTCACGTTCTCACCCACAACAACAATCTCATAATCATCTGTGAGCTTCAAAGAAATCCGCTTAGTTTCAAAATCTATCCTAGCTCTATGTTCCGTGAGCCAATCCATACCCAGAATCACATCAAAACCATAGAAGGGAAGTTCCATCATATCCACTGGAAACACATGCCCCTGAACCATCAACGGACACCTTCGGTACATCTTCCTAACCACTACCGTGTCCCCAAAGGAACTAGTAACACTAACTCCTACCTCTAACAACTCACAAGGCAAATTCAAAGACTGTGCATGCTCACTCAATATGTAGGAATGTGTAGACCCAGAGTCAATCAAAGAAAGCAAACCCAAAGACTGTATCGAGAAATTACCTGCGATCACATCGGTGTCATGCTGCTCCCCGCGCTGAGCGTGAACCCTAGCCTGTCCTCCGCCCTCCGGCTGGACTGCGACTACATGTGCTAAGTTCCTCTGACCATCGTTCCTCGGCTGGAAATTACCTCTACCGCGCCCGCGGCCTCTCTGAAAGTCATTGGCTCTAGCAGGAGCCTGAGCTGGTGCCTGTCCCACCTGATGTGGACAGTCACGCCTAATGTGGTCTCTAGCACCACAACTCCAACAGGAATGATAGTTTCCCCAACACTCACCGGTGTGGTTCCTCCCGCAAGAAGCACATGTGGGCAACTTCCCACCAGCTCTCTGGCCCTGGTGGCCCCTACCGTGGTTACTACCACCACGCCTATGATCATACTGATGCCGGTTGTCCCGATGCCTCTTGGCATCTCCTCTATCAAAGTTGCTGGACCTCTTACCTGAACTAGATCCGCCTGACCGCCTGGTCAAACTCAAACTGTGCTCCAAGTCCTTGGCCCTCGAGACCAAGACATCAAAATCAATGTAATCAGAAGCTAGAGTATAAGTCTTGATCTCCTCATTCAGCCCATATCGGAAGCGGTTACAACGCTCCACCTCAGTAGGTACAAGTTCAGGTGCATACTGACTCAGTCTGACAAATCGAATCTCGTAATCAGTCACGGACATACTCCCCTGAGACAATGCCATAAACTCTCTCTTCCTCTCATCGAGGTATCGCGGACCCAAATACTTCTTCCGGAAAGCTGTCTCAAAGAACTCCCAAGTGATCTCGGTCTCATCCAACCCCGAAGTAACGGTGACCCACCAGGTGTAGGCATCACCCTGAAGCAAGGACTCAACACAGCCCAACTTACGATCACCAGTACACCCCATCTGAGCAAGGATACGGACGGTCTTCTCTAACCACATCTCTGACCTCTCCGGAGTAGCACCTCTAAACTCTTCGGCCCCAAGGCCCCGAAGTCTCTCTAATGGTAATCCGGTGCCCTCACCCTGATGATGAGCTGCCTGACCCCCAGCAACTGCAGCCTGGAACGCTCCGGCTATTGCCTGAACCAACGGAGCTAAGTCAATTCCGGCCGGTCCTTGGCCACCTTGGCCTCCTTGTGGTCCCATTCCTTCGGGCCCGGCCTCGCCTCCCACTCCCGGTGGAGGAGGTGGTGGTGGAGGTGGTGGAGGAGCTCCAACTCCAACCACTGGCTCTCCCACTTGAGCCTCAACTCTCACAACTGGCTCAACTCTCGGAGCCTCTGCCCGTGGTTCCGGTCGAACCATCCTAGGCCTCCCACGTGGTCTCATGGTTCAACTAGCAAGGTATAAACTACAACAAGAAACAAATAGGATTACGTTAGCCAAAGCAAGGGTCCAATAGTGCTCAAGTATTCCTCTTTCAAAAATCCTTTTTAAATTAAGTAGTAGTAGCAATGGGCACACACTCACACGAGACACGACCATTCATGCACTCAAAACATCATACGATCAATAAAGCATCAAGGATTCATGGCAAATCATGCATCGAACAACACAAGCATTTAACACATTAATCTTACCTCACTTACCTGCCCGAGGTCTCGGTAACCTCAGGCTCTGATACCAACAAATGTAACCCCCTCGTCCCGGTCTGGTCGGATGACCGGTCCGAGTGGGCCACACGGGGAAAACCGAAGCGAAACCCGTTAAGGTTCCCCCTCGGTTAGCGACCCTAAAATTTCTTTTTTTTTTTTTTTTACTTTAGTCTTATCTAGATACATACTTAATTCCTATGTGAAACATATCAGCGGAAGAAACAAACACGAAACAAATCACCGACCAAACAAACCCAAACAGTCTATTAACCTTGTTCCAGCAGGCCGTTTCGAAACACCTATAGGGTGTTCCGAAACGCCCTGACCTGGTCAACGAGCCCGGGTCAACCACAAGGTGACCGTTCCGAAACAGGGGTGACCCGTATCGGAACGACCTTGACGGTCAATATCTCGTGGTCAACGAGATTTGACCGTTTCGGAACTTCCAAGACCCGTTTCGGAACGGCTTCATCTCGCCAATTTCTCAAAATTCCAGAGGCGAAAACGTTCCGGAACGACCCTCATCCGTTTCGAAACGGCAGGCCATATACGCAGGGGTCGTTTCGGAACACGGGGACCCGTTCCGGAACGCCCCCTGTCTGCAGATTTTTCTGAGCTGTTTTGAGGCACAAGGATGCCCCAAAACATCCCTTAGACACCATACAACAGCCAAGTAATCCAATCCAACATACCACCACATTTCCATCATGCTTTGACACAACTTCAATATGTCTAGGACAAAGGCAACAATCAACACATAAACATCCATTCCTACAACACCCAACTTTAAACATGATTTCTTAAAGCATTAAATCCACAAGCAAGAGAGCAATTTAGGCATGGTTCACAACTTAAACATGGCATCACAAGCCACACAAGATCAACGTAGCATTACATGCATCCAATCCATAATCAGACCAAAACAACATCAATCAAATGAGTCACACATGCTCATACAAAGACCCTTGCCACATTGCTAGCTATTACAAAATCGATAACCATACTTGAGCTACAAACTTGGAAGCCCTTCTTGCCTTGCCTCGAGCTAACACCACGCTAGTGATCTGCATTGTTGAACATTGAGAGCGTAAGCTATAAGCTTAGTGAGGGTGCTCTAAAACGAAGAACAACAACAATGCAGGGTTCAAGCATGTAATCCTAATCTCACACATATCAAGCATTGCATAATCAAGTAGACTTAGCTAGTCTTTCAAGTGGCAATTATGGTCTCTCAATCCTAGCAAGATTAAGCATCATTATAGATCATCATGCAATACCATATATCAAAATCACATATCACCATCATATATCACATTACATAAACAAGTTTAATTGGCCACTTTAATTACCCCGATTGTGCGGATTAAAACCTTGACAACACTTTACCTCGGTGGGATTCCACTCATCACCGGACCTTGCAATGTGCGGGATTCCACTCATCGCCACATGCCCTACGGATGGGATTCCACTCATCATCCCGTAGAAATATATGAATAGCTTCCGGTGGAATGTCACATCACCGTACTCCTCCTTGATGACTTAACGCCACCAAGGCCACGTACGTTTTGACTCAATTTGTGTGCACACTATCCTAATGATCGATCATTTACAACCGGTAATTATCTTAGTGCCAATTATCATTATCACATCACATATCATCGACCACACTCATGCTCATCACACACATATACATATCATGACATACATGCATAACTTATCCACATTTCTCAAGAGCATAGATAAGCCAACACAAGCATTCAAGGGAAAATCAATAGCTAAAATCAACAACATGAATTAAATGGAAATGGCCTACCAAGCACATTCCTCTCACACACTAAACACACTCGAACCATACTTTAAAACAAGTTTGAAACCACTCACCGCCCTTCCTTAGCAAATCGAACAATCCTCCTACGCACCCGGATTCGGTCCCAAAGCTCCTTCAACGTTTCCCCTTGCTTCTAGCCAAGCAAAACACACTTATTACACCACAATTCAATGCTAAAGCTCAACTATCAAATCACTTCACAACCATAAACCAAATTTCACAAATTCCCCAAATCACAAAATCTCCCAAAACTCAATTTTCGTGCTTCCCAAAACCCTTGCTGAAAAACCCACTTCCAAACACCCAAATGGCTTCCAAAGCATCCCAAAACACTCTCATACCATAGGTAAACCAACAGCCCTTCATTTTCAACACAAAACCCACCAAAAACTCAAGTTTTACAACCTTAAATCTAGCCCTAAGACATCACTACGAAATTCTATCAAAACTCAACCAAATTTAAGTATGTGGTGTATTTTATCATGGTTAAACAAACCCCCAACATAATTTAACAAAACAAATTAAAAAGCCCCATCAAAATCCCCAAATTTCTTATGAACCCTAATTTTCAAAACCCAATATTCTTGAAATCCAAGACCATGGTTAGATAGAGGTTGAAGAGGAGAGTTAGAAAACATAATTACCTTTGCAAAACACCTTGAATCGAAGTAGCAATCAAATGGAATAGTAACCAAACTTTTGGGAGAGTTTGAAAAGGGAAGATGGTGTTTTTGACGTGAAAAGGAGATAGGAAAGAGGGAAGACAATTTTTTTGTTAAAGTGGTCTAGCTTTTTTAAAATTTTTGGGTAAAATTACAACATTAGTCCCTCCCCTCTTTCTAGAGCTCAATTAAGTCATTATTTTAAGTTCAATTGATTTAATTTAAATTTTATTGACCCGAATTAAAACCTGGTTAACTCCTAGGCCCAAAACACGGGTGTTACACTTGCACTACAATTGCGATAGACTATTTTACACGCAACAGTAAGCCATATGTTGAAGGAAGCTCAAGGTAAGAGTTCCTTGTTTTAGAACATTGTCTAAATGTGGTTTGATGCTTAAAAATGCATGATGTTTATGGCTTGGTTAAATGCTTTAAAACAGTGGATTATCTATTGATAATGATGTATATTGGCAAGTGATGTTTTGAAAAAGGTTAAGGTCACTAAGGTGGTTAAAAGTCCTTGAGTGAGCCTTGTGGATTCTAAGAACTTCATGGTGGTTAAAAGTCCATGAATGATTCTTGTTAAGGTCATTAAGGTGGTTAAAAGTCCTTGAGTGAGCCTTGTTACTTAAGAACATCAAGGTGGTTAAAAGTCCTTGGATGGTTCTTGTTAAGGACACAAAGGTGGTTAAAAGTCCTTGTGTGGTCCTTGCCATGGTGTTTAAAAGTCCATGGGCCAAGGTGTTTAAAAGTCCTTGGGGCCAAGGTGTTTAAAAGTCCTTGGGGTGAAACTTGTAAAGGACACAAAGGTGTTTAAAAGTCCTTGTGTGGTCCATGTGAATTATAAGATCACAATGGTGTTTAAAAGTCCATGTGTGAGTCTTATGTTGATCTTGTTTTTAAAAAGATGGAACTTATCACTTGTGGCCAATATGACATGTATTGATATGGAAGCATGTATTGCTTGTTTAAGAATGCTAATAAGCTTGCATAAATGATGATTTGAAGTTTGATTTATAAATGAGTTTTATAAATGCATTATTGAATGGTTTTTAATGAGCATTCCTCGCTAAGCTTTTCCTTACGCTCTCTTGTTTTCTTAAACCAATAATGCAGAACATTAAGGTGCTTTAAGGGCAGCAGGAAAGGCAAGCAATCAAGTGGAAGTTGAGCTCAAAGTATGGGAAGGTTTTCTTATACACTTTAGCTTTTGGCATTTGGCAATGGGGGACCATTAATGATGTTTTTGGGAGATGTTTGAAATCCCTAAGTTTTGCTTAATGTTGTTAATATGCTGGTTTTGTATATGGCCTTTATGTGCTTGAATTTGGAGGTTTATTGCTTGAATGGCTCGCTTGAGTAGGAAGCATGCTTAGAATTGGGGCTTTACATATATGTTGGTATAATGCTGAATCGTTGATGCAAATATGTCTCTTATATGTTGAATTTGATGCTGGTAAAGTTTGATAGCTTTTGGAGCATGCGTGGTTGATCAATTGCATGTTTAAGGAAGCCTTTTGCTGCATTCTGTGCAGGCTTTTTCGGAACAGTGGCTACCGTTTCGGAACGGGTGCCTTGAATAAGCCAGGCGTCCGAAACGGTAGGCACCGTTTCGAAACGAGAAGCCCTCTGCCAGCCCTCGTTTCGGTACGCGTTGCGGAACGGCCCCGCGTTTCGAAACAGGCTCTCCCTATTTCGGAACGTCCGACCGTTGGGGGTTGACATAGGCAGTTAAATGTTTTGGAATGTTTGCTTTTTGGTCCCGAATCTTGTTTGTGCAATTGTATGAGTTTGGAATGTCCTTTTGAGCTGAAATTTGGCAGTGAAGCATGAAACCTGACTAATTTCAAGATGGTAACTTTAATTTGGGTTAAGTCCCTGTAATTTGCAGAATTTACAATTTGGTCCCTAAAGTTGTAAATTGTTCAATTGGGTCCCTGTTCGATCTCTGATGTTTATGATCTTTGAGCATGTTGATGAATGATCACAACTAGGGTTAATGAGCATCTAGACAAGAGTAAAAAGAAAAAAAAGGGTCGTTAATCAAGGTTGACTTTCGGGTTGACTTTGGTTTTCCCCGTGTGACTTTCTTAATTCGGGTCGACCGTCTAGGCCGGGTTAAGGGGGTTACACATAAACTCCCTCTTCTTCTCATCCAAGTAACAAACTCCGAGATACTTCCTCTTGAAGGCATTTCTGAAGAACTCCCACGTCATATCCGCTTCGGCCATACCCGAAGTAACAGTGATCCACCAAGTATATGCGTCCCCCTGAAGCAAGGAAACAATGCACTTCAACTTACGGGTGTTCGAGCACTCCATCTGACCCAAGATGCGTGTGGTACTCTCAAGCCACACCTCCGAACCCTCAGGAATCAACCCTCGGAACTCAACTCCGCCCAAACTACGGAGCCTCTCTAGGGGTAATCCTGTCCCCGCACCCTGAGGTGGTGGTACAGCTTGTGCACCGACCAAAGCTGTCTGAAAAACTCCGGCTATGGTCTGAATCAAATGGGTCATGTCCGCACCCGCTGGAACCTGACCCGCCTGTGCCCCAACACCTCCAATATTAGCATCGGCCTGAGGCCCTTTACCATCGCCCCGACTTGCGCACCAGTCTGAGGTACATTTCCTTCGCCACCCACTCCATTACCACCGGGAGTAGGAGGAACAGGAGGCTCACCCCCGGGTGCCTGGTCACCGCTCTATGTCGCCCGCTCGGTCTCACCATATTACGACAGAATCTAAAATAGCAAACACACAACACACAAGAAAAACGTTAGGTTAGCAAAAGGGCAAGGACTTGGGTTCTCAAGCTCGTTAAACCAAAACCATTTTTTTGACAACAACACTTAACAATGGGGACATTCGACTAACCCTCAAATAATAACAAGGTCATTAAAGCATGCATTCATACACCATGCTAGCAACAAACTTCAAGCATACATGGCAAAACACTCACCGAGATATAACAACACATAACACATTAACTTACCTTACTTACCTGCCCGAGGTCTCGGAAACCTCAGGTTCTGATACCACCAAATGTAACACCCTCGTCTTGGTCCGAACGACTGACCAATCCGAGTAGGCTATACAGGGAAAACCGAAGTGAAACCCGTTAAGGCACCCCTTCGGTTAGCAACCCTAGAAATGTTCTTTTTATTATTATCTTGTCTAAAGGCCTTGATACAACCTATGTGGCACACTACAGCGGAGGACATCGAACGCGCCCACGGCCTCTCTTCTGCTCATAACCCTTAGCTGGAGTCGGTCCGCCCCTAGCCGGGTGTGTATAGTTACGCCTCATATGGTCTCGAGAACCACAGTTCCAACACGACCCAAAGGTACCCGCACACTCGTCCTGATGGCGTCTCCCGCATCTATTGCACTACGGAGTCTGCATAACAGCTCCTTGGCCCTGATGGCCCTGTGCATAGTTACCACCCATGTGCCTTGAATCGGGCTTGTACCTCCTATCTCTAGGCCTCTTGGTGTGGTCTCTATCCCAGTTTGTGTGTCTCTTTCCGGATTCGGACCCACTAGCACGTGCACTAGAGCCCAAGTTCAGCTCTATATCCTTTACCCTAGGGACCAAAACATCGAACTCAGTGTAGTCGGAGGCAAGCATGTAGGTCTTCACATTTCTAGCCAACCCATACTGGAAGCGCTCACACCGCTCCCTCTCATTAGGAACCAGCTCAGGTGCATACTGGCTCAATCTCACAAACAGAACCTCGTACTCAGACACGATCCTGTTACCCTAAACCAAGGCCATAAACTCCCTCTTCTTCTCATCCAAGTAACGAACTCCGAGATGCTTCCTCTTGAAGGCATTTCTGAAGAACTCCTACGTCATATCCGCTTCGGCCATACCCAAAGTAACAGTGATCCACCAAGTATATGCGTCCCCCTGAAGCAAGGAAACAATGCACTTCAACTTACGGGTGTCCGAGCACTCCATCTGACCCAAGATCCGTGTGGTACTCTCAAGCCACGCCTCCGAACCCTCGGGAATCAACCCTCGAAGCTCAAGTCCACCCAGACAACGGAGCCTCTCTAGGGGTAATCATGTCCCCGCACCCTGAGGTGGTGCTGCAGCTTGTGCACCGGCCAGAGCTGTCTGAAAAACTCTGACTATGGTCTGAATCAAATGGGTCATGTCTGCACCCGCTGGAACTTGACCCGCCTGTGCCCCAACACCTCCAACATTAGCATCGTCCTGAGGCCCATTACATTCGCACCAGTCTGAGGTACATTTCCTTCGCCACCTACTCCATTACCACCGGGAGTAGAAGGAATAGGAGGCTCACCCCCGGGTGCTTGGTCACCCGCTCTAGGTCGCCTCCTCGGTCTCACCATATTACGACAGAATCTAAAACAACAAACACACAACATACAAGAAAAACGTTAGGTTAGCAAAAGGGCAAGGACTTAGGTTCTCAAGCTCGTTAAACCAAAACCATTTTTTTGACAACAACACTTAACAATGGGGACATTCGACTAACCCTCAAATAATAGCAAGGTCATTAAAGCATGCATTCATACACCGTGCTAGCAACAAACTTCAAGCATACATGGCAAAACACTCACCGAGATATAACAACACATAACACATTAACTTACCTCACTTACCTGCCCGAGGTCTCGGAAACCTCAGGCTCTGATACCACCAAATGTAACACCCTCGTCTCGGTCCGGACGACTGACCAATCCGAGTAGGCTATACGGGGAAAACTGAAGTGAAACCCGTTAAGGCTACCCTTCGGTTAGCAACCCTAGAAATGTTCTTTTTATTACTTTCTTGTCTATAGGCCTTGATACAAACTATGTGGCACACTACAGCGGAGGACATCGAACGAGGCAAGCATACAACACAAGCAACTTAAAACAACTCATTTTATTTATTACAACAAGTCGTATCGATACACTAGGAGAGGGTATCGATACGCCTTGACCAGGTCAACTGCCCATAGTCAACCTAGGGAGACCGTATCGGTACACTGGTTGACCGTACCGATACGCCCTCATTGGTCAACATCTTGCGGTCAACGATAAACGACCGTACCGAAACGCCTAGAGCCCGTACAGATACGCCAAAATCTCGTCAAAATCTCAGATTTCCAGAGAGGTTTTGGCGTATCGATACACCCCCGTGTATCGGTACGCTATGCCAAATCTGAGTCCCAAAGTGTAGGACCGTATTGATACGGCCCTTGGGCGTACCAATACGCCCTGGACTGCAAGACTCAAACTCGCAGCAAAACGAACCAAGACTCAACTCTAAATGCTTTTTATGACTCACCTATCCACAATCAAACATTCATACATCAATTAACAATGTAACCCCCTCGTCCCGGTCCGGACGCTTGACCGATCCGAGTGGGCTACACTGGGATAACAGAGGCGAAACCCGTTAAGGCTCCACTTCGGTTACCGACCAAAGAAAAACTTTTTCATGTATATTATTTTTTCTAGATGAGATATTAGATCCTATGTGAGAAAAGCAACAGCGGAAGAAACGATGAGGTAAACAACCAACAACCCAATTAAAACAACCCATTTTTAATATTAAACAGCAAGTTGTATCGGAACGCCCATAGGGTGTTTCGATATGCCTTGACTAGGTCAACTTGCGAAAGTCAAACCCAGAACACAAATCAAGCATAAAACACATGATTTTCAAGCTAAGAACAACTCCTAAAACCTCAATCCCGAGCAACCCTTTAGCACAGTCCAAAACTCGTGATTTCAACCTTTTTAACACACTTAAATGCTTCCAAAACAACCCCTAACTATTACACTAACATCAACCCTCAATTTCAAACATCAAACACACCCAAAACTAACCTTTAAACCCTTCAAAAACCCCACTTAAACCCAAATCCGAGAATCTTCATAAAACCTTTTAAAATTCACAAAAGTTGGACCTTATAGGTTGTAAACATCTTATCTAACATTAAATAATCAAAAGCTTTTGTTAAAGACAATAAAGTTCTCATTTTTAAACTAAACTTTCAAAACATCAAAATCCACAAACTAGGAGCTTTGAGAAAAATAAAGGTACTAGCTCGTAGAGGGAAAGGAGGACAAGTTAAAAACGAGCGTACCTTTCAAAAAGCACCAAAAGCGAAGGTGTATGGTGATGGAATAGTGAAACAGAGATGAACTCTCTCTTTGTCGTGAGAAATGAGAATGGGGGAGTGGGGAAGAAGATGACAAAAAGGCTATTTTAATAAAAAGGGGTTTTAAATTGTAAGTCCATTTAATTACCATAATGCCATTAATGAGGATAGCTATCTCAAATTCCATGGAATTAGGCTTTAAAATCAAAACATGTCCAACATAAATTATTTGTTTTGAAAACCCGAGGCCCAAAATAATATTTTATTATTTTAATTATAAAACTGAAACCCGAAATATTATTTTAATATTATTTTTCACCCGACCCCCAAACTCGGGTGTTACAACTCTCCCCCACTTAAGGAATTTTGTCCTCGAAATTACCTGACAGAAACAAGTACGGAAACTGCTCAAGCATATCAGCTTTCCTCTCCCACGTGGCCACATCTACACCTCTATGTCTCCACAACACCTTAACCAACTATATGGTCTTGCCATGCAACACCTTGCTATCAGAAGCAAGTACCTCAACCGGTTCTTCATTATAAAACAAATTCGTATTCAACTCTATCTCTTCAACAGGCATAACATGAGACGGATCTGATATGTATCTCCTAAGCATCGATACATGAAAAATCTCAAACGATAAGCTACTGGCCCAATCTGCTCAACTATCTCATACGGACCAATAAACCTCGGACTCAACTTGCCTTTCCAGCCAAATCTCATTACCTTCTTCCACAGAGATACATTCAGAAACACTTTCTCACCCACTGAGAACTCAATCACTTTTCTCTTCAAATCTGCATAAGATTTTTGACGATCGAAAGCTGCTTTCAAACGATCACAAATCAACTTCACTTTTTCTGTAGTCCCCTTAAGCAAATCAGGCATAGGTAACAACTTCTGACCCATTTCAGCCCAACAGATCGGAGTCCTACATCGTTTACCATACAAAGCCTCAAAGGAGCCATCTGAATACTAGCATGGTAACTATTGTTGTAAGCAAACACAACTAAGGGAAAGTGCTTCTCCTAAGAACCCAGGAAGTCAATCACACAACAACGAAGGATATCCTCTAAAATCTGTATCACTCGCTCTGACTTTCCATCGGACTGCGGATGATAAGAAGTACTGAAATGCAAACGACTACCTAGGGCACTATGCAAACAACCCAAAACCTCGATGTGAATCTCGGATCTCTGTCTGATACAATAAACTTTGGAACTCCATGAAGTCTCACAATCTCTCGAATGTACAAATTCACCAACTTGTCTAAAGAATATGTAGTGTTCACTGCTAAGAAGTGAGCACACTTAGTAAATCTATCAACAATCACCCAAACAGAATTCTTCTTCGAAGGAGACAACGATAACCCCGACACAAAGTCCATAGTGATTCTCTCCCATTTCCATTTCAGAATCTTCAAAGGCTGTAACAAACCTGAAGGAACCTGATGTTTTTCCTTTACTCTCTGACAAACCATACAACAACTCACATACTCGGCTACATCCTTCTTCAAACCAACCCAGAAATAATCATTCTTCAAATCATGGTACATCTTAGTACTACCCGGATACATAGAAAAAGGACTCGAATGTGCTTCGCTCAGAATCATACGTCTCAACTCAACATCTTCAGGTACTACAACTCTATCTCTGAAACACAACACATTCTCACCACTGAAACTATACTCGGTCGGTCGACCTTCGGCTATGTCCTAAACATGAGGAACTAAAGACACATCTTGCAACTGTTTCTCTCTAATCATCTAAATCAAAGAAGGCTTCACTTGCAACTCTGTGATCAAACCACTATCCCCGGATACACTCAACTTAGCAAACATAGCTCGCAACTGGCAGCATCATCCTCGTCGTCTGCTTGTCCAGTTCAGCTCTTCTGCTTCTCTGCCCTGCGCTTGCCTTCTTCGTCAACTATGACAGCAACCTGCAAAATTAGCGATCTTTTAGTAGAATCCGTGCCTTTAATACATTTGTGATGTTTTGCTGTAAACTAACCTAAATGCAATGCAATGATGCTTGAATGCAGCAGAAATATGGGTTAAAAAGGGTGTAAATAATAGAACTTTTACACACTCAACACACCCCCAAACTCAAGTTTTTGCTTGCCCTCAAGCAATTAATACCTAAAAGAAAAATGAAAATTTTTGTGTTGGCTTTCAAACAGTGAACTGTCCCTTACCCGTCGCTCATTCTCTGTGGCGGCAGCAACCTATCGGAAAGATTAGGATCTGTCCGGAATCTCACTATAGTCCTCGTGCAGTGTGTGCATGCTTGTGAACAGTTATATGCTAAGACTCTCTTAGTTTCACTAGAATATTCAACTCTTTAACTCGAATTTTTATGCCAAAGTTTATTTTCTTGAAGACACATTTTCATGCTTCTTTTTCTTCTATTTTCAAGCTAAGTTTTACTAGAGCCAGTTTCGGGCACCTCTAGTTAGCTTCCTAGAGCCGGTTTCGGGCACCTCTAAGTTTTTGAGTTTCTTTTGCTAAACTTCTTTCCTAGAGCCAGTGTTAGGCACCTCTAGGGGCTATTCAAGTACTAAGCTTCCTATTCTAGTTTGGCTAAAAGAAATCTAAGCAATATAACAGACACAATGGTGTTTAAGTTTTTCAGAACTATAGAAAGGCTCTAAACTTCTCCTTAAACTGTCCTAAAGATGCTGCCATGACAGAGCTGTCATGACAGGTAAGTTTACTTCACAGTTTTTAAGCCAACAGTTTTTTTAAGAGAACTTAATTAAATAAAAGACACAACAATAATTTAAAGATGTACTAAGACTCCATTAAAATGGAGGGTTGCCACCCCCAAACTCGAGGGTTGCATTGCCCTCAATCCAAATGACAGATAAGATGAAGGTAGGTACATCACAAAATATAAATAAGCAGGCAGCAATAAAAAGAAAAAGACTTAAATTTTAACCGGTGTCTTCACTGCTGCTGCTGACACGGATCTGGTGGCGGCGTCTGGGCTGTGGGGCAGGCTGGGTAGGTTGCTCCATGACCTGGATGTCTGAGCTGCTGCAACTATCCCAAGTGCTGCTGGTGGTGGTGCTGGCCTTGGGCATTAGCTTTCTGTCGGCCACGTGTTTCTGCCTCTTGACAGGCGTGAATTCCTTCTCCAAATTCCTCCTAATAGGAGGTTCTGACTCGCTGTCATGTGAGGCAGGTCTCTTCATTCCTCGAGTGGAGGTGTCGGCCGTAGGACTGCCAGCTGCCGTCAGGGCAGGTGAAGGGGTGGAAGCAGCAGAATGGGTGTGGTGGGAGGCAGGTGGTGTAGGTGTGTGGACAGGGGTGGGGATGGTGAAATAATGGGCAGGGAAGGTGGGGAAAACAACATCGGGATAATTTAAAGTAGTGGTAATGAAATTTACCGTTGAGTTGGCGAAATCCCGGATGAATGTCATCAGCCCCATCTGTCTGTCTTCCACCCGCTGTATGGCGGCAAGGATTTGGGCAGATTGGTCTGTCTGGGCGGCTGCTGCGGCAGGTTCAGGGGCAGGTTTAGTGGCAGGTTCCTCGGATGATTCTGTTGGGGAGGCAGCCGGGTTGAAGGAGGAGATAGGTGTTGCGACTATCAGCTCCATGAGGCTGGTAATGTTGTTATCGGTCCAGCCTCGTCCTTGGACCAGTTTATCGGTGGATGCCTCCAGGACAGCAGCGCAGCGGCAGAGAGAGGTGATCATGAACGGTAGGCAGAGGCGTGATGTGGATCGATATGTGTAGTCCAAGACGCTTTCCCTCATATAGCGGCCCACGTTGATAGCCCGGTCGTGCATGATCGAATGAATGAGGGCTAGCCTCTGCTGGTCCACCATCGTGTGATGGGATGATGGCACGATGCGCTTCTTGATGAAAGCGTTCCATAGCTTGGCTTCTGGGAGCAGCTGCCCCCTTTTGACAGAGTTGGGGTTCTTTTTGCTTGTATTCCACTCCGTTCCTTCTTCTATCACCTCTGCCATGACAACACCATAGGCGGCAGAGTCGAGGGTGTCCAAAAATTGCTGATGGGCATCGTCATTGGGACCAAAATAGAGGCCATACATATGGTTGATACTATCGGCTGTGAATGGTACCTCTACCCCACGGACAATGACGGATGTCGCCGTCCTGCTGTCGATGGCAACGTAGAACTCCCTCACCAATGTGTCATTTAATTCTGCTGGTTGTTCTGCGAACTGCTCCCATAGTTGAGCTCGTATTGCCCTCGCGATGAATGGTCGGAGCCCCATGTTCGGTGCCTTTCGGATGTAGATGAAACCCCTTTCTTCCCATAAGTCCTTGGTAGCGAAGGGCGACGCTGCTGCTGATGAAGAGGCTGAAGCAGCACTGCAGCGAGTCTGTCTAGAAGACATATTAGTTGCAAGGGTTGTGAAAGTAAAGAAAACAAAGAAAAATGAAAGGAGAAAGCAAGGAAGAATAAGCAGAAGTGAGGAAAGTGAAAATGAGAACGGGGTTTTATAGAGGTCGAGTTGCTGCCCATTTAATGTTGTAACGACAGGCGTGAATAACGGGGCGACTGTTGAGATTTGGTGTGTCTGACGCGTCTGACACGCATTTATGCGTCTGTTACGCGTCTGCCACACGCTTCTGCGTCTGCCGTGTCAGTCTGTTGACGGCCTGTCTTATCCGTGTCTGCGCGGCAGCTGGAACGATAGGCTTCAATAAATGGGCTCTGTTGGGCTGATGGATGGATGGTGGGCTTGGGTCACTTCTCCTTTTCTTCTTGACTCCTTTATTTCCTAAAAAACAGAAATTATAAAAACAAAACATTATTTGAATAAAATAAACCTTATTTCCTAATAAATAATAAATAATAAAAATAAATAAATAAAAATAAATTTTAGGTTAAATTAGGGATGCCTTGTGGGGCATCTCCTAAAGTAACCACTTACTGTATTCCTGGGGCTTTCCCCTGATAATGCTTGATGCGCTGTCCATTGACTTTGAATTGGTGCCCGTCTTTTAATGATCGTATAGTGATGGCACCATGGGGAAAAACTTGTACCACTTGGAACGGGCCAGACCATCTAGATTTTAACTTCCCTGGGAAGAGTTTCAACCTCGAATTAAACAACAACACAAGCTGCATTGGGCAGAACTGTCGTGGCAGCAACTTCCTGTCATGCCACTTCTTAGTTTTCTCCTTGTAGATCCTTGCATTGTCGTAGGCCACTGTCCGTATTTCTTCAATCTCGTTCAAATCTAACAGCCTTTTCTGGCCTGCCTTGTCCAAGTCCATGTTCACTGCCTTGATTGCCCAATATGCTTTGTGCTCGATCTCGACAGGCAAGTGACAGGTTTTTCCGTAAATCAGTCGGTATGGAGACATGGCCAATGGAGTCTTAAAAGCTGTCCTATATGCCCATAATGCATCATTTAGGAGTAGAGACCAATCTTTCCTAGTTGGCTTAACCATCTTCTCAAGAATGTTCTTAACTTCCCTATTGGATATCTCAGCCTGTCCATTGGTCTGTGGGTGGTATGCTGTCGCGATCTTGTGCTTGACACCATATTTCTTCAAGGCGGCAGCAATAACCCTATTGTCAAAATGTCTCCCTTCATCACTGATAATCGCCTTAGGGATGCCAAACCTCGAAAAAATGTTTTTGTGAAGAAATTTTTGGACTGTCTTGGCATCATTCTTTTGAGTGGCGATAGTTTCAACCCACTTAGAGACATAATCCACTGCTAGGAGGATGTATAGATTTCCACATGAAGATGGAAAAGGTCCCATAAAATCAATCCCCCAAACGTCGAAGATCTCGACTTCTAGAATGTTCTGCAGTGGCATCTCGTTTCTCCTCAAGATGTTACCTGTCCGCTGGCACCTGTCACAGTTCTTGTAGAAGTCCTGTGCGTCTTTATACAGTGTCGGCCAGTAGAACCCTGACTGCAGCACCTTGGCAGCAGTTTGGTTGCCTCCTAAGTGACCTCCATATTGTGAAGCATGGCAGTGATGGAGTATGTCTTCTTGTGGTACACACCTCCTTATAACCTGATCTGCACACATTTTGAAAAGAAGAGGTTCGTCCCAATAATAATGCTTAACATCATTTTGGAACCTCTTCCTGGCTTGATAATTAAGATTAGAAGGAAGTATTCCGCTAACTATAAAATTAACGAAATCAGCATACCAGGGAAGTTCAGAAGACTTACCTGCCGCCATGGCTGTTGTAACCCCCTCGTCCCGGTATGGTCGGATGACCGGTTCGAGTGGGCCACACGGGGAAAACCGAAGCGAAACTCGTTAAGGTTTCCCCTCGGTTAACGACCCTAAAATTTTCTTTGTATTATATCTTGTCTATAGGCATAATTAAAACCTATGTGAAGCACAGCAGCGGAAAATACAAGCATTGAAACATACACCAACCAATTAAAACATCAAACATCTCATTTTAGCCCTATTCAGCAGGCCGTTTCGAAACGCCCTTAGGGTGTTCCGAAACGCCTTGACTTAGTCAACATGCCAGGGTCAACCATAAGGTGACCGTTCCGAAACAGGGGTGACCCGTATCGGAACGACCTTGACGGTCAATATCTCATGGTCAACGAGATTTGACCGTTTCGAAACTTCAAAGGCCCGTTTCGGAACGCCTTTATCTCGTCAATTTCTCAAAATTCCAGTAGCAAAAATGTTCCGAAACGACCCTCATCCGTTTCGAAACGGCAGGCCATTTGCAAAGGAACCGTATCGGAACAGGGGGACCCGTTCCAAAATGCCCCCTGTCTGCAGACTCGTTTGGGTTGTTTTAAGGCACAAGGGTGCCCCAAAACACCACCAAAACACCTTACCACACCATAACAATTCAACTTAAGGCTTACCAACTATATTAGCATGCTTCAACAAGATTTAGACAAGTCTAACACTAAGGCAAAACCTCACAAGCATGCATTCACTCAAACATCATTCAAACATAAAGATAGCCTCTAAGGCATAGAGCTAACATTCAAGTTAAGCAATTTAGGCATGAGTTAACATTCATCAAGGCAACACAAACCATACAAAAGCAAGGTATCAAGGAGTCTAAACATGCTCCTAGCAACCAACAACTATCCAACAGAATAATACATGTCCCATTGCTCAAACCATTACATGTTCAACTTAAAACTTATACTTGAAATACTCAAACCTAACAATCACACTTGGAGGCCCTCCACTTGCTCGAGCAACCTGCGAACTAAGGATCTGCAATGTTGAACAAAGAGAGAGTAAGCAATGATGCTTAGTGAGGGTAAGCTCTAAAAACAAACCTCAACATTGCAGGGTCCGAGCACGATCTAGCCAAGGCATTTCACAAACATGCCAAGGTTCCACAAGAGTCACAAGATAAAGATGCATGGGCAATGTACATTATAAATGCCATGATCATGAACTTAACTCCACATTACATGTAATCACATTTAAGCATCTCATCAAAGATCATCAACCTCAACACATCAATATACATATCGAACAACATTGGCACCTAGCTAAGACCCGAATACGCGGATAGACATGTTGGAACTCACATCCAACAACCACATTACCTCACGGTGGGATTTCACTCATCACCGGTCTTGCGGAGGGGATTCCACTCATCCTCACGCCCCGTCGATGGGATTCCACTCATCACCGACTACATTTAAATACAATTCTGGGCGAACCCGTACTCCTCCTTGGTGACTCAATGCTACCATGGCCACACGCGACTTTAGACTCATGTGTACACACTAACATCCTAATGATCGATCATTTGTATTCAAGTAAACTAGTGCCAATATTTACTCACTTCACATTACTCATTTCAATCAATCCCGTGCTTAGCACGTACTCACCAACAACCATCATCATGCATGTCTCAAGCATCACAAGTCATATCTCAACCCACACGTATAATACAATATACACAAGCATTCATATCACATTTCATACGAGACATACACAACCATATAATGAGTTCATCCAAGGGCTCTAGATCAAGCTTAGGATTAGGCTACCACCCTAATCCTAACTCTAGGTGGGTTTACCAAGCCCAACCTAGTCCATATGCTCGAACCAACTATTTTAAAATCATTTAAAGCAATTAACCACTCACCTAAACACCCAAGCTCAACGACCAAGCAAGCAACAACCTTCAACTTCCCAGATTCACTTTCGATGCTTCACCGATGCCCAAACTCGGTTCTAATCAATCTCAAACACAAACAAAACATTCATAATCAATATCTCATCATCGGAATTAACCCGGATCAACATTTGCAAGCATCCAACACCCAAAACAAGTCCAAAAACAGAATTTTCGAGCTGCCCCTAAAGCCCACCAAAATTTTCCATTACAAGCACCCAATTAAGCATCAATTACACCCAAAGTGATCCTCATATATCATACTACCAACAGCCCCCAAAATCCAACATTAAACAGCCCCAAATCCCACTTTAAAACCCTCCAAAAACCCTCTTAAAGCCCAATTCCGAAAATTCCCAAAATCACTTGAAATTCATATATGATATACCATTTGACTTCCTTATACCACAACTAAGTATATTAAATCAAAATACTTTACTTAACAACTCAAAAATCTCATTTTTAATCAAAATATTCAAAAATGACATTTTCTAAAACTTTCATGGAAATGAAAATAAAGAGTACTTTTATGGAGGGGAAGATGAGGGGAAGTCAAAAACATCCTTACCTTTCAAAATGGAGTTGAAATGAGGGAGCTTTGGGATGGAATAGTAGATTGGGGAAGATGAGCTCTATTTCACGTTGGAATTTTGAAGAGGAAGACAATGAATAGTAAATGGGGTGTTTTATTTTGTTTTAAATTTTAAAAGGCCCAAAGACCATCTTACCCTTAATGAAATGAAATATTCACAAGGACATATAATCCATGGCTAAATGGAGTTTAATCTTAAAACATGGTCAACCCAAATTAATTAATTTTGAAAACAAGTCGAAATATTATTTAAAGTATAAAACCGAGCCTGAAATAATATTAAAATATTATTTTCACCTAACCCCTAAACCCGGGTGTTACAACTCTCCCCCACTTAAGGAATTTCGTCCCCGAAATTACCTGGTGGAAACAAATACGGAAACTGCTCAACCATATCCGCCTTCCTCTCCCACGTGGCCTCTTCCACACCTCTATGTCTCCACAACACCTTGACCAACTCTATGGTCTTGCCACGTAACACTTTGCTATCAGAAGCAAGTATCTCAACATGCTCTTCATTATAGGACAAATCCGGATTTAACTCTATTTCCTCAACGGGCATCACATGAGAAGGATCCGATCTATATCTCCTAAGCATAGACACATGAAAGACATCATGAATCTTTTCTAACTCGGAAGGTAACCTCAAACGATAAGCTACAGGCCCAATCCGCTCAACTATCTCATACGGACCAATGAACCTTGGACTCAACTTGCCCTTTCGGCCAAATCTCATTACCTTCTTCCACGGAGATACTTTCAGAAACACTTTCTCACCCACTGAGTACTCAATATCTTTCCTCTTCAAATCTGCATAAGACTTCTGACGATCGGAAGCTGCTTTCAAACGGTCACAAATCAACTTCACTTTTTCTGTGGTTCCCTTAAGCAAGTCTGGCATAGGTAACAATCTCTGACATGTCTCAGCCCAACAAATCGGAGTCCTACATCGTCTACCATACAAAGCCTCATAAGGTGCCATCTGAATGCTAGACTGATAACTGTTGTTGTAGGAAAACTCAACCAACGGTAAGTGCTTCTCCCAAGAACCCTGAAAATCAATCACACAACAACGAAGCATATCCTCTAGAATCTGTATCACTCGCTCTAACTGCCCGTCGGACTGCGGATGATAAGATGTGCTGAAATGCAAACGGCTACCCAAAGCACTATGCAAGCAACCCAGAACCTCGAAGTAAATCTAGGATCCCTATCTGAAACAATAGACTTCGGAACTCCATGAAGTCTCACAATCTCACGGATGTACAAGTTTGCCAACTTGTCTAAGGAATCCGTAGTGTTCACTGCTAAGAAGTGAGCACACTTAGTGAACCTATCAACAATCACCCAAACTGAGTTCTTCTTCGAAGGAGACAAAGGCAACCCCGGTACAAAATCCATGGTGATCCTCTCCCATTTCCATTCCGGAATCTTCAAAGGCTGTAGCAAACCTGAAGGAACCTGATGTTCTGCCTTCACTCTCTGACAAACCATGCAACGGCTCACATACTCGGCTACATCTCTCTTCAAACCAACCCAGAAGTAATCATTCTTCAAATCTCGGTACATCTTGGTACTACCCGGATGCATAGAAAAGGGACTCGAATGTGCTTCACTCAAAATCTAACGTCTCAACTCAACATCTTCTGGCACAACAATCCTATCTCTAAAGCACAACAAGCTCTCCCCACTGAAACTATACTCAGTCGGTCTTCCTTCGGCTATGTCTTGAACATGAGGAACTAGGCTCGCATCTTGCAACTGTTTCTCTCTAATCAACTGAATCAAAGAAGGCTTCACTTGCAACTCGGTGATCAAACCACCATCATCGGACACACTCAATCTAGCAAACATAGCTCTCAACTCAACGGCCACTTTTCTACTCAAAGCATCGGCTACTACATTTGCTTTACCCGGATGGTACTCAATGGTCAAATCATAATCTTTTAACAACTCTAGCCATCTTCTCTGTCTCAAGTTCAACTCTTTTTGTGTCATCAAGTACTTCAAGCTCTTGTGATCGGTGTAGACAATACACTTCTCACCATACAAGTAATGACGCCAAATCTTCAATGCAAAAACAACTGCGGCCAACTCTATATCATGGGTAGGATAGTTCTTCTCATGAATCTTCAACTGTCTAGAAGCATAAGCAACAACTCTCCTATCTTGCATCAAGACACATCCTAAGCCTACGTAGGAAGCATCACTTTAAATCACAAACTCCTTACCTGAAACAGGTTGCACTAACACTGGAGCATTCGTCAAAGCTTCTTTCAATTTCTCAAAAGCCTTTTGTCTTGCATCTGACCATTCAAATTTGACTCCCTTTTGCAACAACATAGTCAAGGGAGCAGCTACTCTAGAGAAGCCATCAACAAACCTCCTATAGTAACCGGCTAATCCTAGGAAACTCCTAATCTCGGTCACGGACTTAGGTTGTTTCCACTCAACAATAGTCTCAATCTTCGATGGATCAACTCGGATACCTTCGGCCGAAACAACATGGCCAAGAAATACAACCTCTCGAATCCAGAACTCACATTTACTAAGCTTCGCATACAACTGATTTCTCAACAATCTCTGTAAAACAAACCTCAAGTGCTCATCATGCCCTTCTTCTGTCTTCGAGTACACAAGTATATCATCAATGAAGACAACTACAAAACGGTCTAGATAGTCTCTAAAAATTCTGTTCATCATGTCCATGAATGTTGCAGGTGCATTCGTGAGCCCAAATGGCATCACAAGAAACTCATAGTGACCATATCTAGTCCTAAAAGCTGTCTTCGGAACATCACACTCTTTCACCTTCAACTGATAGTACCCGGATCTCAGATCTATCTTCGAGAACACTGAAGCACCTCTCAACTGATCAAACAAATCATCTATACGAGGCAACGGATACTTGTTCTTCACAGTCAACTGATTCAACTGCCTATAGTCAATACACATGCGCATGCTACCATCTTTCTTTTTCACAAACAACACTGGAGCACCCCACGGAGAACTACTAGGCCTAATGAAACCACGGTCTAATAATTCTTGCAATTGACTCTTCAATTCTTTCAACTCTTTCGGAGCCATACGATACGGAGCTATCGAAACTGGATTAGATCCTGAAACTGTCTCAATCACAAACTCAACATCTCTGTCAGGAGGCAAACCCGGCAACTCTTCAGGAAACACATCTGGAAAGTCACACACTGTTCAGATATCTTTCGGTCTAGCTTCACTCATGTCCGGATTCATAACATAAGCTAAATAGGCCCCACATCAAGAGTCCGTCAACCTATGAGCCTCTAAAGCTGACACCACATTGGACAAGAACTTAATGTTCTCGCCCACTACCACTACCTCGTAGTCATCAGAAAGCTTCAAAGAAATTCTCTTTGTCTCAAAATCCACACTAGCCCGATGCTCAACCAACCAGTCCATACCAGAATAATATCGAAACCGTAGAAGGGAAGTTCCATCATATCAACTGAGAACACATGACCCTGAATCTTCAGTGGACACCTCCTATACATACGTCTAACCACAACTGTCTCACCAAAAGAATTAGTAATATGCATACCTACATCTAAGATCTCAACAGGAATATCTAACTTCTGTGCATGCTCACTTAAGATATAGGAATGCGTAGAACCCGAATCAACCAAAGAAAGCAAAGACATGGACTGTAACTCGAAATTACCTGCTATAACATCGGTGTCATTCCCGGCCTCTCTCCGAGCATAAACTCTCGCTGGTCCTCCCGCCTCTGGCTGCACAGCCACAACATGAGCAAGGTTCCTCTGAGCATCTACCCTAGGTGCATCAGCTCTACGCTGGAAGTAGCCACGACCGCGCCCATGGCCTCTCTTAAAATCATTCGCTCTCGCAGGAGCCTGAGCAATGTTCGGTGCCTGAGCCGCCTGATGCGGACAATCCCTCCTAAAGTGGTCCCTCGAACCACAGTTCCAACAAGCATGGAAGTTACCCCAACACTCACCAGCATGCTGTCTCCCACAGCGGGTACACTCGGGCAGACGCCCTCCTCCTCTATGGCCCTGATGGCCCCTACCATGGTGGCCACTGCCACGTCTATGGTCAAACTGATGTCCGCCACCTCTGTGCCTCTTAGCATCTCTACCATCAAAGTTGTTGTGCCTCTTACCAGAATTAGATCCCTTAGAACGCTTGGCCAGCCCCAAGCTGTGCTCAATGTCCTTGGCTCTAGCAACCAAGACATCAAAGTCAGAATAATCAGAAGCTAAGGTATACCTCTTAACTTCCTCATGAAGTCCGTATCTGAAACGATCACATCGAGCCCTCTCAGTAGGTACTAACTCCGGAGCATACTGACTCAGACGAACGAAACGGATCTCATAATCAGTCACAGAAGCATCTCCCTGAGTGAGAGCCATGAACTCTCTCTTCTTCTCATCTAGGTACCTCGGTCCCAAGTACCTCTTCCGGAAAGCAGACTCAAAGAACTCCCAATCAATCTCTGTCTCTGGAACCCCGGTCGTAATGGTGACCCACCAGGTGTAGGCATCACCCTGAAGCAACGAGATCACACAACCCAACCTACGTGCGCCCGCACAACCCATCTGAGCCAGTATACGAACTGTCTTCTCCAACCATAACTCCGACCTCTCCGGAGTGGATCCTCTAAACTCCTCGGCCCCTAAGCTACGGAGCCTCTCCAAAGGTAGACTAGCATCATCACACCTAGGCTGAGCTGCAGCCTGAGCTCCCGCAACTGCGGCCTGGAATGCTCCCGCTATTGCTTGCACAAGCGGAGTCATGTCAATTCCAGCTGGACCTTGACCACCTTGGCCACCTTGAGGTCCATCTCCTCCGGCTCCATCCTCGCCCCCAACTCCAGGTGGAGGAGGTGGTGGTGGTGGAGGTGGTGGAAAAGCGCCAACTCCCGCGGCCACCGGCCCTTCAAGGTGAGCCTCCACACCAACTGCCGGCTCAACAGGAGCCGCAACTCGTGGTTCCTGACGAACCAACCTCGGTCTACCTCTCGGTCTAGATATCGCTCTCACAGATATCGACTACAACCACAACAACAAAACATACAAGCTGGGTTAGCAAGGCAAGGCTTCCAAGTGTTCAAGTACGTTCCCTCACTTAAAAATCATTTTTCCAATGTAATAGTAGCAATGGGACCCACACACACATGCTTTAAAATAAAACAATCAACATACTTGTCACACAAGCAATCATTCTTGCAAAACAAGCAAACACCGTGCAATTCAATTTAAAAACTTAAACTTACCTCACTTACCTGCCCAAGGTCTCGGAAACCTTAGGCTCTGATACCAACAAGTGTAACCCCCTCGTCCCGGTCTAGTCGGATGACCGGTTCGAGTGGGCCACACGGGGAAAACCGAAGCGAAACCCTTTAAGGTTTCCCCTCGGTTAACGACCCTAAAATTTTCTTTGTATTATATCTTGTCTATAGGCATAATTAAAACCTATGTGAAGCACAGCAGCGGAAAATACAAGCATTGAAACATACACCAACCAATTAAAACATCAAACAGCTCATTTTAGCCCTATTCAGCAGGCCGTTTCGAAACGCCCTTAGGGTGTTCCGAAACGCCTTGACTTAGTCAACAGGCCAGGGTTAACCATAAGGTGACCGTTCCGAAACAGGGGTGACCCGTATCGGAACAACCTTGACGGTCAATATCTCGTGGTCAACGAGATTTGACCGTTTCGAAACTTCAAAGGCCCGTTTCGGAACGCCTTTATCTCGTCAATTTCTCAAAATTCCAGTAGCAAAAATGTTCCGAAACGACCCTCATCCGTTTCGAAACGGCAGGCCATTTGCAAAGGAACCATATCGGAACAGGGGGACCCGTTCCGAAACGCCCCCTGTCTGCAGACTCGTTTGAGCTGTTTTAAGGCACAAGGGTGCCCCAAAACACCACCAAAACACCTTACCACACCATAACAATTCAACTTAAGGCTTACCAACTATATTAGCATGCTTCAACAAGATTTAGACAAGTCTAACACTAAGGCAAAACCTCACAAGCATGCATTCACTCAAACATCATTCAAACATAAAGATAGCCTCTAAGGCATAGGGCTAACATTCAAGTTAAGCAATTTAGGCATGAGTTAACATTCATCAAGGCAACACAAACCATACAAAAGCAAGGTATCAAGGAGTCTAAACATGCTCCTAGCAACCAACAACTATCCAACAGAATAATACATGTCCCATTGCTCAAACCATTACATGTTCAACTTAAAACTCATACTTGAAATACTCAAAGCTAACAACCACACTTGAAGGCCCTCCACTTTCTTGAGCAACCCGCGAACTAAGGATCTGCAATGTTGAACAAAGAGAGCGTAAGCAATGATGCTTAGTGAGAGTAAGCTCTAAAAACAAACCTCAACATTGCAGGGTCCGAGCACGATCTAGCCAAGGCATTTCACAAACATGCCAAGGTTCCACAAGAGTCACAAGATAAATATGCATGGGCAATGTACATTATAAATGCCATGATCATGAACTTAACTCCACATTACATGTAATCACATTTAAGCATCTCATCAAAGATCATCAACCTCAACACATCAATATACATATCGAACAACATTGGCACCTAGCTAAGACCCGAATACGCGGATAGACATGTTGGAACTCACATCCAACAACCACATTACCTCACGATGGGATTTCACTCATCACCGGTCTTGCGGAGGGGATTCCACTCATCCTCACGCCCCGTCGATGGGATTCCACTCATCACCGACTACATTTAAATACAATTCCGGGCAAACCTGTACTCCTCCTTGGTGACTCAATGCCACCAAGGCCACGCGCGACTTTAGACTCATGTGTACACACTAACATCCTAATGATCGATCATTTGTATTCAAGTAAACTAGTGCCAATATTTACTCACTTCACATTACTCATTTCAATCAATCTCGTGCTTAGCACGTACTCACCAACAACCATCATCATGCATGTCTCAAGCATCACAAGTCATATCTCAACCCACACGTATAATACAATATACACAAGCATTCATATCACATTTCATACGAGACATACACAACCATATAATGAGTTCATCCAAGGGCTCTTATTTCTTTCGTATACTTAACTCTCCCGATGCTAAGTAAATGGATAACCTCGCAATGCTCTCCCGATGCTCTTGCGAGATGTTAATAACCAAAATAAGAGAACTTGAAGTTTATTTTATTGAACTTGGAAAATCCTAAAACAAAACAACCCTTGCAACTACTTTACAAATCAACCCGTGGCCCTAGGGGGTTTTTAGAACATAACGACGGCGGGTAAACGGCGGAGGGTTTTGGGATGTCGGTTATGGGGTATGGAGTATGATTGTCCTAGGTTAAAATCTATGCCCTTATATAAGCTTTGGGCTCAAGTATTCTAGGTTAACAAGGATTACAACTTTAATTAAAAGTAAGATTCTAATAAAGACTTAATCTCCAAGTATCCTACTTTTCAGCCGCCTTCCTTGTTTCTTGGGATTTCTTCTCTTTGAGCTTTGGCTTGACATATCTTTTGATCCTGGGCTTGGAAAAATATATGGTTTCCACACGACAGACGAGCTTAATTTTCTCTATCTGTCGAGGTCCACTTTGCTTTTTCTCTCCGCAAAACTGCTGTCACCATGCTGTCACGGCAGATCCATGGCAGCATCATCCTCGTCGTCTGCTTGTCCAGTTCAGCTCTTCTGCTTCTCTGCCCTACGCCTGCCTTCTTCGTCAACTATGACAGCAACCTGCAAAATTAGCCATCTTTTAGTAGAATCCGTGCCTTTAATACATTTGTGATGTTTTGCTGTAAACTAACCTAAATGCAATGCAATGATGCTTGAATGCAGCAGAAATATGGGTTAAAAAGGGTGTAAATAATAGAACTTTTACACACTCAACAACAACTCAACTGCAACTTTTCTGCTCAATGCATCAGCTACTACATTTGTCTTACCTGGATGACACTCGATTGTCAAATCATAATCTTTCAACAGCTCAAGCCATCTTCTTTGTCTCAAATTCAGCTTTCTCTGAGTCATCAAATATTTCAAGCTCTTATGATCAGTGTAAACTATGCACTTCTCACCATACAAGTAGTGACGCCAAATCTTTAACGGAAACACAACCGCGGTTAACTCTATATCATGAGTAGGATAGTTCTTCTCATGCACTTTCAATTGTCTCGAAGCATAGGCAACAACTCTTCTTTCTTGCATCAGAACACAACCTAAACCTATGTAGGAAGCATCAATATAGATCAAAAATTCTTTACCTGAAACTGGTTGTACTAACACTGGAGCATTCGTCAAAGCTTCTTTCAATTTCTCAAAAGCCTTCTGTCTCGTATCTAACCACTCGAACTTAACTCTCTTTTGCAACAATTTAGTCAAAGGAGCAGCTACTCTAGAGAAACCATCAACGAATCTCCTATAGTAACCGACTAATCATAGGAAACTACCAATATCTGTCACGGACTTAGGTTGTTTCTACTCAACAATAGCCTCAACCTTCGTCGGATCAACTCGGATACCTTCAGCTGACACAACATGGCCAAGAAACACAACTTCTCGAATCCAGAACTCACATTTGCTCAACTTCGCATACAACTGGTTACTCATCAATCTCTGTAAAACAAGTCTCAAGTGCTCATCATGCTCTTCTTATGATCTCGAGTACACAAGTATGTCATCTATGAAAACAACTACAAATCGGTCTAGATAGTCTCTGAAAACTCTATTCATCATATCCATGAAATCTGTTGGTGCATTCGTGAGCCCAAACGTCATCACAAGGAACTCATAGTGACCATACATAGTCCTAAAAGTTGTCTTCGGAATATCACACTCTTTTACCTTCAACTAATAGTACCCTGAACTCAAATCTATCTTCGAGAACACTGAAGCACCCCTCAACTGATCAAACAGATCATCTATACGAGGCAACGAATACTTGTTCTTTATGGTCAACTGATTCAACTGCCTATAGTCAATACACATTCACATGCTGCCATCTTTCTTCTTTACAAACAACATAGGAGCACCCAAGGCGAACTACTAGGCCTAATAAAACCACAGTCTAACAACTCTTGAAGCTGACTCTTCAACTCTTTCGGAGCCATACGATACGAAGCTATAGAAACTGGAGTAGACCCCTTAAACAGTCTCAATCACAAACTCTACATCTCTGTCAGGAGGCAAACCTGGTAACTCTTCAGGAAACACATCCGGAAAATCACAAACTGTTCTAATGTCTTTCGGTCTAACCTCGTTCATATTCAGATTCATCACATATGCTAAGTAAGCTCCACAACCGGAATCCATCAACCTCTGAGCCTCTACAGCTGACACAACATTCGACAAGAACTTAATGTTCTCGCCTACTACTACTATCTCGAAGTCATCAGAAAGTTTCAAAGCAAATCTCTTCGTCTCAAAATCTACACTAGCTCTATGCTCAACCAACCAATTCATACCCAAGATAATGTCAAAACCATAGAATGGAAGCTCCATCATATCAACAGAAAACACATGACCCTAAATCTTCAGCGGACACCTCCTACACATCCGTCTAACTACAACTGTCTCACCAAAGGAACTAGTCACATGCATACCTACATCTAATATCTCAACAGGTATGTCTAACTTCTTTGCATGCTCACTCAAAATATGGGAATGCGTAGAACCCGAATCAACCAAGGAAAGAAAAGACATAGACTGTAACTCAAAATTACCTGCTATCACATCAGTGTAGTTCCCAGCATCTCTCTGAGCGTAGACTCTAGCTGGTCCACTGGCCTCTAGCTATACGACCACAGCATGAGCAAGGTTCCTCTGAGCCTCTATCCTAGGTGTATCAGCCCTAGGCTAGAAGTAGCCACGACCGCGCCCACGGCCTCTCTGATAATCAACCGCTCTCGCAGGAGCCTGAGCAAGATTTGGTGCTTGTGCCGCCTGATGCGGGCACTCCCTCCTAAAATGGTCCCTCGAACCACAGTTCCAATAAGCATGGAAGTTACCCCAACACTCTCCAGAATGTTGTCTCCCACAACGTGTGCACTCGGGCAAACGCCCTCCAGCTTTATGGCCCTGGTGGCCTCTACCATGGTGGCCACCGCCACGGCTATGGTCGAACTGTTGTCCGCCACCCTGATGCCTCTTGGCATCACCACGGTCAATGTTGTTATGTCTCTTTCCAGAACTAGATCCCTCTTAACGCTTGGTCAGCCCAAAGTTGTGCTCGATGTCCTTGGCCCTAGCAACCAAGACATCAAAATCTGAATAATCTGAAGCTAAGGTATACCTCTTAACTTCCTCATGAAGCCCATATCTAAAACGGTTACAACGGTCCCTCTTAGTAGGAACCAACTCTAGAGCATACTGACTCAGACGAACAAAACGGATCTCGTAGTCAGTCACTGAAGCATCTCCCTGAACAAGAGCCATGAACTCTCGTTTCTTCTCATCAAGATATCTCGGCCCCAAGTACCTTTTTCGGAAAGCAGACTCAAAGAAATCCCATCCAATCTTAGCCTCAGGAACCCCAGTAGTAATGGTGACCCACCAGGTGTAGGCATCACCCTGAAGCAACAAAATCACACAGCCCAATTTGTGAGCACCCACACAACCCATCTTAGCTAAGATACAGACTGTCTTCTCCAACCACAACTCGGATCTCTCATGTGTAGACCCTCTGAACTCTTCTGCTCCTTAGCTACGAAGCCTCTCTAACGGTAAACTAGTATCATCACCTCTCGGCTGAGCTACAGCCTGAGCTCCGCCAACTGCTGCCTGAAACGCTCCCGCTATAGCTTGTACAAGCGGAGCCATATCTATTCCTGTAGGACCTTGTCCACCCTTACCAACCTGAGGTCTCGCTCCCTCAACTCCAGCCTCGCTTCCTGCTTCAGGCTGATGAGGTGGTGGTGGAGGAGCTCCAACTCCAATAGCAGGCTCTTCTACATGAGCCTCTACTCCAGCCACCGGCTCATCAACAGGAGCCGCAACACGTGGTTCCTGACGAACCAACCTCAGTCTACCTCTAGGCCTCGACATACGTGCTCACAGATAACGACTACAACAACAACAAAGCACAAAAAAATAGGGTTAGCAAGGCAAGGGTTCCAAGTGGCTCAAGTATGTTCCCTCACTTAAAATTCCTTTTTATGATGTAATTGCAGCAATGGGACTCTACACAACATGCTTCGAACAAAACAACATACATACACGCTCAAACAAGCTTACAACAAGGCATACTTGATAAACAAGCAAACATGCTTTCATGGCAAGCAAACACCGTGCAATTGCAATACAAGAACTTAACTTACCTCACTTACATGCCCAAAGTCTCAGAAACCTTAGGCTTTGATACCAACAAGTGTAACCCCCTCGTCTCGGTCCGGACGCTTGACCGATCCGAGTGGGCTACACGGGGATAACCGAGGCGAAACCCGTTAAGGCTCCACTTCAGTTACCGACCCAAGAAAAACTTTTTTATTTATATTATCTTTTCTAGATGAGATATTAGATCCTATGTGAGAAAAGCAACAGCGGAAGAAACGATGAGGTAAACAACTAATAGCCCAATTAAAACAACCCATTTTTAATCTTAAATAGCAAGTTGTATCGGAACGCCCATAGGGTGTTTCGATACGCCTTGACTAGCTCAACTGGCCAAAGTCAACCCGAAGAGACCGTTTCAAAATAGGGGTGGCCCGTATCGAAACGCACTCAACGGTCAACTTCTCGTGGTCAACAATACGAAGGTCATTTCGAAACACTCAAGCCTGTTTCGATACTTCATTTTATCGTCAAATTCTCAGATTTCCGGTGGCAAAATCGTATCGGAACGTTCCCTAGTGTACCGAAATGCCTGGCCCGAAACAAAGGGACCATACCGAAATAGGACCAACCGTTTCGAAACGCCCTCTGTGTGCAGATTGGTTTTAGCTGGTTTTTGGCACAAGGCTGCCCAAAACACAACTAAAACCTCTCACAACACACAAGCAACAACTCTAAGGCAAGCCAAACATGACAAACATACATAGCACACTTCAACATTCAAGGCTATACATTCAAGGACCATCAAAACAACATAAGGATCATACAAGGCATTAAAGATTCATGCTTTACAAGAACATAAACTCAGGCATTCAAGGTAGGCAATTTAAACATGGTTTACAATCCAAACATGGCATCCAAAAGACAAACCAACATTAACATATAAAGGAGTCTAACATGCTCTTAAAACTAAACATCCACATACGTCCAAAAGCTCAAACAACAAATACATATCCAATTGCTTGACTATTACACCATACAACTTAAAAGTCCATACTTGAAAGCTAAGATAGCACCACAAAGCACACTTGAAGGCCCTCTCCTTGCACAAGTAACTCACGAACTACGGATTTGCATTGTCGAACAAAAGAGAGCGTAAGCATAAAGCTTAGTGACGGTAAGCTCATTAAAACAAACCTCGACAATGCAGGGTCCAACCACAACCAAGGTAGAATGCATGATCTTACCTTCGATCCACATAAAGCCAAGATATCAATGATGCATGAACATAAACTCATAATATGCCATGCCCAACAATTCAATAACCACATCATATGTAACACATATATTAATCCATATTGGCAACTGTTGAGTGTGTAAAAGTTCTATATTGTACCCCCTATTTAACCCATATTTCTGCTACATTCAAGCATAATTCATTGCATTTAGGTTAGATTTCATTTATACATCACAATTATATCAAATGGCACAGTTTCTACTGAAATTGGTTGCTTTTGCATTTAGCTGCTGTAACAGATGGAAGGCAGTGGAGAAGCAGACATTGGGCAGTGAGTAAGCAGAGCTGGAACTAGAATTGCAGACGAGGAGGACGACGCTGCCATGGCCGCTGCCGTGGCAGCCAAGGACGACAACAATGGTGAAGAGAAGAAGCATAGTGGGCCTCGACAGAAAGAGAAAATTAAGTCGTTCTGTCGTGGAGCACCCTTTTATTTTTCCAAGCCCTAGATCAGAATGAAGGCCAAGCCCAAAGTTCAAGGAAGAAACTCCAAGCAAGAAGGAAGGACGAATTAAAGATATATACTCTGAAGATTTAGTCTTTAATAGAGTTGTACTTTAATTTAAACTTGTATTCTTGCCATATTAGAAAACTTGAACCCAAGGCCTATAAAAAGGCATGTAATTCGACCTAGGGAAGGATATCTATCTCTCTAGCCTTCTTCCCAAACCTAGTCATTTTCCCTTTCTCATCATGTTCTAAACTTCCCCTATGGCTAAGGGTTGATTTTAAAGTAGTTGCAAGGATTGCATTTGTTTTAGGAATTTTTCTATTCAATAAAATAGACTTCAAGTTTGCTTATTCTGGTTTTCAACATCTTCCAAGATTATCGGGAGAGCATTGTGAGATTACACATTTACTTAATATCGGGAGAGTTAAGTATACGAAAGGAATAAGTACGGGTTCTCCAGTTTATGGTTGAACTATCTTGGACCTAGGGATAAGACGAGATTTAGTGGCTAAGGAAGAATTCAACAACATCGGGTTCATCCTTCGATTCACGCCGGGAGGTATCATCAAAGACGTGTTCATCGACAGACTTGGACCTAGGGATAGGCCAAGGCACATCAGGGATTCTTGCCAAGATTGAAGTACAGAGTTGTGTGATCGCTGCCGCGACAAACAACAGACCGCTGCCGTGACAGGTGCTGCCGCGACAGGCACAACGACAAAACAGAGATTCCTAGACTTTGCAACACCTACACTACTGAGCAATTCAATACCGGTCCATTCTCTCTATCTTGAATTCTTTACTCTTTTATTTTCAGTATTCTCTAATATCTCGTGACAAACATTTAAACTATTTCTTTTCCCCTTCGTGCAGAAAACTAAGGTTGAAGCTATTAGCCCAGTCCCTGTGGAGACGGTATCCGATACTTACGTATCACTTTACTACTTGCGTCGTGTACACTTGCACTACATTGTGATAGACACTTTTACACGCAACAAGTTTTTGGCGCCGTTGCCGGGGACTGGCAACATATCTTTACACTATCTTTTACTGCACTTCTTTTATTTTTCTGTTTTTACTTGGATTGTTCAACCTGTACCTTTCACAAGGTCTTTTGTTTGCTTATGCGCAGATCTCAACGAGGAAAAGAACTTAAGCACTAGTTAGATCATGAAATCGAACGAACGTGCAATCTCAGGAAAAGTGTTCACCTCCTCGTAGAAAGAAACGAATACCTAGAGGAACAATTAGAAGCAATGGTGAACGAAAGGCACGAAGAAAGAAGGAACAACCAAGGGAATCCCCAAGGTTCTGAAGATCCTGTCGGAGATGGGAGGAACGAACAACCTGCCGATCCTCCTACCGCTACCGCACGTCGGTCATGCCGAGACTACATGATCAATGATCATGTGGAACTAGCAACCACCATGCCAGACGTAGAAGCTGAAAATTTTGAACTAAAACCTGTCATGTTCAGCATGATTAATAACGCTGGCCAATTTAGTGGTGCTGCTACAGAGGATGCTAGGGAGCATCTGAAAACGTTCCAGGAAATCTATGGTTCGTTTAGACTACCAGGAGTTAATCCGGAGATACTGAGGCTTCGATTATTTCCTCATTCATTGAGGGACAGGGCGAAAAATTGGTGGAATAAACTAATGTCGGGTTCAATACGAACTTGGGCAGATTTAACTCGTGAATTCTTGTCTCGTTTTAATCCTTCACATTTATCTGAGCGATTACGTAACGAAATTGCTACTTTTCAACAGGAAGATGACGAGCCAATGCACGAGGCATGGGACAGATTTACCACCCTACTGAGGAACTCCCCAATGCATTGATTCCCTGTTTGGAACCAGGTAATTAAGTTTTATAATGCTGCCAATTTACAGACTCGTATGAGAATTGATTCAGCAGCAAATGGATTGTTGTTGGACAAAGATCCAGAAGACGCAATGGTAGTATTAAAAAACCTGGCAAAGAATGAGGAACAGTTTCCTACAGTAAGAGGAGGGGGTAAACGAGTACTAGCTGTGAAAGATTATGAGGCCGATAGTTCCCTAAAAACACAGGTGACATATCTCACAAAGGCAGTGAAAAAGCTCTTGAAAGAAGATTCACAACATGTCTACTCCGCTGAAGAGGTATGTGAAACTTGTGATGGGAATCACAGTTCGGAAGATTGTCCACTACAGTTAGAGGAAGTGATGTACGTTGGGAACTATAACAAACAGAACTACAATTCCAACAACTACAATCCAAATTGGAGAAAGGATCTCAAGTTCTCTTGGAGCAACCCTAACAATGCCCTAAATCCTCAAACACAGAACACTCAGAATCAGGGGGACTTAGATTACTGACTCGGCAGCAACCGCAATAGCAGCAGAAACAGCCACCAGCTGCCACGACTAGTATACTGGAGCAGACCTTGGCTACGTTTATGTCTCAAACAGGAACTTACATTGAGAACATGAATCACTTCGTCAAGAAGACTGAGTCATTCATGGATAAAACAGAGATGCGGATGACCAACCATGAAGCTACTCTGAAATCATTGGAGACATAGATGAGTCAGGTTTCCCAGCATATCAAACCGAGGCAGAATGGAGGATTTCTTGTGGGTAAGGCACTTTGTGATCTTGGTGCTAGTACAAATTTAATGCCCAAATCTGTTTTTCAGAAATTAGGTATTGGAAAAGCTCGGCCCACAACAGTCGTACTGCAGCTGGCAGACCGCTCTTACGTTCATCTAGAAGGGAAATTTGAAGATATTCTGGTAAGAGTGGATAAATTTATTTTTCTTGTTGACTTTCTTGTTTTAGATTGTGAAGCAGATGAGAATGCACCAATCATCCTGGGGCGACCCTTCTTAGCCATAGGAAGATCACTGATTGATGTGGAAAGAGGAGAACTCACTATGAGAGTGAACGATCAAGAGATCAAGCTGAATGTTCTCCAAGCGATAAAACATGCTGATGCAGAAGAAGAATGCAAGGCTATCACTAAAGTTAACCTTGACCAACCCTGCATCATGTCGGGCTGCCATGACATCAAAATTGGCCACTGCCCCAGCAACCATTTAGAAGACTGTCACGGTAGCGACGACAACAGCAGCTCCTCAGAATCTGATATATCTGATACTGAAGATCAAAAAGAGATAAACTGGATAGGCAATCGTCCAGGTAAGTTATTCGAGCCCTTAAACTATACCTCGAATGAACATATAGTCCAAAAGCCATCAATTGTAGAGCCACATGTTCTAGATCTTAAGCCCCTGCCAGGGCAGCTTAAATATGTTTTCCTTGGTTTAAATGATACGTTGCCCGTAATCATCTCTTCCAAGTTGATGCAGGAACAGGAACAACAGCTAATAGGGATGCTGCAGCAGCACAAAAAGGCTATTGGATAGACGATAGCTGATATCCAAGGCATCAGTCTGGCACTATGTATGCATAAAATCCTCTTAGAGGATGATCATAAGCCGACCATTGATGCACATAGACGTCTAAACGATGCTATGCGAGAGGTGGTGCGTAATGAGATCATCAAATGGCTAGATGCTGGAATAATTTATGCCATCTCATATAGAAAGTGGGTGAGGCCGGTGCAGTGCGTTCCTAAGAAAGGAGGAATAACCGTGGTAACCAAAGAAGAAAACAAGTTAATCCCAACCATGACTGTGACCGGTTGGAGGGTTTGTATGGACTACCGGAAGCTTAACAAAGCTACCCGGAAGGACCACTTTCCCATGACTTTTATTGATTAAATGCTTGATAGATTAGCGGGAAAGCCTTACTATTGTTTTCTTGATGGATACTCAGGTTACAACCAAATAGCCATTGCACCGGAGGATCAAGAGAAGACGGCATTCACTTGCTCATACGGTACTTACGTTTTTCGGAGGATTCCATTTGGACTTTGCATTGCACAAACAACCTTTCAAAGGTGTATGATGGCAATATTCTCCGATATGGTGGAAGATTTCCTGGAGATATTCATGGAAGATTTCTCTGTCTTTGGAGACAATTTTGAAAGCTGCCTAGGCAACCTACAGAAAGTGCTCGAGAGATGTGAGAAAGCAAACTTGGTATTGAACTGGGAGAAATGTCACTTCATGGTGAATGAAGGGATAGTCCTAGGCCATAAAGTAAGTTGTCGCGTCATAGAAGTCGACAGAGCTAAAATCGAGGTAATTGAAAAGCTACCGCCACCCACCACAGTCAAGGGAATCAGGAGTTTCTTAGGGCATGCTGGTTTTTATCGGAGATTTATCGCAAACTTTTCGAAGATCACCAAACCCTTATGCCATCTTCTGGAGCATAACTGTCCCTTCGACTTCAACACTGAATGTACTGAGGCATTCAAGGTTCTGAAAGAAAAGCTGGTAACAGCCCCAGTAGTACAGCCACCAGATTGGAAACTACTATTTGAGATCATGTGTGATGCTAGTGACTATGTTGTCGGGGCAGCACTTGGGTGGAGGAAAGACAAGCTCTTTCATGTTATATACTATGCCATTAAAACACTGAACGACGCCCAAGTAAATTACACCACAACAGAGAAAGAACTGTTAGCTGTAGTGTTTTCCATTGACAAGTTTCGTTCATATATACATGGAACGAAGGTCATAGTCCACATAGATCAATCTGCATTTAAGTATATGTTCGCCAAAAAGGATGCAAAGCCTAGACTGATACGTTGGATTCTGCTACTGCAAGTGTTCGACATTGAGATCAAGGACAAAAAGGGAACAGAAAATCAAGTTTCAGATCACTTTTCAATACTGGAGACGGGAAAGAGTCTCCCAACAGATGAGACACACATACTGGAGACCTTCCCTGACGAGCAGCTGTTTGCTGCCACAAGCACTGCCGCGACAGCCATGGCGGCAGGTAAGTTTTTTAAACTCCCCTGGTATGATGATTTCGTTAATTATTTAATTAGCGGAATAACTCCTCTTGGCCTTAACTATCAAGCGAGGAAGAGGTTCCAAAATGATGTTAAGCATTATTATTGGGTCGGACCTCTTCTTTTCAATTATTGTGCAGATCAGGTTATCAGGAGATGCCTACCACAGGATGAACAGAAAGTTGTGCTTCATCACTGCCATGCTTCACAATATGGAGGACACTTAGTTGGTAACAAAACTGCTGCCAAAGTTTTGCAGTCTGAATTCTATTGGTCGTCACTATTCAAGGATGCTCAGACATTCTACAAAAACTGTGACAAATGTCAACGGACTGGGAACATCTCAAGGAGACATGAGATGACACTGTAGAACATTCTTGAGGTCGAGATCTTCGACGTTTGGGGGATTGATTTTATGGGACCATTCACAGCATCATGTGGTAAATTATATATCCTCCTGGCAGTGGACTATGTGTCCAAATGGGTTGAAGCGATCGCTACTCAGAAAAATGATGCCAAGACGGTTCAGAGGTTTTTGCATAAAAACATATTTTCCAGATTTGGCATCCTAGAGCGATCATCAGTGATGAAGGGAGGCATTTCGATAATAGGGTTATAGTTGTTGCCTTAAAAAAGTATGGTGTCAAACATTGAATCGCAACAGCATACCACCCTCAGACCAATGGACAGGCTGAAATATCCAACATAAAGGTTAAGAACATTCTTGAAAAGATGGTTAAGCCAACTCTGAAGGACTAGTCTCTACACCTCAATGATGCATTATGGGCCTACAGAACAACATTCAAAACTCCATTGGGAATGTCACCCTACCGGCTGATTTATGGAAAAACATGTCATCTACCTGTCGAGATTGAGCACAGAGCCTACAGGGCCATCAAGGCAGTGAATATGGACTTGGAAAAGACAGGACAGAAAAGGCTGCTTGACTTGAATGAGACAGAAGAAATTCGAGCAATGGCCTATGACAACGCAAGGATTTACAAAGACAAGACAAAGAAGTGGCATGATAAGAAGTTGCTGCCACGACAGTTCTGCCCAGGGCAGGTTGTGTTGTTATTCAACTTTAGGTTGAAACTCTTCCCAGGAAAGTTGAAATCTAGGTGGTCCGCCCCATTCTAAGTGGTACAATTTTTCCCCACGGTGCCATCACAATCAGATCTTTAAAAGACGAGCACCAATTTAAAGTCAACGGACAAAGATTGAAGCATTATCAGGGGACTGAAGCCCCAAGAATGCAGGAAGTGGTTACTTTAGGAGATACCCCTCCTAGCATCCCTGATTTAACCTAATTTTATTTTTATTAATATTGATTATTTATTTATATATATTAGGTAATTAGAATTATTTTATTTTTAGGAACTAAGTTTTTATTTTTATTGTTTTTAGGAAATAAAGGAGACAATGAGAAGAGGAGAAGTGAATTCAGCCCACCATCTTTCCATCAGCCCAAAAAGCCCAAACTAGGAGCCTGTCGTTATAGCTGCCGCGACAGACGCGGAAAATCCAGCCTGTCAACACGCTATCGCGACAGACACGCAAACGCGTAAAAGACACACAACAGACACGGAAACGCGTGACAGACGCATCAGAAACCGCGTAACAGCTGGCCCCGTTATTCGCCCCTACCGTTACAGCTCCAACGGGCAGCAAACTCCCCTTCTATATAAACCTCGTTTTACTATTCATTTTTCACTCACTTTTACTCTCTCAACTTGTTTCCTATAAAATTTCATTTGCTTCATTTTCTTTTCCACAGTCCTTGCAATATGAGTACCAGAAATACCCGCCGTAGTGTTGCCTCAGGATCTGCCCCAGCAGCATCCACTCCTATCTCTTTCTAGATCAGAGACATGTGGGAGGAGAAAGGTTTCGTTTACACCACCAGAACGGAGAACCTTGGGCTTCAATCGTTCATAGCCCCGCAAAATCAAAGCCCTGCAGTGGCAGATGTTTGCCGAGCAGCCGGAGGAAATGAACGCTACTCTCGTCTGAGAATTTTATGCTGCCATCGACAGTAGGGAAGCGACACCAGTTACGGTCTGAGGAAAAGAGGTACCTTTTGAGCCCGAATACATCAACACCCTCTATGGGTTCTATGTTGGGAGAAAGGAAGACGGCCACCGGAGATTCGTGGAAAGCTTGGAGCCGGCAGATCATGACGTTGTTATGGCAGAACTCACAGACGAAGGAACCGAGTGGAATACCGATCCTAAACATCCAAGGACGGTTAAAAGAGTTCAACTCACTCTGGAAGCCAAGCTTTGAAACGCCTTCATCAAGAAGAGGATTATGCCATCCTCGCACAACACAATGGTAGACCAACCAAGGTTAGCCCTCATCCATTCAATTCCAAATAAGAGGCCAATTAACGTTGGCAGATACGTTCGAGAGGGAATATTGGATTGTGCATACCGGCCGTCAGGACCACTTTTCTTCCCATACCTCATCACTGCCCTTTCCTGCGGCCACAACGTACCTGAAGCTGCCGAAGATTTGAGAGTCTGAGGGAAAGGGTGGACGGAAAGGAACATCTTCAGTCTGATGGAGCTAAAAGCTTCCACACCCCTGTCGTCCTTCGACCCCACTGTCGCGGAAGGTGAGCCGACAGAGCCCACCCAAACCGAACTTGCCGCCACAGAACCCAAGCAAACCACCGCAGCAGCTCCCCCAACAGACTTCTCAACACAAATACTTGTTGCCCTACAGAAAATGGAAGAATGACAGCTGGGCCTGATGAGTTTCATCTGAGACTTCACCACCGCAACGGTACACTTCATTAAAACTACTCTTAATTTTCCTGATGTATTGTTCCCTGCCTTCCCCGACCATTATTTTACTGCCCCACCCCTGCCCATACCCCAACCCCTACTGCCACACCAAAAACGCCTTCTGCCGCGTCCACTCCGACCACTACCACAAAAGCTGCATGCGGCAGCCGCACGGCTGAGACATCTGCCAGGGGAGCCAAGAGAAAAGAGCCCATGTCAGACATTGACAGGTATATTGCTGGCTTCTCCTCCTCTGAAATTTGGGCGGAATCCGATGACGAGCCCTCTGTCAAGAGGAATCTGTCCAAGGAGTTCACCCCAGTCAAACGGCAGAAACCAGGCTCCGGAGTCGATCCATCCGACAAAGAAAAATCTGACGGCAGCATCAGCAGCAGCAGCGACAGCAATAGCAACAGCATCAGCAGCTCTGACGAGGTTTAGGTATTGGAGAAACAACCCCATATCTCCCCTACCCGCATCCAACCTCCACGGGAAGCTAAGACCAAGACCATATCTGCCTCACCAATTCATCTGCCAGCACCGACAAGGAAAGTCATTGCCCGCCGGTAGATTCGTATCAGCAGCAGCAGCGGCGGCAACGACAGCACTTGAAAATTTAAGTTTCTTCTCTTTTTTTTTGATGTCTGCCATTTTGTTATATTTTGTGATGTTGTTTTATTTTTCTTTTTCATTTTTGTCATTTGCATTGAGGGCAATGTAACCCTTGAGTTTGGGGGTGGCATCCCTCCATTAATGAAGTGTCTTTAAGTTTAAAAAATGTGTCTTTTACTTAGTTTATTTTTGCTTAAAAATGAAAATTTGGCTTAAGTCTTTGAACTGAAGTTACCTGTTGTGACAGCCTCTGTCGTGGCAGTGCCTTTAGGATAGTTTTAGGAACAGTTTAGAGCCTTACTATAGTTCTAAATCTCAAACACCATTTGTGACATTTATATTGTCTAGAACTCTGCTAGTAAACTAGAATAGAAGGCTTAACACTTGAGTTGCCCCTAGAGGTGCCTAACATTGGCTCTAGGAAAAGAAGTTAAGATAAATAGACTCAATACACCTAGAAGTGCTCGAAACTGGCTCTAGGAAGTTAGCTAGAGGTGCCCGAAACCAGCTCTAGTCAAACTTAAGCTTGAGAAAATAGAATCGAGTCTAAATAAAAACTAAAAGAGCCTAAGAATTGCCTCCAAAAAGATGAAAATTGGCATAAAAATTCAAGTTAGAAGCTTAGCTATTCTAGTAAACTAAGGGAGTCTTGGCATATAATTGTTCACAAGCATGCACACACTACACGAGAATTATAGCAAGGTTCCGGATGAATCCTGAATAATCCAACAAGGTGTTGCTCACAATAGGGAATGAATGATATGGAAGGAAAAGTTCACTGTTTTAAGCCAAACAAATTTTTTTTTGAATTGCTTGAGGGCAAGCAAAAACTTGAGTTTGGGGGTGTGTTGAGTGTGTAAAAGTTCTATATTTTACCCCTATTTAACCCATATTTCTGCTACATTCAAGCATAATTCATTGCATTTAGGTTAAATTTCATTTATACATCACAATTATATCAAATGGCACAGTTTCTACTGAAATTGGTTGCTTTTGCAGGTAGCTGCTGTAACAGATGGAAGGCAGTGGAGAAGCAGAGGTTGGGCAGTGAGTAAGCAGAGCTGGAACTGGAATTGCAAACGAGTAGGACGACGCTGCCATGGTCGCTGCCGTGGCAGCCAAGGACGACAGAATGGTGAAGAGAAGAAGCATAGTGGGCCTCGACAGAAAGAGAAAATTAAGTCGGTCTGTCGTGGAACACCCTTATATTTTTCCAAGCCCTAGATCAGAATGAAGGCCAAGCCCAAAGTTCAAGGAAAAAACTCCAAGCAAGAAGGAAGGACGAATTAAAGATATATGCTCTGAAGATTTAGTCTTTAATAGAGTTGTAGTTAATTTAAACTTGTATTCTTGCCATATTAAAAAACTTGAACCCAAGGCCTATAAAAAGGCATGTAATTCGACCTAGGGAATGATATCTATCTCTCTAGCTCTCTTCCCAAACCCTAGTCGTTTTCCCTTTCTCATCATGTTCTAAACTTCCCCTAGGGCTAAGGGTTGATTTATAAAGTAGTTGCAAGGATTGCATTTGTTTTAGGAATTTTTCTGTTCAATAAAATAGACTTCAAATTTTCTTATTCTGGTTTTCAACATCTTGCAAGAGTATCGGGAGAGCATTGTGAGATTACACATTTACTTAATATCGGGATAGTTAAGTATACGAAAGGAATAAGTACGGGTTCTCCAGTTTATGGTTGAACTATCTCGGACCTAGGGATAGGACGAGGTTAAGTGGCTAAGGAAGTATTCAACAACATCGGTGTTCATCCTTCGATTCACGCTGGGAGGTATCATCAAAGACGTGTTCATCGACAAACTTGGACCTAGGGATAGGACAAGGCACAGCAGGGATTCTTGCCAAGCTTGAAGTACAGAGTTGTGTGATCGATGCCGCGAGAAACAATAGACCGCTGCCGCGACAAGGGCTGTCGCGACAGGCGCAATGACAGAACAGAGATTCCTAGACTTTGCAACACCTACACTACTGAGCAATTCAATACCGGCCCATTCTCTCTATCCTGAATTCTTTACTCTTTTATTTTCAGTATTCTCTATTATCTCGTGAAAAACATTTAAACTATTTCTTTTCCCTTTCGTGCAGAAAACTATGGTTGAAGCTATTAGCCCAGTCCATGTGGAGATGATATCCGATACTTACGTATCACTTTACTACTTGCGTCGTGTACACTTGCACTACATTGCGATAGACACTTTTACACGCAACAGCAACACATAACAAATCATATTGGCACCTAGCTATGACTCGAATACGCGGATAAACGTTGGAACTCACATCCAACAACAACCATTACCTTACGGTGGGATTACACTCATCACCGTTCACGCGAAGGGGATTCCACTCATCCTCATGCCCCGTCGATGGTATTACACTCATCACCGACTAACATATATATAAGAAGGTTTACGGGCGAACCCGTACTCCATCTTGATGACTACCATCACCAAGACCACGCGCGAATTTGACTAACGTGTGCACACTAAACATCCTAATGATCGATCATTGTACCCCAGCATACTAGCGCCAATACTAAACACAATTCACCATATCATTTCATATCAACTTCCGTGCTTAGCACGTACTCACCGTGACTCACCGTCATGGACAATCCACATTCCAAACTGCATGCATATATCAATGCATCAAACCATGCCTCAACAACATGTATAACATAATATACATAACCACCATAAACACAAGTAAACATGAGGCATAAACAACAATTAAAGTGCAACCAAAGTCTCTATCTAAAGCTTGGGATTAGGCTACAACTCTAATCCCAACTCTAGGTGGGTCTACCAAGCCCGACCTAGTCCACATGCTTAAACCAATACTCGAAAACCATTTAAAAACATTTAACCACTCACCGACTATTCCAAGCTCAACCCACTTGCCGATCAAGCTTCCAACGATTCCGGATTTGTTCCTGAGGCTTCCCCAACACGAATTATTGCTTCTAATCAACTCAACACAATCAAAACAACCTCAAATCAGTTCACACATCAATGTAGCAAACCCGGAACACAAATCAAGAATAAAACACATGATTTTCAAGCTAAGAACAACTCCTAAAACCTCAATCCCGAGCAGCCCTTTAGCACAGTCCAAAACTCTTGATTTCAACCTTTTTAACACACTTAAATGCTTCCAAAACAATCCCTAACTATTACACTAACATCAGCCCTCAATTTCCAACATCAAACACACCCAAAACTAACCTTTAAACCTTTCAAAAACCCCACTTAAACCCAAATCTAAGAATCTTCATAAAACCTTTTAAAATTCACATATGTTGGACATTATAGGTTGTAAACATCTTATCTAACATTAAATAATCAAAAGCTTTTGCTAAAGACAATAAAGTTCTCATTTTTAAACTAAACTTTCAAAACATCAAAATCCACAAACTAGGAGCTTTGAGAAAAATAAAGGTACTAGCTCGTAGAGGGAAAGGAGGACAAGTCAAAAACGAGCTTACCTTTCAAAAAGCACCAAAGATGAAGGTGTATGGTGATAGAATAGTGAAATGGAGATGAGCTCTCTCTTTGTCGTGAGAAATGAGAATGGGGGAGTGGGAAAGATGATGACAAAAAGGCTATTTTAATAAAAAGGGGTATTAAATTGAAAGTCCATTTAATTACCATAATGCCATTAATGAGGATAGCTATCTCAATTTCCAAATTCCATGGAATTGGGCTTTAAAATCAAAACATGTCCAACATAAATTATTTGTTTTGAAAACCCGAGGCCCAAAATAATATTTTATTATTTTAATTATAAAACCAAAACCTGAAACATTATTTTAATATTATTTTTCACCCGACCCCCAAACCCGGGTGTTACAAACAAGCAAGATCAAACATGGGAGACTACTTAAACGAACTATAATGGCATACATCTCACGATAGGCATTTAGGTAGAATACTAGCATAAGACATACATGGCTTCACCATTTCTTACAAGGCAATAAACACACACTTGAGCGTTCCATAACAAGGTTTCTCGTGCTTTTAACAAACATACAAGCATCCATGGCAAAAGGTCCTAAGCCTTCCACACGTATAGCATTCAAGCAACAAGGTAAACTTGATTTGCAACCCACGATATAGGAGCATAAATATATCCAACATAGCATCAACAACTCAACATGCTCGAACATCAACAAAATCAAACTAAGGAGTTTGACACCAACTCCATACAAGTCTAGTACCCCCATCGTCTAGGCATTATTACAAAGACAAATCATACATGAGCTACTTGAGAACTCCAAAAGGCTCCTCCCTCGCCCACTAGCCTCCCGAACTCTAACGATCTGCATGTTGGAAAAAGGAGAGCATAAGCTTGATAGCTTAGTGAGCGAAGCTCTAAAACTCAACAATCATGCAGTTTCAAAAACACTTTTCTTAAATGAGAATTAAACCATTGAATGCATGAAAAGAATCACAACAAGACAACTACATGGTTTGCACATGCACAACCAACACACACGGTGAGACCACACATCACCGTTCGACTAGTAGTTTTCTGATGGGACCACTCGTCATCTTACTCTACTACTAGTCACTACCGGTGGGACAACTCATCACCGTAGTTAAAACAATCATCACGTGAGGCTCGACATCAACAAGACCACACAACAACAACGGATGTAAAAGCAATCCACAATGCACATGGTAACTCATGAATTAATCACACATCATCTCATAACCATTAAGGTAGGTTTAGTAAACTTACGCTTGGGTTTAGGTGAGCCCTCAAGGCTCCACTCAAACCCCCAAGAATCTCATTTCGAAAGTAAAATGAGGTTAAACATTCCCACTCACCTTTGCAACCCAAACGGAAACCGAACACCGATCTCAATTATCTAAATTCCCCGGATTCGTGCCCGAACCTTCTCCAACGTTTCTCCGTGATTCTAACCAATAAAAAACAAAGTATCACTTAACCAAATCATCACCAAACACAGCCACAATCCCAAACTACATTCACAAGCCAAAACCTTATAATTTCAAACCCAGGCTAACAACCAAAATCCCATTTTCGTACTCCCCTTAAACCCAGCTGAGAACTACCAATTCCAATACCCAAAATACCTTTAAAAACCTTCAAAACACCTCTCCCATATCACTATATCATCACCCCCTAAATACTTCACAAAACTACTTCAAAAATACAAGTTTAGACACTTTTAAAATACCCCCAAAACCCAATTTCGGGATTCTTAACAAAAATCAACCAAATTGAGATATGTTGTACCTTAGGGCTAGGTTAACTCATAATTCAACTCTACACATCGAAACAAAACGAAAATTCACTAAAGTTTTATGCTTTTCTTCAAAAACTTGAAAACCCCAAAAACCTTGAAAGAGGATTTCTATGAAAACTAAAGCCATGAAATTGTTGGAAATAGTGAGGAGAATTCAAAAACGTGCTTACCTTGATGCGAACACTTGAAATGAGAGTGGGATTTGATGGAATAGTGTTTTAGGGGACAAGGGGGTTTAACGTGGAAAAAATGAAGAGGAAGAAGAAGATGGGTAGTGTTTTCAAAAATCCCCTTTTTCCTCATCTTATTTCCTTTTAATTGAAAATTACGAGTTTGCCTTTAATGAACTCAAACCCAATTTAATTTAAACCAAAGATTAATTAAATTTCAAAACGAACCCACGACTCGAACCCAATTTACCCGAGTAACATCCGACCCCTAAACCCGGGGCGTTACACGGTACGAAGGTCAGCGTTCCGGAACGGTTGACCGTTGGTCTGTGCATTTGAATTGTTTCAGGTTTTCAAGTTTTGCATTTTAGTCCTGGATGTTGTGCATGCAATTGCTTGAGCTTGGAATGTCTTTTTATGCTAAAATTTAACATAGAGGCATGCAATATGACTAATTACTTTTTGGTAAACTTAAAATATGCAAAAGTCCTTATATTTTACAAAATTTACATTTTGGTCCCTAAAAGTGTAATTCATGCAATTGAGCCTTTAAATGTTTTCCAATCGTTGTGCTATTCTCTCTTATGTTTCCTGAGTGATCACTTAGGCTTAATGTGCATCTAGAAAATATAAAAAGAAAAAAAAAGGGTCGTTAATAAAGGTTGACTTTTGGGTTGACTTTAGTTTTCCCTGTGTAATCTTTGTAGTTCGGGGCAATCGTCTAGGCCGGGCTAAGGGGTTACTATACTGTGTTGAGTGTGTAAAAGTTCTATTATTTACACCCTTTTAACCCATATTTCTGCTGCATTCAAGCACCATTTCATTGCATTTAGGTCAGTTTACAGCAAAACATCACAAATATATAAAAGGCACAGATTCTACAAAAAATGGTTGTTTTTGGCAGGTTGCCGCCGTCGTAGATGGTGAAGGCGGGCACAGGGCAGAGAAGCAGAAGAGCTGAACTGGACAAGCAGACAAAGAGGACGATGCTGCCATGGTGATGTCGCGACAGCAGAGGACGAGAGCAACTATGAGGAGAAAAAGCAAAATGGACCTCGATAGATAGAGAAAATTCTGCTCGTCTGTCGTGTGAAAACCATATATTTTTCCAAGCCCCGGATCAAAAGATATGTCAAGCCCAAAGTTCAAGGAGAGAAAATCCCAAGAAACAAGGAGGACGGCTGGAAAGTAGATTCCTTGAAGATTAAGTCTTTATTAGAATCATACTTTTAATTAAAGTTGTAATCCTTGTTAACTTAGATAACTTGAGCCCAAAGCTTATATAAGGGCATGTATTTTAACCTAGGGCATAGATCTCATATCCCATAGCCGATTTCCCCTTAAACCCGACAACCAAAAACCCTCCGCCGTCTTCCTGCCGTCGATATGTTCTAAAACCCCCTAGGGCCACGGGTTGATTTGTAAAGTAGTTGCAAGGGTTGCTTTGTTTTAGGATTTTTCAAGTTCAATAAAATAAACTTCAAGTTCTCTTATTTTGGTTATTAATATCTTGCAAGAGCATCAAGAGAGCATTGTGAGGTTATCCATTTACTTAGCATCGGGAGAGTTAAGTATACGAAAGAAATAAGAGCGAGTTCTCTAGTTTATAGTTGAACTATCTCGTGCCTAGGGATAGGGCGAGGTTAAATGGCTAAGGAAGAATTCATACATATCGGTGTTCATCCTTCGATTCACGCCGGGAGGTATCATCAAAGACGTGATCATCGACAGACTTGGACCTAGGGATAGACCAAGGCAGATCTGGGATTCTTGCCAAACTTGAAGTACGAAGTTGGTGTGTTTGCTGCCGCGACAGCCAACGGACAGCCGCCGCGACAGGTGCTGCCGCGACAGGCACGACGACAGAACTGGAGTTCCTAAGCATCGCAATACCTGCACTACTGAGCAATTCCATACCAGCCCATTATCTCTTTCTTGATTCTTCTACTCTTTTATTTGCGTTTTCCTTATTATTTTCGTGACAACAATCTTAATCTATTCTTTTTCCCTTGTGCAGATAGCGAAGGAAAGGGTTAGCCCAGTCCATGTGGAGACGATATCCGATACTCTAGTATCACTTTATTACTTGCGAGGTGTACACTTGCACTCACTTGCGATAGACACTTTTACACGCAACAAGTTTTTGGCGCCGTTACCGGGGACTGGCAACACACTCTTACCCTAGCTTCTGCATTTTTCTTTTATTTTTATTTTTTTTTTATTTTTTTTAACAAAAAAACTCAGGTGAAAATACAGGTTCAAGGGCATCAACATGCCAGGAAAAAACATTCGAGAGTTGATGTGGGAAAGTTCTTGCAATTACCGTAAAGGTATGCTGCCACGACAGCAACAAGGGCAGCAAATGTCGATGCCGCAACAACAAATTTTTTAATGGTACGATCAAAACCCACAAAATTTTTTATACCATAACAATTTTGCTGCAGAACCCGACCTGCCCTGGCAATGTCATCATCCTCAAGAGCAGTCAAAATCCTTAGAAGACACACTGCAAGCCTTCATGGAACTCACTCAAGAATTGTCAGCTTCTATGGACGCAAGTATCGCCAAGATGGATGAAATCTTGAGCAGACCGGCCCTCAATCATGCCACAGATGAACCTGAAATCATGAGGCAATGTGACGAGGATGCCCATGTGAAAGAATACCCAACATATGATGAGTCTGAGCAACAACTTGCCATGGCAATGATCGAGGAGCCGGAATGGAGCAACACCGCGACAACACTGAGGGAAATTCAAGAGAATGTCACGGCAGCAACCACTTCTGAGGCAGAAACCCCAGTCAAAGCGAAAACTGCCGCCTCGGCAGAAACTGTCGCCTCGGCAGCAACTGCCGCCTCGACAGCAACTGATGCTGAAGCATAAACCACATTAGAGGCAAATTCTCAACCCACTACCTCGATTATGCCTGACCAAGATTGCACACATCCTTCCCTGTCATGGCACTCGAACGACCACCTAGAAGAGCTACCCAATGACAATGCCTCGCCGATGGAATATGAGCAGGTAATAAACGAACCTTTTGAATTATATGAAAACTCACCAATTCCATTGCAGGCATTTGAGGAACCAAAGCCGGTGGACACAGAATCATCAAAGTCTCTACTGATGGAGATCTACGAGTGGTCAACAGAATTTGGTATAGAGAGTGACGACACTTACCAATGTCCCATTGACCTGCAAAGTAACCTGACAACGGACTGTTAAAATAACTGCCTGCCGCAGCAGCAGGCACGACAGCAAGGGATACATTCAACCACAACAACATTCAACGAAAACAAGGTAAGTTTGTGGCCGAATGTCAATTTGATTATTTCTAATCATATATTCATGCCCTTAGAAACATTACCAAGAAGGGAGGACTTCATGGACTACAAAGGGAAGAGAAAGAAAGGAGCCCTCAACATGAGAATAATCACTAGATGGAGGGTACAGATGGACTTCAAGAAGTACCGGAAACGATGCCTCAAGCATTATCAGGGGACTGAAGCCCCAGGAATGCAGGAAGTGGTTACCTTAGAAGATGCCCCACCTGGCATCCCTAATTTAACCTAAATTTTATTTTTATTTTTATTATTTATTATTTATTAGGAAATAAGGTTTATTTTATTCGAATAATGCTTTTAGGAAATAAAGGAGCCAAGAAGAACAGGAGAAGTGAACACAACCCACCACCCATCCATCAGCCCAACAAAGCCCAATATTGAAGCCTGTCGTTACGGCTGCCATGACAGACGCGGAAAAGACAGGCTGTCACCATGCTGTCACGACAGACGCGTGACAGACGCGGAAATGTTTGTCAGACGCATCAGACACGCTAAAGCTCGACAGTCGCCCCGTTATTCGCACCTGCCGTTACAGCTTCAACGGGCAGCAATTCCTTTTCTATAAAACCCCGTTTCATTTTCATTTTCACTCACTTCTGCTTTTCTTACTTGCTCTCCATCTTTAGTTTTCATTTGCTTTCAATTACTTTTCACAACCCTTGCACTAACATGTCTTCCAGAAAAAACCTGCCGCAATGCGGCCTCTACTTCCTCACCGGCAGCAACTCCCCCACAGTCCTGTGCAACCAGAGATCTGTGGGAAGAACAAGGCTTCATTTATACTCCAAAGGCAAGGAATCTGGGCCTCAAGCCTTTCATCACATGCCGCCTCCATACCATCACCTGCCCCGACGGCAGCCGGCAGCACCCATGCCGAAACATCTGCTCGAGGAACAAAGCGACCAGTGCCCTCGGATGACCTTGCTGCCTTTGTTGCTGGATTCTCTTCTTCCTCCGTCTGGGCAGACAGCGACGATGAACCCTCTATTTAGAGGAACCTGTCGAAGGACTTTACACCGGTAAAGAGGTAGAAAAGAATGGCAGATAAGAAAACTCTACCAAGGGCCAGCAGCAGCAGTGACAGCAGCGGCAGCAGCTCTGATATTCAAGTTGTACAGCAACCACCCCAGCCCGCCCCGCGAACCAGAAGCCGCCGCCAGATCCGCCTCAACAGCAGCAGTGAAGACAGTGATTAAAATTTAAGTTTCTTATCTTCTTATTGCTGCCTGCCATATATATATTTTGTGATGTACTGCCTTCATATGTTTTCATTTTTATTTTGTCATTTGCATTGAGGGCAATGCAACCCTCGAGTTTGGGGGTGGCAACCCTCCATATTCATGGAGTACATCTTAGTTAAATTTTGTGTCTTTTACTTAGTACTTTTCTAAAAAAAACGAAAATTAAAATTTTTTGGCTGAAAATTGTGAACTGAACTTGCCTGTCGTGACAGCTCTGTCGTGGCAGCATCTTTAGGATAGTTTAAGGAGAAGTTTAGAGCCTTCCTATAGTTCTAAAAACTTAAACACCATTGTGACTGTTATACTGCTTAGATTTCTTTTAGCCAAACTAGAATAGGAAGCTTAGCACTTGAATAGCCCCTAGAGGTGCCTAACACTGGCTCTAGGAAAGAAGTTTAGCAAAAGAGACTAAAAAACCTAGAGGTGCCCGAAACCGGCTCTAGGAAGCAAACTAGAGGTGCCTAAAACTGGCTCTAGTAAAACTTTAGAAATCGAGTCAAAACAAAGAAATCAAAGAAGCATGAAAATGTGCCTTCAAAAAAAAAGATAAACTTTGGCATAAAAATTCGAGTTAAGAGTTGAATATTCTAGTGAAACTAAAAGAGTCTTGGCATATAACTGTTCACAAGCATGCACACACTGCACGAGGACTATAGGGAGATTTCGGACAGATCCTAAATTATCCGATAGGTTGCTGCCGCCACAGGGAACGAACGACGGGTAAGGGAAAGCTCACTGTTTGAAAGCCAAAACAAAAATTTCTTTTTCTTTTAGTTCTTAGTTGCTTGAGGGCAAGCAAAAACTTGAGTTTGGGGGTGTGTTGAGTGTGTAAAAGTTCTATTATTTACACCCTTTTAACCCATATTTCTGCTGCATTCAAGCACCATTTCATTGCATTTAGGTCAGTTTACAGCAAAACATCACAAATATATAAAAGGCACAGATTCTACTAAAAATGGCTGTTTTTGGCAGGTTGCCGCCGTCATAGACGGTGAAGGCGGGCGCAGGGCAGAGAAGCAGAAAAGCTGAACTGGACAAGCAGACAAAGAGGACGATGCTGCCATGATGCTGCCGTGACAGCAGAGGACGACAGCAACTTTGAGGAGAAAAAGCAAAGTGGACCTCGATAGATAGAGAAAATTCTGCTCGTCTGTCGTGTGAAAACCATATATTTTTTCAAGCCCCGGATCAAAAGATATGTCAAGCCCAAAGTTCAAGGAGAGAAAATCCCAAGAAACAAGGAGGACGGCTGGAAAGTAGATTCCTTGAAGATTAAGTCTTTATTAGAATCATACTTTTATTTAAAGTTGTAATCCTTGTTAACTTAGATAACTTGAGCCCAAAGCTTATATAAGGGCATGTATTTTAACCTAGGGCATAGATCTCATATCCCATAGCTGATTTCCCCTTAAACCCGACAACCAAAAACCCTCCGTCGTCTACCTGTCGTCGATATGTTCTAAAACCCCCTAGGGCCACTGGTTGATTTGTAAAGTAGTTGCAAGGGTTGCTTTGTTTTAGGATTTTTCAAGTTCAATAAAATAAACTTCAAGTTCTCTTATTTTGGTTATTAATATCTTGCAAGAGCATCGGGAGAGCATTGTGAGGTTATCCATTTACTTAGCATCGGGAGAGTTAAGTATACGAAAGAAATAAGAGCGAGTTCTCTAGTTTATAGTTGAACTATCTCGTGCCTAGGGATAGGGCGAGGTTAAGTGGCTAAGGAAGAATTCATACACATCGGTGTTCATCCTTCGATTCACGCCGGGAGGTATCATCAAAGACGTGATCATCGACAGACTTGGACCTAGGGATAGGCCAAGGCAGATCTGGGATTCTTGCCAAACTTGAAGTACGGAGTTGGTGTGTTTGCTGCCGCGACAGCCAACGGACAGCCGCCCCGACAGGCGCGACGACAGAACTGGAGTTCCTAAGCATCGCAATACCTGCACTACTGAGCAATTGAATACAAGCCCATTATCTCTATCTTGATTCTTCTACTCTTTTATTTGCGTTTTCCTTATTATTTTCGTGACAACAATCTTAATCTATTCTTTTTCCCTTGTGCAGATAGCGAAGGAAAGGGTTAGCACAGTCCCTGTGGAGACGATATCCGATACTCTAGTATCACTTTATTACTTGCGACTAGAGGTGGCAATTGGGTAATTCAGTTCGGGTTCGGTTCGGGTCGTTTCGGTTTAGGTCATTTCGGGTCTATCTAGAATCGGTTTAGATTCGGTTCGGGTCGGTTCGGTTCGGGTTCGGGTCTAATTCGGGTATGTGATGAGTCGGATTCGGTTCGGGTATTGGATCGGGTCAAAATCGGATCGGTTGTTTTCGGGTCGGGTCAATATCGGATCAGTCGCTTTCGGTTCGGGTCAAAATCGGGTCGTTCGGGTCGCTTTCGGTTCGGGTTAAAATCGAGTCAATTTCGGGTCAATTTCGGGTTGGGTCAACATTTAAATTTTCGGATCAATTTGATTTGAGTTGGGTTAAAGGTTTGAGGTTTAGTATTTATGGTTTAGTTTAGAGTTATTGATGTATAAGATTAATTCTAATTCAACTTGTCAATCTATGCATTTGAATTTGATTAAATATTTAAATCAAAGCTTCATGTATCCATATAATTTTTTTTGTATAATTATATTGAATCAAAGTTTATAATAATAATAATAATAATAATAATAATAATAATAATAATAATAATAATAATAATAATAATAATAATAATAATAATAATAATAATAATAATAATAATAATAATAATAATGATAATGAATTAATTTATTAAACTTAGGATCTAATTGAATTAACTAAAATCTAAAAGCATAAATCACGGACATAATTAAAATAATTTTAAAACTAAATGTGAAATTTTAATTAAATTAATCTAAATTGAAACTCAATTAAATCAAGAAAAATAGAAAGACAATTGGTAAAAATAGAGAGGGAAAAAACAAAATTTTGGAGGGAAATAAGCCACCAATTTTTTAAGCTAGATTGAAAAAAAAGACAATTGGAAAAAATAGAGAGAGAAAAGACAAAATTTTGGAGGGAAATAAGCCACCAATTTTTTAAGTTAGAGATTAATTACTTTTTAGGTCATGTTGCATTTAAAATGTTACATTTTAGTCAACTTTAAGTTTTAGTTTAATTTAATTTAGTCACAAATATTCCCACGGTTTAGACTTCGGATATACAAATCCCCTCCCCGTAGTGATATTTAGTCTCTAAAAATTTACTTTTAGTTAAAAATGACTAATCTTTGTAATTTAGTCTATTAATTTAATATATTGATATTTTCGTTAATTTTAATTTCAAATTTTAATTTTTAGCCAAAATTGACCCCTATTTATTTATATGGTATAATTACAAATTTGATCGACTCTCAAATTTCTCCACTTCCAAATTGTCAATTTAGTCTACAATTTCAATTTTATGCTATATTTTATGATGAAATTATGAAATTGGTCACCAAGATCTCAAATTTCTATACTTCATTTTATTATTTATTATATTGTTAACAATAGATATTCGGGTTAAAATCGGGTCAAAATCGGGTTAAAATCGGGTCGATATTCGGTTCAGCTTTCGGTTCGGATAGCATTCGGTTCGGGTCCAATCGGTTCGGGTCTATTCGGTTCGGGTCTATTTCGGTTCGGGTCCATTTCGGTTCAACAAAAATTTTCGGTTCGGTTCGGTTCGATTCGGTTCGGTTCGGGTTTCGGGTCAATTCGAATCATCATGTTCGGGTCAAAATCAGGTTTCGATTCGGGTAATTCGGTTCGGGTTTCGGGTCTTGGGTCAAGTTTGCCAGGTCTACTTGCGACGTGTACACTTGCACTCAATTGTGATAGACACTTTTACACGCAACATACTGCACTATACACATATATGTGAGTTATGTACCATGCTTTAGTACATTTCTTGATTAGTAGTCTTAAATAGTTTATTGAAATCTTTTATATGGTAATGTCTTGCTTAGAATGATTTAAGAACCATGTAGTTTAACCCGTTAAGGTCATGATTTATTGAATGGAAATAGTGAATATCGAAATGCTCACTCTAAAGTAGTTCACGGACATAATTTTGGAACTTGTAGATGTCATGACTGACCAAGTTATATTTATATTTAGCTTATATTTCTGCTTGTTTGAGTATATCTTCTTTAGGTAGTTTTGCATCACTGGCCCTCAAGCTCACGCTATTATTCACCATTGCAAGTTAACATGTTTGTGCATTGTTCGAGACAGGGACATCAACTACAGGAGTTCCAGTGGCATTACTTGTAGATTACGATACATATGTGGTTAGAGGCATGTAGGTCATGTCTTGTAATTATATTTGAGTTTGATAATTGGTTTTTGAATCATGTTTTTGGTCAACAGCAAGTGTTTTGAATAAACATGTTTTTATTAAAGATTTGGTTTTATAGTTTTAAATGTTTAAAGAAATTTTAATTTTTGTGGATTTTTTATCTTTGGTTCGCTCTTGTGATCCGAGTGTGATTCCTCATATTGGATCAGGTCATCCGTACTGATCTAGGATGTTACAGAAAAACATTAGGGTTTTACAGAATAAAATTTTACTAATAATTGAGTGACCTCCAATATAATTTACCCATATTCTAAATATAAACTATGGCCTTTGTTTCCATTAAGTGAGTGTACGATTAATTTGAGTTTTCTATATATGTTTTACATATTGATATAGTAATTTTTATTGCCTTTTCAAATTGTATGTTTATATTCTTATTGTTGTTTGATGTCGGATGTGGGGAAAGGAGACTCATTGTTTCGGAATAGCACATATGCAGCGAAAGGTAAAACAAATAATAACTAATACATTTATGTTGTTTCGTTTATACCATTAAATTTTCAATTTGTTCAATTATTGTACTAAATTTTAGTTTTTGTTATTAGTAAAAAGTTTGAAAGAACCAACTCCTGAGTTGTAGGCCTCATTAAAAACCTCACTAAACCTATATTGAGAAAAAGAGTACCGCACAACCAGAATATATCTCGAGGTTACATGAAAAACACCTATAAAAAACTATTCAAAAACCGACCAATGCTTCCACATCAAGCACACAAACTCCTAACTCCACCATTCAATTGGCATTGCCCCTAACCCTCTTTTTTAGTCTAAAACACCTAAAAAATTCCAATCCACTCATCCTCCCTCTCCAATTAAAGAGAAGATAATGATCTATATTCCTCAATATAATTCAATCACATGAAGATACACTTCTCTACAATCAGGCCCCATAAACTCTCTGACAAAATCATCAGCTTTTGACTCATCATAGGACCACGTTCCCTTTGCTTCCAAGCAGCCGAGTTTTTGACCCTCTTAAAGTCCAAATTGAAATTTAACCTTCAAGACTTATTTTTGCAAATAAAATACCTACTGTAATGGTGAAAAACCATATACTTCAGCCTCCTCGGAACTCCATTCCTCCTACTACCAAAATACAAAAATACAATCAAAACACTTTTAGGCTTAGATCTTGAACGAAGTCGTTTTGGACAGTTTTAGAAAAATTAACGACATCATTTTGCTGGAGGAAAATTAATAAAATCATTCATTTAGAAAAGTTTGAACCTAGACCTTTATAATAAAAGACTAAAGCTTAACCACTAAACCAACCCAATATTTTATAACATTTTACCACAAATAATATATATGTCAAACTACTTTTTGAGGTTAATTCAATTTATTTTATTATTTTTGAATAGATTAAAGATGATTACAGGTTAGTATATATTCATACATATTCTTAGCCCTCTGTCAACGCACACACACCTTACAGATAAAGCGATTGAACTCGTGTCTCTTAGGATAAACATCATCTTCCTTGCATTCGTAATAATTTCTGCCACCATTGAGGAAACTAACTGCAAAAGATAACTAGGTTATTTAAGTCAAATTTTAATTGAATACTGAAAAAGAATTTGCAGATTCCAAAATAAAATAAACAATATCACATATTTTAGTTGAATGTTGATAGAAGGGCAGGGTGTATTTGAGGTTTAGGGATTAAAGTTTTTAGGGGATTTAGGGTTGAAAATTTTAAGAATTTTGGGTATTTTTGAAAAATAATATATTTATATTATAAGTAATATTAATATAATTTATAAATATTAATATATATTAATAACATTTATAGTATTATTTATACCAAAAAAATAAATTGAATTAATCTCAAGTGTAGTTATATATATATATATATATAATATTTGTAGTTGATAATTTTAAAATGTCAAGTTGATTTAGTGGTTAAGATTTTGGTCTTTGTTTTTAAAACTTCAGGTTTTAAAAATCTCTAAATGAATTATTTTATTATTTGCCTCAACTAAAACGATGTCAGGTTGATTTTTGGTAGATAATTATTCTTTCACCAGAGGATTGAGACCCTTCAAATAGAATCGGTTGCAAGAACATCAAGTGTGGTGCCCCGAGATGGCTGGTAATTTTAGAGTGAAGCATTTGTTGTCACTCATGAATTATTTTGGCGTTAATTCAAATAATACAGATACTTTTTCAATTTGGAAAATTGGAGTGCCTCCTAAAGTTCAATGTTTCCTTTGGTTCGTCATGGTTAATCATTTCCGACTTTGTGTTTCTTGCAAGAGAGGGGTTTACAATTTGTAGATGATGATGTGTGTTGCATATGGTGTAATGAAGATTTGGATGAGGTAGAACACATCATGTATGCTTGCACTTTCATCCGACATGTTTGGTATTTGTTTCTACAATAGTGGTGATTGGATTTGGCGTTACCATCATCGTTTTTTGATTTCTTACATCAACTTTTTGTGATTTCTTTTCAGGTATGATAAGACAACGATAGTTCGCTGGTTGTTCCGCAGTACTATGGATGTTTTGGCTAGCTCTTAATGATGTCGTCTTTAACCATAAGTGTTTTATAATTGAAGAGTTACTTTTTCTCATTCGGTTGTGCTTTATGTTTTGGGTGTTACACATTCATTTCATAAAATCCATTAAGTTTAATATTTCAAAGTTGATAAACCAATTAAAAAGTTACATGAGAGCTCTATTTAAAATACATAATTAAAAGCATTCGACACATGTGTTAAAATCCAAAGCAAAAGTTACAATACAATATAGGGTCTTACGAATACATAGCCCAAATATCTAAGTATTGTACTCGGACACAGGTCAATGCTGAAGTCCAACTCCGATGGTGCTCTGACGATGGGCGTCAACCTACTAACATGCGAACGGAAACAACAATTTCGAACGATGAGCTAACAAAGGTTAGTGGATACACTTCTACTCAACCATGCTTCATGAAAATCATAAATATGGCAAGTAGCAATGATACATGGCAATATAAATAACTACATTAGCGCTACCTCTAGCCGCCTAAACATATATCATAGCAATGAGAGGAATTAACCATCCACACATCACATAAAACCATACCAACAAACCTGAAGTGGGGCCAGTGAGTGCCACACAGCTTTAGGAACGTACACTCATGCTTGAAATCTCTCGTCGAACATCTTCAAATGAGATCTAGTGTCACACAACTTCAAGAACGTACATTCGGGAAACATCTAACCATGGTGTTGCAACACCCTCTTTTGGTATCTAAATCCCACCAAACAAAGTATTTAACCATACTATGTACTTACATGGCACATAACATTTATTCGATCTACCAAGGATCCTTATTGCTCAATACAAACAAGCCACCAAGGTTTTAATTAAGTTATTACTCATTATGCTCGTATAAGAGGTTAGACTCTCGGTTTCTCAGTTTAATATTCATTTTACTACACTAAAGGCCCACTGGGCTTTAGTCCTCGAATTATAAACCCTCCGAAATCAAAACGTAAATTTTGGGCAAATTGCAATGAGTACCGATACCCTCTTAAGGGCATGGATACTCTACTTGCATATGGTAATGGTTTAACCAATATCCGGTACCGATACACAGCCCCCCGTGTATCGGTACTACATAGGTATCGATACGCCTCAAAGTGTACCGGTACCTAAAACGCTACTGGAATTTGGGTAGAATAGAGGGTACCGATACGCACCTATGCGTATCGATACGCCCTTCAAACTCTGCTTGAGTTAGCCAATAAAAACAAGGAGTACCGATACTAGTTTATTCGGTATCGGTACATGAGCCTAGAATCTAATTTCGGGAGCTCGAAAAACACCCCCAACGCCCTTTAACCTTTATGTTTAAGCCCCAAAACAAACTTACAAGTTATAGAAGGTGATTTAAGTGGTTTCCTACCAGTTTTAAGCCATATTAACATCAAACTTAAGGTTTACCATTAATGAAGTCTCAAGCATTCATACAGCAAAAAATATCACCCAAGCAACAAGCAATCGAATTGATGATTTCTAGGAGCACAAGAGAGTTAGTAGTGTACTAACCTTGATTCCTTGCTGAGAAAGAAGCCTCCAACCAAGCTCTTCAAACCTTCTTCTTCCCAAGCTCCTTGGATGGTTCTCCAACCTCTTTCACTACAAGGAAAATGTCATAAATCGAATTACAACATTGTTGGGAACCTGAAGATATGAAAATGGGAGAATTTTTCAACAAGAAAGGTGGTTAAATCCCAAAATCTCGTTCTTCTCTACACCCCCCCATTGAACACTCATTTTTCAACCTCCACCAAACACATCCATTCTTACATTGATAGATAAATCTCTTGATAATGATTAATTTTTCCTAAAAACAATATCACATATTTTAATTGAATGTTGATGGAAGGTCAAGGTTGTATTTGAGATTTAGAGATTAAAGTTTTTAGGGGATTTCGGGGTTGAAAATTTTAAGAATTCTGGGTATTTTTGAAAAATAATATATTTATATTATAAGTAATATTAATATAATTTATAAATATTAATATATATTAATAATGTTTATAGTATTATTTATGCCATAAAATAAATTGAATTAATCTCAAGTGTAGTTGTATATATAATATTTGTGGTAGATAATTTTAAAATATCAAGTTGATTTAGTGGTTGAGCTTTTGATCTTTGTTTTTAAAGCTTCAGGTTTTAAATCTCTCTAAATGAATTATTTTATTATTTGACTCAACTAAAACGATGTCGTTTTGGACAATTTTATGTATCAAAATAGTCGCACGAAACGACGTTGTTTTGGTACAGCGTCCACTTAGGCTGCCATTAGTCATATCATCACCCCGTTAAGGAGCTAACGGCGGAGTGACATAAGTGAAACGAAAATTAAAGGTCAGTGTTGTAATTTAACAAATTGAAAATCCAGTTGTATAAAAGAGACAATACCAATAATTTAGTGACATATAGTCTAAATTTACCCTTAAAATTATGACAACTATTTGATACTTTGATGATTGAATTTTTTACTCCAAAAATGGGTGAAGAAGCCTCAATGTTTTCTTAATTTTTTATATGAAAAGGGGTAGACTACATACCTCATTAAAAAAAACCCTAATCTAAATGAAAAAGCTACCCATAGACTACCATACAAATAGTTCAACAAACAACCTCAAGTAAGTAACATATAAAAAACCAACATAAAGGCATGAAGCTATTTCCCTAAACCTTCCCATGATCGAATTGGACTATTTCCTATCCTAGAAATTGAAAGAATAATATATAAATAAATAAACCAATGAAAACTTCTTAATCCTACTTGATGAGTAAAAAAATCCACTATATCAAATAATAAGAATAAAATTAACATATAGTAATTATATATTAATTTTCTCTTATTAATTAGAATTTTTTTCATAAATTTATTGGACTTGATAGTAAGATTGATAATTTTTCTTTTAAATTATGTTTATTTAATTGAAGCTCCTGTAAAGTTTTACTAAATATTTAATCAATTATTTATAAAAATATTTGTATTATCTGTACGAACTCCTTGTATGTTGTTAAATTATGGTCATGTTTGGCAATTAGCAGATATCTTATAGCTGATAGCATATTACATTAGTTGATAGCTGATTTGACTAACGGGTTGTATAAAAAGTATTTGGTAAAATTAACTGATAGCTTATAGTTGTTTGATTATTTAAACAAGCAAAATGACATATAACGATATGATTATATTCGATACTTGATTGAATAGTTTATTAGTTATCAATATTTTTTATCTATTAATATTAATTAGATTATGAAAAATAATTTTAATATAACATTACTAAGCATATTTGAAGGTTTTTTATAATAATTTAATATTTATATAATTACTTTTTAATATAATTTAATTAATTATTGAATTTAAATAAAAATATAAATGTGTGAGAATAAAAAGAAAAAACAAAAAGCATTAGTTTACAAATGTCACAATGTAAATACCGAGGTTGAAAAATTAAAATAGAATGGTTAAATTTAGGTTATTTGGAGATTTTTGATAATTGTTAAGGGTAAAAGGGTCTTTATAACTCTTATGTCAAAACCTCTAATTTCAAAAAGCTCCTATTAGCAGCTTTTTTAAAATTAGAGGTTTCACCCCAATACGCTATTTCAATCCGCTCTTTACCAAACATCCAAATTAGCGGATTTGACCCATCAAACCTCTAATTTTGGCTCCAACCTCTCTTTACCAAACATGGTATATATTCACTTTGGCTAAAATCATGTCAAACCGGTTAATATATTCACTTTCTTAATAATATACAATTTTTAAGAGATTTAGATTTATTTTATTTTTATATTTGAATTTATAAAACATTATATATATTTTAACTATTTAAATAATATTATTTTATATTAATTTATATATATATATTTGATTATAAAAGGTTACTAACATAGGTCTCGTTAAAAACCTCCCTAACCTAAATTGGAGGAAAATAGTACCTATGAAAGTATATACAACAAAGAGATGAAGCAAGGAGAAACAAAACACAAGTCCTAGAGCAACAAATAGCTACGCATGCAACCATGCAAAAGCACACAATTGTGTGCATGTGAAACCAAAACCAGCCAATGAGACCCAACGACAAACCAACCACATCACCTCAAACCTCATGCCTGCGTGTTGTCTCTACACAATGCTACTTCAATTTTCGGTGGAGGCGTCGAAAACAGGGTAAGCCCCGTGCTTGAATCTCTACCCAACTTCGCAAGACCGTCCGCAACTAAATTAGCCTCTCGACAAACGTGGGTGAAGGTAACATCACATTCCCTTGCTAACAACATATATATATGCAATAACAAAGCTGATACATCCGAACTGCAAGCCTATTTTCGGATCACCTGAACAGCTCGTTTATTATCTAGATCAACACAAACCTTGCGAAAACCCAGCTCCCATGCTCGGGATAAACCTTCAAATGTTCCTCAAAGCTCAGCTTCAAGAGGCGAACAAATTCCAATAAACTTTGCGAAACCCATCCGCCAACCTCCTAGACTATCTCTGATAACACCCCACACACCGCTAGACCGGAAGAATGACAGCGTGAACCATCAGTATTAAGCTTTACCCAGCCATCTAAAAGAGGAGACCATCTAGCATTAGCTCTCAATTGTCGACTAATTCCCCCAAATAGATTATCTCTCGTCGAGGTTGCGACGTTATACTCCGACACCAAGCAAAGCCCTCGCGTAACCACCGATTCAAATGAGACTGAATCCGTATCAAAAACAATAGAATTGTGATGCAACCAAATCACCCACAGAACAGCTTCAAACAAAGAGCTCCATTCTTCATTGGACGATACAGCATACTCAGAAGAAGAAAGATTAATGAAAAGTCATTCTTTAAAGTCAATATGCAAGAAATCATCCAATTTGTTTGGTCGGATAAGACTTGCCCAAGCACCTCTCGCCACAAAACATTTTCGGAGTAGATGGTCCACACTTTCCACCTCCCCATTGCAGACCCTACAACGAGGGTCACTTGAAATATGACGTCGAAGACGTTCTTCGTTAGTAAGAATACGGTTATGAGCAAGAAGCAACAAAAATATTCGAATCCTATGAAAACCCTTATATTTCGAAATTAGCGTCCAGATAGGGTCATTAGAGATATGTGAGCCTGGCAAGCGAGCTTGATATGCCAAACTAACAGTAAACTGACGATCATCAGAAGGTAGCCAACCCACCGAGTCAGCTAGATGGGCAGGAGCCGGAGCTTTAGTCCCAGCAATACGTAATAAAATAGGTAATGGAAGCCAAGCTTGGAAGGATTGCCACGCCCACTCTCCCGACGGCAAAACCATCGACGAAACAGGGCAAAATAATAAGCTTAAAGAAGTGGCATTTGAGTGATGCTCAATCAGAGGGCCAACATCGGATAACCACGGATCACGCCAAAAATCAACTGAAGCTCTATTACCTAAGTTCCATACGATATTGCTCTTAAGATCATTCCAAATTAAGCATAGGCCCTTCCATAACCGTGAGGAAGCCGGGTGAGCAATTGTAGAAGGAAGAGCATTCACACATTTGTACTTATGCCGAAGAACACGAACCCACAAATCCTCACGTTTCGTAACCCACAGCCAACCTTCATAAGAAAAGCCTCATTTTGAATCTCCAAATGTTTGAACCCAAGACCACCATTCTCCGTAGGAAGGAAAAGATCATTCCACTTAACAAGGTGAGTAGCCACCCCATTAGTGGATTTACCCCAAATGAAGCTTCGGATAAGCTTTTCAAGCTCAGCACATGTACCTTTAGGTAAAAGAGTAGTTTGCATCGCATAGGATGAAATCGCCTGGAGCACTGATTTAGCGAGAGTTATACGACCCGAAATGTTTAAAACTTTTGCCTTCCAACTAGAAAGTCTATCTCTGACACGCTGGATTAAATAATGGTAGGAATCCAAGGAAACCCACTTATAGAGCAGCGGCACACCCAGGTAACACCCAAGATCATTAACCTCATTGAATCCGAAACCACTACTTATGTACTGGCGAAGGTCAGCTGGCACATTCTTGGAGTAAAAAATATTTGTCTTTGCAACACTGACTTTATGTCTCAAGGCCAAACAGAAGCGTTAAATTATAGTACCAAGACAAGACAGTTGCTCAACCGATGCTTCCGCAAAAAGGATTAGATCGTCAGCAAAAAATAAATGCGAAAGACCAGGACCCCCTCTAGAGAGATGGATCAGCTTCCAGGTAGCTTCAGCAATAGAACTTTGAATCTCATGGTTAGACGCTTCATACAAAGAACAAATAAATACGACGAGAGTGGATCACCCTGCCGAACACCCCGACTAGGCTTGGAAGTCGATGAAGCAGACCCATTCCAAAGAACATGCATTGACACAGAAGTAATGCATCACATAATAAGTTGACGTAAAGAAGTTGGAACACCAACCATCTCCAAAGTTTCCCGGATAAAACTCCATTCGAGCCTGTCATAGGCCTTCTCAGGATAAACCTTTATAGCCCTTCATCCCTTCTTGCCTGATTTCTTACGCATAGAATGGACAACCTCTTGAGCAATAATTATATTTTTAACACCCCAATTTTGGGCATAGAAGTTTTGGGTTGAACCGGATCGGTCGGATTTCGGTTCGAATATAAAAGGTGGTTTTAAGGAAAGCCTAGTTCGGGATGCATTAAAAATATGGAAAAATATCTAAAAATCCTCTTTTAATATATATAAGAGGGTGGTGAAATCAATTTTACAAAATGAGGTTTGGAAATATGACATTTTGAGTTAGTGACTAAAATGTAATTTTTGAAAAGTTCGTGACTGTTTTAAAAGGATTGAAACTTTGAATCTTTAAGGAGCTAATTTACCCAAGAGAGGATTTCTCCAGATTTTTCTTAAATTTTAAAGACTCATTTAATGTTAATTAATAAAAAGAAAAGAGGGAAAAGTGATATTTTAGTTTCATAACTAACTTTTACTAAAATTTTCCTATTTCATTTTCTCTCAAAATTCCCTCAGCCAAACACATTTCCACAACAACTTTTCCTTTGATTTTCACACCTAAAGTTGAGATTTCAATCCCTAAATGATTCCTAATCATTTCTACACCAAATCCTCATCATTTGCTTAATGAATTTTCAAGGATTTTGGCTCTAAACAAGGGGAAATCCACATTTAGAGGTATGAACGTCCTTCTCCTCTAAATACTCAGTTCTTTAATAAAATTCCCAAGTTCTCACTCCTTAATTTGAGTTTTATTAAAGGTTTTAATGTTGTGATCTTGATTTTGGCTTAAAATGCAAGATTTGGATTTAATTTTGAAGAAATTCGTAATAGATGATTGGGCTCTGTTTCAAGATGTCTTTTTGATGTATTTTGGATGTTTAAAAGATGTGAAATGGAGGTTTAATCAATGCAATCCCGAATAGGTTGATTTTCCTAAGTTTTTACTTGTGAAAATGGTGGTTTTTAGGGTGCTCTTGGTGTTTTGTTAATGCTGGAGGTATAAGGACGAGTTTGGGTTCATTTTGGATGTTAATTGATGTTTAAAAATGGTTAGAAGTGATGGATCTTGGCTGGATTAAGTTTTGGAAGAGTTTGGATGTGATTTCGGTTGTGTTTGGTAGCCGAAATGTTTGATTTTTGTAGAGCAGCGAGTTTAGGTGAGTTGCTGGTGGTTTTAATGCATGATGATGCATTAATCCTCTGTTGTTATGTGTTTAAAACAGGGGAGAATGATCCGGAGGCAATAGAGGTGGCGTTGGAGGCTTCGGATGCTTGGAAGGCTTGTTGGCTAGCATAGTTTTGTGTATCGGTGAGTGGTAAAGAGTTTTCCAGCTTTGAAACATTTTGGATGAGGCTTTGGGAGCTTAGTTTAAGTCTAAACAACTTAGCTAAGCTCAAGAGTAAGTGAATGAAATTTCTCTCTTGGTTTGTGTTATGAATTGGTTTTTAATGCACTTGAGATGGTTGGATGCGAAGTATGTGATTTGCATGTTTAAATTCTGTTTTGAAAGCATGTTTTAGCATGATTAATGCTGGTTTTGTAAGCCATGTGTTAAAGGATGCTCAAGGTAAGAGATCCTAGAATTTGATGTTGATAATTGTGGTTTGATGCATTGTGATGCATGTTGGTTTAATGGCTTTGTTTAATGCTTTAAAACAGTGGATTATTGATGGAAATTGATGTGTATTGGCAAGTGATGTAAGTGGTTGTTGGTTACTTTAATCGGATATAGTTAGCCGGCTATAGGATTGGGTGCACCGTGAATTGAGTCGCCTTAGATGTTGAGGGGTTGTGATTGTACCGTAGACTCCATCCAAGTACCCTAGCGATCGAGGAGATTAGTGTCACCGCGATGGAGGATGGCTCTCGTGGGTGGGCTTGTTAAGCGTCACCACGATGGAGGATGGCTCTCGTGGGTGGGCTTGTTAAGCGTCACCACGGTGGAGGATGTCTCTCGTGGGTGGACCTTGTTAAGCGTCACAACGGTGGAGGGTTGCTCTCGTGTGTGAGCTTGGTTAAGGTGATACAATGGTTGAGGTAGCTCCCATGTGTATGCCTTGTGGTGTGTCCCGGCTCTCGCTAGTGAGTTATACAACTTCCGATGAGTGATGTTGAGGGGTTGTGATTGTACCGTTAAACTCCATCACGGGTGTTGAGGGGTTGAGATTGTACCGGTAAACTCCACCTTGTGTTGTTCGGTAGTGTGTATGAAGCGTGTGGGACAACGCTTGTAATCCGCGTATCCGATTGTGTCTTGTGTTGTGATGGGTTGTGAATTATCACTTGAAAGTTAACATAATGTGTTTGAATGTAATGAAGCAAGAGTTTCTTGGAAATGATGCAAGGTGCATGGGTAATTTGTAAATGATGCAAGAATGCATGTGACACTTGTTAAGGCTTGACCATAAGTGTGTTTGTTATTGTGAATGGTGCATATGTGCATGGAATTTCATAAATGCATTCAAGTCTTGTGAAGGTTTGTTTTAAAAGGCATGTAATGCAAATGTTGCTTTTGTGGTTCATGTGTTGCATTTGTTTAATGCATGAGATAGATTGAAGGAGTAAGTGGTTTTCAAAAGGTTTCTTGCTTTGAGATGATTTTCAAGAATGAGAAAAGTATATTGTGAAGTGGAAGTGTTTTCCAAGGAATTTGTGTTTAACTTGGCATATGATGTTCATGCATGGAAAGGTTAAATTGATGGTTTTGCAATAATGTGCTTTGAAGTGAGTTATTTAGCTTTTCTAAGCTAAGGGTTGGTTTTCGTGATTGAGCAATGCATGACTTAAAGCATGTTGTTTAAAAAGGGGTTTTCAAACAATGCTTTGGTTTATCGAAATGTATTTACTTTTTAAAAAGATTTTATGTTTTGCTGCATTGATGGTGTTTTGGTTTTGAGCATCCCTCACTAAGCATTAAGTGCTTATGCTCCTTTGTGTCCATCAATACAGATAATTGAAGTTGGGGCAGCAAGAAGCAAGGGATTCAAGGAGAGCTCCAGTTGAGAAGTATGTCTCGGTTAATAGCTATAGATAATAAAGGCAATGGGGGGAGTGTCTTTTATATTGATGTGTAATGAGTTTGAGCATGTTGACCATATTGATTTGTGGTTTGAATCTTGTTGTTATCGCTTTGCAACATTTGAATCTTCTTTTTCATGAGTTGTTACTTTATGCTTCTTGTTTTAAAAGCATGAACAAGTGTTAGATGTGTTGAAAGAGTCGGTGCACCTAAGGTTGTTTTGTATCTAAATTTTGATGCAATCTGATAGTCTCGTTGCTTGGCATGTTGTTGATTTGTTGTGGAATGGTTTAAAGTAAAGTTGTCGATGTTCAGATGTGTAAAATCAGGCTTTTCTGCTGTTTCTGGGCAGGGTGTTTCGAAACACCCTTGCCTGTTTCGAAACAGGGGCATGTTTTGGCCTGGGAGTTTCGAAACGGGTAGAGGTGTTTCGAAACACTTTGGCTACTGCCAAGCCCCGTTTCTGAACGGTCTATTCCCGTTTCGAAACACTTGACCGTTGGGCACTGATTTGAATGGTTTTTGAGGTTTGCAAGCTTTACGTTTTAGTCCTGCTTTTTGTATGTGCAATTGCTTGAGTTCGAAGTGGCCGTTTGAGGTGAAATTTGGCAGAGATGCATGAAACATGACTAATTTCATAATGGTAACTTAAAAATTGGTAAAGTCCTCTTAATTTTCATAATTTACAATTTGGTCCCTAAATTCGTATGTTGTGCAATTGGGTCCCTTATTGTTTTCCGATTGCTGTAAATTTTGAGTATGCTTATCTCAAGAGTACGCCTAGGGTTAATGTGCATCTAGACAAGTTTAAAAAGAAAAAAAAGGGTCTTTAATCAAGGTTGACTTTCAGGTTGACTTTGGTTTTCCCCGTGTAATCTTCGTAGTTCGGGTCAACCGTCTAGGCCGGGCTAAGGGGGTTACAATATTATCGGAAATAGATCTGTTCGGCACAAAACTAGTATGATTACCAGAAATTCACTTCGGGAGCAGGGGTTTCAGTCTCTTTACTATAATCTTAGTAATAATTTTGTAAAGCACAGAACATAGTCCGATAGGATGAAATTGAGAAATAGACTCAGGATTTGAAACCTTCAAAATGAGAAGCAACAAAGTTGTGTTAATACTCTCGTCAAACTCTTTTCCATCAAACACTTCTTTGACAAAACGACAAACACTAGAACCCACCACACCCCAATTTCGTTGATAAAAAATAGCGTAAAAGCCATCATCACCAGGCGCTTTAAGAGACCGAATGGAAAAAACAGCCGCCCAAATTTCGTCATCAGTTACCGGTAAGGAAAGCCCCTGCAACTCACTACTCGGCAAAATAGGGAAAAGATTACCAGCAATGCAGAAGTACCACCATCCGGAGAGGAAGTAAACAAAGAACGAAAATAATCAACGACCATAGCTTTCAAAGAATGTTCATCTAAAATCCTTCTACCATTTTCATCAAGGAAGGAAGAGACAGAATTAATCCGACGTTTATTCATCGCATACGCATGATAAAACTTAGTACTACGATCCCCATTTACCATCCACTGACACCGAGATTTCTGCACCCATAACACCTCCTCTTGCAATAAAATGGACTCAAGCTCAGTGCGAAGAGTATGATCAAGTTGAACTAGGAAATTCGTACATCAGTTCTGAAGAGCCTTTTCAATACCACGGAGACGATGCAGTATCCTACGTTTCTTAGCACAAATATTTCCAAAGGTGGTCGAATTCCACTCGCCAAGTCGAGAATGAAGAGTAACCAAATTGTCAGAAACATCCTCATTAAGACTCCAATTGTCCGACACCACCCGTTCAAAATCTGGAACAACAGGTAAAGTCAAACCTGACTTAGCACCACCCGCTCAAAATCCGGTTCTCTTTATCCTCCACTTGTGACTTAGCACCATCACCTACACTCATATGATGGTCCGGAACAACAGGTAAAGTCGGACCTGAATCATTCTCCAAATTCACATCCTCAGGATCTAAGTCACTTGCCACAACACGAGAAGAACCACCGCCCATGGATGATTGAATCCAATCACTTAAAACAGCCCGAGATGGAGCTTTGTCCCTTCGAATTCCTTCCCACAGCAGCCTTGCGCTGACCCATAAGTGATTTATTAATTTTCTCTCCTTCCTCCACGATCATAATAGATGAATGGGAGCCAGTAGATATAGTCGTCTTGTGTGTAGTAGTCGACGGAGATTGCCCCTCTTTCAAAGGTGTAACCGTAACTGGGGAAGACGTTCCAGCATTCTGCTGATTTGATGGAAGTTTCAGCTCCTTCCGTGGCTTCGATGGTCGCTCATTAGATTTTAGACCAGCCCATGAATTATCAGTATTACCTTCCGTAGATGTAGCTTGGTTGTGTGCAATTAAAACTTGTTCATTAACATATGAAGTATCAGTAGTACCCTCATCCCATAAGACATTATATCTCGAACCATAAGACACCCTCTCTGTTACCTTGTCCGTAGAATTATCGGAACCTTTCAGTGGCTTCCTATGCCTTGTCTCAGCCAGCATCCAGGGTCCATATAGGTTTTCCGTCGCAAAAGCCACTTGTAGTAGACTCTTTGCGTATAGGTTGCTGAGGGGCAAAAACTTCACCTCTAGAACATGCAAAATCTGAATCCCATATATACCACAACTAAAACAAACATTTTGAAGGCTCTCATATCCAATTTGTTGAACAAAATCATCAATACCAATGCAGGGAAGAAGGGGCTTATTAAGATCAACTAGAAGCACGAGACGAGCAAACTTACCCCGCTCTCTTGCTTCCGTATTATATTCAACTCTAATCACCTTTTCGATAGTCGAAGCAATACGTCTAAAGGAAGCCTTTGTGTAATAGCGATAAGGCAGTCTTGGAAGGCGCCCCTAAACTATAACTTGTGAAGGGTACAATTCCGATGTTGAAAAAAAGCGACGCCAAGGCTGAAGTGTTAGGTAACATCCATAAACAACCCAAGGTCCATCCGCTAAGACATGAGCGTAATCCTCCTCGGAAGCAAATTTGACGAGAAAGTAATCATTTTCCAAATCCACAACTTGAAAAGCACCCTAGGGTTGCCAAAGAGAAAGTATATGGTTCATTAATGCTTGGTAACCAATTGAACGACCCAGAAGTCGGATAATGACGGTCTTCTGCATCGTGTAATCTAGCAATTCTTGTGCACGTTTCGAAAAGCGAATTGTCGGGAAGGAACCTTCCCGAGTAACCTAAACATCCTCCTCAGCCATGGTAATATTATCCTCATCCCAACCCGATGCTACTGATTTACCAGCCACATTTTTACCAGCCACGGTAGCAGCGTAGGATTGTTTTGTTTGAGCCGACAGAGAAGTAGGGGACTTAGCAGCAGGGTGATCAGAGCCACTCTCCAAGGGTTCGCCCTCTGCTCTCGATATCATCTCAACATCAGTACCAGAACCAGACTTGATCACAGGCAGATGAGCGACATAATCCTCAGAAGGCAGTGACACGGGGCCAGCCTCCTTCACTCTCTTGGCGGCAGGCGATCCACTTGGGTATGGAGGCGTCCTTGCCTCTCTAATACGATAGAAGCAAGAAAAGGGATTACAGAATGTAGATGGGAATCAGTATTGGCTGATCCCGGCAGTTCCGACAATCCATTCAAGGGGACAGAAGGCCCAGACAAAACAAGGTCAACGACGCTTAAGGATAAGTCAACGTGAGGCGTTGCTAGGTTTTCCATTAAAAGGGAAAATTGATTAATTTATATATTTGAATATTGAGGATTATAAAATATTAGCTATAATATAACGACATTTGATGCAAATAACACCATGCATGTATAAAAAATGCCATATATCCCCTATTTGACCCGGTTCAAAAAGTTTCTTAAAAAAAGATATGGTTAAAAAAATGAATTGTCTTGCTTGGTAATTAGCAAGTTGATAGCGGATTACATTTGATTAATTATTAACTTGTATAAAAAATCTCGTATTTTGTATCTATTAATATTAATTAAATTATAAAAATTAATTTTTTTAATATAGCATTATTAAGCACATTTGAAGGATCTATATATTAATTTTTTATTTATATAATTATTTTTAATAAAATTTGATTAATTATTAAATTTACATGATATTTGAAGCATATGTATCGATCTCATATATTTGAAGGAAAAACAATTATTTAAATTATATATGAGAATATGTTTTACTTCAAAAGTATATTTAGTTTATTTCGATATTTTTTGTATTTGTTAAGGATAAAAAGTCTTTGTGACTCTTACGTCAAATCCTCTAAATCTAAAAACTTCTCTTAACAGCTTTTTTAAATTGAGAGGTTTCACCTCAATCCGCTGTTACAATCCTCTAATTACTAGACATCCAAATAAGTAGATTGACTAATCAAACCTCTAATTTTAATTCAAAACACTGTTTACCAAACCTGATCAATATCTTATTTGATCATTTTCAAAGATCAACCCCTCATATAAACCAACTCAAAATAATCATCCTCAATTTATGCATTTAATTTTCTGAGTTATCTGTACACTTTATTTTTTCAGAGTTGATTTTTAAGTTATTTTGATATCAATAAAAAGTAAAGTATTGTTTTTATATTTCAAACATTTAAACAACTTTGAATAGTTCAACATCAAAGCCTGGGAGAGAATGAATATAAATTTCCATAAGCATATAGGTTTTGCAAAATCGAAATCAACTGTCTTTAAATATATTGAAAATTTTTAGTTCTACGTCAATAAAAATTACACTCCCGACTAAAAAAAAGTAATAAGTTGACTTAGTGTCGTTGAAAATTTAATGGCTAATGATGTGGCCGTTGCCAAAATTGACATAATAAAACATTTAATTCTCCATATTTACACAACCAATCAGTTTAGTCATAATTAAAAAAAATTAATAAAATCAGTTCTTTATATTTACTCATTCTATCAATCTAGCCCTTATTTATTTAACATTCCGCTTTGACACCGCCTCCCTGCTTCGACAACCCTTCGTCCAATGATGCTTCCTTCTTACTTCTCTCGCTCGCCCGTTCAACCCATACCCTTCGGCGCTTGTCCATGTGCCTCACTTACTCGCTCCAACAACCTCGATCTTGTGTATCATCGCCCTGTAAGGCGCCCCTCTGCCTTCTGATATGATTTGATAAGCCTCATGCCAAATGTGTAGATATAGGGGACTGGATGTATTATTATGCCAAGTTTTGTTAACTGTCATGTTATCAATCATTAAATTTTTAACTGCACTGGATTAGTTTGTTATATTTTTAAACCGAGAAACCATTTTTTTAACTTTTCATAATTGGAGAACTCAACAAAAAAGCGTTTTATAGTCTGAGAACAATTTATGTAGTTTATCCAAACTTGTAAAAAAACATAATATTTTTATGGATGGAAAAGTTAGAGGTGTAAATGAACAGAGCGTTCGAAGAAACGTTCGTACAACGTTCGTTCATTAAGTTAAATGAACGAGTATGAACAAAATTTTTATGTTCGTTTAATAAACGAACGAACATGAACATAGGTGTTTTAGTTCGTTTATGTTCACGAACAAGCTCGTTTATAGTTTCGTTTATATGTTGAAAATGTTTGTGGATGTATCTAAATACTACTTCTTGTTGGAATAAAAATCTTCAGCCCCTTTTCAGTGCCCATATTTATGCCCCGCACTAAAAATTAAGTTTATGGTTTATGGTTTAAGGTTAGAGTTTGTGGTTAGGGTTTAGAAAATTTAGGGTATGGTGTATTTTTAGGGTATAGGGTGTAAGGTTTAGGATTTAGAATTTAGGGTTAAGGCTTGGAATTTAATTTATTTTAGTGTTGGGGTATAAAAATGGGCACCGAAAAGGGGTTGAAGATTTTTATTCCTTCTTGTTGTTGCTAAGGATGTTATATAAGTTCATGTTGAAATGTAAGTTTTATTTTGTTGTTTTTGTTTTATTTATTTATTTATTTATTTATTTATTATTTAGTGTTAATTTAGTTAACATTTCTGAACATATATATGAACATGTTCCCGAACGTATAAACGAACACTTAAATGAATACGTTCGTAAACACTAAACAAACGAACACAAACATCTTCAAAAATAAATAAACGAACACAATATTAAAAATCTAAAAGAACATGAATCGAATATGAACACCTTTAAAATTAAACAAACAAACACAAACATAATTTTGTTTGTTCAAGCTAGATTCATTTACACCCTAGTAAATGTCGAACATAAAGAAGATAAGATCTAAGACAAAATATTTCTTACGGTCTTCATGTTTGAGTGTTTGACTGTTTGGTAGGAAGCAGGCAGCCCAGTGGTTCAGAACGATAATATTTGGTAGGAAATGGACACAACAGATACGCATTAAACTTGGCATGTAAGAACGTTTGGTAATCGTCTATTCCTGAGAAGTTTGAATTACACATGATAAGATGGATGTACATACATCCGGAAGCAAACAAAATTCATCTACTCTATTTATGTGCCCTTTTATATTTTCTATCAATGAATTTATGTTATATGTATTAATAATTATTTTTTATTATTTTATTAATTATTTTTGTTTTATTAATAATAATATAATATAAATTTTTTTGTAAAACATATAAAGAGGCATAAAAAAAGCACAAACAACTCTATTAACCGGCTAATGCCTCTTTTAGGCTTTAGTGTTATTTCACGATTCCAGATAAATGACACGCATGGGCCTACTTACTGAGGACTAGGGCCCACAGCCTCGAAATTTTAAAAAATTAAATTTAACCTGTAATATGTAAAAAAAATAATTTAGCTCTCTCAAGATTTGTAAAAACTCCTATTAAATTTTATATATTTTTAATTAAAACTTCTCTCATAATTTTTAAAAGTTTTTAATAAAATTTTTCAAAATTAATAAAAGAATTTAATTAAACCTCAAGTTTTTAAAAATTTTAATCTAAACCTCTAAAATTTAAAAAAAAATCTAGTTGCTCCGCAAAACTTTTACCCGAATTCATTATATGGTCGTCTTAAGGAATTTGGGAAAGCTGGAGGCATGTATACTAACTGCTAAGTGGTCAAATTTAAACCCAAAACAAATGAATTTTCTTTTTTTGAATCCAGAGATAATTTGTTTATATTGTTTTTTTAATAGAATTTGTTTATATTGTTAACTAGATATATGTGATGTGGGTGTGTGAGCGAGAAATTTGTATTCCCATAATCAATCAAGGTTTAATTATAGAACAATTTAAACCATAAATTCGCAAAAAGAAATATATGATACAAATACATTGTATCAAATTTGACCATTCTCAACCAACCAATCATTCTTTTTGGTCTGGAGAAACATCATGACTCCGGCTCCGTAGTTTCATCATATTCATAGTGAATGAACATTATTGATACTCGAATTTGATATCAAGTTACAATTTAGTATTTAAATATTTTTGTTTTATTAATAATATATGTGATATAAAGTCATTGGTTGGGTTTATAAAAAGATATCGAAAAGGACAATGAATTTTATTTTTAAATAAACAAAATTTATTTGTTTCTTTATATGCCCCTCAAATAATTTTATGACACGTGTATTAACGATTATTTTTTATTGTCTTTTTAATATTTTTATTTTATTGATAATACATGTATCATAAACTTATTGACTCATACATATAAAAGGACAAACAATTTTTTTTTAAAAAAATTATCATTTATAGTTAGTATCTCGGGTCAGCTTCGACCCGAAAATAAAAGAGAACCCACGTGTTTTTAAGGGATGTGTAAATCTCTATTTCAGCTATAACACCTTTTAGTTTCATTATTTTAGTATTTGATTTATTCTTAATTTAGAGTATAAAGTTTATTTTTTTTCAATTTAATCCTTTAATTTCAGTAATCTACTAATATAAATTTCTCCAATTTAATTTTTTCACATATTAAATAGGATGAGTTTTTAATATTTCTTTTTTTTTTTTACTTTTTTTATAAATATAATATTTTTAGGAAATTCATAAATAAATATAAGAATAATTAATTATTGCAAAAATTGTGTTATCGTATTAAACCCTAAACTCTATACCCTAAATTCTAAATCCTAAAGACCTAGACCCTCAGCTTTAAACCTTAAACTAAACCCCTAGTACCTAAAACTAAAAAACTTATGTAAACTAAAGTTACACATCATGTATATCAAAGTTTTTTCCTTATAATTATAAGGGTTATATGTTAATACACAAGCTGTGTAAAAATAATATTACATACCCTAAAACCTAAACCCTACCATAACTTGGAACCTTAAACTCTAACTATAAATTTTTAATTCTAAACTCTACAACCTAAACCCCTAAACTCTAAACCCTAAATTAAATAAGCTTATGTTTAGTTTACACAACTTGTGTATCAAAATTATTTCCTTATAATTATAACTATTATGTTTTACAATAAGTTGTGCGAATTTTAAATAAAAAATCACTGTATGAAAATTTATAGTAATTACAAATAGCATTTGTTATGTCCGCAAACGTGATAAATATAACATGACGATAAAACCCTATTTAAATCCATGAGTAGTACTAAGTATACGAAACTCGAAACTTGTCCCCATAAAATGAAAAAAGAATCCTAATAAAAAGATTTGGTGCAATGGCTTCCATTCCTAGCCCTTTAATCTATGATATTCTGATTCGACTTCCAGTAAAATCTGTAGCCAGATTCAAGGCCTTAAACAAGCTTTGTTGCTCTTTTTTTTAGATTGTAGTTTTGCTTCTTGCACTATGTTAAAATTTGAGCAGGTAATTAGATTTTGTTTAATTTTATAATGTTATTATTTAGTTTAAGTTATTAATACCGTTAGTTGTTTTAATCAAAGTGAAAACCTGAAATATTAATATAATGTTGAAGGATATTAAAAAAATCAATAAACAACTCAATTAAATAAAAAATTTACATGCCAATTGAATGTACAAAGTAAGATTAAAGAAAGTCTATTACAATCGCTGAATAATTTCCTGCAAGAAAAAAAAAGCAAGGAAAAACAGAGTTGCAAAGTTCTCCATTTTCTTGTGAAAAAGTAATAATAAAGATACAAGTGTGTGAAAAAATAATCATTAATACCTTTGTCGTAAAATTATTGGTAAGACATAAAATGGTACAAAAATAAGAATTGTGTTCGTTGCAATTAGCTTAAACACTATCCAACATAACTACACCTACAAATCTATTATATCTAATTATATCTAGTAGGGTAATCTACACCCAAGATAACTTAATTATAGGTTTTATAATAAACATGTTATTTTTCTTCTAAAAGTTATAAACATGTTACTCAATTAATATATTGTTACAAACATGTCACTCAATTAACATATTGTTACAAACATATCATTATGTTTACAAACATTGCATTTTTCTTCGGCATACTAATATTTTTACTCCCCAAAACTTATATATTCTATTAATTTTGTCATAATTCGAAACAATTTGATAAACACAATCCTTCATATTTTAAAATTTCATCAATTTAGTATTTTTTTTACGATACTATCAAAGCAAGCGAACCCATTAAAATTAATCATTCAATAACTATATTCTGCCATAAAATAACAATAAGTTACTGTTAAACTATTTTTATACTAGGAAAGTAACATAAAAATAATATAATAATTTTGAAATAAGAGCAAACAATTTAGAAAGATATGGCAGCTTGTATCATGTCCATATACAAACAATAAAGCAGTGGTGAGTGTATATGGACATGATACATTTAAGTGGGCAGGCTGCTCTTCAGGTTTTTATTTTTCAAAAGCTTACCGCGAATCTATTGCAAGGGATTTGGGTGACTCAAATAAGATATGGCTGCTTGTGTGGTCTAATTTGGTGCCACCAAAAGTGAAAGCTTTTGTGTGGAAGGTACTCCAACAAAAAGTCCCAACCTATGTAGAGTTAGCGAATAGAAGGGTGCAATGCTCTGGATCGAGTCTGTGTGTTTTATGTAATAAAGATCTAGAGACGGCCAGTCACATTTTCTGTCACTGCATCGTGTCATGGAGAATATGGCAAAGATGGTGCAAGGAATAGAATATAGAATTCACAATTTCGGAAGATGCCAAAGCCTTACTACAGGTGTAGATTAACTTGCCGATCAAAAAGTCTCTTCATAGTTTTTGGCATTTGGGTTTCTTTGCTTTCATTTGGACCATATGACTAAGTCGTAATGAATTATATTCAAGAGAAAAAGGTGCGATGATGAGCATATTTATGATTTGGCTATTTTAAGACTTGGCCACTAGAGTATTGGCAAATGGTTGAATTGCGTTCCATCTTTGTCCGATCTCATTAGATGCCCTCAAGCAATCGTTGTAAATGACCAAAGTAAGCTGAGACCCTTGGAAGATACATGGGTTGCACTGGATAGGAAAACGCTAAAATTTAACGTTGATGGGGCGGTTTGCAGCGGATTTGGGAATGTGGGCATTGGTGGTTGTTGAGCATAATAGTTAAGGGTTGCAGCTCCATCAGTTAGCATGTGTGTATTAGACTTGCTAAGTCAGCAAGATGGTTATAACGGCTAACCGTGGTTGTTAGGAGGTTAGCAGGTCATCTAAATGGCTATAAATGTAAAGCTTATCCTATGAGCATTTCACTATATTCTTCAATAAAATCATATCCTTCTTCTTTAAACTTTTCAATATGGTATCTTTCACTTGGTGATTCTGAGAGGTTGTGTTTTTTCTTCCACTCACATGAGTTTTCTCTTTCGTTTCTTTAAATTTCTTGTTCTTTTATTCATGTCCTTTTTCTTTGCCTTCTTTGTTTAATTCGTCATGCCTGCTTCTGGTGATAACGCTCATTCCAGTTCTGATTCTGGTGATTCGTCCTCGACAACTAGGATGTTTACCAATAAGAAAATTAATGTGATGCTTGATGAAACGAATTTTCTGTTGTGGAAACAACAAGTGTTGCTTACGGTGCGCATCCATCGTCTTGAGAGGATGCTTACTAGGCAGCTCACTCCACCAGCGGAGAAGGTTCGCAACAGTGCTGGAGAAATGGTGATCAATGATGACTATGAGATCTTTGTGGCACAAGATAGTGCCCTCGCGTCTTGGCTTCTCTCGATGATTAGCTCTGATCTTCTTCCTCAGTTCGTGGGTGCCGATACGCCGCAAGATGTATGGAATACGGTGCTAAAATTCTTTGTGAATCGGTCAACAACTAGTGTTATGGGTTTACACTGTAAACTTCGGTCCATAAAGAAAGGTGATGAGAGCATGAGATCGTATCTTATGCAGATCAAGGAGGTCTGTGATTCATTGGCAGCGTGTGGAAGTACGATGTCCGAGATTGAACAGATTTCTACAATCTTGAATGGGCTTCTTTTCAAATATCAGCCTTTCATGGATGTGATAACTTCCAGTAAAGAAAAGTTTTCTTTGGATGGAGTCAAGTCATTGCTAATGGATACTGAGGCTCAGTTGATGGGGTTTCAGACTCCACTTTATTTACCAATGAATGTGAATATGGCTCAAGGACCTATGAATTCTCAAGAAGTTTCTACTCATAGGCCACCTGCATATCACTTTAATGGGGGCAGATCTGGTCATGGTGGTCGTGGTCGAGGGAGAACCAGACTTTAGTGCCAGTTGTGTGGCAAGCTTGGGCATTTTGCTAATCGATGTTGGCATCGGTTTGATCGAGATTTTCCAGGGGTATTGTGTAACGCCCCGAGTTTAGGGCCGGGAGTTATCAGGTTGTTAGACCGGGTCAGTTAAATTAATTTGGAGAAAAACTATTTTTAATACACCAAAAAGAGTTTTAAAAGACTAAAGGGCAAAAAGGGGATTTTTATATAAAAAAGTCATCTTCTTCTCTATTTGAAATTCACGTTCTAAAAACCTCCCTAAACCCTAGTCACTATTCCATTGGATTTCAAGCTCTCAACTAAGTGATTTCTTCAAGGTAAATGATTCCCTAACTTAGTCTCATATTCTTTGAGTCCTATATGTTAATATTTTTATAAAACTCATGGATAAAACAAACTTTGATTTTAAAAGTTTGGTTGGAGATGAAAAGAAATATTTAGATTTTTGATGGGTTAATTTAGGGTTGAGTTGGGAGTGCTTTTATCTTTGTTTCAACACAAGAATAACATAAAAAATGGTGGGTTTTTTTAATGGAAACCCGAAATGGGTGTTGTGGGTGATTTTCAGAGTTAGAAAGCTTGAGTTTTTGGTTGGGTTTTGAGTCTAAATGGCAGCTGGAGGTTTGGTAGCTTTAGATTGATGTGTAGGGATGTAAAAAGGTAGATTTATTTATGGTAAATTCGTTGGTTGTGGCTGTTAGTAGTTTGAGACTGAAATCACTATGTTTTGAGTGAAGTTTGGGTTTAAATCGATGTGTATTAATGCAAGGTTGTTGAGTTCCGAGTCTTCGATGTGTTTGTGAGTATGTTTGTGTTCTAATGTTCGATTTTGGGTTGCTCAAAACAAAGGATTTGGATTTGGGCTTTGTGGACGGAAATCCAGGTAGTTCGGAGGCTTGATTCAGCATCTTGGGCATCAGTTGTGTGTTGGGTGGTGAGTGGATCAATTTTAAAAGCCTTAACGTGGTTAAGGGAATGTTTTAGGGGTTTGGATTGAGCTTGAAAGGCTAATCCAAGCTCGAGAGTAAGTTTTAAAGGTTTATGCAAGTAAATTGTGTTTTTACGATTCTTGAATGCAAGTTGAGTATGCTATGTTGTTATGCTTGAATTGCATTGTGATGCATGTTGAGACTTATGTCTTGTGTTTATACTTGCATTGAGAGTACATGCCTTGCATGGAAGTTTGGACTTGGTAAGTGGTTTAAGCATCTGTAATGCTTGTGGATGTGATTGAGTATATTGACATGTGGTTGGTTATTACCAGATATAATTGATCGATCAATAGGATTAGAGTGCACTCGAGGTGAAATTCGCCCGTGGCCTTAGTGATGTTAGATTCCACTAAGGAGGAGTACGGTGATGTGAGATTCCACCAGAAATTATGTTTTTACTAGACGAGTGAGTAAGATGATGTGAGATTCCACCGGATGTGAGATTCCACCGCATTTCCGAGTAAAAACGTTGAATGTCAATATACCCTTGAATGCTTTATTTCTCATGTTAAGCATGTTGATGATTCTATCTATTTAAGCTTATGTTTATACATTGTGGTTTACTTTGCTTGCATTATGAGAATGAGCATATGGTAAGCCTATGGCTTGTGGTTGTATTCGGTAAATGCACGGGAAGATAAATGCATGTTGTTATGTGTTTTAGCATGTGGAAATGATTTGGAAAAGGGATTGGTTTTCAAGCAAATTATGTTTTAAAACTACATTGTTGTAGTTACATCTTTGAGCGACGCTCACTAAGCTTAAACGCTTACGCTCTCTTTTCCAACAATGCAGGCCCTTAGACCTTCGGAGCAACTCAGGGAACAAGGGAGGATCCAAGGGAATTTAGTTTACTCAAGCATGGTTTAGACTTCGATAATTAGTATTTATGCAATGGGATAAGACCTTTGTGTTTTGTGATGTTGATGGCATGTTCTTTTGCTTAGACAAGTATGGTTAGTCGTTTTGGGCTTGTATTGCCTTATGCCATGTTGAAATATGCTTTTGTTTAACTTTTGGCTAAGTTGGTGAATGCTAAGTATGTATGTTTCCTCTGAGAATCTTATCTTGTTGAATGTTGCATCGTTCGGTGTTTAAATTGCTTCCTGTGCTTATCCATGGATGTCTTGTGTTGTGTTTGAGTTTGTATGTTGCTTGACTAGTCGTTTAAGGCCTCTAGAGTCGAGTCCTTGTGTTTTTAGCAGCCAAATAAGGTTTGCAGTGCAAGGCATATCGGTACGCTCAAGAGCTGTATCGATACGGTCCCCTGCTTTGAACCTTGTTTTAGGCTATGAGTATCTGTATGCGGGGGTGTATCAATACCCCAAAAGCTCTCTGGAAATCTGAGAAATTTACGAGATTTTCGCGTATCGGTACGGGTCCTGAGGGTATTGGTACGGTCTTCGTAGTTTAAACTTGAGAAGTTGACTGTTGAGAGTGTATCGATACGGTCTCCCTAGGTTGACATTGGGGTGTTGACCAGGTCCAAGCGTATCGATACGGTCCTCTAGCGTACCAATACAACCTGTTGTAAAAGTTAAAAATGGTTTGTGTGATTGTATGTTTCGCACGTTTTGTATCTGTGTGTGTTTCCGCTGCGTGCCCTTTTACAGAGGATATAATTAAAGCATCTAGACAAGATAACTTTAAAAGAAATTTTCTCAGGTTGTTAATTGAATTGGAGCCTTATCGGGTTTCGCTTCGGTTTTCCCCGTGTAACCCATTCGATGCGGTCTGGCAGCTAGGCCGGGTCGAGAGGGTTACATTTGTTGGTATCAGACCCTAGGTTTCTCCTAGGTTCATTGAGTTTCCGCAAGCCGAAAGGTAAGTTTTATGGTGTAAGCTTGTTGATTGTGATTGCACGGTGATTGTAAGCATTCTTGTGGTTATTCTTGTGTTGGTTGAGAAGTAGTTAAAGGCACCAATTGCTAGTATACTATTATTGTAAGTTGTTTTAAGTTTAAGGACTTGAGCACCTTGGACATTATTCCTTGCTGACCCCAAATCATTTCACTTGTTGGTTTTTTTAGCTTTGCATTTATTAGCATGGTGAGACCGAGGGGAAGGCCAAGGGTTGAGCGGATTGAGAATATTGAGGATGTGCGAGGAGAGAACTTGCCTCCTCCTCCTCCGGGTGGTGGAGCGAATGCGGAAGGTGTTGTACCCCAGACTGGATAGGGACATGCAGGTATCGATGTGAATCTGTTGATTTAGGCTATAGCCGTAGCTATACAGACAACTTTAGCGGGTGTTCGGGTTGTAGCACCGCCTCAGGGTGCAGGTTCTGGTTTACCGTTAGAGCGACTCCGTAGCTTGGGCGGGGTTGAGTTCTGTGGGTTGTCACCCGAGGGTTTCGAGGCATGGTTTGAGAGCATAGTTCGTATCTTGAGTTAGATAGAGTGCTTTGAAGCACATATGTTGGTTTGCATTGTCTCTTTGCTTCAGGGAGATGCCTACACTTTGTGGACTACTATCACTATGGGTATGTCAGAGGCCGAAGTTACTTGGGAGTTCTTCAGGAATGCTTTCCGTAAGAAGTTCTTAGGTTCTTCATACCTAGATGAGAAGAATAGTGAGTTCATGGCTCTAGTTTAGGGTAGCTTGATCGTGTTCGACTATGAGGTGCAGTTTGTACGTTTGAGTCAGTATGCTTCTGAGTTAATTCCCAGTGAGGCAGAACGATGTGAGCGTTTCCGTTATGGGTTGGTTCAGGATGTGAAGACCTACATGTTGGCTTCCGACTATACAGATTTTGATGTGTTGGTCGCTAGGGCCAAGGACATCGAACAATCTTTGGGACTTGCGGATCGCAAGGACGAATCTAGTTCCGGAAAGAGGAATACGGATTAGGACAAAGATCGTGCCAAGAGGCACAAGGATAGGAAACCTCATCATGATCATAGACACGGAGGTGGTAATCCGGGGAGAGGCCATCACGACCAAGGGACTGAGAATCGTACTCTCGAGTGCAACAAGTGTGGTAGACGCCATTACAGTGAGTGTTGGGGCACTTACGGCTCTTGCTGGAACTGCGGGTCTAGGGCGCACTTGAAGCGCGATTGTCCACATCCGTCTAGGGATGGACAAGCTTCTGCACGAGCTGTCAACCATCAGAGAGGCCGTGGGTGCGGTCGAGGTAACTTTTAGCCTAGGAATGACGATCAAAGGAATGTAGCTATGTTATAGCAGTTCAGCTCGAGGGAGGTGGGCCAGCTAGAGTGTATGCACACTGTGAGGACAGGAATGACACATATGTGATTGCAGGTAATTTCTTGTTACAGACTTTGACTTTGCTTTCCTTGATTGATTTCAGTTCTACGCATTCGTACATATTGAGTGAGCATGCAAGATTGTTAGACATTCCAGTTGAGATATTAGATGTGGGTATGAATGTCAGTAGTTCCTTTGGTGAGACAGTTGTGGTCAGAAAGATGTACAGACGATGTTCTTTGATGGTTCAGTGTCATCTTTTTTCCTGTGGATATGATGGAATTGCCATTTTATGGTTTTGATGTGATATTAGGCATGGACTGCTTGTAGAACATAAGGCTAGAGTAGATTTTGAGACAAAGTGTGTGTCCTTGAGACTTTCGAAGGATCATGAGGTAGTAATAGTTGGTGAGAACGTTAAGTTCTTGTCCAATGTAGTTTCAGCCTTAGAGGCTCAGAAGTTGTTGGATGTGGGTTGTCAGGCGTACCTAGCCTATGTTATGAATCCGAATATGGATGAGGCACGACCACGAGACATTAGGATAGTTTGTGACTTTCCGAGTGTATTCCCAGAAGAATTGCCTGGTTTGCCTCCAGATAGAGATGTAGAGTTTGTTATTGAGACTTATTCTGATTCAGCTCCAGTGTCGATTGCACCTTACTAAATGGCTCCTAAAGAAATGAAAGAGTTGAAGACACAACTTCAGGAATTGATAGACCGAGGGTGCATACGTCCGAGTACTTCACCTTGGGGTGCACCAGTGTTGTTTGTGAAAAGGAAAGATGGTAGTTTGAGAATGTGTATCGATTATCGACAGTTGAATAAGTTGACAGTGAAGAACAAATATCTGTTGCCGAGAATTGATGACTTGTTTGATCAATTGAGAGGTGCTTCAGTGTTATCGAAGATAGATTTGAGATCCGGTTATTATCAGTTGAAAGTAAGAGATCAAGATGTACCGAAGAAAGCTTTTCGCACTCGTTATGGGCACTACAAATTCTTAGTGATGCCCTTTGGTTTGACTAATGCACCGCAAGCTTTTATGGACATGATGAATAGAGTATTTCATGAGTACTTAGATTAGTTTGTGGTAGTGTTCATCGATGATATTTTAGTGTACTCTCGTACCGAGGAAGATCATGATCGGCATTTGCGTTTGGTGTTGTAGAAATTGTTAGACAGCCAGTTGTATGCCAAGTTAAGCAAATGTGAATTCTGGATTAGGGAAGTAGTCTTCTTAGGCCATATTGTATCAGCTGAGGGAATCTGAGTGGATCCTAAGAAAGTTGAGGCAGTTGTGAATTGGAAACCACCGAAGAAAGTGACCAAAGTTCGTAGTTTCTTAGGTTTGGCCGGTTACTATAGATATTTTGTTGAGGGTTTCTCGAAGGTTGTAGATACTTTGACTAAATTGCTACATAAGGATGTTCGGTTTAAGTGGACTGATGCAAGACAACAAGCATTTGAGAAATTGAAAGAAGCCTTAACCGAAGCTTATGTTTTAGTTCAGCCCGTATCAGGGAAAGAGTTTTTAGTCTTCAGTGATGCGTCGTATGTTGGCTTGGGTTGTATGCTTATGCAAGAGGGAAGAGTAGTGGCCTATGCGTCTAGACAGTTGAAGACTCGTGAGCGTAATTACCCTACGTATGATATAGAATTGGCTCCAGTGGTCTTCGCTTTGAAAGTTTGGAGACATTACTTGTATGGTGAGAAATGCACAATGTGTAAGGATCACAAGAGTCTGAAGTATATAATGACGCAAAGAGAGTTGAATCTAAGACAACGTAGGTGGCTAGAGTTGCTTAAAGACTATGATATCACGATTGAGTACCATCCGGGTAAAGCCAATGTAGTGGTCGATGCTTTGAGTAGAAAGGTAGTAGTGGAGTTACGAGCTATGTTTGCTAGGTTGAGTTTATCTCAAGATGGTGGTTTAGTGGCCGAGTTGCAAGTTAAACCTTCTTTGCTTCATTTGATTAGAGAGAAGCAATTGCAAGATAGATCATTAGCATCTCATGTACAAGACATAGCGGAGGGTAAACCGACAGATTTTTGTTTTAGTAGTGATGGAGTCTTGTGTTTCAAGAGTAGAGTAGTTCTTCCAGAAGATGTAGACTTGAGACGCACCATATTGACTGAAGCTCACAGTAGTCTGTTTGCTATGCATCCGGGAAGCACGAAAATGTATCGTGATTTTAAAAATGAGTATTTTTGGGTTGGTTTGAAGAAAGATGTTGCCGAGTTTGTGAGTGAGTGCATGGTTTGTCGGCAATTTAAAGCTGAGCACCAGTTTCCTTCAGGTTTGTTACAACCGTTGAGAATTCTCGAGTGGAAGTGGGAGAGAATCTCCATGGATTTCGTATCGGGTTTGCCGTTGACACCTTCTAAGAAGAATTCGGTTTGGGTAACAGTTGATCATCTTACGAAGTGTGCGCACTTTTTGGCCGTTCACACCACTTTTACTATAGATAAGTTGGCCGATTTGTATATCAGTGAGATGGTGAGATTGCATGGTGTACCGTAATCTATAGTGTCAGATAGAGATCCGAGGTTCACGGCTAGATTTTGGGAGAGTTTGCATAGTGTTTTAGGTACTCGAATGAATTTCAGCACTTCATATCACCCTCAGACCGATGGTCAGTCAGAGAGAGTCATACAAGTGTTGGAAGACATGTTGAGATGTTGCATTATAGAATTTCAGGGTTCATGGGAGAAGCATCTACCGTTAGTAGAGTTTCCATATAATAACAGTTATCAAGCGAGCATTAAGATGGCACCTTACAAAGCTCTGTATGGTAGAAAATGTAGGACACCTATTTGTTGGGCCGAAGCGGGACAAAAATTGATACCTTTTCCTGATATGCTTAAGGGTACTTCCGAGAAAGTGCAGTTGATTTGTGACCGCTTGAAGGCAGCTTCGGACAGACAGAGAAATAGAGTATGTCGTGGGCGACAAAGTGTTCTTGAAAGTCTCACCTTGGAAGAAGGTGATGAGGTTTGGTAGGAAAGGCAAGTTGAGCCCGAGGTTCATTGGTCTGTATGAGATAGTTGAGAGAGTTGGTCTCGTTGCCTATAGATTGAAGATGCCGGATGAGCTAGAGAAGATTCATGATGTGTTTCATGTTTCGATGCTTCGGAGGTATAGATCCGATCCGTCACATATTATGCCAGTTGAGGAGATAGAGTTGAATCCGGATTTGACCTACGATGAAGAACTAGTTGTGATTTTGGCTTCGGACATCAAAGTGTTGCGAGGAAGGACCATTGAGTTGGTTAAGGTTAAGTGGCGTCACCGAAGAGTGGAAGAAGCCACTCGGGAGAAGAAGGATGACATGTGAAAGCAGTTTCTGCATCTCTTTATGCCAGGTAATTTCGGGGACAAAATTCCTTAAGTGGTGGAGAGTTGTAATGCCCCGAGTTTAGGGCCGGGAGTTACCAGGTTGTTAGACCGGGTCAGCTAAATTAATTTGGAGAAAAACTATTTTTAATACACCAAAAAGAGTTTTAAAAGACTAAAGGGCAAAAAGGGGATTTTTCATAAAAGGGAATAAAAAGGGGGATTTTTATCAAAAAAAAGTCATCTTCTTCTCCATTTGAAATTCACGCTCTAAAAACCTCCCTAAACCCTAGTCACTATTCCATTGGATTTCAAGCTCTCCACTAAGTGATTTCTTCAAGGTAAATGATTCCCTAACTTAGTCTCATCTTCCTTGAGTCCTATATGTTAATATTTTTGTAAAACTCATGGATAAAACCAACTTTGATTTTTAAAGTTTGGTTGGAGATGAAAAGAACTTTGGGTTTTCGTTGGGTTGATTTAGGGCTGAGTTGGGAGTGCTTTTATCTTTTTTTTAACACAAGAATAACACAAAAATGGTGGGTTTTTTAATGGAAACCCGAAATGGGTGTTGTGGGTGATTTTAAGAGTTAGAAAGCTTGAGTTTTTGGTTGAGTTTTGAGTCTAAGTGGCAGCTGGAGGTTTGGTAGCTTTGGATTGATGTGTAGGGATGTAAAAAGGTAGGTTTTTATGGTAAATTCGTTGGTTGTGGCTGTTAGTAGTTTGAGACTGAAATCGCTATGTTTTGGGTGAAGTTTGGGTTTGAATCGATGTGTATTGATGCAAGGTTGTTGAGTTCCGAGTCTTCGATGTATTTTAAGAGTGTGTTTGTGTTCTAATGTTTGATTTTGGGTTGCTCAAAACAGAGGATTTGGATTCGGGCTTTGTGGACGGAAATCAGGGTAGTTCAGAAGCTTGATTCGACATCTTGGACATCGGTTGTGTGTTGGCTAGTGAGTGGATCAATTTTAAAAGCCTTAATGTGGTTAAGGGAATGTTTTGGGGGTTTGGATTGAGCTTTAAAGGCCTATCCAAGCTCGATAGTAAGTTTTAAAGGTTTATGCAAGTAAATTGTGTTTTTATGATTCTTGAATGCAAGTTGAGTATGATATGTTGTTATGCTTGAATTGCACTATGATGTATGTTGAGACTTATGTCTTGTGTTTATACTTGCATTGTGAGTACATGCCTTGCATGGAAGTTTGGGCTTGGTAAGTGGTTCAAGCATCGGTAATGCTTGTGGTTATGATTGAGTATATTGACATGTGGTTGGTTATTATCGGATATAATTGATCGATCAATAGGATTAGAGTGCACTCGAGGTGAAATCCGCGCGTGGCCTTAGTGATGTTAGATTCCACTAAGGAGGAGTACGGTGATGTGAGATTCCACAGGAAATTATGTTTTTACTAGACGAGTGAGTACGGTGATGTGAGATTCCACCGGAAGTGTCTAGTGGGTTTGAGAAAGCTATCCTCATATCTGAGTAAAAACGTTGAATGTCAATATACCCTTGAATGCTTTATTTCTCATGTTAAGCATGTTGATGATTCTATCTATTTAAGCTTATGTTTATGCATTGTGGTTTACTTTGCTTGCGTTATGAGAATGAGCATATGGTAAATGCACGGGAAGGTAAAATGCATGTTGTTATGTGTTTTAGCATGATGATATGATTTGAAAAAGGGTTTGGTTTTCAAGCAAACTATGTTTTAAAACCGCATTGTTTTAGTTACCTCTTTGAGCACCGCTCACTAAGCTTAAACGCTTATGCTCTCTTTTCTAACAATGCAGGCCCATAGACCTTCGGAGCAGCTTGGGGATCAAGGGAGGATCCAAGGGAATTTAGTTTGCTCAAGTATGGTTTAGACTTCGATAATTAGTATTTATGCAATGGGATATGACCTTTGTGTTTTGTGATGTTGATGACATGTTCTTTTGCTTAGACAAGTATAGTTAGTCGTTTTGGGCTTGTATTGCCTTATGCCATGTTGAAGTATGCTTTTGTTTAACTTTTGGCTAAGTTGGTGAATGCTAAGTATGTATGTTTCCTCTAAGAATCTTACCTTGTTGAATGTTACATCGCTTAGTGTTTAAATTGCTTCATGTGCTTATTCATGGATGTCTTGTGTTGTGTTTGAGTTTGTATGTTGCTTGACTAGTCGTTTAATGCATCTAGAGTCGAGTCATTATGTTTTTAGCAGCAAAAATAAGGTTTACAGTGCAGGGCGTATCAGTACGCTCAAGGGGTGTATCGATACGGTCCCCTGCTTTGAACCTTTTTTTAGGCTATGTGTACCGGTACACGGGGATGTATCGATATGCCAAAAGCTTTTTGGAAATTTGAGAAATTGACGAGATTTTGGCGTATCGGTACGATCTTCATAGTTTGACCTTGGGAAGTTGACCATTAAGAGCGTATCGATACGGTGTTCTAGTGTATCGATACGGTCTTCTAGCGTATCGATACGGTCTCCCTAGGTTGACTTTGTGGTGTTGACCAGGTCCAGGCGTATCGATACGATCCTCTAGCGTACCGATACAGCTTGTTGTAAAAGTTAGAAATGGTTTGTGTGATTGTCTGTTTCACGCGTTTTGTATCCATGTGTGTTTCCGCTGCGTGCCCTCTTACATAGGATATAACTAAAGCATCTAGACAATATAACTTTAAAAGAAATTTTCTAGGGTTGTTAATCGAAGTGGAGCCTTAACGGGTTTCGCTTCGGTTTTCCCCGTGTAACCCATTCGATGCGGTCTGGCGGCTAGGCCGGGTCGAGGAGGTTACATATTGGCCTCTAAAAGTGAATTTGTTGATGTTAATCTAAGCACGTTTGAACGTTGCATGTGTCACGATTGTACTAATGCTCAAGCTCATGTGGTCTCCTCTTCTTCAAATGGTGATAAATGCATTGTGGACACAGGTGCCACATATCATGTTATACGTGATGCGTCCAAAGTGGTGGATGGCTCAGAATTCATTGGTCCAGGTAATTTAACTGTAGGATCTGGTCATGTATTTAACATTATTAAGTCTGGGAATGCTCATCTTCCTACTGTTTCTCGCACTGTTTTGATCAAAGATTTATTGCATGTGCCTGCCATTACTAAAAACCTTTTATCTGTCTCCAAGCTTGCTACAGACAATGTTGTCTTCCTTGAATTTCATGCAAAGGAATGCTTGGTCAGAGAGGAAGGTTTTGGGAAGGTGATTTTGCGAGGAACAGAATACAACGAGCTTTATCATTTTGGTGCAACTAATGAAGAATGTAGTTGTCATCATATAGAAGTAGCTGTAGATAAGAAGAATGAAGAATATCGTTTGTGGCACATGAGGCTAGGGCATCCTGCCCATCCCACCTTAGTTCAAGCTTGCAAACATATAGGTGTTGTAATACCTAGTCAAGTTGATAATACTATTGATAATTCTTATATTCCTTGCTGATTGGGCAAGAGTCACAAATTGAGTTTCAATGAATCCACATTCGTTTATGAATCACCTTTCCAACTTGTCTTTTCCGATTTGTGGGGGCCTCCTCACATTGTTTCAAAAGGATTTCGATACTATATATCATCTGTTGATGCATTATCTCCCCATTGTTGGGTATATATGCTTAAGACTAAGGATCAAGCTCTTCAGGCATTTCAGTTGTTTAGTCAAATGATTAAAACTCATTTTAACACTAATATTAAGGAAATACAGACATATTGGAGAGGTGAGTATAGAAGAATGTCTGCAGTCTTGGCCCTAATGGGAATTGTTCATCGACTCTCTTGTCCACACACCTCTGAGCAAAATGGTGTTGTGGAAAGAAAGCATCACCATATTATTGAGCATGCATTAGTGTTAATGGCACAAGCATCGTTGCCTTTCAAATACTGGGCATATGTTGTGACCACAGTTGTTTTCCTTATTAATCAGTTACCTTTTCGTGTTCTGCAAGGCAAATCTCCTTTTGAGTTGTTATACAATAAGGTGCCAGATTACAAGTTCATGAAAAATTTTGGGTGTCAGTGCTTCCCACACCTTAGGCCCTATCACAATCATAAGTTGAGTTATAGGTTTCAAGCATGCACCTTTCTAGGCTATAGCCCGAGCCATAGAGGGTATCAATGCTTGGCACCATATGGGAGTATTTACATCTCGAGACATGTTGTGTTCAATGAAAAATGTTTTCTATTTGCAGGAAAAGAGTCACAACAGGGTACAACTTCTAATGCTGCTAGACCCTCCAAGATGGCTATTGTGCATGGTGCTGCTAGAATTTGTGCACAATCATCTTCTTCAAGTCCACACCCTACTTCTGAATCAATATTGTCTGCTTCCTCTGACCAATTATAGGTGTCACCAGCTGCTTCGGCTTCTTTAAGTGAGGGTGATCATGATCAGCATGTTCCTGAAGTGAGTGTTGGTTCCTCCAATGATTTTGAACAACATGATGGTGGTGATATGCAACAAGGGTTGGAAGAAAGCGTGCCTGAAGGTGTGAGTGATGGGGATGATATGCAACTAGGGTTGGAAGAAAGTGTTCTTGCAGGTGTGAGTCAAGATTCGATGCCTGATGTTCACCTGATGTTCCACCAACTCCTGTTGTCTCAGGCCATCACATGCTCATTCGAAGTAAGTGTGGTATTTTCAAACCAAAGTTGTATATGGCTGCTCATGAAGTTGAAGAAATAGAACCCAACTCAGTGTATGAAGCACTTAAATCAGCTCAGTGGAGTGCAGATGTTCATGCTAAGTTTGAAGCGTTGGAAAGAAACAACACCTGGACACTAGTGCCCTTACCTGAAGGAATGTCTGCTGTTGATTGTAAGTGGTTATTCAAAATCAAAAAGAATGCAGATGGCAAAATACAAAGGCATAAAGCGAGGTTGGTAGCTAAAGGATTTTCTCAGGTTCCTAGATAAGATTTTCAGGAGACGTTTAGCCCTGTAGTAAAAAAAGCCACAATTAACGTTGTTCTTAGCATAGCAGCTCACAAGGGATAGTCGTTGAGACATGTGGACGTTAATAACGACTTTCTCAATGGTGATTTGCATGAGGATGTGTACATGCACCAACCACAAGGCTTTGAGAAAAAGGCAGTTGATGGGTCGATGTTGGTGTGCAAATTACAAAAGGCATTGTATGGGCTTAGGAAAGCTCCACGCAATTGGTACTCGAAGTTGAAGGACCATTTACTGAGTTTGGGGTTTAAGAGCTCTCAAGTTGATACTTTGATGTTTATCAAACATGAGAAGAAGCATGTAGTGTATGTGTTAGTCTACGTGGATGACATTATTGTTACAGGCAATAATACAGTCGAAATTGAAGATGTGGTTAAGCAATTGGGAGAGAAATTCTCTTTAAAAGACTTGGGGCAGCTTAGTTTCTTTCTTGGCATCGAAGTAAAGCATGTAGGGATGTTGTTTTCTTCAGCCAAAGGAAGTATATACTGGAAATCCTCGCCAAGGCACGCATGAGTGGTGCATCTTCTATTCCAACTCCCATGGTGACATCGCTCAACCTGTCCAAAGATGCTGGTAGCCAATTAGTGGATGCAAAGGAGTATCGAAGCTTGGTAGGATCCTTGTTGTATGCTTGTCACACTCGACCAGACATAGCGTATAGTATAAACAAGTTAGCCCAGTTTATGCATGCTTCTTGTGAGCAGCATCTTGTTGCTGTAAAGAGGATGCTGTGTTACTTAAATGGTACACTTGACCATGGGTTGATCTTCACACCTACAACAGATTCATTTCAGTTAATGGCTTTTTCTGATGCTGATTGGGGTGGAAATATGGATGATTAACGGTCAATCTCTGGGAGTTGTGTGTATTTGGGAGGTAATCTCCTGATGTGGGGCTCGAAGAAACAGAAAACTGTCTCCAGATCAACCACAGAAGCCGAGTATCGAAGCTTGGCCGACACAACATCTGATGTTACTTGGTTGACTGCCTTGTTGGATGATACGAAGATTGACCTTCGAGCTACTCCAGTGATATGGAGTGATAATTCTAGTGCCATAGCCATGAGTGTTAATCCAGTTTATCACACGAAGGCTAAATGTTGCGTGTAAAAGAGTCTATCGCAATTGTAGTGCAAGTGTACACGACGCAAGTAGTAAAGTGATACGAAGTATCGGATATCGTCTCCACAGGGATTGGGCTAATAGCTTCACCTAAATTTACTGCACGAAGTAAAAGAAATATTTTAGAAAGTTGTCACGAAAATATTGAAGAAAACGTAAATAAAAGAATTGAGATATCAAGATAGAGAGAATGGGCTGGTATTGAATTGCTCAGTAGTGCAGGTATTGAATTGCTTAGGAACTCCAGTTCTGTCGTCGCGCCCGTCGCCGACAGCACCTGTCGCGGCGGCTGTCCGTTAGCTGTCGCGGCAGCGAACACACCAACTCTGTACTTCAAGTTTGGCAAGAATCCCAGAATTGCCTTGGCCTATCCCTAGGTCCAAGTCTGTCGATGATCACGTCTTTGATGATACCTCCCGGCGTGAATCGAAGGATGAACACCGATGTGTATGAATTCTTCCTTAGCCACTTAACCTTGCCCTATCCCTAGGCACAAGATAGTTCAACTATAAACTAGAGAACTTGCTCTTATCTCTTTCGTATACTTAACTCTCCCGATGCTAAGTAAATAGATAACCTCACAATGCTCTCCCGATGCTCTTGCAAGATGTTAAAACCAAAATAAGAGAACTTGAAGTTTATTTTATTGAACTTGGAAAATCCTAAAACAAAACAACCCTTGCAACTACTTTACAAAACAACCCGTGGCCCTAGGGGGAATTTAGAACATGTCGGTGACGGGTGGATGGTAGAGGGGTTTAGGTTATCGGTTATGGGGTAGAATGAGGGATATCCTCTCTAGGTTAAATCTATGCCCTTATATAAGCTTTGGGCTCAAGTATTCTAAGTTAACAAGGATTACAACTTTAATGAAAAGTAAGATTCTAATAAATGCTTAATCTCTAAGGATTCCTACTTTTCAGCCGCCTCCTTGTTTCATGGGAATTCCTCTCCTTGAGCTTTGGCTTGACATATCTTTTGATCCGGGGCTTGGAAAAATATTTGGCTTTCACACGACAGACGAGCAGATTTTTCTCTATCTATCGAGGTCCACTTTACTTTTCCGCTTCATGAAGTTGCTGTCACCTTGCTGTCACGACAGGTCCATGGCAGCTTCGTCCTCCTCGTCTGCTTGTCCAGTTCAGCTCTTCTACTTCTCTGCCGTGCGCCTGCCTTCCTCATCGACTATGGCAGCAACCTGCAAAATACGCCATCTTTTAGTAGAATCCGTGCCTTTTATATAATTGTGATGTTTTGCTGAAAACTAACCTAAATGCAATGCAATGATGCTTGAATGCAGCAGAAATATGGGTTAAAAAATGTGTAAATAATAGAACTTTTACACACTCAACACACCCCCAAACTCAAGTTTTTTCTTGCCCTCAAGCAATTAAGACCTAAAAGAAAAATGAAAATTTTTTGTGTTGGCCTTCAAACAGTGAACTGTCCCTTACCCGTCGCTCATTCTCTGTGGCGGCAGCAACCTGTCGGAAAGATTAGGATCTGTCCGGAATCTCCCTATAGTCCTCGTGCAGTGTGTGCATGCTTGTGAACAGTTATATGCTAAGACTCTCTTAGTTTCACTAGAATATTCAACTCCTTAACTCGAATTTTTATGCCAAAGTTTACTTTCTTGAAGACACATTTTCATGCTTCTTTTTCTTCTATTTTCAAGCTAAATTTTAACTAGAGCCAGTTTCGGGCACCTCTAGTTTACTAGAGCCGGTTTCGGGCACCTCTAGTTAGCTTCCTAGAGCCGGTGTTAGGCACCTCTAGGTTTTTAAATTTCTTTTGCTAAACTTCTTTCCTAGAGCCAGTGTTAGGCACCTCTAGGGGCTATTCAAGTTCTAAGCATCCTATTCTAGTTTGGCTAAAAGAAATCTAAGCAATATAACAGTCACAAAGGTGTTTAAGTTTTTCAGAACTATAGAAAGGCTCTAAACTTCTCCTTAAACTGTCCTAAAGATGCTGCCACGACAGAGCTGTCATGACAGGTAAGTTAACTTCACAGTTTTAAGCCAACAATTTTATATTTTTTGATTTTTTTTAACTTATTTAAAGAACTTTAATTAAAAATTAAGACACAACAATTAATAAAAAGATGTACTTAAGACTCCATTAATGATGGAAGGTTGCCACCCCCAAACTCGAGGGTTGCATTGCCCTCAATGCAAAATGACAGAAAAATAAAAACATGAAGACAAGTACATCACAAAAGAAATAAGCAGGCAGCAAAAAAGGAAAATAAAAACTTAAATTTTTAGTCGCTGTCCTCACTGCTGCTGCTGACACGGATCTGACGGCGGCGTCTGGGCTGTGGAGGAGGCTGGGCAGGTTCAGGGGCAGGTTCAGGGGCCGGTTGCTCCACGAGCTGGACGTCGGAACTACTGCCGCTGCCCCAAGTGCTGCTGGTGGTGGTGCTAGCCTTGGGCAGCAGCTTCTTATTGGCCACGTGTTTTATCCGCTTGACCGGCGTAAATTCTCTCTCCAAATTCCTCCTGATCAGAGGGCTTTCATCGGAGGCAGGCCTTTTTGTTCCTCTGGCAGAAGTATCGGCCGGTGGACTGTCTGCTGCCGTCGAGGCAGGTGATGGGGTGGAAGCGGTAGAGTGGGAATGTGGGGAGGCAGGTGGTGTGGGGATAGGGGAGGGGATATGGAAATAATGGGCAGGAAAAGTAGGGAATTGAACATCGGGAAAATTTAAAGTTTGGGTAATGAAGTTTACCGTCGAATTTGTGAAATCCCGGATGAAGGTCATCAATCCCATTTGTCTCTCCTCTACCCGTTGTAATGCAGCAAGGATAAGGGCAGACTGGTCTGTCGGAGCGGTGGTGGCGGCAGCTTCAGGGGCAGGCTCGGTGGTAGGTTCCGTGGCAGGTTCCTCGTCTGAATCTGCTGAGCCTGCTGCAGGGTTGAAAAAGTTGATAGGTGTAGCGGCTATCAGCTCCATGAGGCTATTGATGTTATTGTCTGTCCAGCCTCTTCCTTGGATTAGTTTGTCGGAGGGCTCCTCGGGGACAGCTGCACAGCGGCAGAGGGAAGTAATTGTGAATGGCAGGCAGAGGCGAGAGTCGGAGCGGAAGGCACAGTCCAGGATGCTGTCCCTCATATAGCGGCCGACATTGATAGGCCTGTCGTGCATGATGAAATGAATAAGGGCAAGCCGCTGCCGGTTGACTGTCGTGTGGTGGGAAGAAGGCATGATACGCTTTTTGATGAAAGCATTCCAAAGTTTGGCTTCCGGGAGGAGCTGCCCCCTGTTGACGGAGTGGGGGTTCTTCTTGCTAGTTGTCCATGATGTTCCCTCCTCTGTCAATTCCACCATGACAGCATCATAAGCGACAGCATCGAGGGTGTCGAGGAATTTTTGGTGGGCATCATCATCGGGGCCAAAGTAGAGGCCAAACATGTGGTTGATGCTGTCGGCAGTGAATGGCACATTAACTCCTCGAACGATGACAGATGTCGCCATTCTGCTGTCTATGGCCGCATAGAACTCCCAGACTAATGTGTCGTTTAGTTCTGCCGGTTGTTCAGCAAAGTGCTCCCATAGTTGAGCCGTGATGGCCTTTACGATGAACGGCCGGAGTCCCATGTGGGGAGCTTTTTGGTTGTACACGAAACCTCTTTCCTCCCATAACTCCTTGTTGGCGAAGGGCGTCGCTGCTGCTGAAGAAGAGGCTGAGGCAGCGCTACGGCGGGTCTGTCTAGACGACATGTTAGTTGCAAGGGTTGTGAAATAGAGAAAGAAAATAAAAACTAGAGGAGAAAGCAAGAGAGAATAAGCAGAAGTGAGGAAAAATGAAAGGGAAAACGGGGTTTTATAGCGGTCGAGTTGCTGCCCATTTAATGCTGTAACGACAGGCGTGAATAACGGGGTGACGGATGGGATTTAGCGTGTCTGACGCGTCTGACACGTAATTATGCATCTGTTACGCGTCTGTCGCACGCTTCTGCGTCTGCCATGTCAGTCTGTTGACAGCCTGTCTTATCCGTCTGCGGCGGTAGCCGAAACGACAAGCTTCAATAAATGGGCTCTGTTGGGCTGGTGGATGGATGGTGGGCTTGGGCCACTTCTTCTTTTCTTCTTGACTCCTTTATTTCCTAAAAGCAGAAAATAGAAAAACATTATTCAAATTAAAATAAACCTTATTACCGAATATATAATAAATAATAAAAATAAATAAAAATAAAACTTAGGTTAAATTAGGGATGCCTTGTGGGGCATCTCCTAAAGTAACCACTTCCTGTATTCCTGGGGCTTCAGTCCCCTGATAGTGCTTGAGGCGCTGTCCATTGACTTTGAATTGGTGCCCGTCTTTTAGTGATTGGATTGTGATGGCACCATGGGGAAAAACTTGTACCACTTGGAACGGGCCGGACCATCTAGACTTTAGCTTTCCTGGGAAGAGTTTCAATCTAGAATTGAACAACAATACAAGCTGCCCTGGGCAGAACTGTCGTGGCAGCAACTTCTTGTCATGCCACTTCTTTGTTTTCTCCTTGTATATTCTTGCATTGTCGTAGGCCATTGTCCGTATTTCATCGATCTCATTCAAATCTAACAGCCTTTTCTGGCCAGCCTTGTCCAAGTCTATGTTCACTGCCTTGATTGCCCAATATGCCATGTGCTCTATCTCGACAGGCAGATGACAGGTTTTCCCATAAATCAAACGGTATGGAGACATGCCCAATGGAGTTTTAAAAGCTGTCCTATATGCCCATAATGCATCAGTAAGGAGTAAATACCAATCTTTCATAGTTGGCTTAACCATCTTCTCAAGAATGTTCTTCACTTCTCTATTGGATATCTCAGCCTGTCCATTGGTCTGTGGGTGGTAAGCTGTCGCGATCCTGTGCTTGACACCATATTTGCTCAAGGCGGCAGCAATTACCCTATTGTCAAAATGTCTCCCTCCATCACTGATAATCGCCTTAGGGATGCCAAATCTAGAAAAAATGTTTTTTTGTAAAAACTTTTAGACCGTCTTGGCATCATTCTTTTGAGTTGCGATTGCTTCTACCCACTTGGAGACATAATCCACTGCTAGGAGGATTTATAGATCTCCACATGAAGATGGAAAAGGTCCCATAAAATCGATCCCCCAAACGTCGAAGATCTCGACTTCTAGAATGTTCTGTAGTGGCATCTCGTTTCTCCTCGAGATGTTACTTGTCCGCTGGCACCTGTCACAGTTCTTGTAAAAGTCCTGTGCATCCTTATACAGTGTCGACCAGTAGAACCCTGACTGCAGCACCTTGGCAGCAGTTTTATTGCCTCCTAAGTGACCTCCATATTGTGAAGCATGACAGTGATGGAGAATGTCTTCTTGCTCTTCTTGTGGTACACACCTCCGTATAACCTGATCTGCACACATTTTGAAAAGAAGAGGTTCGTCCCAATAATAATGCTTAACATCATTTTGAAACCTCTTCCTGGCTTGATAATTAAGATCAGAAGGAAGTATTCCGCTAACTATAAAATTAACGAAATCAGCATACCAGGGAAGTTCAGAAGACTTACCTGCCGCCATGGCTGTCGCGACAGCGATTGCGGTAGCAAAGAGCTGCTCATCTGGGAAGGTCTCCAGTATGTTTGTCTCGTCTATAGGTAGACTCTGTCCCGTCTCCAACCTTGACAAGTGGTCAGCTACCTGATTTTCTGTCCCCTTCTTGTCCTTGATCTCAAGGTCGAATTCTTGTAGTAGCAAGATCCACCGTATCAATCTAGGCTTTGCATCCTTTTTTGCGTACAAGTACTTAAGGGCAGAATGGTCGGTGTGCACTATTACCTTCGTCCCAAGTATGTAAGAACGAAACTTGTCAATGGAGAACACCACAGCTAACAGCTCCTTTTATGTGGTGGTATAGTTCACTTGGGCGTCATTCAGTGTCTTGCTGGCGTAGTATATAACATGAAACAACTTATCTCTGCGCTGCCCAAGTGCTGCCCCGACAGCATAGTCACTAGCATCACACATAATCTCAAATGGCTGTGTCCAGTCTGGTGGCTGTACTATGGGGGCTGTCACTAGTTTTTCCTTCAGAACCTTGAATGCTTCAGTACATTCATCATTAAAGTCAAAGGGTCGGTTCTGCTCCAAAAGATGGCATAGGGGCTTCGTGATTTTTGAGAAATTAGCAACAAATCTCCGATAAAACCCAGCATGCCCTAAAAAACTCCAAATGCCTTTGATTGTGGTTGGCGGCGGTAGCTTCTCGATTACTTCTATCTTAGCCCTGTCGACTTCTATCCCACGGCAGCTAATCTTATGGCCAAGGACTATCCCCTCATCCACCATAAAGTGGCATTTTTCCCAATTCAAAACAAGATTAGCTTTTTCACATCTTTCAAGTACCTTTTGAAGATTGCCGAGGCAGCTCTCAAAATCGTCTCCAAAGACGGAAAAATCATCCATGAAAATCTCAAGGAAGTCCTCTACCATGTCGGAGAATATAGCCATCATGCACCTTTGGAAGGTGGCAGGTGCATTACAGAGTCCAAACGGCATCCTCCTAAACACGTATGTTCCGTAGGGGCATGTAAAAGTCATTTTCTCTTGATCCTCTGGTGCAATAGCAATTTGGTTGTAACCTGAGTAACCATCAAGAAAACAATAGTAAGGTTTACCCGCTAATCTATCAAGCATTTGATCAATAAAGGGTAAAGGGAAGTGGTCCTTTCGGGTAGCTTTGTTAAGCTTCCGATAGTCCATACAAACCCTCCAACCGGTCACAGTCCTGGTTGGGATTAGCTCATTGTTATCGTTGGTCACCACGGTCATTCCTCCTTTCTTGGGAACGCATTGCACCGGGCTTACCCATTTGCTGTCGGAGATGGCGTAAATGATACCAGCATCTAACCATTTAATTATCTCTTTACGCACGACCTCCTTCATTGCATGGTTTAGCCGCCTTTGGGCATCAATAGTCGGCTTATGATCTTCCTCAAGGAGGATTTTGTGCATGCATAACGCCGGACTAATGCCTTGTATATCAGCAATCGTCCATCCAATTGCCTTCTTGTGCTGCCGTAACATGTCGATTAGATGTCATTCCTATTCCTGCGGCAGCTTAGAAGAGATGATTACGGGCAACGTATCATTTGAACCAAGAAAAGCATATTTAAGCTGCCCTGGTAGGGGCTTAAGTTCTAAGACAGGTGGTTCAACAGTAGATGGCTTTTGAATTAAATGGTTATCCGAAGTATAATTCAAAGGTTCGAATAACTTACCTGGACGATTGCCTATCCAGTTTACCTCCTCTTGACCTTCAGTGTCAGATGTATCGGATTCAGAGAAGTCGCTGTCGCCGGTGCTGTCGTCGTTGCTGTCGTGACAGGCCTGTAGGTGGTTGTCGCGGCAATGACCAAATTTTGTATCATGGCAGCCCGACCTGATGCAGGGTTGATCAAGGGTCACCTCAATGATGGCCTTGCATTCCTCGTCCACATCAGCATGTTTCATTGCTTGGAGAACATTCAACTTGATCTCTTGATCGTTCACACGCATGGTGAGTTCTCCTTTCTCCACATCAATCAATGATCTTCCCGTGGCTAAGAAGGGTCGCCCAAGGATGACTGGTGCCTTTTCGTCTGCCTCACAATCTAAGATAAGAAAGTCAGCAGGAAAAATAAGCTTATCCACTCTTACCAAAATGTCTTCAATTTTTCCTTCAGGGTGAACGTAAGAGCGGTCGGCTAGCTGTAAAGTTACTGTCGTGGGTCGCGCCTTCCCAATACCTAATTTCTGAAAAACAGATTTGGGCATTAGATTAACACTAGCACCAAGATCACAAAGTGCCTTACCCACGAATTTGTCGCCGATTACACAAGGTATGATGAAGCTCCCCGGATCCTTCTTTTTCTAGGGTGGTTGCCGATGAAGAATACTCATGCAGCCTTCTGTCATCTTTACCGTTTCAAATTCCCCAAGTTTAGATTTTTTCGACATAACATCCTTGAGAAATTTAGCGTAACCGGGCATCTCTCTAACGGCATCTAACAATGGAATATTAATATGAACCTGTTTAAAAATATCATAAATCTTTTTAAGTTGAGATTCATGCTTAGCTTGTTGTATCCGTTGAGGGAAAGGTGGTGGGGGACGGTAATCAGCAATGCGTCCTTCCCACTGCATGCGAATCTGAGGACGATAATCATCTTTTTTCTCCTCTGTCGCTTCTGCTGTCGTGACAGGCTCATCGGCAGCAGTCTGTTTGTCACATGTCGGGGCAGCTTCCTCGGCAGGTTTATCTAAGGCTGGATCCTTTACTGTTTCAGCTTCCTTTTCCGGCCCTTGTAGTTTCTTCCCACTCCTAGTAGTAATTTCCTTACATTGCTCATGTGCGGGTGGTCTAGCATTTTCAGTATTGCTAGGGAAACCTCCATTCTGCCTTGGCTTAATATGTTGCGACACCTGACCCATTTGTGTCTCTAGAGATTTCAAGGTAGCCTCATGATTTGTCATTCTCATCTCGGTTTTATCCACAAAGGTTTCCGTCTTCTTGACAAACTGATTAATATTCTCCATATACGTACCAGTCTGAGACATAAAGGTGGCCAAAGTCTGCTCCAATATACTACTCGTGGCAGGTGGTGGCTGCTGTTGCTGCTGCGGCGGCAGGTGCTGCGGCAGGTTCTGCGGCAGATGCTGTCGCGTCAACAATCTAGGACCTTACTGATTCTGATTATGTGCTTGCGGATTCAGGGCGTTGTTAGGGTTACTCCAGGAAAATTTAGGATCCTTCCTCCAATTGGGATTATAGTTGTTGGAATTGTAGTTCGGCTTGTAATTTCCAACATATTTTCCCTCTTCTATTTGTATTGGGCATTCATCCCTACTATGATTTCCCTCACAGATAGCACAGACTTCCTCGATAGCAAATCCTTGTAATTCATCTTCATTCAATAACCGTTTCATTGCTTTAGTAAGGAATGCTACCTGTGATTTCATAGTGTTGTCGGCCTCATAGTCCTTGACAGCAAGTACCCGTTTACCCCCTCTTCTGGCTGTCGGAAACTGCTCCTCATTCTTGGCCAGATTTTTCAAAACTTGCAAAGCCTCGTCCGGATCTTTATCCAATAATAATCCATTTGCTGCAGAATCAATTCGAATGCGAGTTTGTTGGTTGGCAGCATTGTAGAACTTTGTGACCTGATTCCAGACGGGGAATCCATGCATTGGGCAGTTCCGAAAAAGAGTAGTAAATCTGTCCCAGGCCTCGTGCATCGGCTCGTCGTCTTCCTGTTGAAAAGTAGCAATTTCATTACGTAATCGCTCAGCTAAATGTGAAGGATTAAAACGAGACAAAAATTCACAAGTTAAATCTGCCCAAGTCATAATAGAACCTGGTGTAAGTTTATTCCACCAAGTTTTAGCTCTATCCCTCAATGAATGAGGAAATAACCGAAGCCTCAGTATCTCCGGACTAACTCCTGGTAGTCTAAACGAACCACAGATTTCCTGGAACGTTTTGAGATGCTCCATGGCATCTTCGGTCGCAGAACCACTAAACTGTCTGGCGTTGTTGATCATACTAAACATGACAGGTTTAAGCTCGAAGTTATCAACATCAATATCCGGCAGCGTGGTCTCCAGCTCTACATGATCGTTCAGCATGTAGTCACGACATGACCGTCGTCCATCTGCCGCGGGCGGGTCGCCGACAGGCGGTATACCTCCTCCAGCGGGCGGATTGCGGGCCATCTGCTCTAGCTGTTCCTCAAGGTACTCGTTCCGGTCTAAAAGGTGGCGAATCTGTTTTCTTGAGATTGAAGGAACGCTCGATTTCTGGATCTAATTTATGCTCAGGTTCTTCGCCTCTTTTAGATCTGCGCATAAACAAGAAAACCTCGTGAAAAGCAAGAGTTGAAAACACAAAAGAAAAATTAAAGAAAATTAAAATAAAAACGAAAATAAAAATAAAAACGAAAAGTGCAAGAAAAGAAAGGTGTAGTTATGTTGCCAATCCCCGGAAACGGCGCCAAAAACTTGTTGCGTGTAAAAGAGTCTATCGCAATTGTAGTGCAAGTGTACACGACGCAAGTAGTAAAGTGATACGAAGTATCGGATATCGTCTCCACAGGGATTGGGCTAATAGCTTCACCTAAATTTACTGCACGAAGTAAAAGAAATATTTTAGAAAGTTGTCACGAAAATATTGAAGAAAACGTAAATAAAAGAATTGAGATATCAAGATAGAGAGAATGGGCTGGTATTGAATTGCTCAGTAGTGCAGGTATTGAATTGCTTAGGAACTCCAGTTCTATCGTCGCGCCCGTCGCCGACAGCACCTGTCGCGACAGCTGTCCGTTAGCTGTCGCGGCAGCGAACACACCAACTCTGTACTTCAAGTTTGGCAAGAATCCCAGAATTGCCTTGGCCTATCCCTAGGTCCAAGTCTGTCGATGATCACGTCTTTGATGATACCTCCCGGCGTGAATCGAAGGATGAACACCGATGTGTATGAATTCTTCCTTAGCCACTTAACCTTGCCCTATCCCTAGGCACAAGATAGTTCAACTATAAACTAGAGAACTTGCTCTTATCTCTTTCGTATACTTAACTCTCCCGATGCTAAGTAAATAGATAACCTCACCATGCTCTTGCAAGATGTTAAAACCAAAATAAGAGAACTTGAAGTTTATTTTATTGAACTTGGAAAATCCTAAAACAAAACAACCCTTGCAACTACTTTACAAAACAACCCGTGGCCCTAGGGGGAATTTAGAACATGTCGGTGACGGGTGGACGGCAGAGGGGTTTAGGTTATCGGTTATGGGGTAGAATGAGGGATATCCTCTCTAGGTTAAATCTATGCCCTTATATAAGCTTTGGGCTCAAATATTCTAAGTTAACAAGGATTACAACTTTAATGAAAAGTAAGATTCTAATAAATGCTTAATCTCTAAGGATTCCTACTTTTCAGCCGCCTCCTTGTTTCATGGGAATTCCTCTCCTTGAGCTTTGGCTTGACATATCTTTTGATCCGGGGCTTGGAAAATATTTGGCTTTCACACGACAGACGAGCAGATTTTTCTCTATCTATCGAGGTCCACTTTACTTTTCCGCTTCATGAAGTTGCTGTCACCTTGCTGTCACGACAGGTCCATGGCAACTTCGTCCTCCTCGTCTGCTTGTCCAGTTCAGCTCTTCTACTTCTCTGCCCTGCGCCTGCCTTCCTCATCGACTATGGCAGCAACCTGCAAAATACGCCATCTTTTAGTAGAATCCGTGCCTTTTATATAATTGTGATGTTTTGCTGAAAACTAACCTAAATGCAATGCAATGATGCTTGAATGCAGCAGAAATATGGGTTAAAAAAGGTGTAAATAATAGAACTTTTACACACTCAACACTAAACATATTGAGCTAGACGTTCATTTTGTTAGAGAAAAGGTGGCAGACAACAAGTTAAAGGTTAACTTTGTACCATCCAAGCATCAAGTAGCAGATGGAATGACAAAAGCTTTGTCCAAAGAGTATTTCAATCTGTTTAGAAGAAGATTAAGAGTAGTCTCGTTCTTAGAAGTTGAAGAAGGAAAAAACAGGGAGCATGTTGAGCATAATAGTTAAGGGTTGCAGCTCCATCAGTTAGCATGTGTGTATTAAACTTGTTGAGTCAGGAAGATGGTTATAACGGCTAACCGTGGTTGTTAGGAGGTTAGCAGATCATATAAATGGCTATAAATGTAAAGCCCATCTTATGAGCATTTCACTATCTTCTTCAATAAAATCATATCATTTTTTTACTTTTCAATAGTGGTGTACTCAGGGACCACTTCGGAAAAATTCTGTTATAGTTTTTCAAATCTATTGGGGTCACTGATGCAATGTTTGTGGAGCTTCGAAGCATTCTGGAGGCATGTGAGCTGTTTTATAGATCTGATTGGTATGACTCGTATGGTCTAATGGTAGAAACCGATAGTTCTATGGTTGTCAAGTGGATTAGTGGAGCGGTTTTGGTGCCTCTTAATTTTGGTGAGATTGTGAAAAGTATTGCTGGTTTTGTGAACAAGTTTAAGTGAAAAGTGGTGTTTGAGTTTAGAGAAAAGAATAGCATAGCTCATCGTTTGGCTCGTTCTGGCATTGGAAGGGTAAGTAGTTTTGTGAGTACTCACTAGTTTTTCAATGGGTTGATGATAACTGGAATGAAGACTGCTTTGCTAGTGAGAAGGAAGCATGGAAGTAAGTTGATGAGCAGTGGTGATGTAAGTTTGACTGAGAAATTGTTTTGGGATATGTAAGATTGTAAGGTGTCTTGGTGTCAAACGCATAAATTGAGGCACTCTTTTTCCTCCAAATAAGTTTAGGAAGGTTTTTAACGAGACCTCGATTTATGCCGGTGTATATGTTTTAACCCAAATAAATTAGTAATATTGATTACCTTTAAAAAAGTTTAAACATTAAAATTTAAATGTATTGAATTATTTCAAATTGATAGACTATATAAATTTTGGGACAAATATATTATTATATTATATTACATTTGAAGAATAGTGATATGATTATAAAATTTTTTTAATTGAATAACATGTTTGTGATTTTTAGAAGAAAAGTGTCACATTTGTTATTAAACCCATAATTAGATGACCTTAAATGTATTTTATTTATACTAATAAGCAGTTGAGAATTTTAATTTCTAAAGAGTAGTTTATCGAGAGAAATTTTTATAAAAGGCGTTGACCACTTCATTTATTTCGTCTATCTGTCTGAAATAGACTCGACTAATTTTATTTTATTTTACGGTAAGCTATATAAATGGTCACCAAGATTTTAAGGTAAATTCATTTTGGTCATCGTATTTTTAAAATATTCAATAAAGTCACCCAACTTTTAGTTTGGATTCGATACGGTCCCTCACATTACCTCTTCCCGTTAGTTTTTGTTTTTCCTTGATAAAAAATGGGTAAACTACATCAATTATCACCCAAATTTCTTCTCACTACTATTTTGGTCACTAGAGTTTAACAATTTTCAATTTAATAAATTAACTTTTGAAATGTTCATATTTTGGCCACTCTCAAATGACATGGTTATAGAAATAGAAAAATTTGAGTAATCTTTAAAAAATTTCGGGTAATGATTTTTTTACTTTTCTTAATAAATTTACCATATTACCACATTTGATATTTTAATAAGCAAAGTAAAAAAAATATTAATCGAATCAAATATTTCAATTAATCGATTATCCGATTTAATTGGTACAATATAAGATAGAGAATAGAATAATCTGAATTTAGCAATTAACCAAAATAATTTTTAAGGACTAATTGAACCCGATTTCAGTACAAATTTTAAAAATAAATTATTTCGATTCGATTACGGTTCACAGTTTTAAGCAAAATTGATTAACTGATCCGATCTATTATATACAATATTTCTAAAATTTATGCATTACAATATCTTATAGTCTAGTGATTTTGATACCATTTTGATATTTTTAAAAAACGCTTTGGCTCTGGATAAGATTAATTGATGTGAACTTTTAAGTTTTACCTTTCTAGTTGTTTTTATACTTTTATCAAAACCGAAAAATTATTAAATTTACCATATTATCATATTTGATATTTTAATAAAAAAAGTAAAAAATCACGTCTAGAATCAAATATTTCAGTTAACTGGTTAACCGATTATCTGATTTACTTGGTAAAATATAAGATCAAAAAATGAATAATCTGAATCAACCAATTACCCAAAATATTTTTAAGGATTAATTGAATTTTTTCTATTTGTATAAACATGTCATTTGCGAGTGGCCAAATATGAACAATTTGAAAGTTAAGTTATTAAATTGAGAATTTTTAAACTCTAGTGACCAAAATAGGAGTGAGAAGAAAGTTGAGTGATGATTGGTGTAGTTTACCCATTTTTTATTAATGAAAAAATGAAAAGTAGCGTCAACGGCTAACGGAAGGTAACAGGAGGGACCATATTGAATGTGAACTAAAAGTCCAGTGACTATATTAAAATCAAACTAAAAGTTGGGTGACCTTATCAAATATTTTAAAAGTACAGTGACCAAAATAAATCTGCCCTAAAAGTTTGGTGATCATTTATGTAGTTTACCCTTTATTTTATTTTTGAATAGACTCGATTAATTTTATTAGACACAAATATGTATATATAAAAAATATAGGATAATCTTAGGAGACTCGGGTTCAATCATTTTGTCTGCAAGGTATGTGCATTGTTAAATGGTTAAAATATGTATAAAAAGATACTACATTGTATTCACCTTTAGATTATTCAAAAAATTATAGGATAATTATTTTTATAAGATTGTCACTAGAATGTATAAATTTACTTTTTATTTTAATAAGGATACAAGATAATATTAATTCTGATTTTTTTCTCTACACTATTCCTAGTGCCGCAATCTCCTTTCTTTTGTTTTCTTAGCCAGTAGTCGGCAATCAACCTTAGTATTGGTTTTCGACCACTGGATTCATTATTTTTTTTATTTTTTATGTTTTAAATAAGAATTTATGCCTTTGTGGCACGCTTTTTCTTTGTTTTTTGTGGTTTCGTTTTATTTGTCGCTTTGACACGATTTCAACATACCTTAATGGTCGTTTGATGCTCGTGCAGAGATCTTCACGACGCTAGTTTCCGAATATGATTCTGTCGATAGTCATAGAAAGATAGATCTCCACTCGGTTGATGGTTGTTTACCGATATAATCAGTCATGGGTAGTGGAGCAATCTGTTTGATAGTTTGGCTTGCTCACCACTCTTTTTTCACTCTGTAATGCGTCTCGTTTGGATAGAGACGAGGAGATCCATGAAGGCTTTTGAATTTTGACGGTATGCTAATCTCTAGGGAAGTATTTACTTTTCTTTGCACTTTTGGGTTTTTGTATGAGATTTTGGTGAACTAGTCTACATTATTCTTTTTTTTTGAATGCGTTGTATTTGTGATATTTTCATAGTTTTTTTTTTAATAAAATTCAGTTGTCATTATAAAAAATACAAAATAATATCTTAAATCTATTTATATTACTTTTATTAATGTATAGAATAATTAATCAACAATATAATCAAGGCAGAATATATAGGGTTTTTGAGGTGTGACATCTACCAACTTTTTTTTTCTCAATGGTACTAGTATAATTTTTCTTAAAAAGGTAAAATTAGATTTATGATCTATTCAATCCTTGTGACACGTTCTTTGTTTTGTTTTGTTGTGGTTCGATTTATTTTGTCCTTGTGGCATGATTTCAACATACCTTAGCGATCGGTTGGTGCTCGTACAAAGATCTTTACGACGCTAATCTCTGATTATGGTTCCGTTGGTGGTCTTAGAAAGAATATGAATTCCCACTCGGTTGATGGTTGGTTGCCGATGTAATCAGACCTGGGTAGTGAAGCAATCTGCCTTATAGCTTGTTCCCTCACCACTTCTTTTTCATCCTCATAAAACGTCATGTTTGAATAGATACAAGGAAATTCATGAAGGTTTTCGAATTTTGGTATGTTAATCTCGATGAAAGTGTATGCCTTTCTTCACACCAATATAAGAGATTTTTAGTGGTATTGTCTTTTTTTCTCTCTCTTTTGATGCATTGTATTATATTAACTTTCATGATAATTAATAAAATTTAGATGTTATTATTAAAAAAAGTATTCTTTGAAATTTTAACTCAGCCACCGAGTCAAGGATGCAAAGGGGAAAGGAGTGTCATTACAATTATTCATACCAAGAAGTCTCGTACAACAATTACACTGATAGCAAAAGCAAATCTACCCAAATCTTAAAACACAAAATGAAATAAACAAGAGATACGAGCACGCGCCCCCAATTTTTCTCTTTCGACCTAAGTTCCCTGAGCCTCAGGTATCATCTTCGATCTTCCACTCCACCTTGTTGATTGACCGTTGGTAATGGGTGTTTTGTCCCAGTCGGTGGTCAACGGTTGCCGGAGGTACCAGAGGACGGTGGTGTCTGGTGGTTTGCTCTGTGGAGCCGTGGTTTCGTCCGGGATTTTGGGTGGTTTTTGCGTCACATGGTTTTCTCTCGGTACTTGAGGACGTTGTCGGTGATAACAGGTTGCTCCGTTCGGCCGAAGCTTCATCGGCATCTCTATTTTCCGAAGGTTTTCACCGGCAGATTTTATTTCTCTCGAAGCTCCATCGACCTCCCTACGCCGGAATTCTCCTCATGGTAACGTTCTGATTTTTCTCTGCCCCTTTGTCGGCGATATCCCCGCCCCTGGTTTGCTTTCCCCTCCCATCGTCGTTCCCCTATCCTTGTGGCTCTATACCTTTCTCTGTTTTTCAGTTTGATCTTTGATGGTTATTGAATTTGGTTGATTTCTACTTATTGAACTTAAGGAAGTTGGCTATTTGACTTGGGTGTTTTGGTGGATCTGCGTTTTTTTTTGGGTTTCTGGTGATTCAGTGTTCCAGAATTTTGTTTTTGCATTGGTTGTGTTGTTGTGCTTATGCCTTACTCTTTACCGACTTGAACTCTCCTTTATTTGGGAATCGGAGGCACTTCTTGTGCTAGCCGTTTCTGTTTGTGTGTTGTTTGTCCCCTTGGGCTGTTGACTGATTGGGGCTTGGCAAGTTTTCTTCGTGGAGTCTTTTTTGTCTCGAATTTTTATTTGTTGGCCTTAGGGAGATGCTGAGTTCTCTTGTCGTGGCTTGAGTTGAGGATCCGGTTTCAGCTTTGGGGCTATAGTGCACTCGATTGGTTGTTGTAGAAGCGACCTCATGTCTATTCTCGCATGGAACGTCCGCGGTTTGGGAAATCGGGAAACAGTCAGAGCTTTACGGAATGTCATGGATAAAAACAGACCGAATATCATTTTCCTCAGTGAGACAAAACAGAAGAAGAGATATTTGGAAAAGATCAGAATGAAGATGAAACTAAATTTCTCATTCTATGTGGAACCAAATGGCGTAGCAGGTGGGCTGGCCCTCTGGTGGAATGATGATGTTTCTATTACCACCCTCAGTTATTCCAAAAATTATATTGACACAAAAGTGGCCTTTCAGAATGGAGAAGAATGGCTAGGAACCTTTATATATAGTCCACCGTACAGAGAAGTAAGGCAAGTGTTCTGGGAGAGTCTTTCAAGGCTCAGATCCTCCACAAGTGCCAAATGGCTCATTATAGGGGACTCAAATACGGTCCTCAGGCAAGAGGATAAGGAGAGTGGAAACCCGGTGAGTTCAGAGGAGTCAAAATTCTTAAATGATTTTGTCAACTCCGCAGGTCTCATTGAAATACCTATCAAAGCTGGCCACTTTACTTGGTACAATCAGAGAAGCAGAGAGAACTCTATCCTCGAAAAACTTGATCGCATCTTATGTTCTACTGAGTGGAGTCTCAGTTTCCCAAAAGCTCTGGGATTCATGGAGATTGCTATCGCTTCGGATCATGCTCCTATTGTTCTTCTTACCCAAGGTTTGTCCAGGAGATACAAAAAGGACTTCAAATTCGAAAATAAATGGCTTCTTGACGAGGACTGTACTCGGATAGTCTCCGAGGGATGGAACATTTCCCGAGGGAGAGAGCAGCATCTAGATTCGGCAAGAAGATTCGAAACACCAGAATGGTCCTTACCCGATGGAACAAGGAAAAAGTGAAGCGGAAAATGAGAGAAAACATCGGTTGACATCCATGATTGAGCAGCTTCAGGGGAGAAAGCTCACTGAAATGGAACTGACAGAATACATAAAGCTTAAGAAAGAGCTCGATGCGGAATGTCAAAGCGAAGAACGACATTGGCATTAGCGGTCCAGGGTTAATTGGTTGAAATGGGGGGACAGAAACACTAAATTTTTTCATGCTACTACCATTCAACACCGCAGAGCCAATGCCATTGTTAAGTTAAAAGGAGAGGATGGAATCTGGCTGGAGGATGCTAAGGATATAGTCTCCCAGCTACAACATCATTTTCAGAAGGTTTTCTCTAAAGACCAGTCGGTCGATTTCCAGTGCCTCAGGGACTACATCTCTAAGCTGGTAACAGATGAAATAAATCACCAGCTAAGTAAAGCAGTGACAGAAGAAGAGATTAAAGGGGTGGTGTTCAAAATGAGTGCAACGAAAGCTCCGGGTCCTGATGGCTTTCCAGGGTGTTTTTACCAAACTTTCTAGGAAACGGTGAAAGATGACTTGATAGGAATGGTTTCATCCTTCTTCAGGGAAGGTGACATGAGTGCGGGGCTAAACAAGACTAACATTGTGCTAATCACAAAAAAACAAAATCCCACCGAAGTGTCACATCTTACACCCATCAGCCTTTGCAATTTCTCGTTCAAAGTCATAACCAAGATTCTATCCTCGAGACTCAAGGTCTTGCTCCCAGATATCATCCCTATTTCGCAGTCAGCTTTTGTACAAGGACGAGCAATTTTCGACAATATTATCCTTGCAAATGAGGCATTACATGCTATCAAACGAGCAAGAAAAGGAAAAAAGAGGCTCATGGCCCTTAAGATCGATCTTGAGAAAGCTTACGACAAAGTTGACTGGGGACTGCTCGAATTTGTCATGGCAAGGATGGGCTTTGATGAATGGTGGATATACAGAGTCATGAAATGCGTGACGTCGGTGTCGTTTTCCCTAGTCTTTAATGGAGAACGATCTGGGGAAATCCAAGCTGACAGAAGACTACGACAGGGAGATCCTTTATCACCCTTCATGTTCACCTTCATATCGAGCATTCTGACTTGGGTGATTGAGAAGGAAATTGAGACGGACGGATTCAGGGGCCTGAAAATTAAAAGACAGTGCCCAGTCTTGAGTCATCTTGTAACGCCCCGGTTTTGGGCTCAGAAGTTTTGGGCGTTGACCGGTTCGGTCAAAGTGCTGATCGAATATATAAGAGTAAATTTAGGAAAGCCTAGTTCGGGTTGCATTAAAAATATGGAAAAATGTTCTAAAATCATCTTTTAATATATATAAGTGAACTGTGAAATCAATTTTGGAAAATGAGGTTCGGAAGGTTGACATTTTGGCTAGTGACCAAAATGTAATTTTTGAAAGTTGCGGGACAGATTTATAAAGGATTGAAACTTTGAATCTTTAAGGAGCTATTATTCCAAAAAGGATTTCTCCAGATTTTTCTAAGATATTTTAAGGCTTTATTCTGATTTTTAAAGATTAAGAAAGGGAGGGAAATCATTTTAACCAATTTCATAACTAATTTTCCATTTTCTCTCAATTTTCCTTTTCTCTCATTTTCTCTCAACCCAAACAAAATTCTCCAGATTTCTTTCTCTGATTTTGACATCTAAATCTCTCATTTCAACTCTCATTTGATTCCTAATCATTTCATCAACAAAACCTCTCAATTTGCAAGTTGTTTTATCAAGCTTTTTGGCTCTAAAATGGAGAAATTCAAGTTTGGAGGTAAGAACGTCCTTCTCCTCTAAACTATCAGTTCTTTACTGAAATTCCTAAGTTCTCAATCCTTGATTTATGTTTTGTTAATGGCTTTTCAATTGAGATCTTGATTTTTGGCTAAAATGCAAGATTTGGTGATTTTGGTGAAATTTTCGTGTGATCTGTTTGGGCAGTGTTTTGGAGTGTCAAAATGATGTTAAATGAATGTTAAATTGATTAGAAGTTGAGGTTTAATCAATGCAATCCCGGATAGGTTGAATTTCCTAAGTTTGGCTTGAGTTTTTGGTTGTTTTTGGAGTGTTTTTGGTGATCTGTTATACCTGGAGGTATAAGGATGTGTTTGTGATCATTTTGTATGTTAATTGATGTATAAAAATGGTTAGAAGTGATGGATCTTGGCTGGGTTAAGTTTTGGAAGTGTTTGGGGGTGATTTCGGTTGTGTTTGGTAGCCAAATTGTTAGATTTGTGATGAGCAGCGAGTTGTGTTGTTGTTGCTGGTGTTTTAATGCATAAGGATGCATTAATGTTCTGTTTTTGTGTGCTTGAAACAGGGGAGTTTGATCCGTGAGCTTTGGAGGTGTTTGCGGAAGGTTTCGAAAGCTTGGAAGGCTTGTTGGCTAGTCTTGTTTTGGTTATCGGTGAGTGAAGTTGGGATTTCAGCTTTTAAAACAAGGTTTGAAGGTATTTGGGAGCTTAGTTTAAGTCTAAACAACTTTGCTAAGCTCAAGAGTAAGTGATTGGATTTTCACTCTTGAATTGTGTTGTGAAATTGGCTTTTAAGCAAATGTGGTTGATGAACGATATGCATGTGTTTTGCATGGTTTAATTCTGTTTTGTAAGCATGTTTTTAGCATGGTTTAATGCTGGTTTTGAAAGCCATTTGAGAAGGATGCTCAAGGTAAGAGATCCTTGGTTTTGTATATGGTAATTGTGATTTTGATGCATTGTGTGCATGTTGATCAATGGCTTTGTATGATGCTTTAAACAGTGAATTGATGATGGTAAATGTTACCTTTTGCATATTGGTTATGCATGTGAATCATTGGATTAATGAGGTAATGATTTTGCATATTGGTTATGCATGTGAATCATTGGGCTAATGTTGTGATGGCTTTGCATTATGTTTATGCATGTGGAACATTGGTTAATATGGTAAGATGGTTACATTGGCAAGTGATGTAAGTGGTTCTTGGTTCGTTGATCGGATATAGTTAGCCGGCTATAGGATTGTGTGCACCGTGAATTAAGTCGCCTTGGAGGTGGAGTGGTCAAGAGTGGACCGGATAAGCTCCCTTCAAGTATCCTAACGAGATGAGGTCATAGTGGAGGTTGTTGCCCACTGGAGGACCTTGGTTGTTTGAGGTCATAATGGAGGTGTTGCCCATTTGAGGACCTTGGTTGAGCAAAGGTTATATGGTGGTTAAAAGTCCATATGTGAGAACCTTGTGCTTGTTGAGATCACAATGGCAGTGGTTAAGTCCATGTGTGGATCTTGTGTGGGATGTCCCGGATCTCGTTAGTGATGTTCTACAACTACCAATCGGTTATGCAAAGGTTGTATGGTGGTTAAAAGCCCATACAGAGAAATCTTGTGCATGTCAAGGTTGTATGGTGGTTAAAAGTCCATACATGGGAACCTTGGGGAAAAAGCTAAGGTTGTATGGTGTTTAAAAGTCCATACATGGGAACCTTAGGATGATGAGGTCATAGTGGAGGTTGTTGCCCACTTGAGGACCTTGGTTGTTGAGGTCATAATGGAGGTTGTTGCCCATTCGAGGACCTTGGATTGGGTAGGGTGTAGGGAGCGTAGGGACAACGCTCGGAATCCGCGTATCCGATCGGGTTGTTATGTTGAAAAGTGAATGTGGTTGATCTCTTGGAAGCCAATGTAATGTTCTTGATCATAGTGAAGCATGAGATGCTTGAAATGATGCATGATTGCATGTGAAGCATGAGATGCTTGGATTGATGCATGGTTGCATGTGAAGCATGAGATGCTTGGATTGATGCATGATTGCATGTGAAGCATGAGATGCTTGAAAAGATGCATTGTTGCATGAAAAGTGTATGATGCTAGTGAATGCATGTTTACTTGTTAAGTTAAACAAGTGTTGGTTATCATTTGATAAATGATGCATGTGAGCATGAAATATCTATATTGCATTGGAGTCTTGAAAGACTTGTTTTTAAAGGCATGTGAAGATGATGTTATGGTTTTATGTTGCCTTGGTTAAATGCATGTGATAGAATATTTGAGCCATGGTTTTAAAAGGTTTCTTGTTGATGTGGCTTTCAAGTTTAAGAAAGGTATGTTGTGAAATGGGAGTGTTTTCCATGGTTTTGTTTAAGCTTGGCATATGGTGTTTATGCATGATTTGAGCTTGATGTTGAAAAGGGTTTTCAAACATGGCTTTGGTAATCAAATCGGGTTTGTTTTAAAAGTGTTTTAATGACCCGCTGCATTGATGGTGTTTTGGTTTTGAGCATTCCTCACTAAGCATTATGTGCTTACGCTCCTTTTTGTCCATCAATGCAGATTCTTGAAGTTTGGACAGCAAGGAGCAAGGGATTCAAGGTGGACTCCAATGGAGATGTATGTCTCGGTGAATAGCTATAGTTAATAAGGGCAATGGGGTAGAATCTCTCGGGTTTATGTGTATGTGATCGTATATGATTGATCAAGAATGTTTTAATGTTGTTGCTAAAGTTGTTGGAACATGAATTGGCTTAAATGAGTTTGATTTGGATGGTTTGTGCCTAAATGGTTGCTTGTGTAGGAAGCATGCCTATAGATTTGGGGCTTTTCATATATGATGTGTTTCTGTTGAAGTGTTGATGCAAGTATGTCTCTTTTATGTTGAATTGCATGTTGGCAAAGTTTGTTGGCTTTTGGAGCATGTTTGAATGATCAATTGTGTGTTTGAGTGAGCAAAATGCAACATTCTGGGCTAGGTGTTTCGGAACAGGTAACACCGTTTCGGAACGGGTGCCCTGCATGAACCCAGGCGTCCGAAACGGGTGCCACCGTTCCGAAACGGAATGCATTCTGCCAGACCCCCGTTGCGGAACGCGTTGAGGAACGGCCCCGTGTTTCGGAACGGGCTTGGCCTGTTTCGGAACGGGTGACCGTTGGGGGCTGACATGGGCGGTTAAATGTTTCAAAATGTTTGCATTTTGGTCCTGAATCTTGTTTGTGCAATTGTATGAGTTCGGGATGTCCGTTTGAGCTGAAATTTGGCAGAGAAGCATGAAACATGATTAATTTTAAGTTGGTAACTTAAAATCTGGTTAAGTCCTTAAAGTTTTCAGAAATTACAATTTGGTCCCTAAAGTTGTATTTTGTTCAATTGGGTCCCTGTTTGATCTCTGATGGTTGTGATCTTTGAGCATGGTGTTTGTGTGATCACATCTAAGGTTAATGTGCATCTAGACAAGATTAAAAAGAAAAAAAAAGGGTCGTTAATCAAGGTTGACTTTCGGGTTGACTTTGGTTTTCCCCGTGTAAACTTCGTAGTTCGGGTCAACCGTCCAGACCGGGCTACGGGGGTTACACATCTACTATTTGCGGATGATTGCCTTCTATTCTCAGAAGCAAATGAAGAAAATTGTGCAGCTTTACTCCGAATTCTACAACTGTTCCAATCTTCTACAGGACATTCAGTAAATTTCCTGAAATCCTCCGTTTACTTCTCTCTAAATATCAGCAATGATCTCAAAGCTCACCTATCGAATGTTCTGGGATTCATTCCTATGGAGGAAGACGCTAGATACCTTGGCCTTCCGTCCTTCTGGGGAAGAAGTAAAAAAGAAGCCTTGAGTTTCATTAAGGAGCGGGTACAGAACAGATTAAAAGGCTGGAAATCCAAATTCATGAACTTGGCCGGGAAGGAAGTTCTTATCAAGGCTGTGGCACAGGCCATACCTACATATGTCATATAATGCTTCCTGATTCCTGTCACTTTCTGCGATGAGCTTAGTGCAATGGTGGCAAAATTCTGGTGGAATAATTGCAAAGACAAGGATAGAGGTATCCACTGGTTGAACTGGAAGAATCTTTGCCGTCCAAAGGACCAAGGTGGTATGGGGTTCCGAAACCTTCGAACCTTTAACAAAGCTCTCATTACAAAAGTTGTGTGGAAAGTGATAAAAAAAGCCAGAATCCCTACTGGCTATGATCCTCTGGGGAATTTATTATCCTAACGGCAATATCTTTGACGCCCTCAAATGCACTGATCCCTCCTAGGCCTGGACAAGCATTAGGGAAGGAGTTAAGATCATCAAGGAATGAGCCCTGTGGCGAATGGGGAATGGTAGATATGTCTCAACTTGGAAAGATAATTGGGTCCCACACCTTCCAAAGTTCAGGATTTCGACTCCAACGCCTCAAAATGTCCCCTGCCCAACGGTTAGATGTCTCATGAATCCGGATTCCCACTCGTGGGATGAATCAAAGATTAAAGATCTGTTTGACCCGATTGAAGCCAAGGCTATTCTCTCTATACCAATTGGAGGACCGCAAGTAGAGGATTCTTTCGTTTGGTATGGAACAAAGGATTGAGAGTATTCAGCTAAATCAGGATACAAGTTTCTAGAGATCTCTTCTGAAGCTAGATGCAGTCCCTCCTCTAGTGAGGACCCAAAAGAAAAGAAGGTTTTTTGGAAATATATTTGGGGTTTAGGAGTTCCTTCCAAAGTGAGGACTTTCTTGTGGAAACTATGCCATAATATTATTCCAACAAAGGGCAATTTGGCATCTCGATTTCATAATCATTTTCAGGATTCAGATTGCTGTCCTCGGTGCTGGGTGAAAGGGGAGTCAATCGAACATCTTCTTTTCTTCTGCCCTTTTGCACTTGCATCTTAGAAGGCCTCAGGTTTCAGTTACTCCCCTTCCCCTCTTAGGTTCCCCAGTTTCCCGAAGTGGTGGAGTAAAGTTAATGATTTTCGCCTTCTCGGTAATTTCGACGACGGCTGTGCTCTTATTGCTCATCTTTTGTGGTCCCCCTGGAAGTCACGAAATGCTTTGGTGTTTGAGAATAAGAAGGACCTACCCTGGGATGTCTGGCTGTAGGCGGAACGAGCCGTCATTAAATACCAGCTTAACTCCTGCTCTTGTCTTCCAGTGCATCCTCATTCATGTCCGGAATCGAGGCAATGGACACCACCCCCTCCAGGATCGATAAAAACCAATTGTGATGCCGCCTTCGATACTCATTCTGGGAAGGTATCCGTTGCGGCTTTAGCACGGGATTGCTCTGGTTTGTTTATCCAAGGAACTTCTGAATCGACCATCGCCCAATCCGCTACCGTGGCGGAAGCTTTGGCAATCAGATTGGGAATTTCCCTAGCCCTGAGGCTTGGTCTTGACAACGTCATTATCGAAGCCGACTGCAAAGCTGTGATAATGAGGATTAAAGATTGTATCATGGCTGATTGGACCACAGCAGCTGTGGAGGAGGATATTAGATGTACATCTAGATCTTTCACTTCCTATACCTTTTCTTTTATTCCTCGTTCTTGTAACCAGGCAGCCGACCGGCTAGCCAAAACATGCAAAGAGTTGTCGGGGTCAAACTTTGTGGGGACCAGACTCCTTCCCATCTCACATTCTATCTGTGTAATTTTTTCGGTGAAATGAAGTTATCCTTTGAACAAAAAAAAAGAGATACAAACATCATGAGATGGCTCAGTCTGCCAACCAAAGAATTCTTTTTTGCCCAAAAAATTAAATCTTTATTTATGACAGGAACAAAGTTTTAGATAAAAAGTACAAACACCCAACGGGATCATCAACACCAAGTCCTTTGGGTCATTTCAAAAATTCAATAGCTCTTTGTAAGCTAATTTTCGATAATTTTCAGCAAAGGCTTGATGGTTGGATGTCCTCTTTGTAAACCAATTGCGGTTGGGGGTTTGGGTATTTCGGATTTAAAAGTAAAGACTCGGGATCTTTTAAACAAATTGATCTAGAGATATGAGTTCGAGTAAAACAGTTTCTGGTAGAAAGCAGGGGCGGATGCTTTAAGGATCGGTGGGGCCACACCCCCTCTAATTTTGAGAAACTCAAATTTTACCCCTAAAATTTTCAAAAATTTTAATTTGTCACCCTCAAGATTTTTAAAATTTCATATTAAACTTCAAATTTTAAATATTTTTAATTAAATTCTCTCTCAATTTTTTTTTTTGCTAAATCACTCAAAATTATTAAAAAAAATTAGTTAAATCTTCATTTTTTGGTAATTTTCGTTTAATCTTCCAATTTTTTCCAAATTTAAGTTGACTCCTTCAAACTTTTACTCCAAGTTCCGCCACTGGCAGAAAGTTGTTGAAGTCAAGTATGGTTATGACCCCTTGACCTTGTTTCCATCGATAAATAGATCATGTAGTTCTTCGTGGATTTGGAAACAAATTGCTCGCCCTTTGTCTTTGTAACACCCCCTTCCCGGCCTGGTAGACAACCGGGTCGGAGAGCGTTACCGGAAACGATGCGGAAATCTTTTAATCATTTAATCTCAATGATCTTCTTAATGTCATGACTTATTGAAATTTATGGAACCTTTTTAAACCTATTCGACTTAGTAACTGAGTCCTTTAATCCCCAATCTTATAATCTTTACCGGGTTTACGTATTAATACATTTAAACTTGCAGAAGCCAAAAAGAAGCTGCCCGTACCGAAACAGCCTACGCCGTTTCGGTACGGCTTGACCATGGTCAGTGTTTTGACCTTTTCTTCCCGACCGTTTCAATACGGCTTGACCCGTATCGGTACGGGTTGACCGACCTAGACTTGACTTAGACCCGTTTCGAAACCAGTTTCGAAACAAGGGTCGACAGTGGCGAAAGTGTTCCGAAACGGCATCACTTCGTTTCGGTACAGGGGTCGACAATAGCAAATCTGTTCCGAAACGGCATCACCTCATTTCGGAACACTCTGTCCCATAGGCTTATTTTTGGTTAGCCGTACAGGAACGCCATCACCCATTCCGATACGGTGACCTGTAATAGCAGAATTTTATCTGGTTTTTATTGCTTTTACCATACCAAACCATGTCCGATTAAGCCGAAACTTTGTATACAACTTATTTCAACTAGTATTTACCAGCATACAAATTTCCATGGGCATTCCAATAAGTTTGCCCCATTTTTACCATAATACCAAAAGCATGTCATGAACTAGTTTAGCCAAAAGTTTAGATAGTCATATTAAAGCCTTCGAGCTTATTACAAAATAGACAAGCCTTTGCTACCACAAAAAGAGCATAGTGACTATGATAGCTACCTTGCCACTTCACTAGGAGTTATAATGTAAGTACTTTACTTGATATGGAGTAGTGACTTGTCTTGCAACCGATCCGATTCTTCAAGAAACAACTTCCTAACCTGAGAATGCATGAAGACAAATACATTAGGCTCTCAAGCCTAGTGAGGTAATCAAATAACTACAAATAAAGAATGTCATGAGTACATTATTATAAATTCATATGGACATCCTAATGATTAGCATAAATACATGATTGATTTGTATAAAACTTAAACAATCATAAATTTTCCTTGGATGGAATTAAGTTCATGGATACTCGAATTCCCCCGCCTCGCCAAAACATAGATGGTCTTATTCCCTCCGCCTCACCAATTGACCAATAACAACACATCCCTCCGCCTCGTCAATCATCATAGGCCTTAGCCTTAGGACCGTAGTCCACCCGAAACACTGAGCTCATGAATTCTATGGCATGCCAATTGTATCCCGAGTTATTCCAATCCAAGGCATAACATATTTATAATTTCCAATGAATCACAATAGAACAATGACATGATAATTTCATAATTTCAACATAGATAATAACTCTTGCACATATACTTGACATAAAATTTCATGGCAATGCTTACCTCAATGGCAATGTACACTAACTATAGTCAATGCTTAAATAATGACTTACCGACACTTACCCAAGTGTCCAATTTATTATCCGAAGCTTTCGCCTTGATAGCAATGTTTAGCGAAACGATAATAAACACTAAATGACAATCCGGGAAGGCGTTTCGCCTAACCCGAAACTCCGATTACACTCACCTGGCAATTCGAAGCTTCAAGGTTCTCGAATGGAAATTCCTTTGCTTTTAGCTTGAGATGGAGATGGTGTAGCTTCTATTCTTTCTCCTTGAGCTAGGAAATATTAATGGGAGATCATTAGAATCGATATTTCGATATCGAAATCCATATAACAATACCACAACGGGTATCCGATTCAATATGAACAACTTATCGAAATACCTATGAATCAATCAAACCCTAACTTAAGATTGAAGCTAATTAACCATGGAATCTCACAATTAACTAAGAGATATTTCTTACCCGGTTACTAGAGATGATTCGAAAATGACCAAGTCAAGGATTTACAAGGCTTGAAACTCCTTCAATGGAGGTGTGTGCTTAGGTAAGGATGAAGAAGATGGTGATATATTCCTAAGGCAAACTTTCGGTGGTTACCATAAAGCCTAGCACCAATTTAATTTGTGAGCTTTCCTTCTCTTGAAGGAAAGAAATCTGATAACTCCACGTATGGAGTAATTTAAATTACCATTGGTCCAATTACTTAATTGGTCCCTCACCTTCCTTACTTTCCCAAATTGTCCCTTTATTTCTTAATTCTTACAATGTGGTCACTAGATGCTTGATATTACATAATAAACTTAAATTCGAATGCTTTTAAGCTTGATTAACATTTGATAACCATAATTAGCTTGCCAGGGAAACCTCTAAAGTTTTATTGGACTAAGAGTTTCCCATCGCCAAAATGAATTCCGACTAGGCCGACTTTTGGGGTGTTACAACTCTCCCCCCTTAAGAAAATTCGTCCTCGAATTTTTACCTGAACCGAAGAGATGCGGATATTGTTGTCTCATAACTTCTTCGGGTTCCCAGGTGGCTTCTTCAATCTTGTGACTCCTCCAAAGTACCTTAACCAAAGGTACAGTCTTGTTACGAAGCCGTTTTGTTTCCTTAGCAAGAATTTGCACCGGCTCTTCTTCATAGGATAAGTCTGACCTAAGTTCCACAGATTCAGGTTCCACAACGTGCGAGGGATCAGATCGGTACTTCCGAAGCATTGATACATGGAAGACATCATGGATTTTATTCAAATCTGAAGGCAGAAGGAGTCGATATGCCACCGGGCCGACCTTTTCAACTATTTCAAAGGGTCCAATGAAACGAGGGCTCAGCTTTCCCTTCTTGCCAAATCTCAGAACTTTCTTCCATGGCGATACTTTAAGAAAGGCTTTTTCTCCCACTTCGTATTGAATGTCTCTTCTTTTAAGATCAGCATAAGCTTTTTGTCGATCAAATGCAGCTTTAAGACGATCGTGAATAATAATAACTCGCTCCTCAGTCTCACGAAGCAATTCAGGGCCTAATACCTTTCCTTCACCCAGCTCAGACCAACACAAAGGCGTTCTACAACGTCTACCATACAGTGCTTCATACGGTGCCATTTGAATGGACGCTTGATAGCTGTTATTATAAGCAAGTTCAACAAGAGGTAAGGACTTCTCCCACGTCCCACCGAAGTCAATAATGCAAGCACGAAGCATGTCCTCCAAAATCTGAATAACTCTTTCTGACTGTCCATCAGTCTGAGGGTGGAAGGCTGTACTAAGGTTAACTCTTGTGCCCAGGGCTCCTTGTAAAGTCCTCCAAAATCGAGATGCAAACCGCGGATCTCGATCCGAAATGATAGATTCAGGCACACCATGAAGCCGGATCACTTTCTTAATGTACAAGCCAGCTAGCTTAGTGAGTCCGTAGTCCATTCTGATAGGTATGAAATGAGCTGACTTTGTAAATCGATCTACAATGACCCAAATAGCATCATGCTTGGCAGGGGTTAATGGTAGACCACTAACAAAGTCCATGGTGATCTTTTCCCATTTCCACTTCGGTGGATCAATGGGTTGTAAAAGCCTGGTAGGAGCACAATGTTCTGCCTTAACTCGTTGACAAGTGAGACACTTCGAGATATGGTCAACAATAGCCTGCTTCATGCCTGGCCACCAGAAAAGCTCACGTAAGTCCTTATACATTTTCACAGACCCCGGGTGAACAGAGAAAGAGCTTGAGTGTGCTTCGACAAGAATATCTTTACGGAGAGTTTCATCATTTGGTACACAAACCCGATCATGAAAACATAAGAGTCCCTCAGCATTAACTCTGAAATCCGGGTTATCAGGTAATTTAGAAACGATGGTTTGAAGCTCGGGATCTTGTTCTTGCAAATCTTTGATTCGAGAAATAACAGTAGACTGAACCTGAAGTTCAGCTACGAGACATTGATGTTTTCGAAGTCTGAAATGAGCATTAACTGCTCGAGGAGCTACAAGAAAGAAAATGACAATAATAAATCATTACTCCTTGATATACTTATAACTTTAACTTCATGAACAAACTTACCAGGCAAAGGTTTGCGGCTGAGTGCATCAGCTACAACGTTGGCCTTCCCCGGATGATAATCAATGACTAAATCATAGTCCTTAAGAAGTTCCATCCATCTTCGCTGTCGCAAATTTAGCTCCTTCTGCGTTAACAAATACTTGAGGCTTTTATGATCCGTGAAAAGATAGCATTTCTCTCCATAAAGGTAATGCCTCCAAATTTTCAATGCAAAAACCACCGCAACCAATTCTAGGTCATGTGTGGGATAATTCACCTCATGAGGCTTAAGTTGTCTTGAAGCGTAAGCAATAACCTTACCTTCCTGCATCAATACACACCCTAACCCAAGATGTGAAGCGTCACTATAAACAGTATAGTCTTTTCCAGACTCAGGCTCAGCCAGGACAGGTGCATGGGTTAGGACTTGTTTCAGTTGATCAAAACTTCGTTGCTGATCTTCGGTCCATATAAAAGGTGTCTCCTTCCGCAACAATTTTGTCAAAGGAGCAGCTAGCATAGAGAATCCCTTTACGAACCTACGGTAATATCCCGCAAGTCCAAGAAAACTCCTAACTTCACCTACATTCTTAGGTGGGTGCCAATCTAACACAGCTTGTATTTTCTTCGGGTCCACATGAATGCCCGAGGCCGACACAATGTGCCCCAAAAAGGATACTTCGGCGAGCCAAAACTCACACTTAGAAAATTTTGCGTACAACTGCTTCTCTCTTAGAGTTTGGAGTACAATTCGAAGATGATCTCGATGTTCCGCTTCATTCTTTGAATAGATCAAGATGTCATCTATGAAGACCACAACAAACTTATCCAGATAAGGCCTAAACACACGATTCATTAGATCCATAAAAGCTGCAGGTGCATTCGTCAGTCCGAAAGGCATTACTAAGAATTCGTAATGTCCATATCTTGTACGAAATGCTGTTTTGGGCACGTCACACTCCTTGACTCTCATCTGATAGTATCCCGACCTTAAATCAATCTTAGAGAACACGGAAGCATCTTTTAACTGATCAAACAAATCATCGATTCTCGGCAGAGGATACTTATTCTTGATGGTAATTTTATTTAGTTGTCTGTAGTCAATGCATAAACGCATCGAACCATCCTTCTTCTTAACAAAGAGGACCGGAGCTCCCCAGGATGAAGAGCTGGGTCTAACAAAGCCCTTATTCATAAGGTCTTGGATTTGAGTTTTTAACTCTTTTAACTCCACGGCTGCCATTCTATAAGGTGCAATAGAGATGGGTGCAATCCCAGGTTGCACTTCAATACCAAATTCAACTTCACGGGTTGGGGGCAGTCCCGGAAGCTCATTTGGAAAAACATCTAGAAATTCATTCACCGTGTCAATATCATTAATCTGAGGTTCATTCTTGGGCTCAACGGTCAGTGTACATAGCATAGAATTCCGAGATTCCATCAAAGTTATTCTTTCCTTGCCCAGTCCTTGAAGATACAACTTCCGCTTACCACAATCTACCCATGCTTGATGTTTACCAAGCCAATCCATTCCTAGAATCGCATCAAACTCATGGATTGGCAAGACCAAGAAATCCGCAGGGAACGAAATTCCTTGAATCATGATTGGACAATTCTTACATACTAGGTTCAAAATAACACAATCGCCCAAGGGATTTGTTACAGACATCTTTGTTTCTAAAGGTTCACTAGACATCTTATACTTCTTCATCAACTCCAGACTTATAAAAGAGTGTGTAGATCCAGGGTCAATTAATACATACAAAGAACATGAATATAACATAACGATACCTGCTATGACATCAGGTTCATCCTCCTCCTCACGACTCCTTACATGATACATTTGTGCCGAAGCTTTCGACTCTTGTTTGTTGTTCTGCTTCCCAGATCCACCTGGCCTTCCCGAGGTCCCTGACTGTACTTGCCTCGCCCCTTTTCCCCGAAAAGACTGAGCAGGTGATGAAGTATCCCCTAGCACAGCAACTGTCTTTGACGGGTTCTGGGGACAGTCTCTAATGAAATGTCCCTGCTCTCTACAGAAGAAGCATGCTCCTGTCTGCCTGCGACAATGCCCTGCTACGTGTCGCTTTTTACAAAAGTTACAAACTGGATGCTGCACACCTCGGTTAGAACCTCATGTACTCTCCACAGAAGTCGCCTTGGACCAAGACTGAGTGATAGTCTGCGGTCTCTCAATATTCCCTGTACGGGAAGGCTGAGAGTATGAAGTCTGCTTCGAGCCCTGGTATTTGCCTTTCTTGTTCCACTTGGGAGGTCGGGAATCACTCCACGCCCTCTTCTCAGATCTATTAGACATGTTCCCCCTCTGGCTTTTCTGTGCAGCTTCGGTTGCCTTCACACGATTCACCAAATCCTGAAAATTTGTGATCCCCAGAGCAGTAATCATAGGCCGCAACTCATCACTCAACCCAGCAATGAACATTCGACACTTATCCTCTTCTTTTTTTATAAATTCAGCTCCATATCAGCAGTACTTACAAAAGTCGTGGATGTACTACTCGATTGATTTCCCTCCTTGCTTCAAATGGAGGAAGATGTTTCGCCTCTCCGCAAGATAGTACTCGCTGATGTACTTATTTCGGAATTCTTTAAGGAAAAATTCCCAAGTGACTGATTCTTCCGGAGCCGTAAGGGTAGTAGTCTCCCACCACATTAAAGCTTCATCTGTCAATAAGGCTATAGCGCATTCCAGCTTGTGTTCATCAGAACACTGTAATTGTTTATTCAAGATGCGAAGGGTATTATCCAACCAATATTCAGCTATCTTCGGGTTATCATCATCTTGACCCGTGAATGAATAAGCCCGCAACGAAGCCAATTTGTCTACAGGGGCTCTAACATACTGGGCAACAGGGGGATTAGGCTGGACTGGTGGTGTCGCTTGCATTGCAGTCATAAACTGCTTAAACATGTTGGCCATATTTTGATAACATTCGGCCTGAGCAGTAGGTGCTACAGGCTCAGCAACCTGTTTAGGAAGATCTTGCGGTTGCGGTGGATTCGGAGGATTCCCTCCTTCTACCTCCTCACCATGAGTCGAGGAGCCAGCAGTTTGCTCATCTACGTGAGCTTCATTCGTCGCAGACATATCTATATGAAAAATCGGATTAGTCGACAAGTCACAATTTACACAAATAAAACTCCTAGTGGCAAGGTAACACAATGAACAATACCAGCACGCATATGTTTAGTCCAGAACCGGCTAAACTCTAGCTCTGATACCACAATTGTAGCACCCCCTTCCCGGCCTGGTAGACAACCGGGTCGGAGAGCGTTACCGGAAACGATGCGGAAATCTTTTAATCATTTAATCTCAATGATCTTCTTAATGTCATGACTTATTGAAATTTATGGAACCTTTTTAAACCTATTCGACTTAGTAACTGAGTCCTTTAATCCCCAATCTTATAATCTTTACCGGGTTTACGTATTAATATATTTAAACTTGCAGAAGCCAAAAAGAAGCTGCTTGTACCGAAACACCCTAAGCCGTTTCGGTACGGCTTGACCATGGTCAGTGTTTTGACCTTTTCTTCCCGACCGTTTCGATACGGCTTGACCCGTATCGGTACGGGTTGACCGACCTTGACTTGACTTAGACCCGTTTCGAAACCAGTTTCGAAACAAGGGTCGACAGTGGCGAAAGTGTTCCGAAACGGCATCACTTCGTTTCGGTACAGGGGTCGACAGTAGCAAATCATGTCCGATTAAGCCGTACCGGAACGCCATTACCCGTTCTGATACGGTGACCTGTAATAACATAATTTTATATGGTTTTTATTGCTTTTACCATACCAAACCATGTCCGATTAAGCCGAAACTTTGTATACAACTTATTTCAACTAGTATTTACCAGCATACAAATTTCCATGGGCATTCCAATAAGTTTGCCCCATTTTTACCATAATACCAAAAGCATGTCATGAACTAATTTAGCCAAAAGTTTAGATAGTCATATTAAAGCCTTTGAGCTTATTACAAAATAGACAAGCCTTTGCTACCACAAAAAGAGCATAGTGACTATGATAGCTACCTTGCCACTTCACTAGGAGTTATAATGTAAGTACTTTACTTGATATGGAGTAGTGACTTGTCTTGCAACCGATCCGATTCTTCAAGAAACAACTTCCTAACCTGAGAATGCATGAAGACAAATACATTAGGCTCTCAAGCCTAGTGAGGTAATCAAATAACTACAAATAAAGAATGTCATGAGTACATTATTATAAATTCATATGGACATCCTAATGCTTAGCATAAATACATGATTGATTTGTATAAAACTTAAACAATCATAAATTTTCCTTGGATGGAATTAAGTTCATGGACACTCGAATTCCCCCGCCTCGCCAAAACATAGATGGTCTTATTCCCTCCGCCTCACCAATTGACCAATAACAACACATCCCTCCGCCTCGTCAATCATCATAGGCCTTAGCCTTAGGACCGTAGTCCACCCGAAACACTGAGCTCATGAATTCTATGGCATGCCAATTGTATCCCGAGTTATTCCAATCCAAGGCATAACATATTTATAATTTCCAATGAATCACAATAGAACAATGACATGATAATTTCATAATTTCAACATAGATAATAACTCTTGCACATATACTTGACATAAAATTTCATGGCAATGCTTACCTCAATGGCAATGTACACTAACTATAGTCAATGCTTAAATAATGACTTACCGACACTTACCCAAGTGTCCAATTTATTATCCGAAGCTTTCGCCTTGATAGCAATGTTTAGCGAAACGATAATAAACACTAAATGACAATCCGGGAAGGCGTTTCGCCTAACCCGAAACTCCGATTACACTCACCTGGCAATCCGAAGCTTCAAGGTTCTCGAATGGAAATTCCTTTGCTTTTAGCTTGAGATGGAGATGGTGTAGCTTCTATTCTTTCTCCTTGAGCTAGGAAATATTAATGGGAGATCATTAGAATCGATATTTCGATATCGAAATCCATATAACAATACCACAACGGGTATCCGATTCAATATGAACAACTTATCGAAATACCTATGAATCAATCAAACCCTAACTTAAGATTGAAGCTAATTAACCATGGAATCTCACAATTAACTAAGAGATATTGCTTACCCGGTTACTAGAGATGATTCGAAAATGACCAAGTCAAGGATTTACAAGGCTTGAAACTCCTTCAATGGAGGTGTGTGCTTAGGTAAGGATGAAGAAGATGGTGATATATTCCTAAGGCAAACTTTCGGTGGTTATCATAAAGCCTAGCACCAATTTAATTTGTGAGCTTTCCTTCTCTTGAAGGAAAGAAATCTGATAACTCCACGTATGGAGTAATTTAAATTACTATTGGTCCAATTACTTAATTGGTCCCTCACCTTCCTTACTTTCCCAAATTGTCCCTTTATTTCTTAATTCTTACAATATGGTCACTAGATGCTTGATATTACATAATAAACTTAAATTCGAATGCTTTTAAGCCTGATTAACATTTGATAACCATAATTAGCTTGCTAGGGAAACCTCTAAAGTTTTATCGGACTAAGAGTTTCCCATCGCCGAAATGAATTTCGACTAGGGCGACTTTCGGGGTGTTACAGTCTTGTTCTAATGATCTCTTCACAATTAATTTGCGTTGTGCTTCTAGTGATGGCAAACGCATCTATTTTTGGAACGATCTATGGATTGCGAGTGAATGAGAGATGAACTCAGAACCCATATGAGCTAAGACATCACTTCCTTGTAGTGTTTCGCAAACATTTTGCTCGAATACCTACTTTGGCAAATTTGAGAAGGAGGTCAATTTCCAAACATTAAGGCACTATACAAAGTGATGCCTTGGAGCTCATGTTTTCCGAAGATGAGGCATGTTCTGAGATTTAGAGTTGTGAAGATACGAAGGCACTGAGGCCAGATGGTTTCACATTTGCTTTCTCCAAGAAGGGTTGGTCCTTTTTATAAGACGATGTCATGCACATGTTGACTGAATTTTTTAGTTCAGACAACCTTCCTTGAGGAATAAACTCGAATTTTGTTTCTTTGATCCCAAAAGTAGGAGATATTATTAGATGGACCTGGCTCACCACGTCATTTGTGGTCCAGTGTAAAGTGCTCATAAGTCTTATATTTTGTATACATTCCATCTCATAGTATTGTTATTCTTAAGTGCATTTTAGGCATATTTAGGTGCATGCATGCATTATTTACAATATTCTTTGCTTTTCCTTGTTCTTGTTGAATATCTTTGATTTAGTAAGAAAATATATTGTTTTAGTTTAGTTTTAGTTTCAGATGCTAGAAGCTGTCCGGAGGAGGAGAAATCAGAGGAGTTGATGTTGAGGCAGTAGATCACGGAGCCGTACTGAAGCAATTCAACACAGAGAGAGATGTTGCCGAGTAGCCGTCAACGCTATATTTGCTGCTCAGGGCAGCAACTTGAGGAATTGGTGAATTAGAGTGCGATTGGAAGAGCATAATTTTCTGAGTCCAATGAGCCCATCCATGCAATTTACTGATGCCGAAAACAGCGGACAAAGCTGCCAAAAGAGAAGATCGAGGCTTGCTTGCGGCACAAGGCAACGACGAAAGGAGTCCAAAATCAAGTCAAAGAATTTGGAATTAAAGGATGTATTTAATGCAAAAGATACTTTATCATGAGGAAGACTTCTACTCCAAGGAGGACTTAACCTAGGCCATGCCCTATATATACTTGACCTTACCTTGTATTTTAGACAATCTAGACATCTTGGCATAGCTTAGTTTCTCTTGTGTTTTCTTGCCGCCATTATGTTCTAAATTATCTAGGGTTTGGGTTGTGTTGTAAAGTAGTTGTGAGAATGGTTGTTTAGGTTTAAGTTTGTTATTGTAATAAATTCAAGGTTTCCTTATTTCATGTTCTTCATTGATTTCAATTCAGTTCAAAAGATCGGTTGTGAGCAATCCATTTGTTTGGCATCAAGAGAGTCAAACTCACGAAAGAAGTAAGCACGATCTCATCCATACCAGGTGTTGATCAATCCAGCCTAGACATAGGTTAGGGTTTAAGGCAACTAAAAAAGGACGAACCAAAGGTTGTTGTTCATTGCAAGATTCACACCGACGGGTATTATCTGCAGCGGGCATCAACAGTATTCTGACTTAGACATAAGCTGAATCATTATCGAAGCGTTCTGCCGAGTCTTGAAGGTCTACCGAGTTTGCCGTCGAGCCACTCGTCCGTTCCACCTACCGAGGCAGCAAAAGTTGTTGAAGCACCAATCCGCCATCTTCTGCCGAGGTAGCAAAGTCTGGCAGCGCAATACAACTTAACATATTCAACGCAGTTTCACACTATAGAGCAGCATAACCTGACTCATTCTATCAATATGATATCTTCTCTTAATTACTTGTGTTTATTTACTTTTCTTTTAAACAACTGAAATTTACTTGTGCATTTAATATCTTCTGTGCATGAATTTATATTCAAGTTTGATGTCCAATACTTGTGGGAGACGATATCTTTTATATCATATTTAGAGAACACCTAATCGCTCTACACCCAACCAATATGGTCCATCATATCATTTTAATTTCCAAATAAGCACCCACTTTTTATTGACATGTAGGAAAAAGGTGAAGATTCACCTTGAAAAAAATGACGTGGATAGGCCTTATTGACTTGGACCACGAATGACGTGGTGAGCGGATTCTATTTAATAATTTTTCCAAAAGTCGAATCCCGAAGGTGGTGGGAGATTTCCGTCCCATTTTCCTTTTTAAACTCGACATATAAAATTATTGCTAAGGTTTTAATTGCATGTCTTCAACAGGTGATGGATTCGTTGATTGGTGATGTTTAGAAAACATTTATACGAGGTAGACAGATTAGTGATGACAAATTATTGACCAATGAAATCCTACACACGCTACAAAAAATTCAACTAGGTGAGGAGGTGTCATACTGAAATGGGACTTCACAAAAGCTTACGATTGTATCTGTTGAGAGTTTTTGGATCAAATTATGCATAGAATAGGTTTTGGAGAGTGTAGGAGACATTAGGTTTGGATTTGTATTAGCACCGTAAGGCTCTCGATACTTGTAAATAGGAGTACAACTCAGGAATTTCTGATGCAACATGGTGTGCGACAGGGTGATCCATTATCACCTTTGTTGTTCTTAATGGTGGCCGAAGCACTCCGCCAATTTTTGCTTAATGAAAAAACTTGAGGATTGATTAATGGCATTCGGTTCTCGGATGACATCACTATATCTCATCCACATTTGGAGATGATAACAGTTTTTTTCTTCAAGGTAGTTTGGAGGAGGCAAAAAATTTGAACTATATCCTTACATGTTTCCAATATGGGTCAAGTTTACAGATTAATTTCACCAAATCGTCACATTATGCTATTGGTGTCAGTGATGAAATTTTGGGACAAATGATACCCTAGTTGGGTTGTAGTTTTGGCGAACTACCTTTCAAATACTTGGGGATTCTGATAAGGGTAAATCCAAGGTGTAGCAATGTTTGGGAACCAATTTTGCAGCGCTTTCAACAAAGGCTCGTAGGGTGGAAGAGTAACTCTTTATCATTTTCGGCACGACTGGTTTTGGTAAACTTTACACTCTTGTCATTACCATTATATTATATGACAATCTTTATGTTTCCACAAGGTATTTTGCGAAAAAATGATCACATTCGTAAGAGCTTTATTTGGGGGGTGGTTCAGAGATGAAGCATAAGATGAGTCGTGTCTGGTGGGAGATGGTGTGCCGATCGAAGAGACTCGGTGTTCTTGGGGGGGGGGGTCATCTAAGACTAAAATTTATCTTTGTTGGCTAAATGAGCATGGTGGTATGCCACATAGCAAAAAATTTTATGGCGTACACTTATTATTTCTAAGTGTTGTTCTAATACTTTAGATTGGCGCTTCAATTTGTCGCGTAAATCAAAGATATTTGTGGTTTGTCATAACATTGTAGTGGTACAATAATTGGATGATGTCAAACTTTTTATGGGGGTTGAGAAATTTACTTGGATTTTGGGTTGCTTCTAGAGTTTTATTTTGGCACGACAGGTGTGTCAGATGTATAAAGTGTTGTAAACAGGTAGTTAGTGCCGTTAAAGAGTTGGCCCAAGTTTGTTAGTTTGTTACTGTAATCAATTTTGAGTTTGGGCTATAAATATCAGAAGCCCAAAATTGTAAAAGTCAAGTTTTTTTATTAATAAACACTTTACTATTACTCTATAGTTTTCTTAAAAATTCCCAATCTTCTTCTTCTTTCGTTCGTCTTCTCTGCATCATAATCTTTCTAAATCCTTCAATCAACTACACTCATTGTCTAATCTATCATGGTATCAGAGCCTCTGATGTGCTGGTGAAGCCACCATCGCGTCATTTCAAAGCTTTTTCGGTCATCTGCGTCAAAGATTCAACTGGAAATCTAATGTTTCTATTCGTTTATGTGTTGTGAGGTTTTTTTTTGCTCGTTCTTGGTAAGATCATTCTCTTTCCTTTCTACCTCTCTATTTGATATTTGTCGCTCGTCTTTATGGTTACAGTTTTTGCCTGATTAAGGGTCTAATCTCTGATTCTATTGATATCTGACTTGGTTTCTATTCAATTGTTATGGTTACAGTTTCCGGTTTTGTTAGTTTGTTTCTGCTCACATCTAAGGTTTACTGTCCTACCTATTGTTGATATGTGTTTGGCTAGCATATTCTTTGTCTAATGGGTCCTGATGATGTTCATATCGATTCTGAACCGCCTCTTACTCATATTGCCAATAATACTCATAATAATACTTTGTCTAGTATACCTCAGGAAACTATTGCAGTTGTTACTTCGGTTGGTGCCTCAAACATAAGAGATTTGCCTTCCCCTAAAATCTTTTCCACTAAAAATATTAATGTGACCCTAGATGATCACAACTACTTGTGGAATAAACAAGTTTTTCTGATCATTAAAACTCATCGTTTGCTGAGGTTTATTGATGCTAATGTTCAGTCACCACCTAAGTATATTACTCATAATAATATTTTTTGCATCAATCCCGATTTTAAGTTGTTTGAGGTGCAAGATGGTTCATTAGCTACCTGGTTGTTGTCCACAGTTAGTGAACTTGTGCTACATCATTTAATTGACTTTAATACTTTTTCTGCTATTTGGAACACTTTACATAGGTAGTATAGTAGTAAGACTACCTCTAGGTGGATGTCCTATAAAAGACTTCTTCACTCACAGAAAAAAGGTGATCTTAGTATGGAAGAGTTCTTAATAAAAGTGAAGTCAATTTGTGATAACTTGGCCAACTGTGGGGAAAAGATTTCTGAACAAGAGCACATCACTGTCGTTCTCAATAATTTTCCTGTAGAATTTGATTTTGTTATAACTGTTATCTTAGCTAGTCCTTCATCAAATAATATGGCCTCTATTAGTACCATTTTGCTTGATGCTGATGTAAGATAAATTAATCTGTTGAATCATGTGAATGCTTATGTTCATATAGCCTATGTTGAACCGTCACATTCCGCTCAAACTAGTGATCATGTTGTGTATTCTACTTCTGTTAATGCTGGATACTCTGGTCAAAACACTGGTTATAGTTCTACTCTGAATGCTCATTTTGCTCAAAACCATGTTTATAATTATGGTCAAAGTTCTGGGTGTGATGGTCAAAATTTTGGCTTTAATAATAATAGGGGTAGAGGTAGAGGTCGTTTCTCAAGGGGGAAATATACCTCAGTTTCAACTCTGTGAGAGGATTGGGCATCTTGTTGATAGGTGCTACTATAGATATAACTTGAATTATAAGAACAATGAGGCCTCACGAGCTCCTAATAGAGTTCTCAATGCTCAAGCAAATACATCTACTGTTTCACTGCCAAATTTTCCTTTTAATGCAGTATACTACTCTACACCTCCTGCTCTTGTGGGTGGTTTCTCTCAGTTGCCCTCTATACCTGTTTAGTCTTCTCATCAACTTGTGTTTCGGTTTCTCCTCCTACAACACACTTTTGTGGTGCCTCACAGATATTTTACTTCTCCCACCTCTACTCTTGTTTTTACTAGATCATCTGGTTACCCTCTAGCCTCACCACCAACATCATTTTCACCAGCTCCCTCTCAGTTTTCTATTGTTGTTTAATCTCAGCTGAATCCTCAAGTTCACCTAGCAACTACTGAACTTGCTGATGACAATGCTTGGTACCCTGATTTTGGTGTTACACATCACCTAACCAATGATTTTTCTAATCTTCAATATGGATCTCACTGTTCTGGTACAGATAATGTGCAAGTAGGTAATGATCACTCCTTGCTTATTCGGTGTTTTGGGCAGTCTGGATTTGTTTCTAAGGATAAAACGTTTCTTTTAAATCAGTTATTATTTGTTCCAAAAATTACTAAGAATTTACTCTCAATCTCTAAGTTTACACAAGAAGATCAAGTGTGTGTGGAGTTCAATCCCAAGCACTGTTAGATAAGAGATTTGAACACAAAGCATGTGTTGTTAGAATTGCACGAGTCTGGAGGCCTATACATGCTTTATATTCATCCTAATAGTAATCATAATAATAAGTTTGTAGTCTTTGGATTCAGTAGGTTGCATAATAATGTGCCTTATGCTACCTCTCAATGTAGCAATAGACCTTTTGATTTTGTTTCTTCTTCTTGTAAAGTTGTTGTTGTTAATAATAGTATGCCTCTAGAAGTGTGGCATAATAGGTTAGGTCACCCATCTCCTAAGGTTATGCATCAAGCTTTATCTCATTGTAATATTCAGTTTGCCTCTAATAAACATATGTTTGATACTTCTTTTTGCAAAGCTTGTCATTTGGGTAAGTCTCAAAAACTACCTTTTGTCCAGTCACACATTACATACACTTCACCTTTAGAACTGTTTGTTGCATATGTATGGGGTCCTGCTCCCATTTGTTCAAATTCTTTTAGATATTATTTGACTTTTACAAATGTTTTTTTCTAGATATTCCTGGTTATATTTTCTGAAATATAAATCTCAAGTTAAGAATGTGTTGAGTGTGTAAAAGTTCTATTATTTACACCTTTTTTAACCCATATTTCTGTTGCATTCAAGCATCATTGCATTGCATTTAGGTTAGTTTTCAATAAAACATCACAATTATATAAAAGGCACGGATTCTACTAAAAGATGGCTATTTTTGCAGGTATCTGTCACAGTAGATGTCGAAGGCAGGCGCAGGACAGATAAGCAGGAGAGCTGAACTGGACAAGCAGCTGAAGAAGACGAACCTGTCATGGACCTGTCGTGACAGCATGGTGACAGCAGATTTATGAAGAGGAAAAGTGAAGTGGACCTCGATAGATAGAGAAAAATCTGCTCGTCTGTCGTGTGAAAGCCAAATATTTTTCCAAGCCCCAGATCAAAAGATATGTCAAGCCAAAGCTCAAGGAGAGGAAATCCCTAAAAGCAAGGATGCGGCTGGAAAGTAGGAGACTTTAGAGATTTAGTCTTTATTAGAATCTTACTTTTAATTAAAGTTGTAATCCTTGTTACCTTAGATAACTTGAGCCCAAAGCTTATATAAGGGCATAGATTAAACCTAGGGCATACCCGATTACCCCATAACCGAAACCTAAACCCTGTCGTTTACCTGTCACCGATATGTTCTAAAACCCCCTAGGGCTACGGGTTGTTTTGTAAAGTAGTTGCAAGGGTTGCTTTGTTTTAGGATTTTTCAAGTTCAATAAAATAAACTTCAAGTTCTTTTATCTTGGTCTTAATATCTTGCAAGAGCATCGGGAGAGCATTGTGAGGTTATCCATTTACTTAGCATCGGGAGAGTTAAGTAAACGAAAGACATAAGAGCGCGTTCTCTAGTTTATAGTTGAACCATCTCGTGCCTAGGGATAGGGCGAGGTTAAGTGGCTAAAGAAGAATTCATACACATCGGTGTTCATCCTTAGATTCACGCCGGGAGGTATCATCAAAGACGTGATTGCCGACAGACTTGTGCCTAGGGATAGGGCAAGGCAGATCTGGGATTCTTGCCAAGCTTGAAGTACGGAGTTAGTGTTCGCTGCCGCGACAGCTAACGGACAGACGCCGCGACAGGTGCTGTCGGCGACGGGTGCGACGACAGAACTGGAGATCCTAAGCAATTCAATACCTGCACTACCGAGCAACTCAATACCAGCCCATTCTCTTTATCTTGATATCTTACTTCTTTTATTTGCGTTTTCCTTATTATTTTCGTGACAACTTCTCATAATTATTTCCTTTACTTCGTGCAGTGAATTTAGGTGAAGCTATTAGCCCAATCCCTGTGGAGACGATATCCAATACTTCGTATCACTTTACTACTTGCGTCGTGTATACTTGCACTATAATTGCGATAGACTATTTTACACGCAACAAGTTTTTGGCGCCGTTGCCGGGGATTGGCAACATAACTACACCTTTCTTTCCTTGCACTTTTTGTTTTTATTTTCGTTTTTGTTTTTGTTTTTATTTTTATTTTCTTTAATTTTTCTTTTGTGTTTTAAACTCTTGCTTTTCACAAGGTTTTCCTGTTTATGCGCAGATCGAAAAGAGGTGAAGATCCTGAGTATAAATTAGATCCGGAGATCGAACGTTCCTTTAATCTCAAGAAACAGATTCGCCACCTCTTAGACCGAAACGAATACCTTGAAGAACAGCTAGAGCAGATGGCCCGTAATCAGCCTGTTGGTGATGATGTACCGCATGTCGGTGATCCGCCCGCGGCAGGTGGACGACGGTCATGTTGTGACTACATGCTGAACGATCATGTAGAGCTGGAGACCACGCTGCCGGATATTGATGTTGACAACTTCGAGCTTAAACCTGTCATGTTTAGTATGATCAACAACGCCGGACAGTTTAGTGGTTCTGCGACAGAAGATGCCAGGGAGCATCTCAAAACGTTCCAGGAGATCTGTGGTTCGTTTAGACTGCCAGGAGTTAGTCCGGAGATACTGAGGCTTCGGTTATTTCCCCATTCATTGAGGGACAGAGCTAAAACTTGGTGGAATAAACTTACACCGGGTTCTATTATGACTTGGGCAGATTTAACTCGTGAATTTTTGTCTCGTTTTAATCCTTCACATTTAGCTGAGCGATTACGTAATGAAATTGCTACTTTTCAACAGGAAGATGACGAGCCAATGCACGAGGCCTGGGACAGATTCACAACTCTTCTTCGAAACTGCCCAATGCATGGATTCCCCGTCTGGAACCAGGTAACTAAGTTTTATAATGCTGCTAACTTACAAACTCGCATTCGAATTGATTCTGCAGCAAATGGACTATTATTGGATAAAGATCCGGACGAGGCCCTGCAAGTTTTGAAACATCTGGCTAAGAATGAGGAGCAGTTTCCAACCGCTAGAAGAGGAGGTAAACGGGTACTTGCTGTCAAGGACTATGAGGCCGACAGCACTATGAAATCGCAGGTAGCATTCCTTACTAAAGCCATGAAAAAGTTATTGAATGATGATGAATTACAAGGATTTGCTGTCGAGGAAGTTTGTGCTACTTGTGAGGGAAATCATAGTAGGGATGAGTGCCCGATAAATATAGAAGAGGGAAAATATGTTGGGGATTACAAGCCGAACTATAATTCCAACAACTACAACCCTAATTGGAGGAAGGATCCCAAATTTTCCTGGAGTAACCCTAACAATGCTCTGAACCCACAAGCACATAATCAGAATCAGGGGGGTCCTAGATTGTTGACGCGACAGAACCTGCCGCAGAACCTGCCCCCTCAGCAACAACAGCAGCCACCACCTGCCACGAGTAGTGTATTAGAGCAGACTCTGGCCACCTTTATGTCTCATACTGGTACGTATATGGAGAATATTAATCAGTTTGTCAAGAAGACGGAAAACTTTATGGATGAAACCAAGATGAGAATGACAAACCATGAGGCTACCTTGAAATCTCTAGAGACACAAATGGGTCAGGTGTCGCAGCATATTAAGCCAAGGCAGAATGGAGGTTTCCCTAGTAATACTGAAAATGCTAGACCACCCCCACATGATCAATGTAAGGCAATTACTACTAGGAGTGGGAAAAAGTTACCAGGGCCGGAAAAAGAAGCTGAAACAGAAAAGGAACCTGCCTTGGATAAACCTGCCGAGGAAACTGCCCCGACAGGTGATAAACAGACTGCTGCCGATGAGCCTGTCACGACAGCAGAAGCGACAGAGGAGAAGAAAGATGAATACCGTCCTCAGATTCGCATGCAGTGGGAAGGACGCATTGCTGATTACCGTCCTCCACCACCTTTTCCGCAACGGATACAGCAAACTAAGCATGAATCTCAACTTAAAAAGATTTATGATATTTTTAAACAGGTTCATATTAATATTCCGTTGTTAGATGCTGTTAGGGAGATGCCCGGTTACGCTAAATTTCTCAAGGATGTTATGTCGAAAAAATCTAAACTTGGGGAATTTGAAACGGTAAAGATGACAGAAGGTTGCATGAGTATTCTTCATCGGCAGCCACCCCAGAAAAAGAAGGATCCGGGGAGCTTCATCATACCTTGCGTAATTGGTGACAGGTTTGTGGGTAAGGCATTATGTGATCTTGGTGCTAGTGTTAATCTAATGCCCAAATCTGTTTTTCAGAAACTAGGTATTGGCAAGGCGCGACCCACTACAGTTACCCTACAGCTAGCCGACCGCTCTTACGTTCACCCCGAGGGAAAAATTGAAGATATTTTGGTAAGAGTGGATAAGCTTATTTTTCCTGCTGACTTTCTTATTTTAGATTGTGAGGCAGATGAGAACGCACCAGTCATCCTTGGGAGACCTTTCTTAGCCACGAGCAGATCATTGATTGATGTGGAGAAAGGAGAACTCACCATGCGCGTGAACGATCAAGAAATTAAGTTGAATGTTCTCCAAGCGATGAAACATGCTGATGTGGATGAAGAATGCAAGGCCATCATTGAGGTGACCTTCGATCAACCCTGCATCAGGTCGGGCTGCCGTGATATAAAATTTGGTCACTGCTGCGACAGCCATCTACAGACCTGTCACGACAGCAATAACGACAGCAACGACGACAGCACCGACGAAAGAGACTCCTCTGAATCCGATACATCTGATACTGAAGGTCATTAGGAGGTAGACTGGTTAGACCATCGTCCAGGTAAGTTATTCGAACCTTTGAATTACACTTCGGATAACCATTTAATCCAAAAGCCATCGACTGTTGAACCACCTGTCTTAGAACTTAAGCCCCTGCCAGGGCAGCTTAAATATGCATATCTTGGTTGTGATGACACACTGCCCGTAATCATCTCTGCTAAGCTGCCGCAGGAACAAGAACGACAGTTGATCGACATGTTAAGGCAGCACAAGAAGGCGATTGGATGGACGATAGCAGACATTCAAGGCATTAGTCCGGCATTATGCATGCACAAAATCCTCCTTGAGGAAGATCATAAGCCGACTATAGATGCCCAAAGGCGGTTAAACCATGCGATGAAGGAGGTAGTGCGTAAGGAAATCATTAAATGGTTAGATGCTGGAATTATATACGCCATCTCCGATAGCAAATGGGTAAGCCCGGTGCAATGTGTTCCCAAGAAAGGAGGCATGACCGTGATAACCAACGAAAACAATGAGTTAATCCCAACCAGGACTGTGACCGGTTGGAGGGCTTGTATGGACTATCGGAAGCTTAACAAAGCTACCCGAAAAGACCACTTTCCTTTACCCTTTATTGATCAAATGCTTGATAGATTAGCGGGTAAACCTTACTATTGTTTTCTTGATGGTTACTCAGGTTACAATCAAATTGCTATTGCACCAGAGGATCAAGAGAAAACGACTTTCACCTGCCCCTACGGAACATACGCATTTAGGAGGATGTCGTTTGGACTCTGTAACGCACCTGCCACCTTCCAAAGGTGCATGATGGCTATATTCTCCGACATGGTTGAGGACTTCCTTGAGATTTTCATGGATGATTTTTCTGTCTTTGGAGACGATTTTGAGAGTTGCCTCGGCAACTTACAAAAGGTACTTGAAAGATGTGAAAAAGCTAATCTCGTTTTAAATTGGGAAAAATGCCATTTTATGGTGGATGAGGGGATAGTTCTTGGCCATAAGATTAGCTGCCGTGGGATAGAAGTCGACAGGGCCAAAATAGAGGTAATTGAGAAGCTGCCGCCGCCAACCACAGTCAAGGGCATTAGGAGTTTTCTAGGGCATGCTGGTTTTTATAGGAGATTTATTGCGAATTTCTCAAAAATCACGAAGCCCCTATGTCATCTCTTAGAGCAGAACCGACCCTTTGACTTTAATGAAGAATGTACTGAAGCATTCAAGGTTCTGAAGGAAAAGCTAGTGACAGCCCCCATAGTACAGCCACCAGACTGGACACAACCATTTGAGATCATGTGTGATGCCAGTGACTATGCTGTCGGGGCAGCACTTGGGCAGCGCAAGGACAGGCTGTTCCATGTCATATACTACGCCAGCAAAACATTGAATGATGCCCAAGTGAACTATACCACCACAGAAAAGGAGCTGTTAGCTGTGGTGTTCTCCATCGACAAGTTTCGTTCTTAGATACTTGGGACGAAAGTAATAGTGCACACCGATCATTCTGCCCTTAAGTACTTGTTCGCAAAGAAGGATGCAAAGCCTAGGTTGATACGATGGATCTTGCTATTACAAGAGTTCGACCTTGAAATCAAAGACAAAAAGGGGACAGAAAATCAGGTGGCAGATCATTTGTCGAGATTGGAGAAGGGACAGAGTCTACCGTTCGATGAGACACACATACTGGAGACCTTCCCAGATGAGCAGCTCTTTGCTGCCGCAATCGCTGTCGCGACAGCTATGGCGGCAGGTAAGTCTTTTGACCTTCCTTGGTATGCTGATTTCGTTAATTTTATAGTTAGCAGAATATTACCTTCTGATCTTAATTATCAAGCCAGGAAGAGGTTCCAAAATGATGTTAAGCATTATTATTGGGACGAACCTCTCCTTTTCAAAATGTGCGCAGATCAGGTTATAAGGAGGTGTGTACCACAAGAAGAACAAGAAGACATTCTCCATCACTGTCATGCTTCACAATATGGAGGACACTTAGGAGGCAACAAAACTGCTGCCAAGGTGCTGCAGTCAGGGTTCTACTGGCCGACACTGTATAAAGATGCACAGGACTTTTACAAGAACTGTGACAGGTGCCAGCGGACAGGTAACATCTCGAGGAGAAACGAGATGCCACTGCAGAATATTTTAGAAGTCGAGATCTTCGACGTTTGGGGGATTGATTTTATGGGACCTTTTCCATCTTCATGTGGAAATCTTTACATCCTCCTAGCAGTGGACTATGTCTCCAAGTGGGTAGAAGCAATCGCAACTCAAAAGAATGATGCCAAAACGGTCCAAAAGTTTTTGCACAAAAACATATTTTCTAGATTCGGCATCCCTAAGGCGATTATCAGTGACGAAGGGAGACATTTTGACAATAGGGTAATTGCTGCCGCCTTGAAGAAATATGGTGTCAAGCACAGGATCGCGACAGCATACCACCCACAGACCAATGGACAGGCTGAGATTTCCAACAGGGAAGTAAAGAACATTCTTGAAAAGATGGTTAAACCAACTAGGAAAGATTGGTCTCTACTTCTGAATGATGCATTATGGGCATACAGGACAGCTTTCAAGACTCCATTGGGCATGTCTCCATACCGTTTGATTTATGGGAAAACCTGTCACCTGCCTGTCGAGATAGAGCACAAGGCATATTGGGCAATCAAGGCAGTAAACATGGACTTGGACAAGGCAGGCCAGAAAAGGTTGTTAGATTTGAATGAGATCGATGAAATACGGACGATGGCCTACGACAATGCAAGGATTTACAAGGAAAAGACTAAGAAGTGGCATGACAAGAAGTTGCTGCCACGTCAGTTCTGCCCAGGGCAGCTTGTGTTGTTGTTTAATTCTAGGTTGAAACTCTTCCCAGGGAAGCTTAAATCTAGATGGTCTGGCCCGTTCCAAGTGGTTCAAGTTTTTCCCCATGGTGCCATTACAATTCAATCATTAAAGGACGGGCACCAATTCAAAGTCAATGGACAACGCCTCAAGCATTATCAGGGGACTGAAGCCCCAGGAATACAGGAAGTGGTTACTTTAGGTGATGCCCCACAAGGCATCCCTAATTTAACCTAATTTTTATTTTTATTTATTTTTATTTATTATTATTTATTAGGAAATTAGGTTTATTTTATTCGAATAACGTTTTATTTTTTTAATTTCAGTTTTTAGGAAATAAAGGAGTCAAGTGAGAAAGAAGAAGTGGCCCAAGACCACCGCCCATCCACCAGCCCAATAAAGCCCATTTATGATAACCTGTCGTTTCAGCTGTCGGCGCAGACGGACTTGACAGGCTGTCAACAGGCTGACACTGCAGACGCAGAAGCGTGCGGCAGACGCATAAATGCGTGTCAGACGCGTCAGACACGCTACATTCAATCTGCCGCCCCGTTATTCCCGCCTGCCGTTGTGGCATTAAATGGGCAGCTACTCGACCGCTATATAAACCCCTTCCCCCTTTCATTTTTTCCTCACTTCTGATTTTTCTCTCTTGTATTCTCCTCTAGTTTTATCTATTTTCTTTCTTTTTTCAGCCCTTGCAACCAAAATGTCATCACGACAAACCCGTCAGAACGCTGCTGCCGCTTCTTCTTCAGCAGCAGCATCCCCGTTCGCTAAAAAAGAACTATGGGAGGAGCGTAGCTTCATCTATAACAGAGATGCCCCCAATATGGGACTCCGGCCGTTCATCATGCAGGCCATAACAGCACAACTTTGGGAGGATTTTGCCGAACAGCCGGCAGAGCTTAATGATACATTGGTCCGAGAATTTTATGAGGTCATCGACAGCAAAATGGCGACATCTGTCACCGTCCGAGGAGTGGCAGTTCCCTTCACCGCCAGTAGCATCAACCATGTGTTCGGCCTCTTCTTTGGCCCCAATGATGATGCTCACCAACAATTTTGGGACACCCTCGACGCTACCGGACATGATGTTGTCATGAGGGAGTTGACAGAGGCGGGAACGACATGGAGCACCAGTAAGAAGAACCCCAACTCCGTCAATAGGGCACAACTACTCCCTGAGGCGAAACTATGGAACGCTTTCATCAAAAAGCGTATCCTGCCCTCGTCCCACCATACGACAGTCAACCGACAGCGGCTGGCCCTTATCCACTCCATTATGCACAACAGGCCCATCAATGTGGGCAGATACATGAGGGACAGCATCCTCGACTGTGCTTTCCGCACAGACTCACGACTCTGCCTGCCGTTCACCATCACCGCCCTCTGCCGCTGTGCTACCGTACCAGAGGAACCCTCCGACAAAATCAAGAAGGGCAGCGGCTGGACAGACAGCAACATCTCCAGCCTCATGGAGGTCATAGTCGTATCGCCACTCAATGCCTTCGACCCCAACGCCCCTCCTGCTGATTCCGATGATGAACCTGCCACCGAACCTGCCCCAGAAGCTGACACCAACACCGCTCCGGCAGATCAGAACGCCCACATCCTTGCTGCCATCCTGAGGGTAGAGGAGCGCCAAATGGGTTTGATGACCTTTATCCGTGACTTCTCCAATGCAACGGTAAATTTCATCACTAATACTTTGAATTTTTCGGATGTCATCTTCCCCACCTTCCCCGCTCATTATTTCAATATCCCCTCCCCCACTCCCACACCACATGTCTCTCCCCACGGAGAATCTGCCTCCTCCACACCATCCCCGACGGCAGCCGGCAGCCCTCCGGCAGACACCTCCCCTCGAGGAACCAAGCGAGCTGCCACTGATGACAGCCCTCTTGTCCGGAGAAATTTGGACAGCGACTTCACGCGGGTAAAACGTATTAAGCACGTGGCAAACAAGAGACGGTTGTCCAAAGCCATCACTAGTAGCAGCTGGGATAGTGGCAGCAGTTCCGATGTCCGACTAGTGGAGCCATCTGCCCCTCAACCTGCCGATGAACCTGCCCCTCAACAGGCTGATGAACCTGTTGATCAACCTGCTCCGGAACCTGCCCAGCCCCCTCCACAGCGCAGACGCCGCCATCAGATCCGCGTCAGCAGCAGCAGCGAGGACAGCGAATAAAAATTTAAGTTTTTATTATTTTTTTCCCTTTACTGATGTCTGCCTTTATATTTTGTGATGTACTTTTTTTATTTTGTTTTTCTTTATTTTTCATATCATTTTGCATTGAGGGCAATGCAACCCTCGAGTTTGGGGGTGGCAACCCTCCATTCTAATGGAGTCTTAGTACATCTTTTATTAATTATTGTGTCTTATTTTTATTTAAGTTCTTTTAAAAAAAATCAGAAAAATCAGAAAATTTAAACTGTTGCCTTAAAACTGTGAAGTTAACTTACCTGTCATGACGGCTCTGTCGTGGCAGCATCTTTAGGACAGGTTAAGGAAAAGTTTAGAGCCTTTCTATAGTTCTGAAAACTTAAACACTTTTGTGACTGTTATACTGCTTAGATTTCTTTTAGCCAAACTAGAATAGGAAGCTTAGAACTTGGATAGCCCCTAGAGGTGCCTAACACTGGCTCTAGGAAAGAAGTTTAGCAAAAGAAATTCAAAAAAAAAAAAAAAACTAGAGGTGCCCGAAACCGGCTCTAGGAAGCTAACTAGAGGTGCCCAAAACTGGCTCTAGAAAAACTTAGCTTGAAAATAGAAGAAAAAGAAGCATGAAAATGTGCCTTCTAAAAAAATAAACTTTGGCATAAAAATTCGAGTTAAGGAGTTGAATATTCTAGTGAAACTAAGAGAATCTTAGCATATAACTGTTCACAAGCATGCACACACTGCACGAGAGCTATAGGGAGATTCCGGACAGATCCTAACCTTTCCGACAGGTTGCTGCCGCCGTAGAGAATGAGCGACAGGTAAGGGACAGTTCACTGTTTGAAGGCCAACACAAAAAAAAAAATTCAGTTTTATTTTAAGTCTACATTGCTTGAGGGCAAGCAAAAACTTGAGTTTGGGGGTGTGTTGAGTGTGTAAAAGTTCTATTATTTACACCTTTTTTAACCCATATTTCTGCTGCATTCAAGCATCATTGCATTGCATTTAGGTTAGTTTTCAATAAAACATCACAATTATATAAAAGGCACGGATTCTACTAAAAGATGGCTATTTTTGCAGGTATCTGTCACAGTAGATGTCGAAGGCAGGCGCAGGACAGATAAGCAGGAGAGCTGAACTGGACAAGCAGCTGAAGAAGACGAACCTGTCATGGACCTGTCGTGACAGCATGGTGACAGCAGATTTATGAAGAGGAAAAGTGAAGTGGACCTCGATAGATAGAGAAAAATCTGCTCGTCTGTCGTGTGAAAGCCAAATATTTTTCCAAGCCCCAGATCAAAAGATATGTCAAGCCAAAGCTCAAGGAGAGGAAATCCCTAAAAGCAAGGATACGGCTGGAAAGTAGGAGACTTTAGAGATTTAGTCTTTATTAGAATCTTACTTTTAATTAAAGTTGTAATCCTTGTTACCTTAGATAACTTGAGCCCAAAGCTTATATAAGGGCATAGATTAAACCTAGGGCATACCCGATTACCCCATAACCGAAACCTAAACCCTGTCGTTTACCTGTCACCGATATGTTCTAAAACCCCCTAGGGCTACGGGTTGTTTTGTAAAGTAGTTGCAAGGGTTGCTTTGTTTTAGGATTTTTCAAGTTCAATAAAATAAACTTCAAGTTCTTTTATCTTGGTCTTAATATCTTGCAAGAGCATCGGGAGAGCATTGTGAGGTTATCCATTTACTTAGCATCGGGAGAGTTAAGTATACGAAAGAGATAAGAGTGCGTTCTCTAGTTTATAGTTGAACCATCTCGTGCCTAGGGATAGGGCGAGGTTAAGTGGCTAAAGAAGAATTCATACACATCGGTGTTCATCCTTAGATTCACGCCGGGAGGTATCATCAAAGACGTGATTGCCGACAGACTTGTGCCTAGGGATAGGGCAAGGCAGATCTGGGATTCTTGCCAAGCTTGAAGTACGGAGTTAGTGTTCGCTGCCGCGACAGCTAACGGACAGACGCCGCGACAGGTGCTGTCGGTGACGGGTGCGACGACAGAACTGGAGATCCTAAGCAATTCAATACCTGCACTACCGAGCAACTCAATACCAGCCCATTCTCTTTATCTTGATATCTTACTTCTTTTATTTGCGTTTTCCTTATTATTTTCGTGACAACTTCTCATAATTATTTCCTTTACTTCGTGCAGTGAATTTAGGTGAAGCTATTAGCCCAATCCCTGTGGAGACGATATCCGATACTTCGTATCACTTTACTACTTGTGTCGTGTATACTTGCACTATAATTGCGATAGACTATTTTACACGCAACAGAATGCTTTCATCGAGTTTCATACTCAGGTAGAAAGGCAACTGGGTGTGAAGCTCAAGATATTACAGACTGATGGTGGAGGAGAATTTGCAGCTCTCAAGTCTTATCTACAAGATCAAGGAATTGTGCACAGACGGACCTGCCCATATACTTCAAAGCAGAATGGGTTAGTAGAAAGGAAACATAGACAAGTCGTTGAGGTAGGGTTAACTTTACTAGCACATGTTTGTATGCCTTTAAAATATTAGAATGATGCCTTCAATAGTGCTATATTTTTAATTAATAGACTTCCTTCTACTACCTTAGCTAGCTTGTCACCTTATGAAAAATTATTTGGTAGGAAACCTAATTATACTTTTCTTAGGAGCTTTGGTTGTGCTTGTTATCCTCTTCTTAGCCCCTATAATAAACATAAATGCAATTTAGGTCATCACCTTGTATCTTTCTTGGTTTTTCTCCTCTATATAAAGGATACAAATGCTTAGATGCTCATGGGCGAGTTTATATATATCACCATGTAAAATTTGATGAGGTTGTGTTTCCTTTCTCAGGAAATCAGTCATCTATGGTTGAGTCTGGTTCTTAAATTATTGTTTCTGACATTTTTAATTTTCAATCTCCCCTTGACACTAATGTTGCATGTCATACTTCTCTTCCATTGGTTCCAAATCAACGTCACCACACCTATGAAGCAGACTTTACTTCTACTTTATCACCTCCACAATCCACATCTCCTACTACTTCCATCTCTCCACCACCACTTCATTTACCACCTCCATTATCCACTTCTTCTACTACTTCTATCTCTCCACCACCACATCATTTACCACCTCCACAATCCACTTCTCCTACTACTTTCATCTCTCCACCACCACTTCATTTATCACCTCCACAATCCACATCTCCTACTACTTTCATCTCTCCATCACCACATCATTTAGCACCTCCATTATCCACTTCTCCTACTACTTCCATCTCTTCACCACCACATCATTTACCACCTCCATTATCCACTTCTCCTAATACTTCCATCTCTCCGCCACTACTTCATTTATCACCTCCATTGTCCACTTCTCCTACTACTTCCATCTCTTCCTCACCACAACAATTTGCATCTTCTCAATCCACATTTCGAGTTCACAATGAACACCCCATGGTAACCAGAGGAAAATCTAGATTTTTTTATGCCAAAGGCCTATCTTTTAGAAGGGGAAATCTCTGAGCCTTCGACTGTTTTTCAAGCTTTTGAACACCCAAAGTGAAAAAAGGTAGTCTTAGTTGAGTATGAAGCCTTATTGAGGAATGAAACTTGGGATTTGTAGCCCTTGCCACCCTCTAGAAAACTAGTGGGATGTAAATGCCTATTCAAGGTGAAGAGCAAAACCATATGGAAATGTTGAAAGGTTTAAGGCTAGACTTGTATCCAAGGGTTACTCTTAGATGATGGGAAGCGATTTTAGAGAAACCTTCAGTCTAGTGGTACGAGCTGCCACCATCAGGACTGTACATGCAACAGATGTTCTTGAAATATGGCCAATCAGACAGATTGACATCAATAATGTGTTCCTGAATGGTGAGTTGAGTGAATAGATATTCATGAGTCAACCACCAGGCTTTGAAGTCAAAGGATCAAATGGGGAACATCTTGTCTGTCATTTAAGGAAGGCTCTCTACGGTCTTAAGCAGACACCTAGAGTCTGGTTTATTACTCTAAAGAAATTCCTAACAGAGAAACTGCAATTCTCAGAATCACAGTCTGATGCTTCTCTGTTCATAAAAAATCCAGGGTCTGTTAAGTTGCTTTTGATGGTGTACATTGATAACACCATCATCACTGGAAATACAGAAACTGAAGTGCCAACTGTTGTGCAGTAAATAAACTCTGAATTCAAGTTAAAGACTTGGGACAGCCTGAATTCTTCCTTGGCATGGAAATTCAACAACACTCTGATACATTGACTCTAAATCAGAGGAGATATATTTATGAGTTGTTTGAAAAGGCTAACATGCATCACTGTAATCCTGTTGCCACACCTATGATACTCTGCCCTAGGTTACGTAGATAATGGGCATGACATTTCCTGAAATACATCTTTATCGAAGCATTGTTGGGGGTTTCAATATGTTTCTTTAACAAGACCTAATATAACATTTGCTGTTAATAAGGTCATCCAGTACATGAATCAACCTTGTGAATGTACATTGGAGAGTCGTGAAGCGCATCCTGCGTTATCTTCAAGGAACTCTTACTTTTGGAATTTCATATATACACTCTACCAATGTTGATCTTGTGTGTTACTCTGATGTAGACTGAGTTGCATCAGTGGAAGATAGAAGATCTACCACATGGTACTGTATTTACCTTGGAGGTAACCCTGTAACCTGGTGCTCAAAGAAGCAAAGTGTACTTTCCATGTCCTCCTCTGAAGTTGAGTACAGAAGCCTGGCTAACACAGTTTCTGAGCTAATGTGGGTGGAACACCTCCTATCTTAAATTGGAATTGCTTTGCCAAGACTACTTATAGTGTGGTGTGACAACACCTCTACAGTCTCTGGCAGCAAACCCAACTCACCATGCTCGTGTGAAACATGTTGAAATAGATGTTCATTTTGTTCATGAACGAGTGCTTGTTGGGAAATTGATAGTCAATTTTGTGCCATCTACTGAGCAGATAGCTGACATCCTCACTAAACCTCTACTGCCTATGGTGTTTAATCGGTTCCAAACAAGTCTTGGAGTCAAATCTTGTTTAAAAATCGAAGAAGTTGAAGAAACCAGGAGAATGTCAGATGTATAAACTGTTGTAAACATGTAGTTAAGGCCGTTAAAAAGTTAGCCCAAGTCTGTTAGTTTATTACTATAATCAATTTTGAGTTTGGGCTATAGATATCAAAAGCCCACAATTGTAAAAGTCAAGTTTCCATATTAATAAACACTTTACGATTACTCTATAGTTTTCTCAAAAATCCCCATTCTTCTTCTTTTGTTCGTCTTCTCTGCATCATAATCTTCCAAAATCCTTCAATCAACTGCATTCATTGTTTAATCTATCAAGATGGTGCTCGGAAGTGCCGTTAAGTTTGATTTTTTCGTGTGGCAATAACAAATTGACTACGGTAGTGGATTATACTTTGCGGAATTATTTTGAGTATATGAATGGGGGGATTTTTTCACCAGAGGATTGAGATCCTTCAAATAGAATCGGTTGCAAGAACATCAAGTGTGGTGCCCCGAGGTGGCTGGTAATTTTAGAGTGAAGCATTTGTTGTCACTCATGAATTATTTTGGCATTAATTCAGATAAGATAGATACCTTTCCAATTTGGAAGATTGGAGTGCCTTCTAAAGTTTAATGTTTCCTTTGTCTCGTTATGGTTAATCATCTTTTGACTTTGTGTTTCTTGCAATAGAGGGGTTTACAATTTGTAGATGATGAAGTGTGTTGCATATGGTGTAATGAAGGTTTGGATGAGTTACAACACATCATGTATGCTTGCACTTTCATCTGACATGTTTGGTATTTGTTTCTACAATACTGGTGCTTGGATTTGACGTTACCATCATCGTTTTATGATTTGTTACATAAATGTTTTGTGATTTCTACAATGCAGTTCTATAGATGTTTTGGCTAGTTCGTAATGATGTCGTCTTTAACCATAAGTGTTTTACAACTGAAGAGTTACTTTTTCTCATTTGGTTGTGCTTTATGTTTTGGGTGGAAGTGTAACATCACCAACCCGAATGTCACAAATTGGGCCTCAAACCCAAACCCAACAATATAGCATTTGCAACTAGATTCAGCCTAACACATTCATTTCCTAAACCATTAGTTTAATATTTCAAAGTTGATAAACCAATTAAAACGTTACATGAGAGCTCTATTTAAAATACATAATTAAAAGCATTCGACACATGAGTTAAAATCCAAAACAAAAGTTACAATACAACATAAGGTCCTACGAATACATAGCCCAAATATTTAAGTACTGTACTCAGACACAGGTCAATGTTAAAGTCCAACTCCGATGGTGCTCCGAAGATGCACGCCAACCTACTAACATGCGAACGAAAACAACAATTCTGAACACTGAGCTAACAAAGCTCAATGGATACACATCTACTCAACCATGCTTCATGCAAATTATAAATATGGCAAGTAGTTATGATACATGGCAATATAAATAACTACATTGGCGCTACCTCTAGCAGCCTAAACACATAGCATATCAATGAGAGAAATTAACCATCAACCCATCACATAATACTATACCAACAAACTTGAAGTGAGGCTAATGAGTGCCACACAACTTCAGGAATGTACACTCTTGGGTGAGGCCCGGTGCCACACAACTTTAGGAACATACAGCCATGCTCGGAATCTCTCGTCGAACATCTTCGAATGAGACCTAGTGTCACATAGCTTCAGGAACGTACATTCGGGAAAACATCTAACCATGGTGTTGCAACACCCTCTTTGGGTATCCAGATCCCACCAAACAAAGTACTCAACCATACTATGTCATTACATGGCACACAACATTTATTCGATCCACCAAGGATTCTTATTGCTCAATAAAACAAGCCACCAAGGTTTTAATTAAGTTATTACTCATTATGCTTGTATAAGAGGTTAGATTCTCGGTTTCTTGGTTTTACTATTTATTTTACCACATTAAAGGCCCATTGGACCTTAGTCCTCGAATTATAAACCCTCTGAACTCAAAACATAAATTTCAGGCAGATTACCTAGTGAGTATTGATTCCCTCTTAAGGGCATCGATACGCGGCCTTGGGTACCGATACTCACTTATGCGTATCGATACCCTACTTGCATATGATATGGTTTAACCAATATTCGGTACCGAAACACGGTCCCCATATATCTGTACTACATAGGTACCGATACGCCTCAAAGCGTACTGATACCCAAAAACGCTACTAGAATTTGGGTAGAACATAGGGTACCGATACACACATATGCGTATTGATACGCCCTTCAAACTATGCTTGAGTTAGTCAATAAAAACAAGGGGTGCCGATTTTAGAAGGTGATTTAAGTGGTTTCCTACCAATTTTAACCCATATTAACATCAAACTTAAGGTTTACCATTAATGAAGTCTCAAGCATTCATACAACAAAAAATATCACCCAAGCAGCAAGCAATCAAATTGATGATTTCTAGGAACACAAGAGAGTAGTAGTTTACTAACCTTGATTCCTTGCTGAGAAAGATACCTCCAACCAAGCTTTTCAAACTTTCTTCTTCCCAAGCTCCTTGAATGGTTCTCCCACCTCTTTCACTATGAGGAAAATGTCATAAATCGAATTACAATATTGTTGGGAACCTTGAGATATGAAAATAGGAGAATTCTCTAACAAGAAAGGGGGTTAAATCTCAAAATCATGTTCTTCTCTACACCCCCATTTAACACCCATTTTTTTCAACCTCCACCAAACACAACTATTCTTACCTTGATAGATAAACCTCTAGATAATGATTAATCTTTCCTCAACAACAATTTCGAGATTCATACTATGAAACTCAAAGATTGAAAATTTAAGTTTTTGTTTTTGGAAGAGATATGAGGATGGATGAAGAGGAAAGACAAAGAAACAAGATGACCTCAACAAAACAAGCTTTCTGCAAAAAATTAAAGAGGCTCACTTCATCCTCTCTTCAAAAAGAGGTAATTACCTCATTACCCCTCCATCATCCACCAAACCCAACACCCAACCAAAATTCAATCCCAACAACCTTTCACAAGCCCACTCGCCCTAGTTGTGTTGGCATCTTGCGTGACCATTCAGGTCATTTTTAGCTTTATTTTTAGACCTTCTTGCTGTGATGAATTCGACTCAGGCTAAGGTGTGTGCTATTCCTCATGCATTATCCTTTTTTATTGTGTTCAAATGGCGTCATGGGTACCCTATTGTATTGAAATCAGATACGATGGTGGTCGTCTCTTGGTTCTATATTGGAATCGTCTTCCTTGGTGATTATAAGCATGTGCCATCTTGGATTGTGTGGAGTTTCACCATATTTTGTTTGGGAAGTCAATGGCCTAGCGGATGCGCTAACAAAAGATGGAGTCAATCGTAAAACTTGGTTTCAAGATTTTACGAGTTAGCTTAGCTTAGTTTTTTCTAGAGGGTTGCATTTTACAGATTGATTTTCTGTTGGGATTGGATGCTGCTTGGATCGAATTGGTGTCTTGGGAATGCGGTTTTTGTGTTTTGTTGTTGTTTTTTTTTGCGTTTGGTCCTTGTCTCTTCGCATATTATTATGTGTACCATTTTCCTCCTATTAAGTTTATTAGAGTTTTTAATGAGGTACATAATATTATTTACTTGTATGATTACTTCCTAATAAAATCATACTTATTGAGCAAAAAAAAGAATTTTTAAGAGTGTTTAATCTTATCCATCCATTTCACTCATCCAATGTTTATAAATTAGTGCAAAACTAATTGAGTTTTACATAGTGTAAGTGAATCCTATTCCTAAGTTAGAATATTTAGTTTTACACTTTTTTAATCTTTGAGGGTAAATTGATGGTTGTATTGTTATTTTTTCAAAAAAAAAACTCTTCATTTGTTACTGTTAATTTCGACAATCCTTTTATATTCGTTCAACAATTAAAAAATAAAACTTAAATATACTTATATACACTCACTAATTCAAAACTGTGTCCCTTCATTCAAATAAATATAAAATAATAATAATAAAATTTATATAATCAAAATGAACTCATGTTTTTAATCGGTTTAATTGAGTAATGAGTGGAAATTTTCAACTCGAACTAATAAAATTGAATATTAATTTGAGTTGAGTCGATTAATTCCAATAATTATACAATTTGATTTTAACAATTTAATATTCAATTTATATATTGATATTTAGTTTGTTTTTGTTCAGTTTAATAATAATATTAGGAAAAATTCTACAACAATCATCGCGTATCGTTGAACACCACTAACGCTAAATATTGTTGAATATCATTAAATTTTTCAATAAAAATTAAAAATTTTATGGACTAGACTTATAATTAAAATTATTTCAAAAGAAAATTAAAAATAAAATTGAATAAACCTTTTATACTTCTTTATATTATTTTTAATTGATATATTAGAATCAAATATGCCAAAATCTATCTAATATCAAAAACCCCAAACTCTCCTTTTCGCCGCCGCCGCCAAGAAAATCATATAAAATTCGACTCATTTTTATCTACACTTGGTGTAAGTTGTATACAGTAAAACCTCTATAAATTAATACTCTTTAAATTAATAAATTCTATTAAATAATAAATTTCTTCGGTCCCGGCTTGGGCCAATGTAAAAAATCATCAAATTCGATAAGATAATAATATAATAATTTTTTAGAGATCCCCTTTATAAATATAAAGGTCCCATCAAAACTATAATTTAATAATTCATAAATATTACAATTACTATTTTGGTAACTTGTTAAAATATGAACCTATTATAATATGTTTCTTTTTAAAATTCAAATCTAATTCAATTCCATCTCTAACTTTTCTAATTGCACCCACAAGTTCTGGCGTTGAAGTCTCCAACTGCAATAAAAAGTTGTGAAGTGTTGTTGCCGCATTCAATGCTTCCTTTCGCGTGACTAGTTCAAGTGGTGTTGAATCATCTTCAACTTCATCATTAATAGAACTTTCAACAATATTAGCCACAATTTCTTCTAAACTTTAAACTTGTAAACATTCGTCATTTTCGCCTGGATAATACAACAAGTTATTGACGTCCATTTTATTGCAATAGCCAATATCATTGATCATATTCTCAAGTTCATATAAGCCTTCTTCAAAAGTTGTCTCACATATACACGAATCTACTTATTTTTAATTAATTGAAATATTATGTACAATTTATTTGCACACAATATCCTTATCAAAGTTATATTTGCTGAATTGAAAAATTTTCTTTTAATTAATAAATTATTAATTTATCGATATATTAATTTATAATTCGCATGTTATGAACCCTCCAACAATACATGCGGCTTTATTCATAGTGTCGATGCATATGTCAACAGAGTTTTTATAGTAATTGAATTCCCCCGCCCGTCCCCCACCGTTTTGCCCCAAGAGTAGGGTTTGGGCATAAAATTCCTCCACCCTACCATTTTCACTTTTATATTGTAAAATTATTTGATAAATTATTTTATCTTAATAAATCGATATGAAGACGATGGTGCAGTTTTAGGTTGCGGCGGCGGTGGTGATAGAAGGAAAATAAAGGAGTTAGGTTTAGGGATTTTAATATTAGGGAAATTTTGGTATATTGAATTCTAATATATTAATTAAAAATAATATAAAAAATATAAATGGTTTATTAAATTTTATTTTTATTTTTTTTGAAATAATTGTAATTATAAGTCTAGTCCTTAAAATTTTAAATCTTTATTAACCAATTTAATGGTGTTCAGCAGTGTTCGTTGCACGTGATAGACTCATCCTAATGTTAGTGTTTTATATGTAGTGTTTTATTTATCAGATTAACGTATTTTCTAACAATTATCTTATCAAATCTTAGAAGCATTTTTTGACATTATTACTTCCTTAATTCATTACTACTTTGTAGCATATAAGTCGGTTGAAGTCAATCATATATTTTTTTTAAAGCAAGAGAGCATGTCCATGGTGTAAAAACTTGTAAATAACACAATTTTTTTTAAAAAGAGTTGAAAAGTCGAAGATAAGATCTACAACAAAATAATTCTTAGGACTTCATGTTTGAGTGTTTGACTGGTTGGTAGGAGGCAGGGAGCCTAGTGGTTCAGAACAATAGTACTTGGTATGTATGAACGTTAGGTAATCGTCTATTCCTGAGAGGTTTGAATTCATGTACTAATTTGAATGAATAAATCAATTTCATATACCTAATTGGATAAAATAAAAGTAACTTTTAAGTATCTAATCGAATCGTAAAATCAAATTCAAACACTATACTATATATTTACCCTTGTATCTAATACTTCATTGATTGTTGATTTATGACATGTTATCAATTTAAATAGGCTTAATACAACTTTTTCTTCTAAAGTATACTCGATTTCTCAACTTACCCCCTAAATTTCATTTTGCCCACTTTTTCCCCTTAAGCAATTCGCCGTTACTCATTTTGCCTCATTCCGTTACCCTTTTCCGTTAAAAAAATTTCAGCCAATAACATCCTGCCACGTCATCAATGGATTGACTAAGTCAATCTGTCTGGTTTTATTTAAAGGGTAAATGACATGTCAAGTCTGGCAGGTTTGTTTTTTGTTCAATTTAGTCACTGAAAAGTTTATTTTTACCTTAAATTGACCCCTATTTGTTTCTAATTTTTATAATTTAGTCCATTATTTGTTATTACTAATAATATTATTTTATTAAAATGTTAATATTTAATAAAAATAAATAAAAACGAATATTTTAATACTAAATTAGTAATTTTTTAGATTCGAATTACAATTATATTCTAATTATTAATTCAAGTTTCACTATATTTAAATTATAGTTTTTGAGTAAAATTTAAATTATATTCGAATCATGTTCGTATTATATTCGAATCATATTCAAATTATATTTGAATCATCTTCTAATTATATTCGAATTATTAATTCGAATTTTGCTATATTCGAAATATATGAGCAAAATTCAAATTATATTAGAATTATATTTGAACCATGTCTATATTATATTCGAATCATATTCAAATTATTTTCGAAATATAATTTGAATATGATATTTTGAATGTAATTCGAATATGATTCGAATATAATATGAACATGATTTGAATATAATTCTAATATAATTACATGTTTTTTCAACTATTATATTCGAATCATGTTTAACATGTAATTATATTCGAATCATGTTTAGCAGGTAATATATTCGTATCATGTTCATATTATATTCGAATCATATTAAATTTATTTTCGAAATATAATTTGAATATGATATTTCGAATGTAATTTGAATATGATTCGAATATAATATGAACATGGTTCGAATATAATTCTAATATAATTACATATTTTTTGAACTATTATATCTGAATCATGTTTAACAGGTAATTATATTCGAATCATGTTTAACAGATAACTATATTCGAATCATGTTTAACAGGTAATTATATCCGTATCATCTTTAACATGTAATTATATCTGTATCATGTTCATATTATATTCGAATCATATTCAAATTATATTCTAAATATGATTCGAATATAATACGAGCATGATTTGAATATAATACGAACACGATATGAATATAATTACATGTTAACATGATTCGAATATAATTTGAATATGATTCGAATATAATAGTTGAAAAAACATGTAATTATATTAGAATTATATTCGAATCATGTTCATATTATATTCGAATCATATTCAAATTATAATTTTAATATGATTCGAATATAATATAGACATGGTTCAAATATAATTCTAATATAATTTGAATTTTGCTCAAAAATATATTTCGAATATAGCAAAATTCGAATTAATAATTCGAATATAATTAGAAGATGATTCAAATATAATTTGAATATAATTCAAATATAATACGAACATGATTCGAATATAATTTGAATTTTACTCAAAAACTATGATTCAAATATAGTGAAATTAGAATTTAATTGGAATTCGAATCTAAAAAACTACTAATTTAGTATTAAAATATTTGTTTTTATTTATTTTATTAAATGTTAACATTTTAATAAAATAATATTATTAATAATAACAAATAATGGACTAAATTATAAAAATTAGAAACAAATAGGGGTCAATTTAAGGTAAAAATAGATTTTTCAGTGACTAAATTGAACAAAAAACAAACCTGACGGACTTGACATGTCATTTACCCTTTAAATAAAACCAGACTATGTCAATCCGTTGATGACGTGGCAGAATGTTATTGATTGAAATTGTTTTTTAACGGAAAAAGGTAACGAAATGGGGCAAAATTGGTAACAGCGAATTGTTTAAGGAAAAAAAGTGGGCAAAATGAAGTTTAGGGGCAAGTTGGGAAATCGAGTATACTTTAGGAGAAAAAGTTGTATTAAACCATTTAAATAATATAACAATTTCTGTTGGGTGTTAAGTTCTTCATATGAAAGCTAAATATGTTTTTTATGGAGAAAGAAAACATGTTTAAAGGTTTTAGTGTCAAATGGTGTTTCCTTACTGCCAAATGATTCCACTAAATTTAGAAGTATCATTATTATTCATTTCACGAGAAAATGGTGAACTGAGCGACTCTGTATCACTCACAATAAAACATGTCTTTTAATGAAAGTCGACTTTAAATCTTACTTTATACATTCAATTGGCATGTAAATTTTTTATTTAATTGAGTTGTTTATTGAATTTTTTTAACATCCTTCGACATTATATTAATATTTCAGGTTTTCACTTTGATTAAAACAATTAACGGCATTAATAACTTAAACTAAATAATAACATGTTTATTTTGGAAACAAGTCTACTCTAGTGTCCCACCGGGAAAAGGCTTTCCACATGATGGCTAAGGTGATAATATTGCGAAGGAATGCCTTGGATTTCAAGTGGCCTAAAACCACCCGTTTCCAGATTGTAGCAGCTCAAGTGGCCCACACCTTTGATAAATCCATGCAGTAAAATCTCATTACCTTTAAACCCCACCGGACGAGTGGTGTGAATAGGCTCCGATGGATGAAGTACAGTTCCCAGCTTCACCCAAAGCTCTTTCTTCAACACCCAAATGTCCATTCTCTTGCTTACTTGATCCAATTCAAAATCAAAGTCCACCAAGCATAACTCCCCTCTAAGTTCAACAAGATACAACTTACACTGATCCTTGTCTGAAACACTCTTTGGTGGAGCTATGGCTTCAAAGGTTTCATTTCCAATATCCAACGAAACAATGGAGAAAGTAGTAGAAAACCAGTAAAAGAAGCCACCAGCAAACACCGGCGGCTGATGGTGTAGGAAATCAAAAGAAGGAATATGGTACCTTATCTTCCTCCATGAACCATTCCCCATGCTAAATATTCCAATCCCCAGACTGGGTGGATCCAAAATTTTGATGACTTTGTGTTTACCACTGGTTTCATCAAACCCAAATCCACAGCTTAAAAACCGAAAGCCTTGAGCATCGATATCTGGGAGTTTGACCATGTTTTTGGTGCTAGGGTTGCAGACATAAACACCGCCGTGGAGACCATAAAAGCAAACCAAACCATTGCAAGAAGGTAAAACTTTGTAAGAGTCGAGACTTACAGGAGGAGAGTATTCAACAACTGCATGCTCGTTTCTGACAGTAAAGAAGTGAATTGTGCTGTGAAGATTCTGATGCTCCATGCATGAAACGATTAAGCAAACATCATTATCTCCTTCCTTTGCAGTGCAACTCTTCAAGTGAGTATTGATGAAATGCGGATCCCTAATAAAGGAGCAACAAAGCTTGTTTAAGGCCTTGAATCTGGCTACAGATTTTACTGGAAGTCGAATCAGAATATCGTAGATTAAAGGGCTAGGAATGGAAGCCATTGCACCAAATTTCCTTTTTCATTTAATTATGGGGATGAGTTTGGAGTTTCGTCTACTTAATACTACTCAGGGATTTAAATAGTGTTTTACGCTCATGTTACGTTTATCACGTTTGCGGACATAACAAATGTTATTTGTAGTTACTGCAAATTTTCATACAATAATTTTTTTTAAATTCGTATAACTTATTGTAAAACATAATAGTTATAATTATAAGGAAAAAATTTTGATGTACAAGTTGTGTAAGCTAAACACAAGCTTATTTGATTTAGAGTTTAGAGTTTAGGTTACAAGGTTTAGAATTTATGGTTTATGGTTAAAGTTTAAGGTTCCAAGTTATGGTAGAGTTTAGGTTTTAGGGCATAAAATATTATTTTTACACAGCTTGTGTATCAAATATATCCCTTATAATTATTAGGAAAAAACTTTGATATACATGATGTGTAAACTTTAGTTTACAAAAGTTTTTTAGTTTTAGGCACTAGGGGTTTGGTTTAGGGTTTAAAGTTTGGGTCTAGGTCTTTAGGATTTAGAATTTAATGTTAGTTTTAAAATTTAGGGTATAAAATTTCCAATTTTAGTTTAAGTGTTTGAATAGTATCTCACATCATCTTTCTAATCTAAAACTACCCAACTCCCTTGTTAATACTAATACAAATACTAATAAATATGTAATTAAAGTCCTATTAATTATCCCAACCCCCAACCAAACCAAACTAACGGTAGTTAAGTTTTATCAATTAGCTCACCATTTTTAACCTTCATCGCCTTCATTTGAATTGTTTCAAGTCTGCAGAAAAAAAAAATCGTTTCAAGTCTTCAACAACACAATCATCACCCAACTGTAAATTAATTTTTTTGTCTATTTTTAATTTTATTTTTATTATTTTTTAAATAAAAATGTGCAGCTGTATGATGTATCTTAAGCTTAGCAATTGACTTGTTTTGAGGACCGGATTCCTTTTCTAAAACTTTTCTTTAATCTGTAAACCCATTTTTTTAGCATAATCTGTAATTGTAAACTCTTATATAATGTTTTATTTGAAGGAAAAGATTCATTTCCTAAATTGATAAATGATTCAGCAAGCTGACCCTTTTACTTTTTAATCTGCTAAAAGCTCATGCAAAATTGAAACAGCCAGCAAAATAGTTGTGAGGTAAGGTATTTTTATTTTTTTTGTAAAGTGCATTTTATCTATAAATGAACTAAAATTATGATTACTAAAATTATGGTTACCTTAACTTTTTAATTTTTTACTATATTTATAAGTTAAGGTAAGTTTTCTATTTATTCTTGGGATAGAAAAATAATTTAGTTCGAGAGAGTTCATACATATTCTGCTTTTTTCATTTTTTTCTCAACCAAATGTCAAAGCATGCACGGATTTTTGTTGATTAAGTCATTGTTTTCTCTTTAATCTCAAGGTTAATTCGAATATATCATGTCTGAATTTATATACCGAAAAAAGATTACAACAACATTCATGGTAAGACCATTTATTTAGTTCATTTTATCTATTTTCACACGACAGATTATGTCTGGGGCTAGAGGTAGAGGATTCCGTCCAACTGCTCCATACTCACCCTTTACAGGGACTTACTCACCGGTTGACATCAGATCAGGCACTCCTCGTGATATTGATACAGTTCAGAGACGACTTCAGAGACAATTCATACAACTTCTCATGATAAATCTACTTCGCAGACAGTTCATAACATTACTCATATTGGTTCTACTGTGTCGATAGATAATTCTAGAGTGGCACCGCCAGATGCGGTACGAGATTTTTCTAGACGAGTGCAAATTTTGTTATACGGTCCTTTTGCCAAGTAAGTATTTTTTCTTACCAACTTTATTTGTAATTCATAATCATATAAGTATATATATACTTCTAAAATTACCAAAATAATTTTTTTATCTTGGTATAGTGGGAACTATGAATTCAAAAAGCGTAGTTACTATAGAAAACCAATTGGAGTGGCTATAAAGCAAAATTTTCATCCAGATGACTTTAATTGGAAAGCGGTCCCAATGAGTTAAATGTAAGTGTAAATCTATTCAATTTAAGTATACAAGTTTGTAACCCCCTTAACCCGGCCTAGACGGTTGACCCGAATTAAGAAAGTCACACGGGGAAAACCAAAGTCAACCCGAAAGTCAACCTTGATTAACGACCCTTTTTTTCTTTTTAATCTTGTCTAGATGCATATTAATCCTTAGATATGATCATACAACAGCATACTCAAAGATCATAAACATCAGAGATCAAACAGGGACCCAATTGAACAAATTACAACTTTAGGGACCAAATTGTAATTTCTGATAAATATGAGGACTTAACCCAAATTAAAGTTACCAGCTTGTAATTAGTCAGGTTTCATGCTTCACTGTGAAATTTCAGCTCAAAAGGACTTCCCAAACTCATACAATTGCACAAACAAGATTCAGGACCAAAACGCAAACAATTCAAAACATTTCACTGCCAATGTCAGCCCCCAACGGTCACCCGTTCTGAAACAGGCAGAGCCCGTCTCGAAACGCGGGGCCGTTCCGCAACGCGTACCGCAACACGGGCTGGCAGTAGCCAAACCGTTTCGGAACGGTCTCTCCCGTTTCGGACGCATGGGCTTGTTTAAGGCACCTGTTCCGAAACGGGTGGCACTGTTCCGAAACACCCTGCACAGATTGCCCCAAAATGCAAACTTAAACATGCGATTAAACATCCAATCATGCTCCTTTTACCACCAAACTTTACCAACATGCAATTCAACATATATAAGACATACTTGCATCAACAATTCATCAAAACAACATCATATACGAAAAGCCCCAAATCTATAGACATGCTTCCTACACAAGCAAGCCATACAAGCATAAACTTCCAATTCAAGCATATTAAGGCCAACCACAAAAACCAGCATTCTCATCAACATTCAACATACTTAGGGAGTTCAAAACCTCTCCCAAAACATACACATAGGTCCCCCATTGCCAAATTACCAAAAGCTAAAAATGTACTTAAGAAACCTTCCATACTTTGAGCTTTACTTTCACTTGATTGCTTGCCCTTCTTGCTGCCCTCAAAGTACTCTAATGTTCTGCATTATTGAATTAAGAAAACGAAAGAGAGCGTAAGCAAAAGCTTAGTGAGGAATGCTCATAAAACCATTCAATAATGCATTTATAAAGCATTTATAAATCATGCTTCAAATCATCAATTGCACATGCTCAAAAGCATACTTAAAACAAGCATCTCATGCTTCATATCATAACATGTCATATTGGCCACAAGTGATAAGTTCCATTTCTTTAAAAACAAGTTCATCAACTTTCACCCCAAGGACTTTTAAACACCTTGGCCCCAAGGACTTTTAAACACCTTGGCCATGGACTTTTAAACACCATGAAAGAGGACCACACAAGGACTTTTAACCACCTTTGTGTCCGCATCAAGTTTCACCCCAAGGACTTTTAAACACCTTGGCCCCAAGAACTTTTAAACACCTTGGCCCCATGGACTTTTAAACACCATGGCCCCATGGACTTTTAAACACCATGGAAAGGATCACACAAGGACTTTTAACCACCTTTGTGTCCATAACAAGAACCATCCAAGGACTTTTAACCACCTTGATGTTCTTAAGTAAACAAGGCTCACTCAAGGACTTTTAACAACCTTAGTGACCTTAACCTTTTCAAAACATCACTTGCCAATATACATCATTATCATCAATTTATCCACTGTTTTAAAGCATTAAACCAAGCCATATTCATCATGCATTTAAAAGCATCAAACCACATTTAATCATTGTACAAAAACAAGGAACTCTTACCTTGAGCTTCCTTCAACATATGGCTTACAAAAACAGCATTAACCATGCTAAATCATGCTTTCAAAACAGAGTTTAAAACATGCAATAAACCACATTGCACAACAATCAAATCATGGCCACCACTAGAGAGTATTTTCGAAAACTTACACTTAAGCTTAGCAAAGTTGTTTAGACTTAAACTAAGCTCCCAAGACATTGGTTTCAAAGCTGAAAACCCAATTTCACTCACCGATTCCACTTCGCCTCTTGCCGAAGCACCAAATCAAGCTTCCGGATCAACAACTCTTGGATCCAAAGATGCCTCCCCTGTTTTAACACATCAAAGCAGAGGATTAATGCATCATCATGCATTAATTGCTTCAATGAAAGCACCAAACACAACCGAAAATGCATCCAAACCACTTCTCAACAAAGCCCAGCCATAAACCATCAAAACCTAACATCCTTTAACATCATTTAACATCTAAAAAGAGCCTATTAACATCCTTATACCTCCAGCAACATCAGATCCACAAGATCACCTCAAAAACAAACAAGAATCATAAGCTAAACTTAGGAAACTCAACCTATCCGAGATTGCATTAATCAAAACTCAATTCCTTATCAATTTAGAGTTCAAATATCATCAAAAACACATCTCAAATCACAGATTTAACAGATCAAACGAAAATCACCAAAAATCACCAAATCTTGCATTATAAGCCAAGATCCATTTCACATCTTAAAAGCCTTTAATAAAACATCAATTAAGGATTGAAAACTTAGGAATTTCAGTAAAGAACTGATAGTTTAGAGGAGAAGGACGTTCTTACCTCCAAACTTGAGTTTCTCCTCTTTTTGGAAATCAAAAACCTTGATGAATCAAGTAGCAAATGATGAGGTTTTGTAGATATGTTGATTAGGAATCAAAATAGAGTTGAAAGGAGAGATTTAGGTGAGAAAATCAGAAACAATTCTCTGGAAAGAAGGTGTTTGGATTGAGAGAAAATGAGAGAAAAGAAAATAGGAAGTTAGTTATCAAAATAGCCAAAATGGCTTTCCCTCCTCTTTTGATATGTTTTAAAATCAGAATATATCATTAAAATATCTTAGAAAAATCTGGAGAAACTACTTTTGGAATAATAGCTCCTTAAAGATTCAAAGTTTCAACCCTTTATAAAATAGTCACCAAACTTTCAAAAATTACATTTTGGTCACTAGCCAAAATGTCACCCTTCCAAAACTCATTTTCCAAAATTGATTTCACAGTTCACTTAATTATATTAAAAGATGATTTTAGAACATTTTTCCATATTTTTAATGCAACCCGAACTAGGCTTTCCTAATTTCGCCTCTTTAGATTCGAACAGCACTTTGACCAAACCGGTCAACGCCCAAAACTACTAAGCCCAAAACCGGGGCGTTACAACTCTCCCCCCCTTAAGAAATTTCGTCCTCGAAATTTACCTGAAGGAAGAGATAAGGAAACTGCTTCAGCATGTCTTCCTTCCGCTCCCACGTGGCTTCTTCAACACCTCGATGCTTCCACAGCACCTTCACCAACTCAATGGTCTTGCCACGAAGAACCTTGCTATTCGAATCCAGAACCTTCACCGGTTCCTCATCATAGGTCAAATCCGGATTCAATTCCACTTCCTCCAAAGGCATCACATGCGAAGGATCAGATCTATACTTCCGGAGCATAGAAACATGGAACACATCATGAATCTTCTCCAACTCTTGAGGTAACCTCAACCGATACGCAACAGGACCCACACGCTCAACAACCTCATATGGTCCAATGTACCTAGGGCTCAACTTACCCTTCCGGCCAAACCTCATCACCTTCTTCCAAGGCGAAACCTTCAAGAACACACGGTCACCCACCGCATACTCTATCTCCTTACGCTTCAAATCCGCGTAAGACTTTTGCCGATCAGAGGCAGCCTTCAACCGCTCACAAATGAGCTTCACCTTCTCGGTGGTCCCTTTCAACAAAGCCGGCATCGAAACCAACTTTTGACCAGTTTCAGCCCAACAAAGAGGAGTCCTACACTTCCTCCCGTACAAAGCCTCATAAGGTGCCATCTGTATACTCGCCTGATAACTATTGTTATAAGCGAACTCAACCAAAGGCAGATTCTTCTCCCAAGAACCTTGGAACTCAATCACGCAGCACCTCAACATATCCTCCAAAATCTAGATAACTCGCTCAGACTGACCATCCGACTGAGGATGATAGGATGTACTGAAATGCAACCTTTTACCCAGAGCTTGATGCAAACACTGCCAGAAACGCGATGTGAACCTCGGATCCCTATCCGACACAATCGACTTAGGCACACCATGCAGCCTCACCATCTCAGCAATGTACAGCTCTGCCAGCTTATCCAAAGAAAACGTAGTATGCACAGGCAAGAAATGCGCACACTTCGTCAGGCGATCCACAATCACCCAAACCGAATTCTTCTTCGATGGAGACAAAGGTAAACCAGATACAAAATCCATGGTAACCCTCTCCCACTTCCATTCAGGGATTTTCAACGGTTGCAACAACCCTGAAGGAACTTGATGTTCAGCCTTAACTCGCTGACACACCAAACACTTGCTCACAAACTCTGCAACATCCTTCTTCAAACCCACCCAATAGTACTCATCACGAAGATCACGATACATCTTAGTACTACCAGGGTGCATAGCAAAAGGACTACTATGGCCTTCAGTCAGAATAGCACGCCTCAACTCAGCATCATTGGGCACTACTATCCGACTCCCAAAACACAACACACCATCATCATTAAAGCAGAAATCCGAAGGTCTACCCTCCGCGATATCCTGAACATGAGACACTAAGGAATCATCCAGCAACTGCTTATCCTTGATCAACTGAACCATAGACGGCTTCACTTGCAACTCAGCAACAAGACCACCATCTCGCGATACGCTCAAGCTAGCAAACATAGCCCTCAGCTCAACAGCTACCTTCCTACTCAAGGCATCCGCAACAACATTAGCTTTTCCAGGATGATACTCAATCGTCATATCATAATCCTTGAGCAACTCCAACCAACGACGCTGCCTAAGATTCAACTCCTTCTGTGACATCAGATACCTCAAACTCTTGTGATCCGTGTACACTGTACACTTCTCACCATACAGATAATGCCTCCAGATCTTCAGAGCAAAAACCACTGCAGCCAGCTCAATATCATGCGTAGGGTAATTGCGCTCATGCACTTTCAACTGCCGCGATGCATAAGCCACCACCTTACCCTCTTGCATCAACACACACCCCAAACCAACATAGGATGCATCACTATAGACCACAAACTCTTTCCCTGATTCAGGCTGAACCAAGATAGGAGCTTGCGTTAAAGCCACCTTCAGCTTCTCAAAAGCCTGCTGTCTCACTTCCGTCCACTCATACTTAACATCCTTTTGCAACAGCTTTGTCAAAGGAGCAGCAATCTTTGAAAAACCATCCACAAACCTTCGATAGTATCCCGCCAAACCAAGGAAACTACGGACCTCATGAACAGACTTAGGAACCTTCCAGTTCATCACCGCCTCGATCTTCTGAGGATCAACACGAATCCCCTCAGCTGAGACCACATGCCCAAGAAACACCACCTCCTTAAGCCAGAACTCACACTTGCTCAGCTTAGCATAAAGCTGATTCTCCAACAAAGCTTGCAAAACAATCCTCAAATGCTCTTCATGCTCCTCCTCAGTACGCGAGTACACAAGGATATCATCAATGAACACCACAACGAACTTGTCCAGGTATTCATGAAACACACGGTTCATCATGTCCATGAAAGCAGTAGGAGCATTTGTCAAACCAAACGACATCACAAGGAACTCATAATGCCCATACCTTGTCCTGAAAGCTGTCTTAGGCACATCCACATCCTTCACCTTCAACTGATAATACCCTGACCTCAAGTCAATCTTAGAGAACACAGCCGCTCCCCGAAATTGATCAAAGAGATCATCAATCCTCGGCAAAGGATACCGATTTTTGATAGTCAACTTGTTCAGCTGACGGTAATCAATGCACATTCTCATAGTGCCATCTTTCTTCTTCACAAACAAGACCGGTGCTCCCCAAGGTGACACACTCGGCCGGATGAAACCATGATCAAGCAGCTCTTGCAACTGCGTTTTCAGCTCCTTCAGCTCCTTAGGTGCCATTCTATAGGGAGTAATGGACACAAGAGTTGTATTCTCATACAGCTCAATTCCAAACTCCACCTCGCGGTTAGGAGGTAAACCAGGCAACTCCTCAGGAAAAACACCAGGAAACTCCTTCACAACTCTGATATCTTGCACCCTTAACTCCTTAGAGCTAGGATTCATCACAAAAGCTAGATAAGCTTCGCAACCTTGCCTCAGCATCCTGCTCGCCTCCAAGGTAGACACCACATTGGCAAGAAACTTCACATTCTCACCCACCACAACAACTTCATAATCATCCGCAAGCTTAAGCGAAACTCGCTTATTTTCACAATCCACAACAGCACGATGCTCAACAATCCAATCCATACCAAGGATCACATCAAACCATAAAAGGGCAACTCCATAAGATCAACATGAAAAACATGTTCTTGAACAACCAAGGGACACCTTCTATAAAGCTTTCGAGTCACAACAGTTTCACCAAAAGAACTAGTGACACGAACACCAACATCCAAAGACTCAACAGGCAAACCAAGCAACTCAGCATGCTCACGCAAAATGTATGAATGCGTAGATCCAGAATCAATCAAAGAAAGCAATGACAAGGATTGCAAAGTAAAGGTACCTGCAATCACATCCGCATCATTCCTTCCCTCACGCTGAGCATACACCCTCGCTTGGCCTCCACCTTCAGGCTGAATAGCCACAACATGGGCCACTCCATGACCACCTTCCTCTCTCCTCTGGAAATTTCCACGGCCGCGCCCACGACCTCTCTGTGGTGCAGCAACAACAGGAGCACGCACTTGATCACCAGCCAACCTCGGACAATCTCGCCTCAAGTGATCTGCGGACCCACAATTCCAGCATCCATTACCAGCTACCGCAACAGGAGCTTGTACCTCTCTCACAGCACGAGGACAGTCACGCTTCATGTGACCACGTGAACCACAAATCCAACAAGCACTAGGGTCAGCTCTAGCATTGCCTCCTCTAGCAGGTGCACCACCACCTCTCTTAGCTGAGGACTGATACTTCTGATCACGTCCCCTCTTGTTCCGTCCACCACCGGAACTAAACTCAGCAGCTCTTTTCCCGGCACTTGCTCCAGCACCTCTAGCAGATAAACCCAAGTTCATCTCAATGTCCTTGGCTCGGCCCACCAACACATCAAAATCATCATATTCGGTGGCCAGCACATACATTTTAACATCCGTCACAAGACCATAACGGAACCTCTCGCACCTTGCCCGCTCATCAGGTATCAGCTCAGGTGCATATTGACTGAGTCGCACAAACTGCACCTCATACTCAGCCACACTCATACTCCCTTGGGTAAGAGACATGAATTCACGCTTCTTCTCATCAAGATATCTCACTCCAAGATATCTCCTCTTGAACACATTCTGAAAGAATGTCCAAGTGATATCAGCTTCAGCCATCCCAGCTATGGTGGTCGTCCACCACGTATACGCATCGTCCTGCAGCAAGGACATAACACAACCCAGCTTTTGCACATCCGTGCAGCTCATCTGACCCAAGATTCGCTTGGTACTCTCTAGCCAAGCTTCAGAACTCTCAGCAGACATACCCCTGAACTCAGTCCCACCAAGACTGCGCAGACGCTCCAAAGGTAGTCTAACTCCAGCATCTCCCTGATGCCCAGCTCCTTGAGCTCCAGCTACTGCTGCTCAAAAAGCACCCGCAATAGCTTGTACTAACATCGTCATATCAGGCATAGCTTGCCCCTGACCAACCTCAGGTCCAGCAGCTCCAGCACCAGCTGCAGCTTCAGCTCTTCCTCCCTCAGCACCACCACCACCAGGTGGAGGAGGAGGTAACACCGCACTACCCGTGTTTTCCTCATTCTCATTCTCATTAGGAGCCGTAGCTTGCACATTACTTCGTAACTCTCTACGTGGTGCCATACTTTTACCATGCAATCACAATGCAAATAAAACAAAGTCAGGCCCAGCAAGGTAAGCAATCCAAGTATTCAAGCTCAATTTCATTCAAAATCAACATCATTTCATTAGCTTTGATTTGGCAATGGGTACCCACAACATGCTACTTCACAGCATACATCTCAATTGCATTCAAATCACAAGCCACTAAACATGCTTTCAATCAACAAGCACACAAGGCATACATACTTCAATCATGCACACATTCATTCCCAATTACTCGAGAACTCAGCTCTGATACCACCAAACGTAACCCCCTTAACCCGGCCTAGACGGTTGACCCGAATTAAGAAAGTCACACGGGGAAAACCAAAGTCAACCCGAAAGTCAACCTTGATTAACGACCCTTTTTTTTCTTTTTAATCTTGTCTAGATGCATATTAATCCTTAGATATGATCATACAACAGCATACTCAAAGATCATAAACATCAGAGATCAAACAGGGACCCAATTGAACAAATTACAACTTTAGGGACCAAATTGTAATTTCTGATAAATATGAGGACTTAACCCAAATTAAAGTTACCAGCTTGTAATTAGTCAGGTTTCATGCTTCACTGTGAAATTTCAGCTCAAAAGGACTTCCCAAACTCATACAATTGCACAAACAAGATTCAGGACCAAAACGCAAACAATTCAAAACATTTAACTGCCAATGTCAGCCCCCAACGGTCACCCGTTCCGAAACAGGCAGAGCCCGTTTCGAAACGCGGGGCCGTTCCGCAACGCATACCGCAACACGGGCTGGCAGTAGCCAAACCGTTTCGGAACGGTCTCTCCCGTTTCGGACGCCTGGGCTTGTTTAAGGCACCTGTTCCGAAACGGGTGGCACTGTTCCGAAACACCCTGCACAGATTGCCCCAAAATGCAAACTTAAACATGCAATTAAACATCCAATCATGCTCCTTTTACCACCAAACTTTACCAACATGCAATTCAACATATATAAGACATACTTGCATCAACAATTCATCAAAACAACATCATATACGAAAAGCCCCAAATCTATAGACATGCTTCCTACACAAGCAAGCCATACAAGCATAAACTTCCAATTCAAGCATATTAAGGCCAACCACAAAAACCAGCATTCTCATCAACATTCAACATACTTAGGGAGTTCAAAACCTCTCCCAAAACATACACATAGGTCCCCCATTGCCAAATTACCAAAAGCTAAAAATGTACTTAAGAAACCTTCCATACTTTGAGCTTTACTTTCACTTGATTGCTTGCCCTTCTTGCTGCCCTCAAAGTACTCTAATGTTCTGCATTATTGAATTAAGAAAACGAAAGAGAGCGTAAGCAAAAGCTCAGTGAGGAATGCTCATAAAACCATTCAATAATGCATTTATAAAGCATTTATAAATCATGCTTCAAATCATCAATTGCACATGCTCAAAAGCATACTTAAAACAAGCATCTCATGCTTCATATCATAACATGTCATATTGGCCACAAGTGATAAGTTCCATTTCTTTAAAAACAAGTTCATCAACTTTCACCCCAAGGACTTTTAAACACCTTGGCCCCAAGGACTTTTAAACACCTTGGCCATGGACTTTTAAACACCATGAAAGAGGACCACACAAGGACTTTTAACCACCTTTGTGTCCGCATCAAGTTTCACCCCAAGGACTTTTAAACACCTTGGCCCCAAGGACTTTTAAACACCTTGGCCCCATGGACTTTTAAACACCATGGCCCCATGGACTTTTAAACACCATGGAAAGGATCACACAAGGACTTTTAACCACCTTTGTGTCCATAACAAGAACCATCCAAGGACTTTTAACCACCTTGATGTTCTTAAGTAAACAAGGCTCACTCAAGGACTTTTAACCACCTTAGTGACCTTAACCTTTTCAAAACATCACTTGCCAATATACATCATTATCATCAATTTATCCACTGTTTTAAAGTATTAAACCAAGCCATATTCATCATGCATTTAAAAGCATCAAACCACATTTAATCATTGTACAAAAACAAGGAACTCTTACCTTGAGCTTCCTTCAACATATGGCTTACAAAAACAGCATTAACCATGCTAAATCATGCTTTCAAAACAGAGTTTAAAACATGCAATAAACCACATTGCACAACAATCAAATCATGGCCACCACTAGAGAGTATTTTCGAAAACTTACACTTGAGCTTAGCAAAGTTGTTTAGACTTAAACTAAGCTCCCAAGACATTGGTTTCAAAGCTGAAAACCCAATTTCACTCACCGATTCCACTTCGCCTCTTGCCGAAGCACCAAATCAAGCTTCCGGATCAACAACTCTTGGATCCAAAGATGCCTCCCCTGTTTTAACACATCAAAGCAGAGGATTAATGCATCATCATGCATTAATTGCTTCAATGAAAGCACCTAAACTCGCTGCTCTCATCCACACTCCACTTTCGGCTACCAAACACAACCGAAAATGCATCCAAACCACTTCTCAACAAAGCCCAGCCATAAACCATCAAAACCTAACATCCTTTAACATCATTTAACATCTAAAAAGAGCCTATTAACATCCTTATACCTCCAGCAACATCAGATCCACAAGATCACCTCAAAAACAAACAAGAATCACAAGCTAAACTTAGGAAACTCAACCTATCCGGGATTGCATTAATCAAAACTCAATTCCTTATCAATTTAGAGTTCAAATATCATCAAAAACACATCTCAAATCACAGATTTAACAGATCAAACGAAAATCACCAAAAATCACCAAATCTTGCATTATAAGCCAAGATCCATTTCACATCTTAAAATCCTTTAATAAAACATCAATTAAGGATTGAAAACTTAGGAATTTCAGTAAAGAACTGATAGTTTAGAAGAGAAGGACGTTCTTACCTCCAAACTTGAGTTTCTCCTCTTTTTGGAAATCAAAAACCTTGATGAATCAAGTAGCAAATGATAAGGTTTTGTAGATATGTTGATTAGGAATCAAAAGAGAGTTGAAAGGAGAGATTTAGGTGAGAAAATCAGAAACAATTCTCTGGAAAGAAGGTGTTTGGGTTGAGAGAAAATGAGAGAAAAGAAAATAGGAAGTTAGTTAACAAAATAGCCAAAATGGCTTTCCCTCCTCTTTTGATATGTTTTAAAATCAGAATATATCATTAAAACATCTTAGAAAAATCTGGAGAAACTACTTTTGGAATAATAGCTCCTTAAAGATTCAAAGTTTCAACCCTTTATAAAACAGTCACCAAACTTTCAAAAATTACATTTTGGTCACTAGCCAAAATGTCACCCTTCCAAAACTCATTTTCCAAAATTGATTTCACAGTTCACTTAATTATATTAAAAGATGATTTTAGAACATTTTTCCATATTTTTAATATAACCCGAACTAGGCTTTCCTAATTTCGCCTCTTTAGATTCGAACAGCACTTTGACCAAACCGGTCAACGCCCAAAACTACTAAGCCCAAAACCGGGGCGTTACAAAGTTATTATTATTATTATTGTTGTTGTTGTTGTTGTTGTTGTTGTTGTTGTTGTTGTTGTTGTTGTTGTTGTTGTTGTTGTTGTTATTGCATTTTGTAGAAAATATTTTGGTGGGAGCCAGATAAAGAGCCACATGTGATCAAATGTTGGAACATAGCAGTTGCAGTTTCATACACAAAGACATTGTATCATTGGCGTTGTAAAACTAAGACAAGGCCACCATGTATGTCAGAACAGGCATGGCAATCCTACATAGATCATTGAAATTCTCCAACATGTAAAAAAAAGTGAGCAAACTAAGAAAAATCGTCGTCGTGGTGATATGGAGGCAAAACCATTAGGGTCTCATACGGGAGATTCCATTTCCACAATAGAGTGGAAGGAACGACTGCTATGTTTCTCGTAATATATACTCTTCATATGATTGATACCACCTCAATATATTTAATTTGCTTATGTAAATGAATCTGTATAGGAACGTCGTACTGGGGAGACATTAGGTGCATTTTCTCTTTACAAGTTTACACATACAAGTAAGGACGACAAAGATGATGGTTGGATCAATGACGGTCATAGAAAATTTGTTGTACGTTATTCTCAAAATTAGATATTTATATAACTTTTTGTTAACTAATATAACTTATTTTCATTTAATATAATAAATTACTCTTTTTTGTAGAACAAGTATTTGTAGACACTAACAGTAGCCCATGAGACTATAAGTGAGGATGGGTCATCTACAACATCAGCTGACCCAAATAAAATATTTTTAGACCTTGTTAGTGGAGTAAGCTCAAAGGGTCGGGTGTCCGGTGTTGGGTCTGCAGCTCTCATGTACTATAACACGTCTCAAACTGCTAGCAAGAACGGTTGAAGAAATCGAGCACCATAAAACCCAACAATTGGTATCAGAGCTTGTCTCAATTGAAGAGGCAAGCTCGATCAACATTTGAAACAACCGGCTCAATGGAGAAATCCATCAACAAACAACTTTTCTTCGACGGAACACACTATGCCCATTGGAAGACAAGGATGAAGTTCTTCATAAAGTCAAAGGACTACAAGCTTTGGGACATAGTAGAAGATGGTCCGTTCGTGCCTCAACAAAGCAAGGCGGATTGGAGTGTTGAAGATTGCAAGAAGATGGAGCTTAATTGCAAAGCCTTGTACATCCTTTTTGTGCTTTTGGCCCCAACATCTATGAGAAGATGTCTTCTTGTGAGAGTGCCAAGGAAGTTTGGGACAAGCTCGAAGTTACATACGAGGGAACAAATGAAGTAAAAGAGACCAAGATCGGGCTCCTCAACCTAGAGTATGAAAACTTCAAGATGGATCCGGAAGAGGATATTGAGAAGGTGTTCGATAGGTTCTCCACCATCACCAATGGACTTAAAGGTTATGGAGAAGCCAACTCGAAAGAGAAACTTGTCCAGAAGCTCATCTACTCCCTTCCCGAGTCACGAGACTAAAAAACAATCGCCATAATCGAATTATCTGCTCAAATTTTAACATAGTGCAAGAAGCAAAAACTACAATCTAAAAAAGGAGCAACAAAGCTTATTTAAGGCCTTGAATCTGGCTACAGATTTTACTGGAAGTCGAATCAGAATATCATAGATTAAAGGGCTAGGAATGGAAGCCATTGCACCAAATCTTTTTATTAGGATTCCTTTTTCATTTTATGGGGACAAGTTTTGAGTTTCGTCTACTTAATACTACTCAGGTATTTAAATAGGGTTTATGGTAATGTTACGTTTATCACATTTGCAGATATAATAAATTTCGATGCTATCGTAGCTGTTGACACCATGATTTTTTTTAATTTCGTACAACTTATTGTAAAACATAATAGTTATAATTAGGTGAAAAAATTTATACACAAGCTGTGTAAATTAAACACAAGCTTGTTTGATTTAGGGCTTAGAGTTTAGGAATTTAGGTTGTAGGGTTTAGAATTCAAGATTCAAGATTATAGTTTAAGGTTTCAAGTTATGGTAGGATTTAAGTTTTAGGGTTTTAGCTGTAGTAATTATAATTTAGATTTTAAAGAAGGGTTATGTAATACTCTCTCTGTCCCACTCAATATGTCCAGTGTTGACTCTTTAAAAGTTAAAATTTTTAAACTTTGACCATAAATATTTTAAATATTTTAATTAATTAAATTTTATAAATATATATATATATATATATATATATATATATATATTAAACTACTTGATTGAAGATTTCTAAAACATATTTTTCACATTTTTATCAATAATAAATTTTAAATAATAACGAGTCAAAGTTAAAAAAATGACCCAAAAAAGTCAATACTGGACATATTGAATGAGAAGGAGGGAGTATTATTTTTACACAGCTTGTGTATCAAAATATAACCCTTATAATTGTAAGGAAAAAAAACTTTGATATCCATGATGTGTAAACTTTAATTTAAACAACTTTTTAGTTTTAGGTATTAGGGGTTTAGTTTAGGGTTAAAAGTTGGGGGTTTAGGTCTTTAGGATTTATAATTTAATGTTAGTGTTTAGAATTTAGGGTATATAGTTTAGAGTTTAAAGCTTAGCTTTTAGGATTAGGGCTTAGGAATTTAGTATTTTTGTTTTATAATATAAATATACAGATTTCTGTAGCATGTGTATCAAAAATTTACCCTAATTGTAAATATAAAAAGTCACTTTTAATGTTTTTTAGAGTGTTTTCTAACATTAATGAATTTGTATTAATACGAGAACACAATTTTTGCAATAATTAATTTTTCTTATATTTATTTATGAATTTTATAAGAATATTATATTTATAACAAAGTAAAAAAATAGGAAATATAACCCCCTCGACCCGACTTAGCCACCAGACCGTATCGAGCGGATCACACGGGATTAACCGAAGAAAATTCGAAGATTTTCCTCCGTTTAGCAACCCTAAACACGTTGATTAATATCTTTTATAGATGCTCGAATTAAACCCTATATTTCAAGAACACACAACGGAAGAACACGACAAAACGAGCACTGAACGATCAACCGAGCAACCAAGGACCAAAATGCAAAACTAGCATAAGCAGGGACCTATGATGAAATTAAGGCGATCACTTTGAAATTAGTCTCATTTCATACTTCCATGCTGAAATGTAACTCAAAACAAGCCCTCAATCAAACACAATTGATAACACATCAAGCTTGGACCAAAACGCAAAGAAAACAACTTCAAAGATGCTCTTAACTAACTTCCAACGACCCCCGTTTCGAAACACTCTCGATGGTATCGATACAGGTCTAACGTTTAAAACTCTAGAGAGCTTTCGTTCTGAAATGGTTAGACCCATTCCGACCCTGCAAAGCCTGCTTCGATACCCGTTCCGAAACACAAAGGCCAAATAAGGGTCGTTTCGAAACGTTCGAGCCTGTTTCGAAACACCTTGCAGCAGAACAGAAAAATCTGCAGACCAAGCTTTACCAAGGTTGTTCCTCTTGGTTCCAATCAACATATGCAACAAGATAACAACAAAAATAGACATACAAATATTAAGATCAAACAACCAAACTTACATTTAAGCAAGAGAACAACTCAGGATTAACAAGCGACAAGACAAGAAACATCAAGATCCATGAATTAAGCAAAACAAGATAGAAAGCCAAAACCATTATACTCAAGCTGTAAACAAGCCAACCAAGGCATAACAAACATGCTCGCAATATAAGGAGTCTACAAAACACTCCCAAAAAATAAACAAGGTTTATCCCCTTTTCCACACACACTACTATCGATACGAAACCATACTTGAGCTCGATTTGGACACTTGGATCACTTCCCTTGCCCCGTTGCCTTCCAAGATAGTCTACGAATATGCATTGTTGGAAAAGAGAGTGTAAGCTACGAAGCTTAGTGAGCGGGGCTCAAAACAAAACTACAACAATGCAGTTTTGAAAACCAACTTCATTTTGGAAACCAAAACAATTTCTTAAAATCGCTTTCACAAATCATTTCCTTACAAACATACCATACTTGAATCAAGTATAAGAAATTGCAACAATACATGCCATAGGCACAACACATGCATCATCCATGCATAAACCACATGTTAACCACATATGCAAACCAAGCCTATCGGCTCCATTTCAACTCACATGCTTCAAGCATATAAACATAACCATATGAGTTTACCAAGCTCATATTAAAACCATAAGCGAATGAGTATATCAACATCATTGACACGTTTCTCGGATAAGCGGACACCTTGATGGCACAACCCCCATCAAGATACATGGTGAAACAACCCTCACCACAATCTCGCTTCGACCAGGATGCCACAACCCACATTGCCCGTTGGTGATTGCACAACCCTTATCACTCGCATCACAATAGCACAACCCCTATCGTGAAACCGAAGAATTTATCTCACGCGTGAATTTTATACATAGTGCACTTCACATCCCATTGATCGATCAATCTATCCGATATAAAGATCCACATGTGTCAATATACTCATCACAACATCTCATTCCACTGTTTTACACCGGGGTTAAACACCTCCTCAAACACATCCCAAATACCATAAATACAAGCCCATGCATATCATGAACTCAAGCAACATTTTCATAAAACATGGTATTCTCATGGGACAAAATCAATATGCATTGATGCACAACAACAATGGAAAAAAATCATTAAAAATGATATGCTCATGCTCAAAAGATGATCAACATGTAAAACGGCGAAAATACCAAAATAACTCAAAACTTACTCTTGAGCTTGGATTGGCCTAACAGCACAACCCAAACTCCCAAAATGCTTCTTTAACCTTGTTAAGGCGTTAAAAACATTTCCACTCACCAGCAATTACCAAAACCAAGCCGAAACACTTTTCTAGCTTCTCGGTTCGCCCACAAACGTATCAAACGATTCCGGATCTTCAACCTCTTCTTCTAACCAACCCAAAACAGAGGATTAGAGATATTTTCAACACTCTAAGTTGCTGGAAAACAGAGATTCAACAACTCATTCAAATCGCCTATCGAAACATTGCCGAAACAAACTGAAAACATCAAAAAACTCAACTCGGAACACCTCTAGGAAAAACCCAGCATTATATATCATCAAAACACATGAATAAACATCTAAAAACATCAACCCATCATCAATATACCATCAACTATTGATTTATCACAAAACTCACCCAAAATCTCACTTTTGCACTCATCAAACTTCAACACAAAATCCAAATTCGGAATTTTTATCATTCACCCATCATCTCAACATTATTCCACATAAAAAAACAAAGCCCAAAACAACATTAAACCCAGCTTTAACAGATCTCAACAAAAATCACTCTAAAGAGCTCATTTTACCATATTTTACCCAAAATTTCATTAGAAACCTTTTAGAAAAACTTAACCTTAATAAATAAAGAACCTTAATCAGAGGAGAATTTCGTTGCTCACCTCTAATGATGGATTTTGTTGGGATGTACGGTGCTCGATTACTTCAACCGTTCTTGCTCGCCAAGTGGTGGAGAAGTGGAATTTTGGGTGGATGTGGTGTGGAAGCTTAAAAGATTAATGACACAAAGAATTATAGTTGTTGAGGGCATATCGATACGGTATGACGTTAAAAAGACCGTTGGGGTTGTTAAAATGGGATTGGTACGCTGACTAGGCGTATCGATACGATCCCTCACCGTATCGAAACGACCAAGCCTGTTTCGATACGGGTTTTGACAGTGACCAAACTGGGCAAAAAAGGTATCGATACAGGTTGGACCGTATCGGTATGGACACTTTGAAAACACAAGTTTGGCTGTTTAAAAGCATGCAAAATCTTGCCAAAAACCTTTTAAAATACCTCAAACATAAATTCAAGTTGTTTGGACTTAAAACTAAGTTTTAAATTCTTTTCAAATTAGTCCAAAACATTTTTCAATTATTATATCAAAATACTAGTTCTACAATCTCCCCCTTTTTGATATAATAAAACCAACTTGAAAATTTATTTAGGATTCTCCCCCTTTAAGTTTAAAATTGTGAATAAGAGATAAAGATTTGAAATCAATTAAAGCTCCCCTTTATTCATTTGAAAATTTAATTTTTCAAACCACATTTCTCTCCTTTTGGTATATCAAAAAGAATTTAAACATTTTTAAGTTCAAAATAACAATAAAAAAATTTGACAAAAAATAAGAATTTGGTTTTAAAATGACTCTCCCTTACTCAAAGCATCATTAAAAATGTTAGTCCAACATATATGATCATAATCTAGTTGAAATGAAAATAAATTAAATTAAATAAATAAAGCAACTAGATTTTTACCAACACTTGAACCCAAGGGAGGATGTGAAGCCTTCATTCTTCAAGTGTTCTTCCTTTGTGTGCATGGAGCTCCCCCTCAAAGTTTGACTTGTTGATCACTCTCCATCACACCTAGCAAAAGATAATCAAGTAACTTTTGGTATCCAAATTGCTTTGGATCCATAAATGTTAGTAGCACAAAATCTTGTCCCCTTAGAAATCCATTTTTTAATTTCATCCTTTTTAGTTGAAGTGGTTAGTCCTTTTGGGACCCAAACACTTCTAAAACATTTACCATTTTTTAATCTAGGGGCATTAGATTGTCTTACATAAAAGTTTGATTTTCCAAAATTATTTTTCTTTTCAAGCTCTTTGGAAATCAAATCTTTTTCTTGTTGAACTTTTTGAAGCAAATTTTGTAAATCAAAACACTTTTGTTCAAACTCTTCGAGTTTTGCTTCAAGTTCAAGTTTAGTTTTAGAAATCAAATCATTTTGAATTTTCAACTTTGAGATCAATTTATTGTTTTTCAAAATGTTATTTTTAAACTCTAAAACCAAATCATCGTAAGCATCTTGTAATTCATCAAAAGAGTTAGAACATGAAGTGGATGAATTAGAAGTTACACTTGAATCTTCTTCGATGGCCATAAGGAAAAGGTTGGCTTGTTCATTGTCGGTGGAGTCCTCATCACTCCACGTAGCCACATATGCCTTCTTCTTATGGCTTGAAGTGCTTGCCCTCATCTTTTTCATGGATTCTCGTTCGAGCTCTCTCAAGGCTTTCTTCATGAATGGGGCACACTTCTTGAAGAGATGAATTATCTCTTCTTCTTCATCCTCCTCTTCACTTGAATTTACATGGTGGAAAGTGAAGGATTTGAGAGCAATGGCATTAGTGTTGATGCCAAGCCCTTTGAGCTTCTTCTCCCCCATAGCTCTAAAATCTTCCATCTTCTTCTCATCTTCTTTATTTTTCTTCATGATTTGGTGAGTGAGAAGAGACCCCATGAGCTCATCAAGCTTCAAAGTTTTCAAGTTTTTAGCTTCGATGATGGCGGTCCTCTTTGAGTCCCATGACTCGGGAAGTGAGTAGATGAGCTTTCGGACAAGCTTCTCTTCCGGAATGGCTTCTCCATAGCCTTTGAGACCATTGGTGATAGTGGAGAACCTATCAAACATCTTCTCGATGTTTTCTTCTAGATCTATCTTGAAGTTCTCAAACTCTAAGGTGAGGATCCCAATATTGGTCTCCTTAACTTCGTTGGTTCCCTCGTATGTGACTTCAAGCATGTCCCTTACCTCCTCGGCACTCTCACAAGAAGACATTTTCTCATAGATGGTTGGGATAAATGTACAAAAGATGATGTGCAAGGCTTTGCAATTTAGCTCCATCTTCTTGCGATCGTCGGCACTCCACTCCGCTTTGCTTTGTTGAGGCACGAACGGACCATCTTTAACTATGTCCCATAACTTGTAGTCTCTTAACTTAATGAAAAACTTCATCTTTGTCTTCCAATAGGCATAATGGGTTCCTTCGAAGAATGGCAGTTTGTCGCTGGATTGCGCCATTGAGTCGGTTGTGTGAAATGTTGATCGAGCTTGTCGGATCTTCTCAATAGAATGTTAGTCTTCTTTGATTGCGCCAAGCTCTGATACCAATTTTTAGGATGTACGGTGCTCGATTCCTTCAACTGTTCTTGCTCGGCAAGTGGTGGAGAAGTGGAATTTTGGGTGGATGTGGTGTCATTAATATCTTTGTGTCATTAATATTTTAAGCTTCCACACCACATCCACCCAAAATTCCACTTCTCCACCACTTGCCGAGCAAGAACAGTTGAAGGAATCGAGCACCGTACATCCTAAAAATTGGTATCAGAGCTTGGCGCAATCAAAGAAGACTAACATTCTATTGAGAAGATCCGACAAGCTCGATCAACATTTCACACAACCGACTCAATGGCGCAATCCAGCGACAAACTGCCATTCTTCGAAGGAACCCATTATGCCTATTGGAAGACAAAGATGAAGTTTTTCATTAAGTTAAGAGACTACAAGTTATGGGACATAGTTAAAGATGGTCCGTTCGTGCCTCAACAAAGATGGTCCGTTCTATTGAGAAGATCCGACAAGCTCGATCAACATTTCTTGCTCGGTTCCTTCAACTGTTCTTGCTCTGATACCAAGGTCTACACCCACTACCTTAGCTTCCTACTAAGGATTTTCAATCAATCCACTATTGATTCGTCCCCTTTTCTACGCTTAAGAGGAAACTCTTATACACCGATCAAGCTTTCTACCCAAAGCCTTGATCAAACCCTCTTTACAAGAGAAAATATTAGAAAACACAAATCCTTCTAATAGATGTTTGTTTGCACAATTTATCTCTCACCCAAAACCTAAAACACTTGAGAAAATTTGACAATTTTGGCTCACTAGTGTTTGTCTATACAAAGAAATGACAATTTAAGTACAAAGACAATTCTTGATCATTTGTTGATTGACAATTGAAGCATTGACCATTACTTGATGCTTGAAGGTCCCTTTTATACTCCTTAATGAGTTTGTAGCCGTTACTAGCCGTTGGAGATGAATTGGAGCCGTTAAGGACTTTATTTCCCTTCATTAATGTTGTTTTGCAACCTTCCATATCGATACGCGTGGACCCGTATCGGTACGACCTTCATCAGAAACTAACTGTTGGGCTCTTGCCAGCCTAGGTGTATCGATACGCTTGAAAGCGTATCGGTACGGTCTGACGTTTAAAAGACCATTGGGTTGTTAAAATGGGATCGGTACGCTGACTAGGCGTATCGATACGATCCCTCACCGTATCGAAACGGCCAAGCCTGTTTCGATACGGGTTTTAGAAGTGACCAAACTTGGCAAAAAAGGTATCGATACGAGTTGGACTGTATCGGTACAGACACTTTGAAAACACAAGTTTGGCTGTTTAAAAGCATGAAAAATCTTGCCAAAAACCTTTTAAAATATCTCAAACATAAATTCAAGTTATTTGGACTTAAAACTAAGTTTTAAATTCTTTTCAATTTAGTCCAACATATTTTTCAATTATTATATCAAAACACTAGCTCTACAGATTTCTCCTTTGTTTGGCTAAAAGCTCTTGAGAAAACTAGAAATTAAGCATGGGTTTTAGAAAACTAATGTAGAAAACTCATTTAGCAGCATTAGAATAGTAAGAAACATCATTTACCTTGATAAAATCAGGCTCCAAAGGTTGTTTGGCTGAATAGAAATGAAGAGAGAATTTCAAATGGTATTTTAACGTGAAATGAGGAAATATGAGAAAATCTTTTATTAAATATATATATATATATATATATATATAAGCCATTTTAAAACTTTTTGATAGTCAAAATAAAGAAGGGAAAATACCATATTGGCCCAACCAGCTCCTTAAAGATTCTATGGTTTGACTCTTTTACAAAATGGTAACTAAAATAGATTTTGCAATATTTATATTTTGGTCACTAAACCGAAATGTCATGGTTCGGAAAACGTTTTCCGATATTGTTTTTACCAAAGCCTTATATATAATATTTAAGGATTTTAGAAATTTATTTCATATTTTTCCAATCATCCGAAGACCACTTTCCCTGAACTCACCCACTAACTCCCAACACAGTCTTTCGGACACCGAAACCTTACCGAATCTTCTAGAACCAAAACCGGAGTGTTACAGGAAATATTAAAAACTCATCCTTTTTAATACGTGTAAAAATTAAATTGGAGAAACTTAGATTAGTAGATTACTAAAATTAAAGGACTAAATTGAACAAAAAATAAACTTTACACTCTAAATTAAGAGTAAATCAAGTACTAAAATAATGAAACTAAAAGGTGTTATGGCTGAAATGGAGATTTACCCATCCCCTTAAAAACATGTGGGTTCTCTTTCATTTTCGGGCCTAAGCCGACTCAAGATACTAACTATAAATGATAGTTTTTTTTAGAAATCGTCTGTCCCTTTATATATATGCTCCATCATTGATTTTATGATACATGTATTATCCATAAAACAAAAATAATTAATAAAATAATGAAAAATAACCGTTAATACACGTGTCATAAAATCATTTGAGGGGCATATAAAGGGCACAGAAAAGGAACAAACAAATTTTGTTCATTTAGAAATAGAATTCATCTGTCCTTTTCGGTATCCCTTTATATGTCCCATCAATAATTTTATATCACATATATTATTAATAAAATAAAAAAATTTAAATACTAAATTGTAACTTCAAATCAAATTCGAGTACCAATAATGTTCATTCACTATGAATATGATGAAACTACGGAGCCGGAGCCATGATGTTTCTCCAGACCAAAAAGAATGATTGGTTGGTTGAGAATGGTCAAATTTGATACAATGTATTTGTATTAAAAAAAATTAGTATACATGTCTTAAATTGTTCTATAATTAAATATATATATATATATTTGTGAATGTATGGCTTAAATTGTTCTATAATTAAATCTTGATTGATTATGGGAATGCAATTTTCTCTCTCTCTCTCTCTCTCACTCACATCACATATATCTAGTTAACAATATAAACAAATTCTATTAAAAAAACAATATAAACAAATTGTCTCTGGATTAAAAAAAAACTCATTAGTTTTGGGTTCAAATTTGACCAGTTAGCAGTTTTTTTTTTCAAAGATGACTTCATATTAAATCAAGGAGAATTACACAGAGTCAGTAAAGAAGCATGGTCCCACAAAGTATAGCCCCTATTTCTTTTACCAAATTTAGCCAGACGATCAGCCTCATGATTACAAGAACGGAAAACGAAAGAAAAACAACAAGACGACCATATATATATATATATAGCCCCTACTTCTTTTACCACTTAGCAGTTAGTAAACATGCCTCCAGCTTTCCCAAATTCCGTAAGACGACCATATATATATATATATATATATATATATATATATATATATATATTTATTTATTTATTTATGTACACACACGTGTGTGTTTTAACAAAAGAAAAACTAAAGAGAAATGGGATTGGTTCCATGTGTATAAACTAAACGAGAGATGGGATTGGTTCCATGTATAAACCAAACCATAAATGGCGTATCATCGGTGGCGAAACTGAATTGGAGTAAAAGTTTTGCCGAGCAATTAGATTTTTTTAAAATTTTAATGGTTTTAAATTAAATTTTTTAAATATTTGAAGGTTTAACTAAATTTTTTATTAATTTTGAGAATTTTAATAAAAATTTTTAAAAATATAAGAGAATTTAATTAAAAATATACAAAATTTAATATGAATTTTTACCAATATTGAGAGAATTAAATTAATTTTTTTTTAATTTTAGAGGTTAAATTTAAATTTTTAAAATTTCAGGGCTGTGGGCCCTAATCCTCAGTAAGTAGGCCCTTACGTGTCATTTATCTAGAATCGTGAAAAAATACTAAAGCCTAAAAGATGCATTAGCTTCCTTTATACGTCTCATCAAATATTTTATATCATATATATTATCAATAAAATAAAATTAATTAATAAAATAATAAAAAATAATTATTAATACATATAACATAAATTCATTGATAGAAAATATAAAAGGGCACATAAATAGAGTAGATGAATTTTGTTTGCTTCCGGATGTATGTACATCCATCTTATCATGTGTAATTCAAACTTCTCAGGAATAGACGATTACCAAACGTTCTTACATGCCAAGTTTAATGCGTATCTGTTGTGTCCATTTCCTACCAAATATTATCGTTCTGAACCACTGGGCTGCCTGCTTCCTACCAAACAGTCAAACACTCAAACATGAAGACCGTAAGAAATATTTTGTCTTAGATCTTATCTTCTTTATGTTCGACTTTTTCAAGGGTGTAAATGAATCTATGTTGACAAACAAAACTATGTTTGTGTTTGTTTGTTTAATTTTTAAGGTGTTTATATTCGATTCATATTCTTTTAGATTTTTAATATTGTGTTCGTTTATTTATTTTTTAAGATGTTTGTGTTCGTTTGTTTAGTGTTCGTTTAAGTGTTTGTGGATGTGTTCATTTAAGTGTTCGCGAACGTTTTCGTTTAAGTGTTCACAAACGTGTTCATTTAAGTGTTCTCGAACATGTTCGTTTATACGTTCGGGAACATGTTCGTATATATGTTCAGAAATGTTAACTAAATTAACACTAAATAAATAAATAAATAAATAAAAACAACAAAATAAAACTTACATTTCAACATAAACTTATATAACATCCTTAACAACAACAAGAAGGGATAAATATCCTAGCCCTTTTTGGTGCCCCTTTACACTAAAAAATTTAAATTCCAAGCCCTAACCCTAAATTTTAATCCTAAACTTTGCCCCCTATACCCTAAATTCCCTAAACCTTAACCTTAAACCCTAAACTTAATTTTTAGTGTGAGACTATAAATATGAGCACTGAAAAGGGGCTGAGGATTTCTATTCCAACAAGAAGTAGTATTTAAATACATCCACAAGCATTTTCAACATATAAACGAACCTATAAACGAGCTTGTTCGTGAACATAAACGAACCGAACACACCTCTGTTCGTTTCGTTCGTTTATTAAACGAACATAAAAATTTTGTTCATACTCGTTCATTTAACTTAATGAACGAACGTTGTACGAACGGTTCATCGAGCGCTCTGTTTATTTACTCCTCTAACTTTTCCCTCCATAAAAATATTGTGCTTATTACAAGTTTGGATAAACTACATAAATAGTTCTCGGACTAAATAACGCTTTTTTTTAGTTCTCCAACTATGAAAAGCTACAAAATGGTCTCCCAACTAAAGAAAATAACAAACTAATCCGGTGCAGTTAAAAATTTAACGACTAAGAACATGACAATTAACAAAATTTGGCATAATAATACATTTAGTCCCTTATATCTACACATTTGACATGAAGCTTACCAAATCATATCAGAGGGCAGAGGGGCGCCTCACAAGGCGATGGTACACAAGATCAAGGTTGTTGGAGCGAGTAAGTGAGGCACAAGGACAAGCGCCAAAGGGTATGGGTTGAACATGCGAGCGAGAGGAGTAAGAAGGAAGCGTTATTGGACGAAGGGTTGTCGAAGCAGGGAGGCGGTGTCAGAGCGGAAGGTTAAATAAAATATGGCTAGATTGTAGAATGAGTAAATATAGAGGACTAACTTTATTGATTTTTTTAATTAGTACTAAACTGATTTAGTATGTAAATATGGAGAATTAAATGTACTATTATGTCAATTTTTGTAACGACCACATCATTAGCCATTAAATTTTTAACAACACTAAGTCAACTCGTTACATTTTTTTAGTCGGGAGTGTAATTTTTATTGACGTAGAACTAAAAATTTTCAATATATTTAAAGACAATTGATTTTGATTTTGCAAAACCTATATGCTTATGGAAGTTTATATTCATTCTCTCCCAGGCTTTGATGTTGAACTATTCAAGGTTGTTTAAATGTTTGAAATATAAAAATAATATAGTACTTTTTATTGATATCAAAATATCTTAAAAATCAACTCTGAAGAAATTAACATGTATAGATAACTCAGAAAATTAAATGCATACATTGAGGATGATTATTTAGAGTTCGTTTATATAAGGGGTTGATCTTTGAAAAGGATCAAATAAGATAATGATCATGTTTGGTAAATAGTGTTTTGAGTTAATACTACTCAAGAATTTAAATAGGGTTTACGGTAATGTTACATTTATCACATTTGCGGATATAATAAATGTCGATACTATTGTTGGTATTGACACCATGATTTTTTTAAATTCGCACAACTTATTGTAAAACATAAAAGTTATAACTAGGTAAAAAAATTTATACACAAGCTTGTTTGATTTAGGGTTTAGAGTTTAGGAATTTAGGTTCTAGGGTTTAGAATTTAGGATTTATGATTAGAGTTTAAGGTTTCAAGTTATGGTAGGATTTAAGTTTTAGGGTTTTAGCTGTAGTAATTATAGTTTAGATTTTAAAGAGGGGTTATATAATACTCTCTCTGTCCCACTCAATATGTCCAGTACTGACTTTTTAAAAGTAAAAAATTTTAAACTTTGACCATATCCATAATTATTTAAAATATTTTAATTAATTATATTTTATAAAAATATATATTTTTTAAACAACTTGATTGAAGCTTTCTAAAACATATTCTCACATTTTTATCAATAATAAATTTTAAATAATAATGAATCAAAGTTAAAAAAATGACCCAAAAAAGTCAATACTGGACATATTGAATGAGAAGGAAGAAGTATTATTTTTACACAGTTTGTGTATCAAAATATAACCCTTATAATTATAAGGAAAATACTTTGATATACATGATGTATAAACTAAAGTTTACACAATTTTTTTTAGTTTTATGTGTTATGGGTTTAGTTTAGGTTTTAAAGTTGAGGGTAGAGTTTTAGGATTTAGATTTTAAGGTTAGTGTTTAGATTTTAGGGTATAAAGTTTAGTCTTAAGCTTACTTTTTAGGGTTAGGGTTTAGGATCAAATTGATACAATAGGCGATGCAAATAAATTTATTTTTTCCTCCAATCAGGTGGTGACACGTGCTATATAATTTTTTTTATCAATTTGATCTTAATTTTAATTAAATTAAATTAAATTTTGTTAAAAATAAAAATAAAATAATTAAATTAAAGTTAATACAATAAAAAGGAAATAAAAAAATAACAACAAAATTGAAGTTGACTCGAATATAATTTAATATATAAAAATAAATAAAATATTATCAACTTTAATTTAATTATTATATTCTACAGTGGTTTAAATGTTTGAGTCCCCTTACTCCACATTCGTTTTCAATTTCACGGCATTAACAAAACAATAAGATATATAATAAAGTTAGTGTTTCATTGCACAATGTTGTGCTTGGTGTAGTGGCTAAGGCATGCTTCTTACCCTTGCCTTACTTTGGTTTGAATCTTGCTGAGGCCATGTTTTTTTATTTCATTTTTCTCATCCAATCATGTGACATGTGTGTTGGCACTTGATTGAGGACCAAATGTGTAGTCATACAAATTTCTATTAACAGTTGTGTTATTTAGTTTTATATGGTGTAAAAAGATCGTTAAATAGGTAAATGAATAGTTTGGATTATCATGTGACATGTGTGTTGGCACTCAATTAAGCCTTTTATAATCTGAATTTTCATCAATTAAGCCCTTTGACCAACTTTGAGCATCAATATTTGACGGGTTTTTTCTTGAGATATTACTGTCATGTGATGCACTACAATTCTATCATGTGGCATTTACAGATTTTTTTAGAAAACTATTTTTTATATTGATTTTATAAGTTTTTTTTTACAATTTTTGGAACTTTTAAAGAATTTTTTAAATAAAAAATAAGGAAATGCCAAGTGACAACACTGTAACAAGACACGTTGCAGCAACTGGTCAAAAAAACTGTTGGATTTAACAGTCAATATTGGTTAAAGGGGTTGTAGAACTAATGTTTTGATATAATAATTGAAAAATGTTTTGGACTAATTTGAAAAGAATTTAAAACTTGTTTTTAAGTCCAAACAACTTGAATTTATGTTTGAGGTATTTTAAAAGGTTTTTGGCAAAGATTTTTCATATTTTTAATAGCCAAACTTGTGATTTCAAGAAGGTCGTATCGATACCGTTCCACGCGTATCGATACAGATAGCTGCAGAACAACATTTATGAAGGGAAATAAAGTCCTCAACGGCTCCAATTCATCCCCAACGGCTAGTAACGGCTACAAACTAATTTGAGAGTATAAAAGGGACCTCCAAGCATCAAGAGAAGGCTAATGCTCATATTGTCAAACATCAAATCATCAAAGATTGTCTTTGTACTTAAATTGTCATTTATTGTATAGACAAACACTAGTGAGCCAAAATTGTCAAATTTGCTCAAGTGTTTTAGGTTTTGGGTGAGTGCTTAATTGTGCAAACAAACACCTATTAGAGGGTTTTAAGTTTGCGTTTATTGTCTCTTTGTAAAGAGGGTTTTGATCAAGGCTTTGGGTAGAAGCTTGATCGGTTGTAAGGGTTTCCTCTTAATCCTAGAAAAGGGGACGAATCAATAGTGGATTGATTGAGAAATCCTTAGTGGGAAGCTAAGGTAGTGGATGTAGACCTTGGTTAGAAGGTTGAACCACTATAATTCATTGTGTCATTATCCTTTTAGCTTCCTAAACCCTTCCACCCAAAAATCCATTTCTCCACCACTTGGTGAGCTAAATTGGTTGATCGAATCGAGCCCCACACAACTCAACAATTGGTATCAGAGCTTGGCTCAATCGAAGAGGATTAACATCCTATTGGGAAGATCCGGCAAGCTCGATCACTATTTCATCAACCGGTTCAAATGGCACAATCAATCGACAAACCGCCTTTCTTTGACGGAACTCACTATGCCCATTGGAAGATAAAGATGAAGTTCTTCATCAAGTCAAAAGATTACAAGATATGGGATGTAGTTGAAGATGGTCCGTTCGTGCCTCAAAGAAGCAAAGCGGAGTGGAGTGCCGACGATCGCAAGAAGATGGAGCTAAATTGCAAAGCCTTGCACATTCTATTTTGTGCATTTGGTCCATCCATCTATGAGAAGATGTCTTCTTGTGAGAGTGCCTAGGAGGTATGGGACAAGCTTGAAGTCACATACGAAGGGACAAATGAAGTCAAGGAGACCAAGATTGGGCTCCTAACCTTGGAGTATGAGAACTTCAAAATGGATCCGGAAGAGAACATTGAGAAAATGTTCAATAGATTCTCCACTATCACCAATGGTCTCAAAGGCTATGGAGAAGCTATCCCGGAAGAAAAGCTTGTTCGAAAGCTCATCTACTCACTTCCCGAGTCTTGGGACTCAAAGAGGACCGCCATCATCGAAGCCAAAAATTTGAAGACTTTGAAGCTTGATGAACTCATGGGGCCTCTCCTTACTCATCAAATCATGAAGAAGAACAAAGAGGATGAGAAGAAGAGGGAAGAAATTAGAGCTATGGGAGAGAAGAAAATCAAAGGGCTTGGCATCAATGCAAGTGCCATGGCTCTCAAATCCTCCACTTGCCATCATGTCTACACAAGTGAAGAGGAGGATGAAGATGAAGAGACAGTTCATCTCTTCAAGAAGTGTGCCCCGTTCATGAAGAAAGCCTTGAGAGAGCTTGAACGAGAACCTAAAAGAAAGGAGGTGGCAAGCACTTCAAGCCATAAGAAGAAGGCACATGTGGCTACTTGGAGTGATGAAGACTCCACCGACGATGAACAAGCCAACCTTTGTCTTATGGCCATCGAAGAAGATTCAAGGGTAACTTCTAATTCATCTACTTCATGTTTTTATTCCTTTGATGAATTACAAGATGCCTATGATGATTTGGTTTTAGATTTTAAAAACCACATTTTGAAAAACAATAAATTGATTTCAAAGTAAAAAATTCAAAATGATTTGCTTTCTAAAACCAAACTTGAACTTGAAGTAAAACTTGAAGAGTTTGAATTAAAATGTTTTGATTTACAAAAGTTGCTTCAAAAAGTTCAAGAAGAAAAAGATTTGATTTCCAAAGAGCTTGAAAAGAAAAACAATTTTGGAAAATCAAATTTTTATGTTAGACAATCTAGTGCCCCTAGATTTATTAAAGGAAAATGTTTTAGAAGTGTTTGGGTCCCAAAAGGACTAACCACTTCAATTAAAAAGGATGACATTGAAAAATGGATTCCTAAGGGGACTAAAATTTGTGCTACTAATGTTCATGGATCCAAAGCAATTTGGATACCAAAAATTACTTGATTGTCTATTGCTAGGTGTGATGGAGATATTCAACAAGTCAAACATTGAGGGGGAGCTCCATGCACACAAGGAAGAACACTTGAAGAAGGAAGGCTTCACATCCTCCCTTGGGTTCAAGTGTTGGTAAAAATTTCTAGTTGTTTTGAATTAATTTGTCTTATTTTCTTTTTATTCAACTAGATGATCATATATGTTGGACTGACATTTTTGATGATGCTTTGAGTAAGGGGGAGCCAATTTTTAAACCAAAATTTTAAGTGTGTCAAATTGTTTTTGCCTCCTATGTTATTTTGAGCTAAATGTCATTTTAAAATTTTTTTGATATAAAAAAAGGGGGGAGAAATATGGTTTGAAAAATTGAATTTTCAAATGAATAAGGGGGAGCTTTACTTGATTTCATATCTTCAATCTCTTATTCACATTTTTAAAGATAAAGGGGAGAACCCCAAACAATTTTTCAAGTTAGTTTTATTATATCAAAAAGGGAGAGATTGTAGAACTAATGTTTTGATATAATAATTGAAAAATGTTTTGGACTAATTTGAAAAGAATTTAAAACTTGTTTTTAAGTCCAAACAACTTGAATTTATGTTTGAGGTATTTTAAAAGGTTTTTGGCAAAGATTTTTCATATTTTTAATAGCCAAACTTGTGATTTCAGAGTACCCGTATCGATACGGTAAACCCCCGTACCGATACCTTTTTGCCCCAGTTTGGCAACTGTCAAAACCCGTATCGATACATGCCCTTGCCGTATTGATACAGATCGGGATCGTTTTGATACGCCTAGTCAGCGTACCGATCCCCTTTCAACCACCCCAACGGCTATTTTCCAACGGCCATTCAAAAGTGAACTCGTACCGATACGCCCTTAAGCGTATCGATACGCCTAGGCTAGCAAGAGCCCAACGGATAGTTCCTCAAGAAGGCCGTACCGATACCGTTCCACGCGTATCGATACGGATAGCTGTAGAACAACATTTATGAAAGGAAATAAAGTCCTCAACGGCTCCAATTCATCCCCAACGGCTAGTAACGGCTACAAACTAATTTGGGAGTATAAAAGGGACCTCCAAGCATCAAGAGGAGGCTAATGCTCATATTGCCAAACATCAAATGATCAAAGATTGTCTTTTTACTTAAATTGTCATTTATTGTATAGACAAACACTAGTGAGCCAAAATTGTCAAATTTGCTCAAGTGTTTTAGGTTTTGGGTGCGTGCTTAATTTTGCAAACAAACACCTATTATAGGGTTTTAAGTTTGCGTTTATTGTCTCTTTGTAAAGAGGGTTTTGATCAAGGCTTTGGGTAGAAGCTTGATCGGTTGTAAGGGTTTCCTCCTAATCCTAGAAAAGGGGACGAATCAATAGTGGATTGATTGAGAAATCCTTAGTGGGAAGCTAAGGTAGTGGATGTAGACCTTGGTTAGAAGGTTGAACCACTATAATTCATTGTGTCATTATCCTTTTAGCTTCCTAAACCCTTCCACCCAAAAATCCATTTCTCCACCACTTGGTGAGCTAAATTGGTTGATCGAATCGAGCCCCACACAACTCAACAGGGGTGAATTGATAAAATTTAAGAGTATAAAGGATTAATTAGGTGTAAAAAAAGTTTAGGCACTTGATTAATTTTTCTCCAATATTTTAAGTGCTTATGATACCTTTAAGCATATTTTCTAGTATTAATCTCAAACATCCATTTATCCACATTTATTGTAAAATTTACGGTATATATGTAAGTTGGTTTGGAAGGGTTTTATGGGTCATCGTGGTCTCAAAAGCAGCAATCTAACCCTAACTTTCAAGTCAGAGAGAGTTATTCAGATTTTAGAGGACATGTTGAGGTGTTGTATCATCGACTTTCAGGGTTCGTGGGAAAAACATCTACCGCTAGTGGAATTTGCGTACAATAATAGTTATGAGGCTAGTATTCAGATGTCACCATATGAATTATGGTAGGAAATGTAGAACACCTATTTGTTGGGCCGAAGCCGGACATAAGCTTGTACCTATGCCAGACTTGCTTAAAGGCACTACCGAGAAGGTAAAACTGATTTGTGATCGCTTGAAGGCAGCTTCAGACAGACAGAAATCATACGCAGATTTGAAGAGAAGAGAGATTGAGTATGCTATTGGCGACAAAGTGTTCTTAAAGGTCTCCCCGTGGAAGAAGGTGATGAGGTTTGGTAAAAAGGGGAAGTTAAGTTTGAGATTCATTGGCCCTTACGAGGTAGTTAAGAGGATTGATCCTATTGCATATAGGTTGAGATTGCCATCCGAGCTTGAGAAGATTCATGATGTGTTCCATGTGTTGAGTGGATCGAATGATCGAAATGAACCAAGAGGGGGTGAATTGGATTTTTAAAGGTTTAGGTGGTGGAAATTGCAAATTAAAAAGATAGGTAAGTAATTTTAGAGTGGTTCAAGTTCCAAATGAACTCTACATCCACTACCTTAGCTTCACTAAGGATTTTCAACAATTCCACTAATTGCTCTTCCCCTTTTCTAGGCTAAGGAGGTAACCCTTACAATTTTCGGTTAAATTTTCTACCCAAAATTTAACTCAATCCTCACACAAAGAGAACAAAGAGTTTGATGGCTAAGATAGAATCTCTCAATACAAATTGTAGCCCAATTACAAGCACTCAACCCAATTGAAAAAGATAAGAATGAAAATTACAATTGGGGTTTCTAGACAATATTGGGATTTAGGCACAAATGCTTTGATTTGATGTATGGATATTTGCTTTTGGATCAATAGTTGTTGTTGGAGCTTTTAGAGGTCCCTTTTATACCTTCTCATTGATTTCTAGCCGTTGTGGTTGTTGCATTCATCAATAGAGCCGTTGGGGGTGTTATCTCACCTCCATAAATACAGTCTGCAACCACCCGTTTCGGAACGCGGGAATATGTTTCGAAACGGACCAAAATAGAAAGAGTCGTTGGGGTGCATTTAAGAGCCCGTATCGAAACAGTATTTACCCGTTTTGAAACACTTTTGCTACTATCAAGGGTCGTTTCGAAACAGCTTGAACTCGTTTCGAAACGCCTTAACGGTTTTTGAAAAATCAGTTAAAAACTTGCAACGGTCATATTTTTCAAATCAAATGAAGAACCGTTTCGAAACACTTGAAGTCGTTTCGATATGAGTTCTCTATGTTCTAAAGCCGTTTCAATACTTGTTTCGAAACATGGGTTGGCAGTGTTGAAAACATTTTGATACCCGTTTTGGAACAGGGGTTGACAGTTTCGAAACACCTTAGGCCGTTTCGAAACAGGGACTCGAAAAACAATGTTTTGGCTTTAAGAACACTTAGAAAATATTTGGAAAGCTTAGTTTTTAACTTAGGCATATTCTTTAAATCATTTGGGGATGTTTGAGGACTTAAAAATTCGTTTTGACTTTTCAATTTAGTCCTTAGGTTCTTTAGTTATATCAAAATTAAAATATCGGTTTCACAATCTCCCCCTTTTTGATATATCAAAACCAAAGTTAGAATTTTTAAGAGTTTTGAAAATTTTGAACACATTCTAACTCCCCCTTAATTTAAGATAGGTTTTTAAAGTTTTTAAAAAGGTTTTAACTTTGAAATTCAAGTTTTAAAACTTAAAAACACTTTAAACATTTAAAACGAATTTTTGGCTCTTAAATTTCTTCTTCCCTTTTTTGTTAGATCAAAATAGTAAACAAGGCTCATAGAGAAGAGAAAGGGTTAGTACCAATAAGCATTAAGCAATAAGCAACAATAATATTAATTCATAAAATTAAAATATCCAAAACATAAATCAACATTAAGTTCAAAGCATAATCCCAAATAAAACTAAGAGCATAGGTTCATAAAACATAATGGAAATAAAGATGCAAACTTAATCCTAAAATGCATAGATAATATGATATGTCATGAATGTCCTAGGCCTCGTCCTCACCATCATCATCCGAAGTCTCGTCATCGCTCTTGACTTGAGGACGACGGAACTTCATCCATTGGCCATAGAAGGTAGAGAAGGACATGTCCATGGCTGAGTGTGAGTTCTCAAGGGATAGAAGGCGACCCTCTACACTTTGCAAGCAAGTGTTGATGGCACCAAAACCCGAAGCCATATTAGTGTCCATGGCATTGAACCGCTCGGTAATTAAAGCCGTGAGGGCTTCAATGTTCGCAACTTGAGCTTGAGCTTGAGGTTGAGGTTCAACGGGAGGAGGAGGAGGAGGTGCTGCTCTATCAACACGTTCCCAAGCATCGTTCACATAGTGAAAACCGGACTTGTGAAGAGAGGACTCACCAATTTTTGACTTGCGGGGTTCCGGAGAGTCGTAGCTGCAATCGAGACCAATCGAGCTAAAGATGTAACTTAAGATCGTGCCATAAGTAAAGGATTTCAAAGAATCAGTGTCAATAAGCTTAACATTGTTAACCATCTCGGAAAATATGATCTTAGAAACATTAGGGTGCTTACCACGACGGAAACACTCAAGCCAAAAATAGTCAACTTGACGGATATGAGAATATTTACCTCCGGAGGGGTGAAGGAACCATGAGACCATCAAATGGAGGAAACGATTGTGCGCATCCAAAGTTAGCACTTGACCCGTGTGAGAACCAAAGTGACTCTCATTCTCAAGTCCTATATTCTTAAGGGAAAACGTAGACTCCAAGAGAGGAACATTAACAACAAACTTTTTCCCTAAAATATAAGATTCAATCCCAACAACCTCGGTATTTGTTTCATCATTAATAAGGTGAGCATTGGAGTAAAAGATAAGTACCATGTGTTTGTAGCAAATGTCCGGGATGCTCAACAAAGGAAGAAGATCCCATTCGCTCAAACGCTCGAGGTAACGGAAAAGAAATCGATTGGAGTTAAGGAAGTCGAGATCAATCACACGCTCACGACGAACTTCGTACTCCTTGACATATTTGAAACGAGCTCTCATCTCTAGAGTTCGAAGAGATTTTTGAAAGAGCTGAGCGAGATTCGGAGGCATACTCGAGACACCGGATTGAACGAACTTACGCTTTTAGCTAACATTTCCCGAAGCCATCCTAAAAACATTAAGCAATCAAGTTTTGAAAAAAAAATTAAGTGTATGCATAGATTTCTAAATTCAATCCAATTATAAATCTCACTTAGTTTTTTTTAAAAAAAATTAAAAACAAAATTTTTTTAAAAGAAAAACAGTAAAAGAAAATACGAGTGAAAATTTTTATATTAGAATCAGAAACTTGAAGATTTTGAATTTTTTTTACAAAATATGAAAAACCCAAGCATGAAAACATATAAGCTATACAAAAATAAAATTTTCTAACCTAAGATTTGAACATAAAATGAAGGAAAAAGAAAAAGAGGAAAAATACCTTAGTTTGGGATTTTGGATGAATGTATGAAAATCCTTGCACAATATTGATGACTCTTGCTTAGACTAGTGTTTCAGAGAAAAACCCCTCAAGATTTGGTGAAAAACAAAGAGGTTTAGAGGGTTTTTATAGGGAAAAATTCGGGCTAGGTTTTTTAGGGTTTGGAAGTGTTTTAATTAAAGTGAACTTTATCATTAAAAGCCCTACTTAAAGTTGTCCGCGAAACCGTTTCGGAATGGTGTGACTCTCTAGGACTAGCTTGAAACCTAGCACACAAGCAAACACTAAACAAGATATCCAGTCTACTTGCGGTAAGGTAAAGCAATGATCCAATCATAGAACGGTAAAGTTTAGAGTCAACACACTTAACTCCTTCATCTTTGTCAATCGTTGTAGATAAGCTCATAGGTGTGGCTTGAGGCTTTGCATTCTCCAAGCCAAACTTCTTGAGCATATCCTTTATGTACTTTGCTTGATTGATGAAGGTGCCATCCTTCTTTTGCTTGATTTGGAGTCCCAAAAAGAATGAGAGCTCCCACATCATGCTCATCTCGAATTCACCTTGCATTAGCTTAGCAAACTCTTGGCAATGACATTCGTTAGTAGAACCGAAAATAATATCATCAACATGAATTTGAACTACTAAGATGTCATTTTTATACATTTTTATAAAGAGTGTAATGTCCACCTTACCTTTTTCAAAACCCTTTTCAATTAAAAAGTTTGAAAGTCTTTCATACCAAGCTCTAGGAGCTTGCTTTAAACCATAAAGAGCTTTAGTGAGTTTGAAAACATGATTTGGAAATTTTGAATCTTCAAAACCTAGTGGTTGTTCCACATACACTTCCTCATTTATAAAACCATTTAAAAACGCGCTTTTAACATCCATTTGAAAAAGCTTGAAGTTATGATAACATGCATATGGAAGCAACATCCTAATGGCTTCCATTTTAGCTACGGGTGCATAGGTTTCATCAAAATCTATTCCCTCTTCTTGAGTGTAACCTTGTGCTACAATTCTAGCCTTATTTCTCACAATGTTACCACTCTCATCTAGCTTGTTCCTAAAGACCCATTTAGTTTCTATGGTAGATTGATTACTAGGCCTATCAACTAATGCCCAAACATTACTTCTCTCAAATTGATTTAACTCATCTTGCATAGCCATAATCCAAAAGTCATCTTTCAATGCTTCTGTTATATTCTTAGGCTCTATGCATGAGATAAATGCAACATGATTCATTAATCTAAGAGAAGATCGAGTGGTTACCCCCTTGGATGGATCACCAAAGATTTCACCATCTTTGACATAGTTGAACTCCCTTGGGTAGCTCACTTCCTTTTCCTCAAGAGCCAAGTCCTTCAAGGCTTCAAGAGGTGGTTCTTGTGTGTCCTCTTCTTTTGTTGGAATCTCACCCTCCTTTGAAGTTTGTCCTCCATCAAAGGCATTTATGATTCCTACATTATCATCATCACAATAATCCTTCCTTGGAAGGAGGTTATCATCGAATACAACATGTATAGATTCTTCTACTACTAAAGTTCTTTTGTTAAATACTCGATAGGCTTTAGAGGTTAAAGAATATCCTATGAAAATAACTTCATCACTTTTTGCATCAAATTTACCTAAGTTATCTTTTCCATTATTTAAAACAAAACACTTGCAACCAAAAGGGTGAAAATAGCTAATGTTAGGCTTTTTAGATTTTAAAATCTCATAAGGTGTTTTCTTTAAAATTGGCCTAATCATTACTCGATTAACAATATAGCAAGCGATGTTTGTGGCTTTCGCCCAAAAATATTTAGGTAAATTATTTTCACAAAGCATAGGTCTAGCCATTTCTTGCAAAGTTCTATTTTTCCTCTCAACTACCCCATTTTGTTAAGGAGATCGAGGAGCCAAAAAATTGTGGCTAATACCATTTTCATTTAAAAAATCTTCAAACCCTAAAATTTGAAACTCGGTTCCATGATCACTTCTAATATGTGAAATTCTAAGTTCAAGATCATTTTGGGTTAGTTTTGAAAATGTGATGAATTTTTCCAAAGCCTCATCTTTAGTACATAAAAATAGAACCCAAGTAAATCTAGAAAAATCATCAACAAGTACAAATGCATAAGACTTACCACCCAAGCTCATAGTCCTAATTGGCCCAAATAAATCCATATGAATTAGTTGTAAACATCTACTTGTAGAAACATCATTAATGGATTTAAAGGAAGACTTATGTTGTTTACCCTTAGAGCATGCATCACAAGTTTTATCATTTGAAAATTTTATCTTGGGTAAACCTCTAACTAGATCAGGGAAACTAGTTTTTCTAAAACACTAATGCTAGCATGTCCTAGTTTCCTATGCCACAACCATGCATCATTTTCATTTTGTGCTACTAAGCATGCATGTGATGTATGAATGTCATCTAGATACACCATGTATATGTTCCCTATGCGATGACCTATGAGCATAATATTATTAGATTTAATGTCTACATTTTGCATCCATTTTTATCAAATAAAACATTAAATCCTTTATCACACAATTGACTTATGCTCAATAAGTTACGTTTAAGACCATCGACATACAAGACATTTTCAATGAGAATAGTAGAGTGATTACCTATGGAGCCAATACCTTTAATGTGGCCTTTGGAGTTGTCACCAAATATCACCACTCCTCCACTTTTTGGCTTTAGATCCATGAATCTACTCTTGTCTCCGGTCATATGCCTTGAGAATCCACTATCAAGGTACCATGAGTTTTGACTTTGTGCTTTGGCCTTGTAGCAATGCTCCCCCTACAAACAAAGATATTAAGCTTTTGTTTTTGGTACCCAAATCATTTTGGGTCCATGAGTGTTAGCTCCCAAAACCTTGGTTCCCTTAGGAATCCAAGATGACATAGCAATAATGTTATTAGATTTTACAAGTTCCTTAGGAACCCATACACTTCTAATTCTTTTAGCTCTACTATGTCTAGGAAAGCTACCTTGTTTGTAGTAGTTAGTCTTTTTCTTAGGTTGGTTTGTTCTTGAAGATTCACCTATTTCATGCTTGACATTACCAACATTTTTAAAAGACTCTTTGAGCTTATTTAGCTCATCTAACACCTTTTGGTGTTCACTATTACATTGAGATAAAAGATTATTAAGGTCAACATTTTCATCTTGAAAAAATTAAAGTCATTTTTCTCATTTAGCTCCAAAATGATTTTCTTATTCCTAATGACTGACTCTTTATATTTCTCAACTAATTCATCATAGACCTCTTGTAACTCATCATATGCATCATTCAATTCATCATATGTAAAATCTAAAGTTGATGAGTTAGAGGTTACCATTGAGGAATCTTCATCAAGTGCCATGAGGCAAAGGTTGGCCACTTCTTGTTCGTCATCCTCTGATGACTCCTCATCACTCCAAGTAGCAAGCTTGGCTTTGAGCTTCTTCTTCTTCTCAAAGCCCTTCTTCTTGAGTTGAGGGCACTCCGAACGTATGTGGCCGGGTTGTTTGCACTCAAAGCAAATGATTTGATCCCTTGCTTCTTCTTTGTTCTTGCCTTTGAAGTCCATTTTCTTTAGATTTTTCTTCCCTGGTTGGACCTCATAAAACGTGAGAATCGTTTGACTATCATAGCCAATTCTTCTAGCTCATCCTCCTCACTAGAAGAGCTCTCCTCAAGTAGTGAAGCTTTGAGAGCTATTCTCATCTTCTTCTTCTTTTCAACCTCTAGCTTTTCTACTCTCTTCTCCTCTTTCTTCTTCTCTTCTTCCCTTCCTTGTTTTATAATCTCATGTGTAAGGAGAGAACCCACTAGCTCATCAAACTTTAAAGTCTTCAAATTTTTAGCTTCTATGATGGCGGTTCTCTCCCCTTCCCAAGATTCGGGAAGTGAATAGAGTAGCTTTCGAACAAGCTTGTCTTCCGGTATTGTCTCTCCAAATCATTTGAGGCCATTGACTATGGTGGAGAACCGATCAAACATCTTGGACACCGTCTCATCGGGCTCCATCGTGAAATTTTCATAACTAAGATTGAGAATAGATGACACTTTGGAATAGATGTCCGGACCAAATGAACAAAAGATCATGTGGAGAGCTTTGTAATTTATTTGAATCTTTCTCCTTTCTTCTTCACTCATCTCCACCTTCTTCTTCAAAACCATCTTCCCTTCACTATCTTGCTTCAATGGAATGTAGGGGCCATCCTCAATGACATCCCAAACTAAGTAGTCATTGGACTTGATGAAGAGACGCATTCTATTCTTCCAAAAAGGATAGTTATCACCATTGAAGAAGGGAGGTTTGTGGTGGATTGAGACTCATACATGCCCGAACCGGAGGTTGAAGCCATCTATTGATTTTTTATGATCACACTCTTCCTAGGAACTCCTCTTGTGGTTGTTAATCCTCAAAGAGGTAGGCTCTGATACCAATTGTTGAGTGGATCGAATGATCGAAATGAACCAAGAGGGGGTGAATTGGATTTTTAAAGGTTTAGGTGGTGGAAATTGCAAATTAAAAAGATAGACAAGGAATTTTAGAGTATTTCAAGTTCTAAATGAACTCTACATCCACTGCCTTAGCTTCACTAAGGATTTGCAACAATTCCACTAATTGCTCTTCCTCTTTTCTAGGCAAAGGAGGTAACCCTTACAATTTTCGATTAAATTTTCTACCCAAAATTTAACCCAATCCTCACACAAAGAGAACAAAGAGTTTGATGGCTAAGATAGTATCTCTCAATACAAATTGTAGTCCAATTACAAGCACTCAACCCAATTGAAAAAGATAAGAATGAAAATTACAATTGGGGTTTCTAGACAATATTGGGATTTAGGCACAAATGCTTTGATTTGATGTATGTATATTTGCTTTTGGATCAATAGTTGTTGCTGGAGCTTTTAGAGGTCCCTTTTATACCTTCTCATTGATTTCTAGCCGTTGTGGTTGTTGCATTCATCAATAGAGCCATTGGGGGTGTTATCTTACCTCCATAAATATAGTCTGCAACCACCCGTTTCGAAACGCGGGAACCTGTTTCGAAACGAACCAAAATAGAAAGAGCCGTTGGGGTGCATTTAAGAGCTCGTATCGAAACGATATTTACTCGTTTTGAAACACTTTTGCTACTGTCAAGGGTCGTTTCGAAATAGTTTGAACTCATTTCAAAACGCCTCAACGGTTTCTGAAAAATCAGTTAAAAACTTGCAACGGTCATATTTTTCAAATCAAATGAAGAACCGTTTCGAAACACTTGAAGTCGTTTCGATACGGGTTCTCTATGTTCTAAAGCCGTTTCGATACTTGTTTCGAAACATGGGTTGGCAGTGTTGAAAACGTTTCGATACCCGTTTTAGAACAGGGGTTGACAGTTTCAAAATTGTTTCGAAACGCCTTAGGCCGTTTCGAAACAAGGACTCGAAAAACACTGTTTCGACTTTAAGAACACTTAGAAAATATTGGGAAACCTTAGTTTTTAACTTAGGCATATTCTTTAAATCATTTGGGGATGTTTGAGGACTTAAAAATTCGTTTTGACTTTTTCAATTTAGTCCTTAGGTTATTTAGTTATATCAAAATTAAAATATCGGTTTCACACCATGTTTCGATGCTTCGAAAGTATAGATCAGATTTGTCTCATGTCATGCCAGTGGAAGAGATTGAATTGAATACGGATTTGTCATATGATGAAGAACCAGTTGAGATTCTTGTTACGGATAGTTAAGTTTTGCATGGGAGGACCATTAAGTTAGTCAAGGTTCTATGGAGACATCGGGGTGTGGAATAAGCTACTTGGGAAAGGAAGGATGACATGAAGAGACATTTTTTGTATCTCTTCCCACCAGGTAAATTTCGAGGACGAAATTTCTTAAGTGGGGGAGAGTTGTAACGCCCAGAGCTTAGGGTCGGAAGTTACCGGATCGGGTTGAGGATCGAACCAAATCTACTGGCCGGGTTAGACTAGTTTCGGGTCTATTATTTTAACAAATAGGGTTATGTCATGAGATGAAATTATTTTAAAAATGGGTAAAGAGGTAAATTCTTTTTAAAAAGGGATTTTAATTATAACAAAGGGTTTTTATTAAAAGTTGTCATCCTTTGAAAGAAAATCATATTATTTCCCCTAAAACTAGTTTTTCTTATTTTCTCTTCAACCAAACATCATCTCCATTGAAGATTCTTGAAGGTAATCTCTTCTTTGCTTTGTTTTTCCTTTATTGAACTCCTTTTGATGAGGTCTCTTCAAAACCCAAATGATTTTTCTATTTTTCTCAAAGTTTATTGTTTGAAAATAATGGGTTTTGGGGGATTTTCGTGTGAATTGATGTTGCCGTGTTTTGGGGTGGTTAAAAGTAATGTTTTGATTGTTAAATGATGTGGAGATGCTGGTTCAATAATAAAATCCCGAAACTAGGTAAGTGGGTAATTTTAAAGGTTGAAAAACTAGAGTTTTTGGCTTGGTTTTGGGTTGAAATGACCCCTGATGGTTTTGTAGCTTTGGAATGATGTTTTCGGAGTAAATATATGTGTTTTGGATGATTATATTGTTGGGTTTTGGTTAGAGCTGATGTGGTGATATTTTCGGATAACTTCGGCTACGAATCGATGAGCAAATGTTGTTGAATATTGTGTTTGTGAATTTCAGTGGGCATGCATGTTGAAAAGGGTATTAATTCTCTGTTTGGATTGTTAGAAGCAACGGAAACGAATTTGGATACTTCAGACGCGATACCCGGTGTTACGGAGGCTTGAAATCGGTGTTTCGGCCATCGTTCGAGTTGTGCTGGTGAGTGGTAATGTTTTAAAGCATTGAAATGTTTCAAAGAGGTTTTCTTTCGGTTTGGGTTGAGCTTTAGGGGCCGACCTAAACTCAAGTGTAAGTTTAACTAATATCGTCTTGTTTTGTTAAGTGTTGGTGCATGTGGTTATATGTGTTGTTGGGTGAGATACTATTTGCTTTTACATCTTTTTTATGTTTTTATGTTGTTGTTGTTGTTGTCAAAGCCTCACGTGATGGTTAATCGGAAGGGTGTTGTTGAACACGGTGATGTGTAGTCTCACTAGAAGTTGACTTGTAGTTGAGTACGGTGATGTGTAGTCCCACCGAAAATATGTTAGTTGTTCATGAACGGTGATGTGTAGTCCCGCCGGGAATGGTTGTGCATGTGCACACTATGAACTCGTTCTTATGCTTTCAGTTTAGTATTTTCCACTCCAAATGGTTTTGTCTTCAAAATAGATATATGTTTTGAAACTGCATTGTTGTTGTTGTTATTTTGAGCTCCGCTCACTAAGATTTCAAGATTACGCTCTCTTTTCCAATAATGTAGATCATTAGTAGCTTCGGGAGGCAAGTGGGGCAAAGGAATAATCCTAGAGTTCATTTGCTAGCTCAAGTATGGTTTTTATGGTTGTAATAATACTTAGGCAATGGGAATGCTAGACTTTTGTGTTGGGAGTTGGTGTCTAAACTCCTGTGTGGTTGTTATTGTTGCTATCGTGTTTTAATTTTTGAGACCGTGTTATGTGGAAGGTTGTTATGTTTTATGTATGCATGCCTTATGTTTTGGCTAGTTTATGTCTTATGATGAAGTGTTTCCTCTAACCTTTTTGGCCATGTACTTAATTTGTGTATGTATGTATGTTTGATGTTGCTTTTAGGGTTCTTTGCCTCTAGTTTTCGTGTTGATCGTGTTGTCATGTTGTTTAATTCATGTTGTGGCGAGTTTGAAAACGTTTGGGGATGCGAAGATGACATTTTGGGACCCATCTGTGCCCAGGTGTTTCGAAACACCTGGTATGATTTTGGAACGGTCAAGCCTTTGGGGTACCTGTATCAGAACGATGGTAGTGTCGTTTCAGTATGTTTTGCCTCTGGAGACTCTTGTTTCGAAACCAGGAGAAGCTGTTTCGGAACAACCTAGTTTTTCTTTTTGCTGAGAGCCCGTGTTTCTAAACGGACAACCCCTGTTTCGAAACACATGTAGTTTGAGCGGGAAAAGGACATCTTTGAAGGTTTTCAAATGTGACGCTTTGGTCCCTAATGCTTGTAGGCTTTTTAATTGAGTTTTTATGTCTCGTTTGAGTTGGTTTTGCCTCGCGTGCTTGAAATTTGACTAATAACTATTTGGTAAGGTTAAGATTATCATTTTCCCCTATTTAGTGTGATTTTGCAAAATGGTCCTTCACGATTGTTTTGGTTCTAATTGGACACTCGATTGACGTTCGAGTGAGACGTTGTTTCTTCCGTTGTGACCCTTAACACCATAGGATCATTAAAATGCATTTAGACAAGATAAATCTTAATCTAGGATTGTTAATCGGAGGGAAATTCTCGAATTTTTCTCCGGTTATTCCCGTGTAACTCTCCCGATTCGGTCTTGCGACTAGACCGGGTCGAGGAGATTACACCATGTTTTTCTAATTTCATTTTCCTCACCCAATCATGTGACATGTGTGTTGGCACTTGATTGAGGGCCAAATGTGCAGTCATACAAATTTCTATTAACAGTTGGATTATTTAGTTTTATATGGTGTAAATAGATCGTTAAATAGGTAAATAGATAGTTTGGATTATCACGTGACATGTGTGTTGGCACTCAATTAAGCCTTTTATACTCTGAATTTTCATCAATTAAGTCCTTTGACCAACTTTGAGCATCAATATTTGACGATTCTTTTCTTGAGATATTACTGTCATGTGATGCACTACAATTCTATCATGTGGCATTTACGGATTTTTTTAGAAAACTATTTTTATATTAATTTTATAAGTTATTTTACGATTTTTAGAACTTTTAAAGAATTTTTTTGAATAAAATAAAAAAATTCAAGAAATGCCAAGTGACAACACTATAACACGACACATTGCACCAACTGGTCCAAAAAAAACTGTTAAATTTAACAGTCAATATTGGCTAAAGGGGTGAATTGATGAAATTTAAGAGTATAAGAGATTAATTAGGTGTAAAAAAAGTTTAAGGATTTAATTAATTTTTCCCCAAAAGTTTAAGGGCTTATGATACCTTTAAGTATATTTTCTATTATTAATCTCAAACGTACATTTATCCACATTTAATGTAAAATTTACTGTATTTATGTAAGTTGGTTTGGAAGGGTTTTATGGGCCATCGTCGTCTCAAAAGCAGCAATCTAACCCTAACTTTCAAGTTGGAACTGATTTCATTGCAAACAATCAAATCCCAGACATTAACTTTGCCACGGTTCATTGTTACCCCGATCAATGATAATGGAATTCACCACACAGAAGTGAAAGCCCCATATATCTAATTCTTTCCCTGAATCTAAATAAGTTGCTTGTTGAGCACGTTAGGAAGTTCAAGCGAGGAGACCCAAATTGCCTTCTTTAATCACTTGGTACTAATTTTGATCGAACATTGAGACATCATCACTCGAGAGTCTCAGAAACTGAGTCGGATTCCGGAGATGTATGTAAGGTGGAAGAACATGGAGAGATTGAAGAAAGCAAGGGATATGAGAAGGCCATTATGTCAAAATCCATGGTGTTAGATGGTAAGCATTATAAGGATGGGAATCCTGTCCTAGAAATGAATTGTAATGAAGCTAACCTGTAATAGATTATGTGATTTGGTACTAATTTCGAATATTTTTGTGAACCAACTTATTTTTGCTTTAAGCTTATTGGTGTTTTTGGATACTAAATGAATTCAACTATTCAAGATAAGATAGATAAAGCAAAAACGGCAGTTGAATTCCTATGTAGAATTTGCAGAGGAACTTGTACTTTACATATACAAAGCATTACTCCTATATATTTTTCACTGCAAAACAGCACAGCAGAACTCAGCAGAATAGAGCTCTTAGCTTTTGTTCTCGGGCTCGATCGGATTCGAAATTTTATATTCGGGTTCCGTCTTTAATTGTTGCATTCTTTATTATCACTGTGATCCCAGACCTAATGTAAAAACCTTGCTCTGGTCTCTCAGCTTCTTCAACACCCTGAGTGGCCAAAGTAAATGAAAATTATTAAAAAGGAAAAGAGAAAAAAAAACCCTTTGAGATATATACTAAACATTCATGGAAGCAAGGAAATCAATACTTACATCACTATTTGATATGATCACATCCTTTCCTATCTTGGCATTTTTGTCTATTATGCACTTCCTTTAAAAACAAAGTAGCAACAATAAGGATTTATTTTCAAAACATTTATATTCTAAATAGGATTATCAAATAGAAAATGTCTTTTTTTCGATCAAAATCTTACATGATCTTCGTGTTTTTTCCGACACCAACCGGAACCTTTCCTTCCTCTAGCAGAGACTTTACTTCTGATGCTGTTTGATAGAAGTCTGCTCCCATCATCATGGTATCCTGCAAAGAAAGGAACATAAAGATACGAGAATTGTACATTCGTCTATTCGAACATATATTCTCTTGTCTGTTTCAACAACTTTGCTCCCGATTAAGGTTGACTTAGGCATACAAGCCTAAGGCGATATGATTGCTCATCGAAAGTATAAGCACATGACAAGCGCATCCGATCTTCTCAAAGTTTAGTCTATGCCATTACTAAATCTAAATACAGTTTATCAGAAAGAAGAGGTATTTGTAATCTCTATTTGAAAGTGAAGATGTTGGATCACCTGAAGCTCGACACCGGACTCCAAACGTGACCGCACCCCAACTACAGAGCGTTGTACGGTACAGCCCCTCAAGAAGCAGCCATGTGAAATTATGGAATTAACAATCTGCAACAGCCAATTTGCCATGATGTAAGACGAAAAAATTCATTAATCACAATATAAACTAAGACTTGAAGTAAATACCCTGCATTGATCAACTTTCGTAGGAGGCAAGAATCTTGGAGATGTATAAAAAGGTGTCTTCGGATCATGAAATTCAAACTTTGGGGGCTGCATGGAGAATATAAAACAATTAGTTTCCAGGAAATGGATACCAAAGGTAAGTAATAATGCAAAGAATTTCCATATCTATATGCAAACCTGATCGATGAGAGCTAAATTGGCATCGAAGAAGGACTTTATGGTCCCAATGTCTTCCCAATAGTCGTTGAATAAATATGCCTGTGAATATTCAGAGAGCCAGAACTCAGCAGCTTGATCACCGAATTAGAATCACTAATTAGCATCTGATTACTATTAGAAGTAAAAGTTGTTGTAAAAATAGTCTTGCCTGTACGTTGTGTTCCTTTACCGCCGACGGAATAATCTCCGAGCCAAAGTCATTGCAAGATGGATAGCTCCGTGTCAGAAGCTTTAATAATATATCGGTTTTGAACACATACACACCCATTGATGCAATGTAAGGATATTTTGCAGCATTTTCCTCTGATAGCCCTAAGATGGAGGTATCACCTTGCTGTAGTACAAATGTGAAACGAGCCGTAGTATATGTAAACATATAGCTTTGATAATCAGGAAATCAATCATGTATAAAAAACACCAAAACCATGGAAATGTGGGTTCAGAAGTGATTAAGAAGTAATTAAAGCAAGTACCATAGCTTTAAGATCATCGCCCTTCGGTTTCTCTGTAAACTGGATGATCCTTCCCGTTCCATCTATCTTCATCAATCCAAAGTCAGATGCACGGCTGCAAAACGAAAACGAAGTTAATTCGGATATTAGGAAGGAAAGCAACCATTGGTATATGCTTCATGTTTTGAGCAACATAAAATGATAAATACCTATCATCCATTGGTAAACATGATACTGTGATATCAGCATTTGTATCAATATGCTTCTGCAAGAACAATAACCGTTGATTAAACCAGAATGGTTTTTCAAGGTACAACATCCATGTTTGAGAAAGTGAAAAGAAGAGCCTTCATTTGCTCCTAGAAACCAAACTAATTACCTGCACAAAATCCATATAGTCGGCTCGGTAAAGATGATCACCGGACAATATCAGTACATGCTGGACATCCTTGGCTTTGGCATTCTGGTAAAAATTAAATCACATTCGTTGAACATCAGGTTTCGGGCAGATGGTTTCGACTCGAAAATGAATCCTAGTTCCTAGTAACTAACCTCAAAGACCCAACTAAACTGTCTCACGGCATCAGCTGTTCCTTGGAACCACTTCTTCCCTGCTTCTCCTGATGTTTGAGTGGCAGCCAAGACCTGTGATATAGGCAACATAGCTTCATGAAAACTTTCAGCAGAACAATTGAAATTTGATGAGAATAATACAGATTGTAAACATGGGATTACCTCCACAAACCCATCTCCAAAATTTACACCATTCCCAAAGGTGTATGTCCTTGCCAAGTGACGATTGAGGGAAAAAGAGTTGAACTGAGTTAAGATAAAAATCTTTTTGATGCCACTGTTGATACAGTTGCTCATTGGAACATCAATCAGCCTGTAACAACCTCCAATGGGAACCTACAATCCAAACAAAACCATAACATTCTTAATTCTAAAAAGTGAAAAAAAGGGGGTTTATTGCTTACTGCCGGCTTGGCTCTCTTGCTGGTAAGAGGAAAGAGGCGTGTCCCAGCACCGCCACCCAATATGATGGAAGCCACTTGCTTTGGGTCTGCTTGTGGAGTCTCAAACATGGCTGCCTGCTCATCCTGATAATCAAATAATAAAAAGATTATAATCAGAAAAAATTGATACTCTGTATCATTAAAAATGTTTTCTTTTACTTACTGTAAGATCAGTGCCATTATCTGGACTTAGAGCAGAGAAAACAACAGCAGGCTTTGCTTTTCTGGCACCATTTTCAACTCTCAAACTCTTCCATATCTGTCTTCCAAAATCCCTGCGTTTAAGATCTCCTCTGATACTCTTACCCCAGGAAAAAAACCCCGCATTTCTACCACCTTTTCTAACATGAATCAGATTGGCATTAGGCTTGAGTGCCATGCAGAGAGATTCCATAGCTGGAATAATTAATCAATGAAACAAAATAACTAGATATTTCTCCCAATTTACTATGAGAAAACAGCAAAAATGGAATGTAGATAAAAGAAAAAATAGAAAAGAGTGATGGAAAAGAGATTAAAAAACTGAGAGGAGTTTATAGTTTAGACTATTTCTCAGTCAACAAAATCCAAAAGTGGAAACACCCAGATCCTAAAATAACTCTAAACCGAAGAAGAATTCGTATGCAAAATTATATGTTTTTTATATATATTTTTTAAAGCACTAACTGAAAATGCTCGGATTGCAAAGAAAAATGGGTAATTAACAAAAGAAAACTCTTTTGATTAAACTAAAAGGTTGAAATAAGGAAGTGGGAGGAGAAGCTTAGAGAGCAATGAAGCAGTAATGAGGATATTTATGTATATATATTTGGCTTGTAAGCCGTGACGAGAATCACCGAAATTTGTTTACTTTCATTTTAATATTGCAGGAGTATGATTGCGTTAACTTTGAACTGTAATCTGATTTCCAGAATCTGCAGTTGCCCAGACTTCTATGGCACTTTTGCCACAAATATGAAGCCTGTCTTTTACTAAATAACAAACGAACACCATGAAATCCAAAGTAAACAGCAATCTTAAAAGCTTTAATTGTTGTTTTAATCCCTCTATCGTCTAAAATTTGAGATTTAATCCATTTATTTTAATTTGGCATAATCCGGTCTCTATTTTATAATTTTATTAATAGGTCTAAGTTGATAATACAATTAGTTGCTTTTTTTTTGAAATTTCAATAGTTATTTTATTTACGTTTACTTTTGGTACAAAGATTCGAACACCAACACGGTGCCTCGTTAAAAAACCTCCCTAGTCCTAGATGGAGGAAAAAGAGTGCACCAGATTTGGTGATGATTCACAGAACCGAAAAGAAATCAATGGTTCCTCAGTATCACAAAACTTACAGCACTGAAGTCTTCAACACTGCATTTCTTACATTCAATACTTGTAAACACACCATGGCTATTTACCAGGTTTCCACTCCACTCAGGCGAGCGTGTCGTAAAACCGAGGATACCCTGACGACCATTATTTCACTCAAGTAAGCAGAGGCCATCCTTGTCTGACTGAAAGGTCCATAAACGATCTGTTCGCACCCACCCTGGATCACCATTGGCATCGGCAGTGTCCCACACTTTCCTACAATCATGTTCACACACTACAGGTCACAGTAAAAAATCTTACACTAATTAGGTTGGTTTTAATCAGCAAACACGAACAGACTCAGTCTTCTTGCTCATTGGGAATACACCATCCCTTGCCTCGGTTGCCTTTGAACTTGATCGAACCACAGTAAGTCATCCTTCCTATTAATACCTGATTTAGCTAACTTATCTGCAGTCGAGTTGAGCTCCCTAGGAATGCCTTTTATTGACCATATGACGCCACTACTTTCCTTCAAACCTTTGTCAATAATTTGCTTAAAACAGATTGGTGTTGATGCTGGTTGTTGAAACCATTTTACTGCTAGACAACAGTCACTTTCAATCAGGATAGGCATTGTTTTCGCCCAAGGGAACACTTGATAGAGCTTCAAAGCTTCAATTACAGCCAGGATTTCAGCTGTTGAAGCGTCCACGGGACCAATTGCCTTCGAGAACAACATAAGTGATTTTGATTCGGAGTTGCGTAAAATTCCTCCTTTATCGGCTGCTCCGTAGCTTCCCGAGACTGCACCATCGACGTTGACTTTAAGGTACCCGTGTGGTGGAGGGCACCACCTGTTCTTCGCTTCTTGCACATGCTTGCTGCCCAAAGTATTAAATTTTGAGGGATAGAAAACCAACTCTGTCACTGTAATTGAAAAGCCAGCCCACTTAGCTTTGCACCACCAAGTTAATCTTGTTAACATCAAATCGAACATTGTATTTATCGTTAGAGCTTTACTCTTAAACACCATTTCATTACACCATAGCCAAATAGTCCAAACTATACAAAAGAACGCTAGTCTCCACACATCGACCTCTCTAAACCCCGGATTACTGTCGAACCACCAAGAGAGAAGATCCCTCAGATTATTTGGCATCACAAGGTGCAAGTCTCATATCTTACACCAGTTTTGCCACATCAGCCAGGCAATTGGGCATTCACAAAAAAGATGGTTGGGTGTTTCATCTGCAATCCCACAAAAAACGCAAGAAGAGTATGAGTTTATGGGCATACATCTCCTTTTTAGTTCAGTTTTCGTTGCTATTCTGCCCAGCATTAATCTCTATACGAAACACTCCACTTTAGGGGGAGCTAAATTCGCCCACACTTTGCGCTAGAATTGCTCCTCATCCTTTTTTGAGTCAATCACTAAGTTATAAAATGCTTTAGGGTTGTAAACTCCATTTGTCGATGCCTTCCACCTAATGCTATCGGTTGGTACTCTTCCAGGTTTGGACTCGTCAATGGTAGATAAAAATTCATTCCAAACTGGGATCTCCCAATCGAAGAGATTCCTTTGAAGCTTTATGTCCCAGCGCCACGAAGACCCGTCCATCCCTCCAAAATCTGCAATCTTTCCTTCATTTTTCAGAGCTAAAGCAAATATTCTTGGAAATCTAACTCTAAGAGGAGCGTGATCAGCCCACGCATCTTCCCAAAAGCTGATCAGTTTTCCGTCACCAGCAACCATAGTTAAATTGTTCGTCATTGGATCATCAGCATCATTGAGCGGTTTAATTATGTCTTTCCATATCCGAGACTTGTTGTTGCTTCTCGTATTATTCGGCAATAATAACGCGGGTTGTTTCTCATATTTTGCTTCGATAACTTTTCTCCACAATGATTCTGCCTCCGCTCCAAAACTCCAAATCCATTTGTTTAATAAGGCCCTGTTCTTAATCTTTGGCTTGCACAGATTCTTCCACCCGACCCAGTGTATTGATCGCCTCTCCGCACTTCCCCAAAGAAAGTTGCTGATCAACTTGTTCAATTAATTTGCGATGGACGCGGGCATCTTGAGTAATGACATGAAATACACCGGAAGGTTGGAAATAACTGATTTAACTAGAACTATTCTTCCGCTTAATGACATCATTTTAGCCTTCCACATAGCCTGCCTTTTTTTGACATTTGCCACCACTGGTTCCCACACCACTCTAAGGAATTTTGAATAACCCAGCGGCAGACCGAGATAATAGCACGAGAGATTTTCGGTTGAGCACTTGATTTTTGCTGCCCAGTTTTCCAGAATATTTGAGCTCAAGTTAACCCCAATCAGTTTTTATTTTTGCACATTTAACTGTAGTCCTGCAGGTAGTTCAAAACCTCTCAGCAATCTAATCACATTTTGGACCTGTGTTTCGCTTGCTCCACAAAAAAATACCAGGTCATCCGCAAATTGGAGGTGTGATATCTTTACACCACTGTTACCAATCTGTACAGCTTCGAAATAACCTTTTTCTGTAGCTGTTCTTAACAAGGCACTTAAAGCCTCGGCTACAACATTAAACAACAGGGGGGACAGTGGACACCCTTGGCGGAGTCCTCTCCGGATGGCAAAGAAAAGGGCCGGGGACCCATTTACTAGAATCGAAATGGCCGCGGTTGAAATGCAAGCAAACACCCACTGACACCATTTATCTCCGAATCCCAACTTTTTCAGAACAAGCATTAGAAATCCCCAATCCACTGTGTCGTACGCCTTTTTGAAGTCGGCTTTAAATATGATTCTTGGCTTTTCACTTTTTTCATGGAATCAACTACTTCATTTGAAATTAAAACACAGTCAAGAATTTGTTTTCCTTGACAGAACGCGAACTGGGTATCGCTTAATATCTCGTTCATAACTCCATTCAATCTGATGGACAGAACCTTGGCTAACAATTTGTACAAACACCCCACCAGGCTAATTGGCCTAAATTCCTCAATCGAATTTGGGGAGTTGGATTTTGGGATAAGCACAATGAATGACTAATTGAACTTAGGATCCAATACTTTACCCTCATAAAAATCCGAGAAGAATCTTAAGATATCTTCCTTCAATTTGTTCCAGTACCGCTTCACAAACGTTAAGTTAAACCCATCCGGGCCTGGAGCCCTAGAACCGTCCATCGACATTAAAGCAAACTTGATCTCCTCTTTAGTGAAGTTTTTCTCCAAGCTTTTTGCACTTTCTGATGCCAGCGTCTTCATAGGGCACATTAGATTTGCTAGTGGCACCGTATCACTATTGTTATACATTTTCCTGAAGAAGCTGGAGATGGCCTTCTTAATTTCATCATGATTGCTCACCTCTTTCCCATCAATTTTAAGCTGAGAAATCAAATTCACCCTGCGTCTAGCGGAAGCCATCAAGTGAAAAAATTTAGTATTTCTGTCTCCCGTTATGTGCCATCTTAAACGCGACTTCTGGATCCAATACCGTTCCTCCTTGCGATACGCATTCCACAATTGAGCTCTAAGAGACTTTAGTTCCTTCAGCTGAGCCTCTGAAGCTTGCCTCGCGCATAGAACTTTCTCAAGGTCTGCCACTCTCTTCTCCAAATATACGCTTGAGACTTGGGTTGCTTTCTTCTTCATTTGGTACCAATTCCTTGAGTGAATTTTACAGGCTCTCAAAACTTGAACTATCCCCTTCCCTGCTGCATTGGATACTGCCTCTGCCACTATTTCATCGTATCCATTCTCGTCTGACCAGGATTCGAACCATCTGAAGGGCTTTGGGCCAAGATTTAACTTGTCTCTTTGCAAGGTAATAGGATTGTGGTCAGAGATCCTATTTGTCAATAATTTTTGAACAACATCAGGCTACTGCTGCAGAATTTCCGGGGAGACCAAGAATCGATCCAGTCTACAAAAGGATGGATCTTCTCTCCGACTACACCATGTGAAAGAACCCCCACTTAGAGGTAAATCAACCATCTCTAAATCTTCAATAAAATCTTCGAATTCTTTCATCGCCTTCCGATGAATGTGGGCACCCAGTTTTTCTTCCGGGCTCTTCACGATATTAAAATCTCCTTCGATAATTGCAGGAAATTTCAGGTTATTCAATAAGCTTTTCAATTCCTCCCACATCAATCTCCTCTCAGAGTGATTGTTAGACGCGTACACATTAATCAATTGGCACTTCATATCGGAATTTCTAAGCTTACCAGTTAGCACGATGAACCTGTTGCTGATGATTTTGCTCTCGCACTTGAAAAAAGATTCCTCCCAGCACGAAATTAAACCCCCTGACGCCCCGTTGGAAGCTGAGTAATGGAAGGAATAATCATTCGTACGGCCGCACAATTGAGCAATCAAATTTGCCTCTACAGTTTCTTTTTTTGATTCCTGAAAAAATATCACACACGGCTTCGTTCTTTCTACTAATCTCCTGATTGCAGCTCTCTTAACTCTACTACCCATCCCCCTTACGTTCCAGGATAAAACAAAGTTTGTAGTCATTTTCTGGAAAAAATCAAACAGTACTCACCAGACATGGAGAAACCCTTAAGCATACATTTTTTCCACTCCTTCACTGTTACCTCCTTCAACAATCATTAGCTTCCTCACCAATTCCTCTTCATCAGCTTTAAAAACCAGCCCTACTTCTCTGTTAATTGCGATTATGTGTTTCGCTTCTTGCACACATTCCTCTCTCGACCTAGCGAGATTCGGCCCCCTCTGATGCTCTGCTTCTTCTACCTCTGCCCGCTCCTGGGTTTCACCCCTGGGATTTTTCTGACACAGCGTAGGGTCCGAGTTATCTCTCTTGTTGAAACCGACAACGGGGCTACAAACCTTATCGTCTTTGGGTGTCTGAGGGGTTGAGCCCAAGATCTGAATGGCCCGAAGTTTGAGTTTGTCTAGTCTGACTCTGAAAGATGATGGACTTATACCCAACGGATTTTTTAGGTATCTGGGCTTGATATTAATGAGCCCATTATGTCTGTCCTCTGTTGGGTATGATGGCTCACTTGACCCCGACGAGCATTCTGGTGTAATTTGGACACACGTTATGGGGACATCAATCAGTTCCAACGCTTCATCTTGTGGGGCCAGGCCAACATTCACTGACATTTCATTAAAAAGATCAGGCACAGGTAAGCATGTTATTCCTTCATTAGACTTTTCATCATTGCGGAATGATCCAGATTTCGGTGGGTCTTCCTTTTGTTGCATTGAGTCTGCAAATATGTCGAAAGTTGGCTGTTTGGGCCCTTGTGCCTCCGCTATGACATTAACTCCATTTCCTCGAAACTCGAAGCAATTTCCGTCCGAAAAATCGCAGCGACCCTCCATCTCCTCCACCGCATGAGTAGCCGGATCCGCCGCATCTATCCAACACCTTGAGTCCTAGAAAGCGTGGGTGGTAAGTTTTATACAATAACATACTCCGTTAATAAATACTTTTGCGAACGGTGGTACAACCGAGGCATGTTTAACTCCGATTAACACTCTGGCCATATCCAGTCTCTTCTTCGAAACTGATTCCTCGTCGATCTTCAGAACTTTGCCCCACCTGCTAGCAATGGCTGTGAAAATTTTAACATCCCATGCATGGATAGGAAAATTTTCGATACACAGCCAAATCTTGAGCTTGAGTTTCTCCTGAAAGCATTCAACTGAATCAACATCTTCAAACCATGTTTGCAGCATCTGATTTTTCAGGTCCAGGAATATATCTATTTGCTCCTCCTCTTCAAAATGGATAATCACGTAAAACCCTGACCATTCGCACACTTTAACCCTAAAGCCGCCCGAACTAAGGGCTTGTTGAACAAAACTTGCATCATACATCCCCTTAACCTGACAAACTAGGCACTGCTTCAACCAGGTACCGTTACTTTGTAGGACACTGAAACAGAAAGGATCCCAAATGGTAGTATCCTTGGCTTTGGGCTCCTAACTCTGGTTTGGTAGCTCTTCACTTTCCTTACCCTTTTCTTCATTGGAATCTTCAGTCCCATGCCCCATAAGGACCTCTTTGTAAGACCTGCCGTCTATAATCTACATAGGAATCCTATCTACTTTCTTTTTGGCTCCCGGATTCTCATTCAAAACCTTATTAGGTCTCATTTCGGTATTCTTCTCTTTAACTTCTGAAGCTTCCAGAAACACCTTTATGTAGTTGGGAATCTAACAAAGGCGAACGTGTCGCTCCTTTGTTGTCTCTTTGGGTTGTGGTAGGCGGTGTAGACATCGAGCACTTTGCCATACACTTCGAATGCTTCCCAGAGAGATCTCCTGCGTAACATTTTGCTTACTCCGTTTACAAAAACGGAGACTCCATTACTCCCATGAGGTCTTTGCCTTTGCTGACTCACTCTCTAGTTTTTTTGTTGTCTCATCAAACTCTCCTTTTTCCTGCTCAGTTTCACCTGGTTATCCTTCTCTGGTTTATTGAGCTCGCCTTTGCCATCGTTGATCACTCTCCAGCTCTCATTTTTCCTCCTCTCTTGCTCTGTTTGTCTCCTCACAAATCCCGGTTGCCTCCTCGAAATCTCCGGTTGCCGCCACGAAGTCTCCCACTGCCTCCCCATCACTCTCACTGATATTATTCCAATTAGTTGCTTTAATGAAAGCGATGATTCGAAAACTTTTTTTGTTTTCTTTAGCATTCTATGTGAAATTTTGTTTATTGTTATTTAGTCACGTAGTTCAGCCATGTGAAAATCTAGTCAATTATGTTCAACTAATGATAAATTTATATATTAATTGAATACATAAACTATTAAAAAAACCTTCACGTGTCACTTTGACGGTATCAACTAATAGTGTTAGCAATTTGGATTTTAACCTACTAATAAGTAATAATATTATAAAAATATATGTCAAATTAAACTAAAAGGATTAAAATTCAATATTTAATATAGTAGAGGATTAAAACCATAATTAGGCATTCTTAATAATTAAATCAATATAAACCACTTTTAGTTTTGATGATCTAGTTTAAAAATATTTCTTCTTTCAAGTGAAAGTTTCACATCACTCATGACTTTTTTTTTGCTCAGCAATAATACTTTTATTGAATTAATATTAGTATCTTATTAAAAACTTTTCTAAACTTAAGTGGAAGAAAAAAAATACACTAATTACAATACTCTTTCATAGGACAACTCCTTAAATCCCTTCCCAAATTTACACAACCCAGTTTCTGTTGACCAATGTAACCGTCCAGGGACTAGAACAAGAACAACATACACTCACCCACCGCGATTTTACAAGTTACCACCAAGCTTTAAACATAGCTTATCTTTTAATCTCGCTTTCACTAAGTAGTCAGCCATTTCATTTCTTTCTCTGGGAGCAAACACAAAAATTACCTTCCCGATCTCTCTAACCATTATATCTATTTCTCCAAAGATATTCCCCCACTTCCATGGTCGTAGAAGAGCTGTTATGACCCAGTTCAAATCCACTATAATCAAAGTTGTTGAACCCCTCGACTTTGCTTCGATAAAAACCTCTAAAGCAGTCTTAATTGCAAAGATTTTCGCAAAGTCTGGGCCTAAACCAAGAGTAGGACCTGAGAACATTGCTTTTAGGATCCCGTTATCAGCTTTTTGCACTCCTTCATAACCTGAAGCACCTTCGTTCGCGGTTTCGTCAACATTGAACTTCAATTGACTCGCCGTTGGAGGAGTCCAGTTTGAGAAGGGGTTTCCTTTATACATAACAGTAATACATTCCATTGGTCTATCGCACCAGCTATTTCCATTCACCGAATCATCTTCTTTAATTGCCTTGCACCAAATGAGAGCCCTCATCTTTGAGTAGAAGACTAGATCCTTAAAATTTATATTTTTACCTCGAAAGAGTTTTTCATTTCTATAAAAATCACCAATTCTCGATCCAGGAATGGTTTAGAGAATTCTTTCTCCCAATCTATAACATGCAAATCCTCGTTATCCACCAACTCATTGATTGTAATCACTTTTCTTTGCACTAACCTATATAATCTATAGTATGCACTTCTTAAGGATATGCTTTGTTAGAGCATCATCAAAATAATTTCCAGAATTATCTAAGGAATTCAGGAATACTCGAGTCATGCTTGGAATCTTCTGGTTAGTACCAGGCTTGTCACAGCTGGCCCAAAGTTTGTTAGTCTGTTATTATATTTGTTAAAGCTGTTAGGCTTTTAGTATAAATATGTATTGGGTCTAGCCCAAATTAGTGAGAGAGTCAATTCTTATCCATTGTAATCAAACTATTATTTTGTTTTCTAATCAATAAAACAAGTAGACATTATATCCCCAAATTCTAGGGATTTCATTCCTTTCTTCTTCGATACACATTCCATCGCCGCTCAACTCTCCGGTTATCTTCTCCGGCTTATTTTGTCTTCATCGGAGACGTCTCGACATGGTATCAGAGCTACGGTTGCTCTCTTGATCGACGGTAGGCTTTTGGCTGTTGGCTTACGAGTGATTCGTTCGCGATCTGAATTTTTCGACTCCCTCCCGTTCTGAGTTTTCTCTTTTGTTGCAGATATGGTGAATGTTGTGGAGGTTACTGGTGACAGAGATGGTGTCACCTATGGCGATGATGACGCTGTGTCTCAGATGTTTTCGAACAAACGAATCAAGGTTTGTTTGGATGATACGAATTATCTCCTCTGGAAGCAGCAAGTAATCTTGACTATTCGCGGTCTTGGATTAGAAGAATTTATCGATCCAGACACTCCTAAACCGTCAAAGATTATCTAGCGTGCTAACGGTGAGAAGATCGTGAATCCAGCCTACACTCGGTTCGTGAAACAAGATTCTTCTCTAGCGTCCTGGTTGCTGTCCACAGTAAGCTCTACCGTCTTGCCTCAACTTGTTGGTGCAGAGACATCTGCTAAGGTATGGACTGTCATTACTAGGCTTTATTCTACGATGTCAACAACAAAGGTTATGCACTTACACTGCCAGCTACGATCTATGAAGAAGGGCATGCTTCGGATGAGAGAATATATAGTCAAAATAAAAGAGATTTGTGACATACATGCTTTTTCTGGGAATAAGGTGTCTGATGTTGAACATATTGCCACAATACTGAACGGCCTTCCCTCTGAATTTTCCCCATTCGTTGTAGTTATCACGGCGAGTCAAGTCCCTTATACACTTGATGGCGTAATCTCAGTCCTCGTAGATACAGAGTCTCGGATCCTAGATACCACTGATGCCCCTGTTGGAATCAACCTTACTCAGGCTCACACAGATGAGATACATAGTCAGTACACACAGTCTACTGGTTCTCATGATCGAGGGAGAGGCTCTCGTTCTGGTTCATATCGCGGTGGACGCTATTGAGGAAGGTTCACTAGTCGTTCCTCTGGCCGTCCACAATGCCAGACATGCAGCAAGTTTGGTCACTTGGCAGATGCATGTTGGCATCGGTTCGATGAGGACTATAAGTCTGGTCAACAGTCTCGTGTGACAGATCCAGTGGCGTGCCTCATGCTAATGCCTGTCAATGTCAAGGTGATTCGTTTGAACAGTTGTATGAACCATTTGTTGATGCTGCTATATGCAAACCAGATGTTCCGGAAGGTCAACATGGTGTTGAGTCTGTGCAAGTAAATTCTCTGACTGCAAAAGACCTTGGTGCTGCCTCTGTCTCGTGGTATCCAGATTCTGGAGCCACACACCATGTGACTCACAGTAAGTTAACTATGACCTCCAGCATGAATTATAATGGTTTGGGTAAAGTTCATCTGGGTGATAATACAACTCTTGATATAGAACATATTGGTCATACTTGCATCCCTGCATCCAATCTTACTTTGGTCATTGATAAACTATTACATGTTCCCCAAATTACTCGAAGCTTGCTTTTTGTTTCTAAATTTTCTGCGGATAATCATGTTTACTTTGAGTTTCATTCTAATGATTGTTGCGTGAAGGATGAAAAGACAGGAGAGATTCTTTTGCGTGGGAAACAAGAAGATGGTTTATACTCCTTTTCAGTTCAGTCTCAATCTCAATTAGTTTCGGTTCATAGTATTACTGCAAATAAGGACAGTTTGGCCTACTGGCTGTGGCACCAACGGCTTGGCCATTCGTCGTCTGCTGTTGTTTCTTCTGCATTGAACAGAAAGTTGTTGCCCGGTCCACACCTAGTTTGTCAAGCTTGTCAGATGGGGAAGGCACATGCCTTACCTTTTAAACCTTCCTCCACTGTTTATAGTGTTCCTTTTGAGCTTGTTGAATTGGATGTTTGGGGTCCTGCATCAATTTCTTCTGATGGGTTCTTTTATTATCTTTCGTTTGTAGACATGTGTACTAGGAGATGTTGGACCTATCTTCTTCGAAATAAAAGTGAAGTGGCTGCTGTTTTTGATTCTTTTATTGCTCTTGTCAAGACACAGTTTTCAATGGTTGTTAAAGCTGTTCAAACAGATGGAGGCGCTGAATTTCGTACTCTTGCTTCTAAATTAAGCACGCTGGGCATTCAACATCATGTCACGTGCCCTCATACGTCGCAACAAAATGGCGTGGTCGAGCGTAAGCATCGGCAGATTGTAGAACTGCTCTTTGCCTTCTTGCACAAGCTTCCCTTCCTCTGCGTTTTTGGTCTTATGCGGTGCTTAGTGCCACATTTCTCATCAACAAATTGCCTACTCCAGTTCTTGGGAACGTATCACCTTATGAGAAACTAATGGGACGTAAGCCTGACTATGACTTCCTTAAGGTTTTCGGATGTGCGTGTTACCCTTACCTACGTCCATACAATCGACACAAATTGGATTTTCGTTCTCAGAGGTGTACTTTCTTGGGGTATTCACCGAAACATTTAGGGTATCAAATCCTTGATTCTCGAGGTCGAATATTCATCACTCGCCATGTTAAATTCGATGAAGGATTGTTTCCTTTTTCGGCAGTCTCTTCCTCCTCTATGCCATCAGTTCCTTTAACGTTTGCTTCTGATCCACCCTCTACTTCAGATCAGTTTGAATCTGCCCCTGTTCCAGTGGTACCAGTGGTTTCATCAGAGTTTGAATCTGCCCCTGTCTCAGCAATTCTGGTGATTCCATCAGCTGGCCCTTCCTCTCCAGCAGCTCACACATCACCTATGCCATCAACCAGCAGTCATGTACTTCCTTCTTCTACTGCTCATGACAGTTCTGGTCCTATTACTTCTCCCATTTCCTCTTTCCACAATGATCAGTCTCTTGCAGCATTTTCACCTGAGCCTACTACTTCAGGCTCTTCTGCCTTGCCTGAATATCCTGCTGATCACTCTGTTATAGTCCCTTCTTCTCCTGATTTGGCTGCACCCAACAACACTCACACCATGTTAACCCGTAGTAAGTGTGGTGTTTTTAAACCTAAACTCTATTCTTTGGGTTGTGATGAGATTCCTACCACAATTGCTGAAGCAATGCAGCATGAACATTGGCTTAATGATGTCTTAGAAGAGTATTCTGCTTTGCTTGCTAATGGAACTTGGACTTTGGTTGATGCTCCTCTAGATCGTAAACTCATTGGATGTAAGCACAATGCTGATGGCTCGATTAGTCGTTATAAGGCACGTTTGGTTGCGAAAGGGTACTCGCAAGTTGATGGTCATGATTTTACCGACACTTTTAGTCCCGTAGTCAAGTCTCTCACTATTAATGTCCTCATTTCATTAGCAGTGCAACATAACTGGGTAATACATCAGGTTGACGTAAACAATGCCTTCTTGAAAGGCGATCTTAGTGAGGAAGTCTATATGCTTCAGCCTCCTGGTTTTGAACAGCATAGTTCAAGTGGATCCTTGCTTGTTTGTAAGTTGCTTAAGGCGTTGTATGGGCTGCGACAAGCTCCTAGGAGCTAGTTTCTTAAGCTTAAAACATTTCTTGTTTCTCTTCATTTTCAATGCTCCGTGGCTGATATTTCTTTGTTTAAGTACAAGTCTGCGGATGTGATTACATATGTTATTGTGTATGTCGATGACATCTTAATATCAGGGAATTCAGAGGATCATATTCAGCAAGTTAAGCATCAGCTTCACGCTCAATATTCCCTCAAAGATCTTGGATCTTTGAATTATTTTTTGGGCATTCAGGCCTCTCAAAGTGAGGCTGGTATTTTTCTCTCTCAGCGCAAATACATCTCTGACTTGCTGCATCGAATGCATATGGAAAATATGAAGCCTGTTGATACACCAATGTTAGTCTCACCAAAGTTGAGTAAGTTTGATGGTGAGTCTTTTTCCGATGTTACTCTATTTCGAAGCATCGTTGGTGCATTACTTTATGTTTGCCATACTAGGCCGGACATATCATTTGCGGTTAATAAAATTGCACAATTTATACAAACTCCTATTATTCCTCATTGGTCTGCTGTTAAGCGAATTCTTCGCTATCTTAAGGGAACTCTTGATTTTGGACTTTGGTTCTCCTCTTCGCATCGCCTCGTCCCTAGTCTTGTTGCTTTTTCGGATGCTGCCTGGGGCAGCGATGCTAATGATCGCCGTTCCATCTCTGGTCACTGTGTGTATCTTGGCGATCATTTATTGTCTTGGAGCTCTAAGAAGCAACGATCGGTTTCACGATCTACGACTGAAGCTGAATATAGAAGTTTGGCTGATGCAACTTCTGAAGTTATGTGGGTTCGTAACTTGTTAACGGATATGGAGGTTTCTTTGCCTAATCAACCTAAACTATGGTGTGACAACACCAACACCATTGCTATGGCTGCTAATCCGGTTATGCATGCCAAGACGAAGCATGTGGATCTTGACTTGCATTTTGTCCGAGAACGAGTCTTGGGAAATCTGCTTACGATAGGCTATGTCCCAGCTCACTGTCAAGTTGCTGATCTTTTTACCAAGCCTTTATCCTCTCAACAGTTTGCCCTTTTTCGTCTGAAGCTTAATGTGGTGCCACTTTCTGTTCTTCAAGAAGAAAGAAAAAACGGGATGAATGTTAGAGCATCATCAAAATAATTTTCAAAATTATCTAAGGAATTCAGGAATACTCGAGTCATGCCTGGAATCTTCCAATTAGTACCAGGCTTGTTACAGCTGGCCCAAAATTTGTTAATCTGTTATTATATTTATTAAAGCTGTTAGACTTTTAGTATAAATATGTATTGGGTCTAGCCCAAATTAGAGAGAGAGTCAATTCTTATCTATTATAATCAGACTATTATTTTGTTTTCTAATCAATAAAACAAGTAGACATTATATCCCCAAATTCTAGGGATTTCATTCCTTTCTTCTTCGATACACATTCCATCGCCGCTCAACTCTCCGGTTATCTTCTCCGGCTTATTTTGTCTTCATCGGAGACGTCTCGACATGCTTCCACACCAAACGTCTTCCCACGATAATATGGTTTTCTCATCACCCAACTGCCAACGAAAGGACTCGGTGTTCATCCATTTTTCTACCTCTGTACTCGAAAAATTATTCATGATTTCTTTCCAGGAAATATTGAATTTCCCCCACAATGACGGGGAATCACCAGAAGAGGAATAACAGGCAAGTACCCTCTTTGTGGATAATCTTTCAAATAATCTACATTGGCAAGGTTCATGGAACATTTTTGTGAGACGTCGAGATGTCCTCGACCAGTAAACTAAAAAAATGAGGCAGAAGGTTTGAGATTTGAGAGGGAAGCGGATGCGTCAAGAGCAACTGAGAGGTTGAGTGGTCTATACATCTATGGAAGTAAAATTGTAGTGGCGTTAGCTAAGTACAGTGATAGATTTCTGGTCTAAAAAAAGGTGAATACGGGGAAGTGTCCAGCGGAGGAGCAAGAAGATATAAGCCGACAAAAACCTTCGATGCAAGAGAATCAGGATTTCTCAAGACATAACGATAAGACTCATTTGGAGGAAGGGGAATTTGATGATTCAGAAAAGTAGAAGGAAAACTTGAATAAGAGAATACAAGGGCATGTGGAGGTTGACGACCTATGGAAAATGAAAAGGTGCTTGGTGGGGGTGATGGCTTCGGTTTGCAACGTGAGTAGCATAACTTTGAGGTTGCAGAATTGGGGTCTGGGAGATATTAAAGTTCAGAGAATGAGAGGTAAATAGTTTTTACTCTCGTTTGAGGATGATAAGTTATTTACGATGCTGGAAGATCTTGAATGGTCGTATCTGAAAGAGATATTTGATGACATTTTTCCTTGTTCGGAGACTTTGGTGCAGTCGGAAAGAACAACGTGGGGGATGCCTCTCCACTGTTGGAACCAGTGTTCTTTCAAAAGAGTTGCTTAACTATGGGGCACGTTCGAAGCACTCGAGGGAAAATGCCTTTCGTTTGAAGGATTGCGAGAAGGTTTTGAAAATTGATGAGGTAGTAGAAATTGAAGTGGGCAGTTTGATCTATGAGATTAGAGTGAAGGAGCTTGGGGTTCTTGGAAGCGAGGAGGTGTCTAGCTTTGGGGAAAAAACTTGGGATGAAGATTGTGGGTGACGAGCAAGAGGTGGTGAGGGAAATCGCTTTGTTGGAGGAAAAGTAATCGGGCAAGAAGATCATTGAAAATTGGTGCGGCTTTACAAATAAAGGAGTGCTGGTAGTGGTGATGGCGGTTATTAAGGGGTTCCTTGAGATTCAATAGTGTACCATGTTCTCAAGACCTTTATTAGATCCAGAATAAGTCTTGGTGGTTAAGCTTGAGAAAGAAATCTATAAGGTCTCATTATTTCCGGATTCGACAGATAGAATTTTGGATACATGATAGGGCAAAGTAGTTTCTCTCAAGAAATTGGCGTTTTTAATGGTGAACGCCACAGATAGACCTTTCTCACTGTTGAAGCCGATCTTGATCGGTTTTGAAAGCCAAAGGTACCTACGAAGGTAAGGAGTTTCCTATGGATGCTAAAGTTAATTAAGATCCTAACCAAGGAATTCTTAAGGTCAACATGGGTGGATATTGCGGCTGAGTGCGATGCTGGTTCGGAAGACTCAAATGACTTGTTTGTAGGGTACAATTTTTTTACTACTCTGGGTGTCTCTTTTCCCAGTAGTGGAGTATTCTTTGGCCTGGATTTGAAGATGTCTCTGGATTGGTTAATGTTTGTTTTGATGCAGGGTATTCAGGTGACTCTAGAAATTTTTGGTTAATTTCTTTTTAGAGGCGTTGTGGAGCATCTACCGTGCTCGAATTGAATCCACCAAGGGAGGGATTGTGAATTTCATTGTTGCTGGTGCAGGTAAGGAAGGAATTGCAGGTGACAGTGGAGTTCTTCGTACGACAAATAGCTGCCGTGGAGGTGATTATCGAAGCAAATTGGTTGGGTTAAGCTTATTTATTGGTGGAATTAAACTCAAAACTGGTGTTAACTTTTTAAATTTAATACTAAGTCTAGAACATGCCTCAAAGCATCTCAATATTCTATTTACATTTTTGAAGTATGGTTCCTCTGGCCGCAAGAACATGATTGTGTCACTTGCGAATTTGAGATGGGAGATGATTAAATTAAAAGACCACATTGCGAATACCTTTAATAAAACTTTTTAAAATTGCTTCCTCTAGTAACAAGTGGAGAGCCTTCGTTATCGTAACAAAAAAAATTTGGAGAAAGTGGATCTCCCTATCGTAGTCCTCTCAGCATCTTGAATTCCTTTGTCGGGGAACAATTCAACAAAATCGAAACCTTTGTTGTTAACACATTCCCATATCCACCCTCTCGACTTAGAGCCAAAGCCCATCTTTTCTTAAACCATATGGAGAAGATCCCACCTTACGAAATCATAAGCATTTGAGAAGTTTAGTTTTAGAATTACTCCTTGTTGATATATTTATTTTGATAAAAATTTAATGAAAAATATGTTTGGACTTAAACAATATTTCAAATTAATTCAAAGTCCAACGAACTTAAAAAATATATTTTAAAGTTTTAAAACCTAAAAAATATGTGTTATCAATTGTTTTATAATTATAAAATATTTTTAAGTTGATTAAAATATTTTTAAAGGTTTTAAGAAACATGAAAAACACTATTTGGCATTGTTCATGAATAAAGAATACATGTACGCACTATTCACGTACCGATATGCACTGTTCATGAGAGTTGTTCACGTATCGATACACATTGTTCATGTACATGTACGCATTGTTCACGTACCGATACTGAGCTGGCAAAAAATTAAATTTAAGCTTGTAACAGCTTTATTTTGAAGGAGTATCGATACACACTTTCGAGTACCAATACCCACTGAACATAACTACTTTTTATGAAGGAAAAACACTCTCCAATGGCTGCAAACCTTCCCCAATAGATATAAATGACTAGTTTCACATTCCACACTATAAATACAAGCTAAGGACACTTGAACAATAAGAAGATGAACATTCAAGCATAAAAATCAAAATAGTAGAGTTTTTCTTTATATATATATTTTTTATCTCTTTTAATTTTTTAGTCCAATCCTAGTGAGCCAAAATGTGTAAACACCCACATGGAGAGGTATTAAGTTTACATTGTCAAGACCTTGTAATTGAGGGATAGATTCTAGTTGAGCCTTAGAAAAGCTAAAGAGGTTCTGTCTTAGCCTTTGAAAAGATAGGGATGTAATCATGTAAAGGTTATCTCTTTGTCATGTAAAAAGAAAGAATTCATTGGTAAATTGGAAAATCCTTAGTGTGGATGCTAAGGTAGTGGATGTAGACCTTGGTTAGAAGGTCGAACCACTCTAAATCGTTGTGCAAAATGTCCATCATTTTTCGATTATTTCTCATTCTTTCGAAAGACCTTTTTACACCTTTATTTGGTTATTTGGTTGAAGTACATTGAGTCTATCACTCCCTATTTTTCTTTGATCTCTTTCTTCATCGAGTGTAATACTTCATTTGCAATCAAAATCTTATCGACGATTTGTCTCCCTTTCATGAAGGCACATTGAGTGCCTCTTATTATCTTTTCCATCACCCCTCTAATCCTTCGTGACAGCACTTTTGCCACAATCTTATACAAGGAGCTCACCAAGCTATTTGGCCTGAACTCTAATACATTTAAAGGGTTGCATGTCTTTAGGATGAGAGCTAGAAAGGAGGAATTCATGTTCCTTTCCAGCTTGCCACTTTTATAGATCTTTCCCATAATCTTCACTAAACCTTTTTTAGATCAGATCCCAACTTCTCTTAATGAATATCATGTTGAAACCGTAGAGCCCTGGCGCTTTCGATTCATCACAATTCTATATAGTTTCTTTTATTTCTTCCACCGAAAAAGAGGTCTTTAGCCTCCTTAACTTTTGATCAGATATTTTTCAAATTTTAGATCAAATATAACTTTCCAGGCTCTTTTCTTGCAGCTAAAGGGAAATGATCAAAAACTTTTAGTTTAAGCTTACTTCGTTCATTTTCTCCATCTTCTCTCATATTGGCACCAAGGTTCATCCTTCTCTTACTTCGAATTTTCACAGCTCTATGGAAAAATGGATGTATTTCCATCCCCACACCTTAGCTAGCTCATTCGGGACTTTTGTATCTATAAGTCTTCCTTTGCTTTGAGTACATCCCAAAGAGTTTGCTTACAATGTGTTAATTCAATCTGAAGGTCTTCACTTAGACCATTATTGTCCCTTAACACTTCAATTTCATTGATTATCTCTACTATATATTTCGCCTTAGTATCAAAATCATTACTGACTTCCTTATTCCATTTTCTTAGTACCCCTTTCACTTGCTTTAGCTTCACATTAGGGCTGACATCAGTAAGTCTAGCTGCCAAAAAAGCTTCCATCACTATCTCTGAGTAACCATTCTAAATAGTCCATGTATTTATGAATTTGAAGGGCCTAGGCCCCCAATCCACTTTTTTCCAGTGTTAGCGTAACTAAAATGTGATTTGAAATTGTTTGAGGAAGTTCAATTAATGTTATGTCTGGGTCCGCTATCATCCAGCTCTCTTCCACCATGATTCTATCAAGCTTGCTCCTCTTATTTCTTGGTCATACCATGTAAATTTTTACCTGTTCAAAGGTACATCAATCGTCTTACAATTGTGTAGACTCTATAGAATATGTGTAAGATGAATGCTGGCAAAATGTATAAATGATATGTATTGGACAAGTTATGCCAAGAATCTTTTGCGTGCAAGTATACACGGTCTGCAAGTAATACATCTTGGTAAGCTGAGTTATCGATCCTACAGAGATTGACTTGAATTCGATTGTTTAATTGTTACTTAATTTGGAAAAAAAGATGTTTGTTTTGAAAGTTGTTTTGGAACTAAAGAAATGAAAAATAAAATGAAATAAATCGTTGGTAAGGAAGGTGTTTCTAAATGAGTGATGACTGTTGGCAGGGAATGTCTGGATTCAACATGACACATGTCAACCTTTATTGGCAAAACTGTCTTGGCATTGTTTGCCGAGCAGATTCAACATTAGCATTGGCATGTCATATTTTACTAGTTATTCGAGTTGACGCGTCATATCTTAAGATAGAGGTGAGCGTTCGATCGAGCCAGTAAAAAAAAATCGAATTATTCGAGTTGACGCGTCATATTTTACAACTCAAACTTTATTTGAAAAATTTACTAATAGTAGATCCAAATAATAATTCATAAATTATTAAAGAGTTAAAAAAAACAAGTAATGGTTGTTTTTTCATACCTTTCGCGATAATATGGACAATGTGGTTGTACAGGAATGAGATGATTTTTAAAGGAAAGGATATAGATTGGCTGCAAAAGGATCTCCTTGTAAGACAGAGGCTTGCTTCATGGATGAAGGCCAAATATCCGTGGAGGCATATCTCTGTGGAAAACCCAGTCCCAGATCCCTCCTTAGCAATAGAGAAGTGCTTTAAGGTCAGTAGTCTTTCTGGTCTGGTAAAGTGGCCTCCTCCTCCTTATGGATTCCTTAAATTAAATCTAGACGGGGCTCTCTCGGTTTCACGCTCTAAGAGTGGGATTGGTGGTTTGCTTAGAGATGGTAATGGCACTATTCTTTTCCAATTTTCTGAACTATTTGGTAGTTGCCCTCCTGCTTTGATGGAACTATCTGCAGTAAAAACGGGGGTCTCAAAATTTTTGGCGTCGAATTGATCGAGTTGTTTTAGACTTATCGTGGAAATGAATTGCAAAATGATAATTGATTGGTTTAATGGTTCAGTAGAACCCCTGCAGCTTTCTCCAACTTGATTCAATAGTCAAAGGCTTTGGTGGTATTTTAGCCATATATGGGGTCTCTCGGTTTTCTCTCAATTCTCTGGGTTCTCTCAAGGGTTTCGCTTGGTTTTTGGCTTTCCGCGTGTTTCATCTCTCTTCCCCCTTCTTTTTGCAGCCGCATCCCTTCTCTCTCTCCATTTTTTTCATCCGCCTCCTTTTTCTTTACAACGCCGCTCACCTTCTTTTCTCCCCTACCAGCCGGCGATCCAATTGTTACCAGGATCCTTATGCTTCGATTCAGAGGAAACAAGAGAGTCCCAGCCTCCACGCCGTTCGGTTTGTATCTCTATTTTTTTTTCATCATGTTTTATTTCTTTTTATATTTTGTTAATTCTTTTTCCTTTTCTTTTTCTTATGAGACTTTTCCAACTTGATTTTACCGTCTTCTTCATCGTGGGAGTTGCTGGCCATTTTCAGATCCGGCGTCCCTTTGCTCCGGCCGGGAGTTTTTTCAAACCCCTTTATTGTTTATGGTTTTGGCTCTTTTCTTTTAGTCTCAGATATGCTAGTTTGTTGTCTAATCCTTGGTTTTTTACCATCCTTTTACAGTTTCTCATTTGGTTCCTTCTGATCCGGTTGCTTTTCTACAAGGAGGATTGGTCTATTTCTATTCCATTCTCTTTTTTTGGCTGCCGGACCTCTGCTTTCCACCCCATTCCTCCGATCATTTCCGGTCAGCTTTTGGGAGTAATGCTGCCGGGTTCCATCGGGTTTCCCTTCATCCATATACATAACAGGGGCCAACTTCAGTTTCTTCGGGATAATATGCTGGATCTGCTTCGCCGACCATCCCCTTTTTCTCATTTATTCATTTTTTTTATTTTTTCTATTTCTTATTATTATCTTCTGTTTATCTTATTTTTTATGCCTTCGGTTTTCACAGATTCTCTATCAATCGATCACAAGTTGTTGGAGTCTCTTTTCGATATAAAGGTAAAATCATACCGATCTTTGTTTTCCTGGATTTTTTACTTTCCTGTTCGTATGATTTTTGGTTTTCATTGTTCTTTTTTTCTTTATTTTTTCCTGTAGTCTATCCTTTTTGCTACTGCCTTTTGTTGATCAGAATTCTCTTTATTTATTATGTTCCCATGGATCATCTTTTTCTGCTAATACATTTTTTTAGTCATTGTTCATTCTTGGATTGTCTATGCTACTTTCTATGTTTCTTGGCTACCATCCTCCAATTGAGGAACTATCGATCCCTCTATAGGGAATTATCAATGAACCACTTTGTGGTATCTATTACTATATCCATTCTGTTTCGGATAACTCAGCTTACACCTGCTCTTTATCATTCTTTTAACAAATTTTTTTATCTATCGTGTTACCAATTTCCAATTTTAGTATCTACGATTTATTTCATTTTTCTGATTATCTCTAATATTTGCTGCTATTACTGGTTGTATCACATCACTCAATCATATTTTTTTGTATATTGTTCTACTTCTCTGTTTAATTCTTTCTCTAACATTTTTTTCTATCTTCTTATACATTATCATGTATAATGGATTAAGTTCTTTTCTGATGTTTATGCATTCAATTTTCTATAATGTGCTTTCCTTCCTTCTCTTTTGGTCCATTTTTTGTAATTTTATTTTTGTACTTGTTTTAGTTTTTACTAGCTTTTCGGATTATATTTATTTTTCTTTCTTTCTAACCCCCTTCCTCTTTGTTTCGCATGTTTCCTCTCCCACACACTACGACGGCATTCATCAAGCTTCTTCTCAAATTTTCGTATGCAAGTCTTCCAGCATCCATGGCTTCCTTATCCATTTTATCTTTCCTTTACTCTCTTGTATTTTATTGTTCTCTTTTATTGCTTTCTCTATTCAGCTTTCTTGGCCTGTATTTAATTTTTTTTCTTCATCGTTACTCTTTCTTTGTTTTATCCTTTTCATATTGTTCGATATATTCTATTAATATGCTTTTAGTTTCATGTTTTCCTTAATTCTGATTGTTTATTTTTCCTCTTTGCTCCTCTATTTGTTTGTCTGCTAAATCTTTTTTTTTTCGTTTATTTTTATCCCATATCATCTTTTTTTAGTTGTGTATATGTATTTTAAATTTCCTTCATTTAGTTTATTTTACTCTTGCTTCTCTATTTTCTTCCTATTACTTTTGTTGTTTTGTTTTCTTGTCTCTTTATCTTCTTATGCTTCTCATGTTGTCTATATTTCTGTCTTCCTTTATTTAATTTACTATTTTTTGCTTGGGTTTTTATCTATTACCTACTACACCTTCTATGGTGCAATCTATCGAACCCCTTTTAGGGGTATTTATACGATCACCGCTCAGGTAAAAATATTCAACTATACAATACCATTATATATTTCCATTACTAATTTCTCACCTATCTCTTCCCTCCAACTCATTCTTTGGAAAATTTGTATAAAATTAACTACCTTAACTAAGATTTTAAGGCCATTTTCAGAAATATTATTATTATAGATTCAAATTGTTTTACAACACTCTGCTATCAACCAAACTAAATGCTTTTCTATGTTTTTTCTCAAATCCTTTCTAACTATTACATTTAAATCCCTACGTTCTTTACATTTTCACCCTCTTTTTTCTTTCTCTTTTCTAACCGTAATTTTTGAACTCCTAATGGAAATTAATAGCAATTACCATATTTTATCTACCATTTTATTGCTAATTTCCATTTCCTTAATTAGTTTAAGATTTTACCATCTTTTTTATTTTATTGCTATTTTATTTCCCTCTTGGTATATTTGGCAATTTCCTTTAAATATGCATCACAATTATTTGAAATTTTCCCCTTTTTATTTTTATTACTACCACAGTTTCTCTTCAGTCCTTATTTTAATTATTTCACTTTATTTCCTTATTTGTAACTCTCCTCCCTTAAATTTCTCCCCATTAATTCTTTTCATTATTTCCGTCTACATATCATCCCATTTTAAGGTATTTTCCTTATTTTACTTTACATAAATTCTTTTTTCCTTTTTTTCATGTTACCTTTTACATACTACATATCTCTATTAATTTTCGAATCTCATTTCCATCTTTTGGCATTTACCCTTCAATGATTGTTTCCTCTATTAATATTATATTACGATCTAATATTCTAAATTTTAGGAAACTTTTTACCTTGCTTTTATACTACATATCTCTATTTTCCATTAAAATTATAATTGCATTAAATTCTTTCACTTATATTTCTCTTTTTTCACGTCCTGCTTTAGATAACTCTCCTTACTTTTCGATTATAATTTTTTTTATTCTTTCAACCCTTTTATTTTCCTTCTTCAAACATCCAATAAATATCTCTTTTTGCAATTATCCCCTAAACTTTAGATGTCCAATCTCCTATAATTCCTTTTCTATTAATTTCCTTTTATTTTTTTTCCTTAATTGCTTTCTCTTTTTCAAACCTATATCTTCAACTATTTCTTTTCTTCATATTCCCTTTATCAGTCTCTTATTTTCTGCTAGATTTTACCTTTCTATCTTTCTTCTTTACTCCAATGGCTTCTTCATCCTCCCTTCCTAACTTCATCAATCTCGACCTCACTAATGAGGAAGCTAATACTTTCTACACTCCCGACTTTGATTTCTTTGAGGAAGATCCGAAAGTAATGCTCATAGGCAAATTCATCTCAACGAAACCAATCGATGATTGGACGACCCTCCAGGCCTTTGAAGGTATTTGGAAGAAGAATCATTTGAAATCCATCTCCATTATCCGCGAGTCTTTCTTTAGAATTGAATTTGCTACTTCTAGTGATAGAGATGATGTTTATGAAAGAGGACCATGGCTATTCAAAGATGAATGGATGACACTTGCTGAATATGTGCCAGGGAAAAGTATGGATGAATATTCCTTCAATCCTATGCGTATATGGTTTCGAATACTAGCTTTACCTCCTCCTTTTTTGGAAGATCCTGACAGGTCCCACTTAGTGGGTCAATCCCTTGGTGCCATGGTTGGTACTGTATTGCGAACTGATACACGGAAAGAAAGGGGTAATAGGACTGAATTCCTCCGTGTGGAAATTCTAATGGACATTTCTAAACCAATCCGTCGTTTCCTCCTTATTGGAAAAGGTACACGTACAAATTCTTGTCGACTTCAATACGAGCGTCTCCCTCTTCTATGCCACAAGTGTGGCCTTATCAGTCATATCTTTGAACACTGTCCCAACAAAGCATTGTTTGATCCGGCCAAACTCCAGTATGGTGATTGGCTTCGCTGGCTTCCTCCCCGACGACGGGAACAGGAACCACGAGGTCGGATCCGATCTGTTGTACCTCCATCTTCTGCTATTCGTCAACCTCCGTCAGGTATTTCACTTACTACTTTTTGGTTTAGAAAATTTATTCCTTTTACATCATTTTTTCATTCGACCTCTTTCTTTACTACAGATCCAACATATAAGGGTAATTCTGTTGAAACACCTATCAATACCATCCAGCAACAACCATTGGGTACTTTGCCATCTCCTTTAAGATTATCATTCTTTTGCTTTTATTTATTATGTTATCTTACTTCTGTCCCTTCTTCCTCAGATCCCTTGGATAAGGGAAAATCGGTTGTTGAGCCTGGTATCTCTGCACAAGATTCGGGTATACATTCTGTTCATAACTTCCATTTTCATTTTTTTCGATATCTACATTATCTGATTTTTTCTTTCTCCTTTTCTAATTCTCTAGGGAACCTCAATGAAGGGGACGCTGCCTCTTTTGCAAACCCCCCAATGAGGAAATTAATAACAATGATGAGGTGGTGGGAGAGGAATCTTCAAAGTTGCCTCCTACCAAAATGGACCCCAAGCTACCTCCAAAAGATCCAATCCCTTCTAGGGTTATTTCTCCAAAACCATTGAACACCATTTACCCTGTTCAAGTTGATCTGGATGGCCAAGATGATGATACTGCTCAACAAGTGAGGAAATTAGATGATCATCTAAGTAAGCCTTTCCTCCAAACCGGTATTTCATTTTTTGATGATTTTGACTCATGGCTTCTTAAGCATTACCCATATGATGCAGCCTCTGCTCCGGCCCCTATTCCCATTCCTCCTAATCGTGGTGTCAAGAGACGTTCCCCCATCCAAGTGGTTCTCCAGCCCAAAAAGTCTAGGCCCTCTCCTTCTCCTACATTGAAAGCTGGGATGAGCAGCGGAAAAAACTCTCCGGCGGCGGCTGATGCACAGCCCCGCCGAGGAAAATGATTATCTTGTGTTGGAACTGTCAGGGTCTCGGAAAGGTCCAGGCAGTTCAACATCTCCAGCAATACGTTCAACTTCATAAACCTGATTTACTTTTTTTATGCGAAACTAAACTTAAAAATACGGCTTATAGCCGTCTTGGTGATTTGCTAGGGATGGCCCTAGCTTTTTCTGTTGATTTTTCTTAGAATTGCTCTGGACTAGCTTTATTTACTCTGAATAATAATAATATTGATGTGCTTGCTTACTCTGATCGCTTTATTCATACGTATGTTAAATGCAACTCTTCTTCGTTCTATTTCACTGGTATTCATGGTTTTTCTGAAACATGTAACACACCTAAAACTTGGGATCTAATTGATTCACTCAATACTAATGATGGTCAATCTTGGCTTATCGGTGGTGACTTTAATGAAATCCTATCTGATAATGAAAAACAAGGAGGTTGCCGACGACCTAGATCTCAAATTAATCATTTCCGTAATTGCCTTTCTCGTAATAATCTTTTTGAATGCAAACCTACAACGGGGTGGTTTACCTGGTCCAAATCGGGGCCCAAAACCCCTACTTTATTTGAGCGGTTAGATCATTTCGTTGGGAATATGGCATGGAAAGCTTCCTTTCCTAATTATAACATCATCTCAGACTTTGATGCGAAATCAGATCACTGTTTTCTACTATTTAATACGGAGCTACCTTCCCCAACAAATCACCGTTCCCCACCAACTACGTTCATATTTGAAAATTGCTGGGCCTCCAATGATGAAGGCATTGCTGTTGTAAAACAAACTTGGTCATCCACCAACGGTACTACTTTGGATAAAATTAAAGCCGTTGGCTCCTGTCTAGGAGACTGGCAATCCCAACAAAGATTTAAGACCAATGGACGTATTAACTTTCTCACTAAGAAAATCAATAGATTATTACAACGACCTCTTTCTGCTTCTGCCGAAAAAAGTTATATCTCTGCTAAAACTGAGCTCCATAAACTTCTTGAAGTGCAAGAGGCATATTGGGCACAACGTTCTCGTAACCTATGGCTTTCCCAAGGGGATAAAAATACCCGTTTCTTTCATGCTAGAGCTTCTAATAGGAAGAAAAAAAAACACTATCTTAGGTCTTTTAGACTCTAATAATGTTTGGCGCACGGATGATTCCGGCCTTATGGAAATTGCTTCCTCATATTTCCATAATCTTTTTACTTCCTCCAACCCTCATTTTTCTGACCAAATTCTCTCAAAAATCACTCCTACTATTACGATTGCTATGAATGAGTCCCTTTCCAAGGAATTCACTCCATAAGAAATTATCACCGCCTTTCGCGACATCGATCCTAGGAAAGCCCCGGGTATCGATGGTCTACCAAGTGGATTTTTTCGTCAACATTGGGATACTGTAGGGCCAGATATTATAACACTCTGCCTTAATCTTCTTCGAGGGTCAGCTGATATGGCTTCAGTTAACCAAACTATTTTGGTACTCATACCTAAGATTAAGGATCCAACTTCTATGAGGCATCTTAGGCCCATCAGTCTCTGTACGGTAATTTACAAAATCATTGCTAAAGTTTTAGTTAATCGAATGAAACATACCATTCCATTCTGTATCAGTTCAAATCAAGCTGCTTTTGTTCAAGGACGTAATATCGCAGATAACATCCTTATTGCCCACGAAATAATTCATTCAATTAATACTGGTTCCTCTAAATCTTCTCGTGGAGCTTCCATTAAGCTTGATATGGAAAAGGCCTTTGACAGAGTCGAGTGGTCATTCCTCGAAAATGTTATGAATCGTATGGGGTTTGCCTCATCATGGGTCTCTCTCATCATGAGATGTATTTCTTCAGTTTCCTTTACGGTTAAGGTTAACAATTCCTTTTCCCCTTTGTTTCGACCTCAAAGGGGTCTCCGCCAAGGTGACCCTTTGTCTCTCTTTCTTTTCCTTTTCTGTACCCAAGGGCTTTTAGCTTTCTTGGCCGATGCTAAACAACAAGGCCTACTCCCAGGTTTAGGGGCTTGTAAGTATGGTCATAAGGTTAACCACCTCTTATTTGCTGATTAATTGCATAGTTTTCCTTAACTCAAACCCCGATGAAGCTGCACACCTTAAGTTGGCCCTCCAGACTTATGCCTCTGCCTCTGGGCAAGCAGTCAACTTTGATAAGTCTACTATTTTTTACAATCCCCGCACTCCTACTTCTACTCGTCAAGCTATTAATTCCTATTTACAAGTACGTGAGGTCTCCAATCCTGGTGCCTATCTGAGGGTACCTCTTCTTATTGGTAAAAATAAGACCCTTGCTTTAGGGTTTATACGTGATAAAGTTCATGATAGATTATCCAACTGGGACAAACAGCTTCTTTCCTTCAGTGGTAGGGAAATTTTTATTAAAGCTGTTTTACAATCTTTACCCCAATATGTTATGTCCTGCTATTTATTACCACAAAATATTATTGATGATATGACATCTGCCATTCGACAATATTGGTGGTCTGGGAAATCCAACAAGAAAGGTTGGCATATGCTCCCATGGGATCAGATATGCTTGCCTAAATCTGTTGGTGGTATGGGCTTCCGGGATCTCAATAATTTTAACATTGCTCTTCTTGGCAAGCAACTATGGCGCCTTATTTACGAACCTGATTCCCTTTTGGGACAAATTTATAAATTCAAGTACTTCCCATCAGGTAATATCCTTAATGCCTCTCGGCCTTCGCGAGGTTCATTTGCCTGGCAAGGTCTTTATAATGCTATGCAACACCTATTTGGTGGCTTCCTCTATCGTCCGGGTATTAACAGTAACATACTCATTCATCATGATAATTGGGGAGGCTCCTCGACTGTTCACCTCTATGGGGACTATGAGCTATCGGATGAAGTTCACATTCGTTGTCGAGATTTTATGATACGAAACCAAGCTGCCTGGGACCCTGACAAAGTTCGTGCTTACTTTACTGTGGATGATGCCAATTCCATTCTTTCTGTTCCTATCATTAATGACATTCGAGATACCATCCTCTGGAATCCCAATGATTCTAGTATCTATTCTGTCAGATCTGGCTATCTTTTTCTGCAACGACCCCCTGAGCCTAGACTTCGTCCCCCTCGATTTTGGAAATATCTTGCCAAACTCAAGGTTCTGCCTAAGGTTAAAACTTTTGGTTGGCGTCTGGGGGCAGAAGCCCTGCCTGTTGGGGTTCGCCTTCAGACTTTTGCTCCAGACTCTGGCCCATGCCCCATCTGTAACTCTGGTACAGAGTCGTCTCTACATGCTCTCCGAGACTGCTCTGGTGCCTCGGAATCCCTTAAATTGATTGGTCTTCCCTCTTCTTTTATCAACAGCTCCGCCTCTACATGCCTCCAATGGCTTGAGGAAGGTGCTTCCCTTCTTTCTCCTGATCTTTTTGGTCTTTTCTTGACTACCCTTTGGAATATTTGGAACAGGCGTAACGACTGGATCCATAATAAACATCTTCAACCCCCTTGGCTAATTGCCATCAACTCTATTAGTCTCCATAAGGACTACTATAACTCTATATCTTCAACTACATCATCCATTCCCTTGGTGTCTCCTCCTCGATGGAGACATCCCCCTCGTGGTTTTATTAAAGTTAATGTGGATGGGGCTTTTGATCCTTCCACTCGTGCAGCGGCGGTTGGTGTTGTTGCTCGTAATGACACTGGGACGGTTGTCGGTGGCCTGGCATTTCCGCTGGGCAGTTGTTCTGATGCTATTTCATCTGAAGGGAGAGGTCTTCTTGCCGGCATTACTTTTGCTCTATCTCAGGGATGGATCCATTTGATTTTCGAGACAGACTGTGCTTCTCTAGCAAACCGGATCAACTCTATTGGGCCAGATCTTTCTCCTTTGGGTCCGATGATTCTGCAGGCTCATACTGCTTTGGAGGATTTTTCTGTTGCTCATGTTCAGTATATTCGCCGCGAGGCTAATTTTGTAGCTCATACGTTGGCTACCCATGCCCTTAGATCCATGTCTTCTTTGTCTTTTGGATCTATTTACCCTGATTGTATCAAAAATATTGTACTTTGTGAGGTTTAACCTCGTTTTAATAATATATCTTGGGTACTCTTTTCCCGTTCTTAGGTTTCTCCAAGCCTTGTGCTTGGGGATTTTAGTAGGGGTTTTTAATGAGGCCCGTTTTCTTCAAAAAAAAGGCTTTGGTGGTCAGTAAAGGGATAGTAATCGGACTCATTTTCAGAGTCTGTAATACTGAGGCTGATAGGCTCGCCAAGATGGGTATAGGGTAATTAATCTTTGTAAAGGTAGTTGTACATTTTAAGGCATTGGGGCTGTGATCTGCTATTTATTTAGCATTAGATGACTTCTACAACAAACGTCATGTACCGCTATGTACCATTAATCATGTGTACTGTTATGTACTATTAACTATTTTAATTATTTTTTAAATTATAGGGGATTGAAAACGTTATTATCCGTTTTTAGAATAAAATCTAAAAGAAAATTTTTATATTCTTTTTCACATTTTTTCTTTTTGCGTAAATTACACAAATGGTAACTGAACTTTGGTATATTATTCATTTTGGTAACCAAATTTTCAATTGCTTCAATGTTACCATTAAACTTTTAGTTTTGCTCCAAATTGGTCACTCGTCTGTTAATAGTCGTTAAAAGGGTGACGTGGCAGTTGAAATATTTTTTATAATAACACATTTAGTCATCCACATTTGCACATTTTAACAATTCTGTCCTAATTCGAAAAAAATAATAAATTCAACCATCATTATTTACACATTATTTCAATTTGGGACTATTTTAATTAAAATAATTTAACCTTAAACCCTAAAATTGAAACTCTAAACCTTGGATGCTAAACTTTAACCCCTAAACACTAAACCCTTAAATCATAAACCTTTAACCAAATTAACATGGATAAAACTTGTTAAAAGAATTCCAAAACAAGGTTAATTAGTAGAATATACTTTTCAAGTAATTTAACAATGTGTCAACCAAAAAATAAAACCTTACATAGTAATTTAACATATCTTGTAGTGCTAAATAATAATAATATTAGGTGAACCATATGCCCCTTAGAGTATACTTTAAGAGAAAACAAATGTAAATAACATAAGCTAAAGGAAAGAATTTCTGGATGACCACAATCGGTTTCTTCACCCACTATCATGATTATTAACCATAAGAACTATAAAAATTTTTCAGTTGAAATTTATTATCAAGGCGGCTACAAAAGCTTCATATTAATGATTAAAACGTAAAGAAATAAGTACACCTTAAAACTTTTGAGCTATCAACAATTTTCTCATAACCATGTTTTCATAACTATGTGAAACTTTAAGTTCAATTAGAAAGCTTGATTCATATTAAGCTTAATACATATCACATGGAGTTAAATAAATCAAATTATGGTTTATGTGTTTATGATTAAGGGTTTTGAGTTTACAATTTTATGGTTAAATTATTTTTAATTAAAATAGAGTGAAATTGAAATAATGTGTAAATAATGAGGGTTAAATTTATTATTGTTTTTTGAATTAGAACAAAATTGTTTTAATGTGCAAATGTGAAGGAATAAATATGTTATTATACAAAATATTTTAACTACCACGTCACCCTTCTAACGGTTGTTAACGGGTCAGTGACCAATTTGGACCAGAATCAAAAGTTTAATGGTAACATTGAAGCAATTGAAAGTTTGGTTACTAAATTGAATAATTTACCAAAGTTTAGTTATCATTTGTGTACTTTACCCAAAAAAAATGTAAAAAAATAATATAAAAAATTATTTTTAATTTTATTGTTAAAAAGAGATAATAGCACTTTCAGTCCCATAATTTTAAAAGTAATTAAAATAATTAGCGGTATATAACGGTACACATGATTAATGGTACATAGCTGTACACATCGTTTATTGTAGAATCATCCTGAAAATATTAAAAAATATATATTAAATTTAATTTCTTAAATTTAAATTAGATATTTTTTAAACTTCTGATAATTTTAAAGTTAAATGATTTTGCGGTTTTTATTATTTGACCCTAACTGCTTTTCTATATAACTCCCACGTAATATTAGGAAAATCATATTAGTAATTTTCAATTGAATTCATTCTTGCTTCGCACTTGGGTCTCAATAATCTCTCTTTCGATTTTCATTTTCTTCCTCAGAAAAAAAAGTCAACAAACTCGGGGGCCAGGAAATTACATGAATTCGTAAAATACAAGAATGCTATTGTGAAATCAAAAAGCTTTATGAATATGGTTAAGATAACGCTGTTTAGTTTTTCGATTAATCAAATTAATAAAACACCTGATTTTTAAAGTAGAAAAAATAACAACGAACAATGATTAAAAGTGCCTAAAAATGATTTTAATTACTTCTTAGTAAGTTAGGTTACTCAAATCCAACCAATGGAAACCATCCACTTTACTATAATTTTTCCATGTCAGTTTTTCCAACCAATAAATCTTCACTAACATTTTTCTATATCATTTTAAAAACTGTTTTTTGGAAGTTAATCTATTATTAGATTAATGACATAGAAAAAAAATGATGAAATGAGTGATTTTTAGTGGTTGGTCCCATTGACGTGGTGAGAATCAACCATAATATAATTTCTCCTAACCTAGCCTTTATATTTGACATTTAGAACCAAAATTACTTTCAGAAATAGAAATCGTGTAACTATCCTGGAAAATACCAGAAATTATAGATAAATTATGAGATCGAGAAGAAAATTTCAAATTTCAAACCTCAAATTTGTTATTACGCGTTTCTTAATCTAACAGAAACCTAAATAATCATTTTTCTGGAATTTTTTTGCTCTTATCTTGAAGATGTGAAAGGCTCAAGAAGGAATTAAATTAAGGATATCCCATCTCCTGGACATCGAAACTTCTGACTTAACTTCCAGGTTGTTCTTATAAATACAAGGCATCCGAAAACCATTTTATTCGATTTCAGCTGGTGAAAAAAGAAAATTTGAAGTTTGGGTTTTTTTATTTTTGGATTTGAGAAATACATGGAAGAATATTAGTACAAGGAGCAGCAAAAACGTGGGGAAAATATTAATGTTCCTCCGTGTAGGATTGTGCTGATCTTGGTGTTTTTGTTTTGTTTATGCACATATGTTGATATTTCTAGTGTTCTTCCAAGCAAGCCTTTATATATTTTCATCTTCATCAACTTCATCATCTTTGCTCTCTTCGTTTTATCTAGCCAAGAACAGTTCCCCGACGATGTGCGATCTCAAAGGAACCGCAACAGCGTCTCCGAGTCCGACAACGTTGACTCTCTTCCTTCACTTGATGAGGATAAACATTGTGGTGGTTTGGAAGAGATCTTAGTCGACAAGCATGTCATCCTAGTGGAGAATGCTGTTGGGGAAATAGTGGCTGTCGGTTCGGACAACACGGGTGAGTGTTTGGAGCGAAATCATCATCATCATCGCCAAAGACTGGAGGGGAGGATGAGCAAAGAATTAGCGATCACCATGAGGGAATTACCGGCATGGAGAGTAATGGATGATATGAGCAATGAAGAGTTCAGGTTTGCAATAGAGGCTTTCATTGACGAAAGGAAAACAAAGTAATGATGCAGGAGAAGATTGAGAAATGAATACGTTTTATGATCAGCTCACTTAAATGCAGTTCCACCGTTTAATGAGATGAGTGAAGCTAGTAATTCTTGAAAATATTGTATATATCAACATTGTTTATTTTGTACATATGATTCTTTTGGCGGCTATCTTTTGTAAGCCAATTCTGCTAGAATTATGAATTTTATTCTTGTACCACACCCAACTTAGTTGTTTTGATTTTGTATATTATTTGAATATGCTATTATTATCAATGTCATGAGTAGGCGTGGTTATGGAAACATGTACAATAGGTGCGACTGTACATATCTTCGGAAAAAGGAGTGCTCGAAAATGAGTTATGTAATGAACTTAACAAGTGTTCCAGTGGAAAAGCGGATAATATTTATCCCAGGACACATGGGTTCAATTGCAATGTCTGTAAGGTACATGGGCTTTGTCAAAGCGTTAAGAATATCTATAAATAAAATAATACCTTTTAATCACCTTTATACTATTCAAAAAAACGAGTTATCTAATATATAAAATTGTTTAAATTCTAGAGGGGGCCTGTCACGGCCATGCCGTCCCAGCCCGATCGGCATGCCCGTGCGACACTTGAGAAGGGAACACATCCCAGTCAAGTCAGCCTTACTCGAGTCCACTCCAGGGACTTTACTCGGAAGCATCGTCTCATGATCCATCAAGCAACACGCTTATCTAGCATCGATCCAACATCGTATCCCGCAGGGCCTAGCGAATGCTAGGAGCCAACCCCTGGGTTCCGGACAAAGCGCGATATGAGGCCCTTAGGCCCCTAGCCGTCCCAAGGGCAGCACCCGAGGGAGACATCGTGCCATCTGCTTGGCTCCGATGCCTGCACACCTAGGCCCCACTCGAGCCTAGGAGAAGGTCACTTACACCATGGCCGCTCGGCTGCTAGCACATGGTGAGGGGATGGTGGAGACCCAACACCAGACCACTTCCCCCTAAAGAGCTAATAAAACTTACAAGGAATGCCCGCAGTAGACGTTGGAATGCTCGAAACGGGGGCACTTTTCTAAATAGGGCCCTCGTTGTAACCCCCTTAGCCCGGCCTAGACGGTTTATCCAAACTACGAAGATTATACGGGGAAAACCAAAGTCAACCCGAAAGTCAACCTTGATTAACGACCTTTTTTTCCTTTTTAAACTTGTCTAGATACATGTTAACCCTAAGTGAGTACTCATGAAACATATATGAGAAAGGTACAGCAATCGAACAACAAAGAGGGACTCAATTGCACTTATTATAAGTTTAGGGACCAAAATATAATTTCTGTAAATTAGTAGGTCAAAACTGATTTTAAAGCTACCAATATGAAATTAGTCACATTTCATGCTTCTCTGCCAAAATTCAACTTAATCGGACATCTCAAACACCAACAATTGCAACATCAACATTTGAGACTAAAATGTAAAGCTTGCAAACTTCTGCACCATTCAAATCAGTGCCCAACTGTCACCTGTTTCAGAACGGCGTTGACCATTCCGAAACGCGGGTTGGTTCCAAGACTGGTTTCGAAACAAGGCCTTCCAGTATCCAAAACATTTCGAAACGCCCTTTAGCGTTTCGAAACACGAAGGCCATTTCAGGCCCCCGTTTTGAAACACTAGTGGGTGTTTCGATACAGTTTGCCCAGAAGCTGCAGATTTGGCTGGTTTTTCATGCACAAACCCACTCAAACTCATCCTAATGACTTCCCAAACATACCAACAGGTCATCAAACATATAAGGTGCATGCTTAAAACTCCTAAACACATTTATAGTATCAATCATGAAATATGACATATCTAGAGGCATGCTTCCTATTATTCAAAACCAAGTAGGCAAGCAAACCTCAAATCAAGCACTTAAAGGCCATTTACAAATTCAAACCAACAAAGGCAACATGACACAACCTAGGGAGTTCAACACATCTCCCAAATCACGTCTTAGGTTCCCATTGCCAAATTACCAAAACTAGTTGTGTATGAAAACATCACCATTCATGAGCTTGATTTCCCTTGGACACTCTTAGCTTCTTTGTTGCCCTTAAATACTTCAATTATCTGCATTATTGATAAAAGAGAGAGCGTAAGCACAAATGCTTAGTGAGGCATGCTCTAAGTAAACCAACACAATAATGCATTTTTAGAAAACACTTTCAACAAAGCTTTTAAACAACATACTCATCTCTTTCTCATGCTACCATGCATACTTTACAAGCATCTCATGCTTCATTATGTCCAATACATTATATTGGCTTTCAAGTGATAGTTCATAACCATTTCACACAAAACACAATCGGATACGCGGATTATAAGCGTTATCCCACACGCTTCATACACACTACCGGACTACACAATGTGGAGTTTATCGGTACAATCACAACCCCTCAACACCTGTGATGGAGTTTAACGGTACAATCACAACCCCTCAACATCACTCATCGGTAGTTGTATAATTCCACTAACGAGAGTAAGGGACACATAACACAAGATCCACACACGGAATTTCAACCACCGTTGTGATCTTACCTCACTCGTTAGGGTACTTGGATGGAGTTTACGGTACAATCACAACCCCTCAACATCCAAGGTGACTTTACTTACGGTGCACCCAATCCTATAGCCGACTAACTATATCCGATTCAAGTACTTTAAAACCAATTCATCACTTGCCAATATACATCAAATACCATCATCAAATAATTGTTTTAAAGCATTAATCAAAGCCATTAAACATCATGCATCACTATGCATCATAACCATATTATTAACATGTCAAACCAAGGATCTCCTACCCTGAGCATCCTTCAATACATGGCTTTCAAAACCAGCATTAATCATGCTAAAACATGCTTTTAAAACAGAAATTAAACATGCACTTTATAACCAATGCATCAAACCACTTCTTAGCACATCCGAGGGAGTTTTTCCGAAAACTTACTCTTGAGCTTGTCTAAGTTGTTTAGACTTAAACTAAGCTCCCACAACCTCCAAATAATCGTTTCAAAGCCGGAAAACCATCTCCACTCACCAATTACGTTTCGCTTGCTTGCCGAAACGCCAATTAAGCCTCCAAATCAACTCCAAAGGTGTCCAAAGATGTCTCCCCTGTTTTAGACACATCAAAGCAGAGGATTAATGCATCATCATGCATTGAAATCTTCAATCAACACACCTAAACTCGATGCTCTACCTAAAACCAACATTTCGGCTACCAAACACAACCGAAATAACCTCCAAACTCTTCCAAAACTTTACCCAGCCAAGATCCATCACTTCTAATTATTTCTAAACATCAATCACCATTAAAAACAACCCTAAACTCGACCTTATACCTCCAGCTATAACAGAACACAAAGAACACCTCAAAAACCACCATTTTCTTGAGCAAAAACTTAGGAAACACAACCTATTCGGGATTGGATTGATAAAACCTCATTTATAACATCATTTAATATCCAAAATACATTAAAGAACCACCTCAAAGTAGAGCCCAAACAATCACAACGAAATTCCTCAAGATCTCTTCCAAAATCTTGAGTTTTAAGCCAAAATCATGTTTCTAACATTAAAACCATTTATAAAACTTAAATTAAGGATTGACAACTTGGGAATTTCAGTAAAGAACTTAGTATTTAGAGGAGAAGAACAATATTACCTCTAAATGGTGATTTCTCCTTGATTTGGGCAAAATTCCATGAAAATTTAATGTGGAAATCTAAAGGATTCGATGCAACATTGATTAGGAATCAATAGATGATGGAAATCTCATCAATTGAAGTGAAAATCTATGTGAAAGTTGCTGGAGAAATAGTGTTTGGATGATGGGATTTTGAGAGAAAAAGCAATGAGAGAAAATTAGGAAAATGTAGTTTTGAGAATCTAAAAGTAGTTTCCATCTTTATTTTATTTAATTAAAACATTAATTAAATCACCCAAATTAAGGAAAAATCTGGAGAAAAACATTTTGGGTAATTAGCTTCTTAAAGATTCAAAGTTTCAATCCTTTACAAAACAGTCACCACTAAACTTTTCAAAAATCGCATTTTGGTCACTACACCTAAATGTAGTATTCCCAAACCTTATTTTGTAAAATTGATTTCACCACTCTCTTATATATATTAAAAGAGGGTTTTTAGATATTTTTCTATATTTTTAAAACATCCCGAACTAGGCTTTCCCTAAAACCTCCTTTTATATTCGAACCGTTCCTCAAACCGGTTCGACCAAACCCTAAACTTCTAAGCCCAAAATTGGGGTGTTACAACTCTCCCCCTATTAAGAAATTTCGTCCTTGAAATTTACCTGGAGGAAAAAGGTAAGGAAACTGCTTCTTCATGTCATCCTTTCTTTCCCACGTGGCTTCCTCAACACCACGATGCCTCCACAACACCTTAACCAATTCTATGGTCTTACCCCGAAGAACTTTACTGTCCGATTCCAGAATTTCAATCGGCTCTTCATCATAGGTCAAATCTGGATTCAACTCCACTTCCTCCACAGGCATAACATGCGAAGGATCCGATCTATACCTCCGAAGCATAGAGACATGAAACACATCATGTATCTTTTCCAACTCTTGCGGTAACCTCAGCTTGTACGCAATAGGACCCACACGTTCAATCACCTCGTATGGTCCAATATACCTAGGGCTCAACTTACCCTTTCAGCCAAACCTCATCACCTTCTTCAAAGATGAAACCTTTAAAAACACACGGTCACCCACCGCAAACTCAATCTCCTTACGCTTCAAATCTGCGTAAGACTTCTGTCGATCAGAAGCTGCCTTCAACCGCTCACATATGAGCGTCACCTTCTCAGTGGTTCCTTTCAACAAAGTTGGCATCGAAACCAACTTCTGACCTGTTTCAGCCCAGCAAAGAGGAGTTCTGCACTTCCTCCCATACAAGGCTTCATAAGGTGCCATTTGAATACTTGCCTGGTAGCTATTGTTATAAGCAAACTCCACCAAAGGCAAATGCTTCTCCCAAGAACCTTGAAACTCAATCACACAACACCTCAACATATCTTTCAGCACTTGGATAACACGCTCAGACTGTCCATCCGACTGTGGATGATAAGAAGTACTGAAATTTAGCCGCGTACCCAAAGCTTTCTGCAAACACTCCCAAAAACACGATGTGAACCTCGGATCTCTATCCGACACTATAGATTTTGGCACACCATGCAGTCGCACAATCTCAGCAATGTACAACTCTGCAAGCTTATCCAAGGTATACATAGTATGCACAAGTAAGAAATGTGCACACTTAGTAAGGCGATCCACAATCACCCACACTGAATTCTTCTTCGATGGCGAAAAAGGCAAGCCAGACACGAAGTCCATGGTAATCTTTTCCCACTTCCACTCAGGAATCCTCAACGGTTGCAACAATCCTGAAGGAAACTGATGCTCAGCCTTAACCCGCTGACAAACCATGCACTTACTCACGTACTCTGCAACATCTTTCTTCAATCCCACCCAATAGTACTCATCCTTAAGATCACGATACATCTTTGTACTACCAGGGTGCATAGCAAAAGGACTACTATGAGCTTCAGTCAGAATAGTACGCCTCACATCCGCATCATTCGGCACTACTATCCGACTTCCAAAACATAGATCTCCATCATCATTAAAACAGAAATATGATGGTCTATCCTCAGCAATATCCTGATCATGTGGCACCAAAGAATCATCCAACAACTGCTTATCCTTTATCAGCTGAACCAAATATGGTTTCACTTGCAACTCAGCCACAAGACCTCCATCTTGCGAAATACTCAAACTGGCAAACATAGACCTTAACTCCACTGCCACCTTCCTACTCAAGGCATCCGCTACAACATTAGCTTTTCCCGGATGATACTCGATCGTCAAATCATAATCTTTAAGCAACTCCACCCAACGTCGTTGCCTAAGATTTAACTCTTTCAGAGACATCAGATACTTCAAACTCTTGGATCCGTGTACACAGTACACTTCTCACCATACAGATAATGTCTCCAAATCTTCAAAGCAAAAACCACCACAGCTAACTCAATATCATGCGTAGGATAATTGCGTTCATGCACCTTCAACTGGCGCGATGCATAAGCCACCACCTTACCCTCTTGCATTAGCACACCCCAACCCAACATAGGATGCGTCGTTGTACACCACAAATTCTTTCCCTGATTCAGGTTGAACCAAGATAGGAGCTTGCGTCAAAGCTGCCTTAAGCTTCTCAAAAGCCTGCTGCCTTGCTTCTGTCCACTCATACTTGACATCCTTTTGCAACAACTTCGTCAAAGAAGCAGCAATCTTTGAAAATCCATCCACAAACCTCCGATAATATCCTGCCAAGCCAAGGAAACTACGGACTTCATGAACAGACTTATGAGGCTTCCAATTCATCCATCGCTTCAATCTTCTGAGGAACAACACGAATCCCCTCAGCAAAAACCACATGACCAAGGAAAACAACTTCCTTAAGCCAGAATTCGCACTTGCTCAACTTAGCATAAAGTTGATTCTCCAACATCGCCTGCAACACAATCCTTAAATGCCTCTCATGCTCCTCCTCAGTACGAGAATACACAAGAATATCATCAATGAACACCACAACAAACTTGTCCAAGTATTCATGGAACACTCTATTCATCATGTCCATAAAAGCTGCAGGAGCATTCGTCAAGCCAAACGACATTATAAGGAACTCATAATGCCCATACCTTGTCCTAAAGGTTGTTTTTGGCACATCCACATCTTTCACCTTAAGCTGGTAGTAACCTGACCTTAAGTCAATCTTGGAGAACACAGCCGCTCCCCGAAATTGATCAAAAAGTTCATCAATCCTCGGCAAAGGATACCGATTCTTGATAGTCAACTTGTTCAGTTGACGATAATCGATGTACATTCTCATAGTGTCACCCTTCTTCTTCACAAACAAGACCGGTGCACCCCAAGGTGACACACTAGGCCGAATGAAACCACGATCAAGCAACTCCTGAAGTTGCGTCTTCAACTCTTTCAACTTCTTAGGTGTCATGCGATAGGGAGCAATGGACACTGGAGTTGTGTTTTCATACAGCTCAATTCCAAACTCCACCTCTCGACTAGGCGGCAAACCAGGTAACTCGCCCGGAAACACTCCAGGAAACTCTCGCACAGTCCTGATATCTTGAACGCGCAACTCCTTAGAGCTAGGATTCATTACAAAGGCTAGGTAAGCCTCACAACCTTGCCTCAGCATTCGAATTGCTTCCAACGTAGACACCACATTGGCAAGAAACTTCACATTCTCACCAACCACCACTACCTCATAATCATCCACAAGTTTCAACGAAACTCGCTTGTTCTCAAAATCCTCTACAGCTCGATGTTCAACAAGCCAATCCATACCAAGGATTACATCAAAACCATAGAATTTTCCTATAAAAAAACCATAGAATGGCAATTCCATGAGATCAACAAGAAAAACATGGTTTTGCACTTTCAAGGGACATCTTCTATACAACTTCCGTGTTACGACTGTCTCACCAAAGGAATTAGTCACACGCATACCAACATCCAAAGACTCAATAGGTAAACCAAGAAATTGAGCATGTTCACGCAATATGTACGAGTGTGTAGATCCAGAATCAATCAAGGAAAGTAATGACAAGGATTGCAAAGTAAAGGTACCTGCGATCACATTCGTATCATTCCTCCCCTCACGCTGAGCATACACTCGAGCCTGGCCACCACCCTCAGGTTGAACAGCCACCACATGCGCTACATTCCTCCCACCATCATATCTACGCTGGAAGTTACCACGGCCGCGCCCACGAGCTCTCTGTGGTGCAACAACCCCAGAAGCACGTCCCTGACCACCACCGGCCAACAAAGGACACTCCCTCCTCATGTGATCTGCCGAACCACAATTCCAGCACGAATTACCTGCCACTGCAACAGGAGCCTAAACCTCTCTCGCTGCTCGAGAACAATCTCGCCTCAGATAGCCACGAGATCCACACGTCCAGCACGTGTTCTGATCAGCCCTCATCATATCTCCCTGAACAGGCGCACCATGTCCTCCATTAACACGCCTAGCAGAAGACTGATACCTCTTATCTCGTCCTCTCTTGTTCCGTCCACCACCAGAACCATGATCAGCAGTTCTTTTTCCCGAGCTAGAACTAACGCCTCTGGAAGACAAACCCAACTTCTGCTTGATGTCCTTCGCTCTACTCAAAAGCACATCAAAATCTGTATACTCACCCGCAAGCATAAAAGTCTTCACGTCCGTTACCAATCCATAACGGAAACGTTCACACCTCTCCCGCTCATCAGGGATTAGCTCAGGTGCATACTGACCAAGGCAGACAAACTGGTTCTCATACTCAGCTATTGTCATGCTTCCTTGCACAAGAGACATAAATTCTCTTTTCTTCTCATCTAGGTATCGCACACCCAGATACTTCCGCTTGAACGCATTCAAGAAGAACGTCCAAGTCACATCATTGTCCTCCATTCCAGAGACAGTGGTCGTCCACCACGTATAAGCATCATCATGCAGAAATGACACCACACAACCCAACTTCTGCACATTATTGCAGTTCATTTGCCCCAAAATCCTCTTGGTGCTTTCCAACCAAGATTCAGATCCTTCCGGAGATAAACCTCTGAACTCAGTCCCTCCCAGACTGCGAAGATGTTCCAAAGGCAATCTCACATTAGCATCACCCTGATGCGCAGCTCCATGAGCTCTAGCTACTGCTTCCTGAAAGGCTCCCGCAATAGCCTAAATCAACACAGTCATGTCAGGAGCAGCTTGCCCCTACACACCTTCAGGTCTAGCGACCCCAGCACCAACACCAACACCAGCATTATCACCTCCAGCACCACCACCGCCGGGTGGTCCACCACCAGGAGGAGGAGGTAAATCCACAACATTCTCAACATTCTCCTCATTCTCATTCTGAGCCATAGCTCTTGTATTCATTCTCATCTCTCTACGCGGACCCATTTACAAGAAAACAATGCACTGACACAAATGCAATAAACATAATTAGGCTCAACAAGGTAAGTAATCCAAGTACTCAATCTCTTTTTCGAAAACAATTCCTTTCATTAGTTTTGATATGGCAATGGGATCCCCTATCACATTCCAACATAGCATATCATCACAATTGAAACCATGCATCACAATTCAGACAACATTCTTTCACCCAAAAGGCATATCATGCAAGTACACATACATCATCCTCATACAAATCCCAAGGATACGAGAACTAAGCTCTGATACCACCAAATGTAACCCCTTAGCCCGACCTAGACGGTTGACCCGAACTACGAAGATTACACAGGGAAAACCAAAGTCAACCCGAAAGTCAACCTTGATTAACGACATTTTTTTCCTTTTTAAACTTGTCTAGATACATGTTAACCCTAAGTGAGTACTCATGAAACATATATGAGAAAGGTACAACAATCGAACAACAAAGAGGGACTCAATTACACTTATTATAAGTTTAGGGACCAAAATTTAATTTCTGTAAATTGGTAGGTCATAACTGATTTTAAAGCTACCAATATGAAATTAGTCACATTTCATGCTTCTCTACCAAAATTCAACTTAATCGGACATCTCAAACACCAGCAATTGAAACATCAACTTTTGGGAATAAAATGTAAAGCTTGCAAACTTCTGCACCATTCAAATCAATGCCCAACGGTCACCTGTTTCGAAACGGCGTTGACCGTTTCGAAACGCGGGTTGGTTCTGAGACTGGTTTCGAAACAAGGCCTTCCAATAGAAAAAACTTTTCAGAACGGCCCTTAGCGTTTCGAAACACTAGAGGGTGTTTCGATACGGTTTGCCTAGAAGCTGCAGATTTTGCTGGTTTTTCATGCACAAACCCACTCAAACTCATCCTAATGACTTCCCAAACATACCAACAGGTCATCAAACATATAAGGTGCATGCTTAAAACTCCTAAACACATTTATAGTATCAAGCATGAAATATGGCATAACTAGAGGCATGCTTCCTATTATTCAAAACCAAGTAGGCAAGCAATCCTCAAATCAAGCACTTAAAGGCCATTTACAAATTCAAACCAACAAAGGCAACATGCCACAACCTAGGGAGTTCAACACATCTCTCAAATCACGTCTTAGGTTCCCATTGCCAAATTACCAAAACTAATTGTGTATGAAAACATCACCATACATGAGCTTGATTTCCCTTGGACACTCTTTGCTTCCTTGTTGCCCTTAAACACTTCAATTATCTGCATTATTGATAAAAGAGAGAGCGTAAGCACAAATGCTTAGTGAGGCATGCTCTAAGTAAACCAACACAATAATGCATTTTTAGAAAACACTTTCAACAAAGCTTTTAAACAACATACTCATCTCTTTCTCATGTTACCATGCATACTTTACAAGCATCTCATGCTTCATTATGTTCAATACATTATATTGGCTTTCAAGTGATAGTTCATAACCATTTCACACAAAACACAATCGGATACACGGATTACAAGCGTTGTCCCACACACTTCATACACACTACCGGACTACACAAGGTGGAGTTTATCGGTACAATCACAACCCCTCAACACCCGTGATGGAGTTTAACGGTACAATCACAACCCCTCAACATCACTCATCAGTAGTTGTATAATTCCACTAACGAGAGTAAGGGACACATAACACAAGATCCACACACGGAATTTCAACCACCGTTGTGATCTTACCTCACTCGTTAGGGGTACTTGGATGGAGTTTACGGTACAATCACAACCCCTCAACATCCAAGGCGACTTTACTTACGGTGCACCCAATCCTATAGCCAGCTAACTATATCCGATTCAAGTACTTTAAAACCAATTCATCACTTGCCAATATACATCAAATACCATCATCAAATCACTATTTTAAAGCATTAATCAAAGCCATTAAACATCATGCATCACTATGCATCATAACCATATTATTAACATGTCAAACCAAGGATCTCCTACCTTGAGCATCCTTCAATACATGGCTTTCAAAACCAGCATTAATCATGCTAAAACATGCTTTCAAAACAGAAATTAAACATGCACTTTATAACCAATGCATCAAACCACTTCTTAGCACATCCGAGGGAGTTTTTCTGAAAACTTACTCTGGAGCTTAGCTAAGTTGTTTAGACTTAAACTAAGCTCCCACAACCTCCAAATAATCGTTTCAAAGCTGGAAAACCATCTCCACTCACCAATTACGTTTCGCTTGCTTGCTGAAACGCCAATTAATCCTCCAAATAAATTCCAAAGGTGTCCGAAGATGTCTCCCCTGTTTTAGACACATCAAAGCAGAGGATTAATGCATCATCATGCATTGAAATCTTCAATCAACACACCTAAACTCGTTGCTCTACCTAAAACCAACATTTCGGCTACCAAACATAACCGAAATCACCTCCAAACTCTTCCAAAACTTTACTCAGCCAAGATCCATCACTTCTTATTATTTCTAAACATCAATCACCATTAAAACAACCCTAAACTCGACCTTATACCTCCAGCTATAACAGAACACCAAGAACACCTCAAAAACCACCATTTTCTTGAGCAAAAACTTAGGAAACACAACCTATTCGGGATTGGATTGATAAAACCTCATTTATAACATCATTTAATATCCAAAATACATTAAAGAACCACATCAAAGCAGAGCCCAAACAATCACAACGAAATTCCTCAAGATCTCTTCCAAAATCTTGAGTTTTAAGCCAAAATCATGTTTCTAACATTAAAACCATTTATAAAACTTAAATTAAGGATTGGCAACTTGGGAATTTCAGTAAAGAACTGAGTATTTAGAGGAGAAGAACAATATTACCTCTAAATGGTGATTTCTCCTTGATTTGGGCAAAATTCCATGAAAATTCAATGTGGAAATCTAAAGGATTCGATGTAAGATTGATTAGGAATAAATAGATGATGGAAATCTCATCAATTGAAGTGAAAATCTATGTGAAAGTTGTTGGAGAAATAGTGTTTGGATGATGGGATTTTGAGAGAAAAAGGAATGAGAGAAAATTAGGAAAATGTAGTTTTGAGAATCTAAAAGTAGTTTCCATCTTTATTTTATTTAATTAAAACATTAATTAAATCACCCAAATTAAGGAAAAATCTGGAGAAAAACGGATGATCTTGACATTCTCCCACACTCCCTATAATCGATGTCCTTATTGATGTGCTGTAATAACGGATGATCTTGACATTCTCCCGCACTTCCTCTATCGATGTCCTCATTGATACACTGTGATAAGAGATGGTCCTGACATTCTCCCGCACTTCCTCTATCGATGTTGACGCTAACTCTTCGTCACCTGATCAGCCGATATGGACATATGTGGTATCTTGCCCTTGGTCCTCGCCCGATCTCAAACGCTTCTCTAGTTCAATCATCTGCCCTTCTTAGCGAATCAACCAAGCCCCAATCATGTATTCCTTCAATCTCTTCATGATCACGTTGCCCATATGTGACCAACAAGCTCGATCATGAACCCATTATGTCATGTTTCCATACCCTTGATCTCGAATGTTAGATTCGTGCTCCCACACTCTTACTCTGATTATGGCTTGAGCTCGAATGTCGAACCCATGCTCCCACACTCTTACTCTGATTATGGTTTTGAGCAAAACAGACGTAACAAACCACGGACCCACTTGAACATGTGCCTTGTAGTCTCTTGTACCCAATGATCTTGCCAACAGTCTTGGCCATATTCGAGTGTACTATGCCTCGTCATGCAATGATCTGCTCCTCCACCCAGAACACATTTGCCAACTATGTTTCACTACATAGTGAGACCCTCGAAACTAGAATGTGTCACCATGAAGCCACTAACAAAAGGCGTAAGCACATGCTTCTGTTGCATTCAGTTGCCTAATGATCCAAAGAAACACTAGTTGCCACCATCGTACATAAATGTACTTTGTCCCTGAGATTTTCTCAATATTTCTTGTGCTACCAGAAATATAAACGAATACGTCAGTGATAACAAATTCACACAAGTCTCATATGATACCTGATTGGCACACAACGTGTTGCTTGATCACCACTCCTGCTGCATCACTTGATGCATTCCCTCATGTAATCCTGACAGGGTCACAAGGAACACATAGCCTTCTCACAAGGCCATACCATGTGTTTGTGCGACTCTGTTTCTCATTAAGTTCGCCTTCGCCACTTGCCAATGCGCACTTACGAGCTCATGTCGCTTAATGATGTAAGATCTCTAGTTTGGCATCACTGTACATAATGTACCTTTTCTCTTTGCCTCTCCTTGTATTTACTGTACTACAAGATATACAAGCGAATATATCAATGATAAACATATCCACACCAGTCTAGTGTGATACCTGGTTGGTGCACATCGTCTTGTGCCACCACCAACCCTTGGTGTGTCTTTGTATGCACCCCTCATGTGATACTGGAACACCACAAGGAACACCCAACCTTTTCTCACCAGACTTTAGCATCTGCCTGTGAGGCTCTGGCTCTTACTTGGCTTCGCTTTCGCCGTTTGTCCACTGTTTTAACGCCATCAAGCCTTATGCTATCTAGCTTTATGTCACCCAGCTTTACGAGCCAAACTCTGGCAATCCTCCCACACTCTATTTGTCGATGTCCCCATCAACGAATAGAATGAGATGTCTAGTAAGCACAACCCACACACACTAATTTCTCTAGATGATTGGAAAGCCACCGCGACTTTCTCAGTTTCCTCTGAAAGCACCACCACTTATGTTGTTCACCACTAAGCACACAACATCAATTATAGCCATTCCACAATGCACCCAACATCAATCACAACCATTCCACCATGCACGCAGCATGTCTCGTTTCTCAACTCTTATTCATTTATCCAAAAAGAAGACTATGGGTCAAGTACAATTCATCCGCTTTCGATCTCTTTGGCATACTCATACAGTGCTTCACAACTAAATCCTTTCCCCTTATGCCACAACACCATACCCACCATGGACAGGTGTGGCAGATTTCCAAGTGGTGTCTCACTTGTGCATTCTAACTACAATGAAAACCTTAGTAGGATACCAAACTCTCACCAGCCAACGACATACAAAGGGTGATGCACTACTGGGTTTTGTTTAGCCGCCCATCTCCCATGCAAGGACTCCAACTAGTCTTATAAAGGTCTTCGGCTAAGCCAATTCCATTAACATGCCATCAAGCCAAAGCTATCAAATTTGTCCACCGACGGGTTGTCCTCCCCGACCATGTTTTCTAAAATCAGGATGTAATACTTGTGTGACACCGTGCATTGTGGTATCACAGTAAGGCACCCGCAACTCACAACATGTCCACCAATCCTTCTCCAAAGTACCCACAAATAGTGTCGTCGGGTTCTCAAAAGATTGCCATAAAGTTCCCAGAAAGTTTTGACAGTGAAATACCTACCTCAACAACTCACAACAGGAAAACTGACCATAACATTGGTTAGTTCAATTATATAATAATGAAATCAAATTTTTAATTACAGAACAATAGGGGCTCCTCGTATAGCTCCCACAAGAAAAATGCACGCTTCAACGCGTCGAACTCTGAAAGGCGTTTCTATTAACGACTTAACCACCCTGTTTCCTTGAGGGGTAAAAGCGATAGCTTCGGTGCCCCTCTCTTTTCAACTCACTGAACTGACTCTTGCACTAGTAAACCTGGTAATTCCCACGTTCAAACATCTTCCTGAAAACCCATTGACCATTTTAGAGGTAGCAACACTGCTCCTCCCTTGAACGATCCGGCTCAACATCTCAGAATACACTTTGGGAGCCTGATGCCTACCCCAAAGCTAGGGAAGGGTCATCATGGGAGACATGTCTCCCCACCAGAAGAAGAAGGTCAGGCATTCCGACTCGAAAACAAGTCTTGTCCTGAAGAATTCTCACGAGTCATACAAACCATTAAACCAACTGTTCCATTGACTTTCACCACCCCAAGTGGCTAGTCTTGTAACCCAATTTCCACACCTTTGTCGACAACCTTTTTGGTGTTAAACCAACCAACACCCTCCATCGGACTTGTGAGTCCTGTGTCCAACCTTGACACCGCTTGCTTAACCATTCCGAGGGAAAGCTTTCTATAGGTATCATATCTTAAACTGCCACTCCCAACACATTCTCTCTGATCTATAGAGAAGATTGTAGTGATAAGAGGAATGACTAGAGGTGGAGAAAATTTCCACATGGCTCATAGATCCTCTCCCATTTCATCCTCCAACATAACCGATTCTCCCATGATTCCCGTTGCACACGCTTGCTCACAAACTGCCCACCAGCATTACAGGGCATACCCAGGACTCAGTTGTAGGATCACCGCCATCTCTCAACCACTGCAATATATGGTTCGAAAAACGTAGGAGTTCTTACCCTCTGCCTTCGTATAAGAAACGAGTCTTATCATATCTTTCACTTTTCACTGACGGGTAAAGTCGCACCCCTTGAGGACCAAGACTCCAGAACCTTGGCCACCCAAACTTTGGTAATTATAGCAACTAACCCAAGCCACCTCCAGCTTTACCTTCACGTTTTAGACTGAGGTCTTGCAACTATGAAATACCTTCCCTTTTTACCTGAAAGAAAGTATTAAACACTTATCGAGCACCACACGCTATCCATCATTATTGCCAGTAGACACCATGGGATACAGACTATCCCTCTTGAGCGATAAGGGAGCACCAGCACAGAACACACATATCCTTGTCGACCCGTCCATACTGCTCCCCACATGAGAGAGCCGGCACGGAAGCCCAACTGAGCACCTCGGTGCTTTGAATCACAAACGCTAATGCGTTAAAGAGAGCAACATCACACTATAAAAAATGCAACTTGGGCCCCTTTAAGCCAATTACAAACGAGCACCGCTGTGCCTCACATCGCAAATGCCACCGCGTCACATCACAAATGCCAACTTTGTTTAACCTGCAAAGAAAGAATAAGCACCACCGTGCCATAAATATCAAGCGTCACCACACTAGAATAATTGTCATGGTTAACGACAGGCACCTCTTGTGCACTGATTCCACTCGAATTATCTAGTAAGCACCACTGTGGTATTACGTGCCACTGCGCAAGGTCAATTATCGAGTTTAACGACAAGCACCTCTGTACACTGATTACTCGACAATTACCCAACAAGCACCATCGTGCTAACAAGATTGAGCATCGCGTATGCTTCGACCGCTATAGGGTTTAACGACAGGCACCTCTGTGCCCTGATTTCCCCATAGCTACTCATTTCACATGTGCCTATGCACAACACAGCCATAGTGGTTAACGACAGACACCACATGTGTACTGATTCCACTAGGCAAAAACTCGCACGCACCACAGTGCTAAATAACACGCGCCACTACGCCAAGATAACCAGTTACCCCGCCTACCCCCCTCTAGAAGCGCTTGGCATAACGTTGCATCACCCTGCCTACTCTATGAATGGAAGTGCTTGGCGTGACATGACACCATCCTACCTACTCCGCTGAATCGAAGAGCTCGACGTGGAATTCGACCATCCTGCATACTCCCCTCTGGGAGCGCTCGACTGTAGTCTTCCCAGCCTGCCTACTCCAACGCAAAGAGCGCTTGGTCTGTCGTCATTCGACCCTGCCTACTCCCAAGCATAGTAGCGCTCGGCGTGGAGCAACCATAGAGCACAAAGCTCGCATAGCAATTCTCGACCAGGCTTCACAAGCCAAAATCCACCATCAGGCTCATTAGCCATGCTCTGATACCACCTATCATGGCCATGGCATCCCAGCCCGATCGGCATGCCCGTGCGACACTTGAGAAGGGAACACATCCCAGTCAAGTCAGCCTTACTCGAGTCCACTCCAGGGACTTTACTCGGAAGCATTGTCTCATGATCCATCAAGCAACACACTTATCTAGCATCGATCCAACATCGTATCCCGCAGGGCCTATCGAATGCTAGGAGCCAACCCCTGGGTTCCGAACAAGGCGCGATATGGGCCCCTCAGGCCCCAAGCCGTCCCAAGGGCAGCACTCGAGGGAGACATCGTGCCATCCGCTTGGCTCCGATGCCCGCACACCTAGGCCCCACTCGAGCCTAGGAGAAGGTCACTTATACCATGGTCGCTCGGCTGCTAGCACATGGCGAGGGGGATGGTGGAGACCCAACACCAGACCACTTCCCCCTAATGAGCTAATAAAACTTACCAGGAATGCCCGCAGTAGACGTTGGAATGCTCGAAACGGGGACACTTTTCTAAATACAGCCCTCGTCGCCTTTGAAAAGCACCTAGACTCGCATCTTGGCCTTGATAGCTCCTTAGGGATTGCTCAAGTCATCACTCTGTTCCCATCTGCTCGGTCCTCGATAGGCTTGTCATGGTAGGATCGCAAGGCAAGAAGAGCCGACTATGACATCCTCCCACACTCTCTATAATCGATGTCCTCATTGATGTGCTGTAATAACAGATGATCTTGACATTCTCCCGCACTTCCTCTATCGATGTCCTCATCGATACACTATGATAAGAGATGGTCCAGACACCATGGTCCCCAAAATTTTGGGAAATTTGAAATTTTTTCCTCATATTCTTCAAAAGTTTGAATATTTTTAATTAAATTCCCTCTTAAGATTTTTAAAAAATTATGATTAAATCTCTCAAAATTAATAAAAAATTTAGTTAAACCCTCAAAAATTTTAAATTTTTTTGTTTAAGCCTCTAAATTTTTCAAAAATAATATTTTGCCCTCCCCAAACTCATACTCTAAATTCCGCCACTGAGAATATGCATGTGAACAATTACAAACATGTTCATGGATAGTAAATAAATAGTAAGTAATTGTATATTTTACTTTTATAAACATAAATATTAATAATTAGATTGTAATAAAATTACAACATAAAAAACTGCAGAACAAACGTTTTGATATAATAATTGAAAAACGGTTTTGGACTAAAATGAAAAGATTTCAAAAATGCTTTTAAGTTCAAACAAGTTGAAATCATGTTTGAGGATGTCTTAAAAAGGTTTTGGCAATTTTTGAAACGTTTTTAAGTTGCGAAACCAGTGTCCTTAAGGTACCCATTTCGATATAGGGCCAATCTGTATCGATGCGATTTGAAACTACCAAAACGCGTACCGAAACAGGGCTTGCCCGTTTCGATACGGTGTAGTGCTGTTTCGAAACAACCTTCTGTGTTTCGATACGAGTAGCGGTCAAAACCTCCCAACGGCCATATTTTCCCAACGGTCTTTTAAATGCATCTCAATTTTCACTCGTACCGAAACGGTTTGTAACTGTTTTGATACAGCTCGTACTGTTCGATACGACCAAAGGCGTTTCGATAAGACTTGCTGCAACAGGCTTCAACGGCTAGTTCTGAAGAAGGGCGTTTCGATACGGCTTGCTGCAACAGGCTTCGGCTAGTTCTGAAGAAGGGCGTTTCGATACAGACATTACCATAACTGCATTTATGGTGGGAAATAAAGTCACCAACGGCTCCAATTCAACCTTAAACGGTCCTTAACGACTACAAACTCAATTGGGAGTATAAAGGGACCTCCAAGCATCAATGATAGGTTAATGCTTCAATTGTCAACAACATTATGATGAGAAAATTGTCTTAGGTGCATTATTGTTAATTCTTTGTATAGACAACACATGTGAGCCAAAATTGTTATATTTGCTCAAGTGTTTTAGGATTGGGTGAGTGAGCTTAAGAGTGCAAACTATCTACCTAATGAGGGATTTCAAGTTTGCTCAAATTTCTCTTGTAAAGAGGGTTTACTCAAGCTTTGGGTTAGAAAGCTTGAGTGTGTAAAGGTTGCCTTCTTAGCCTAGAAAAAGAGAAGAAATTCAAGAGTGAATTTGGTGAAATCCTTAGTGGGAAGCTAAGGTAGTGTATGTAGTTGCTTGTTAGAAGGCCGAACTACTATAAATCCTTGTGTCTATTGTCTATTTTTCACCTCCCACAAAATCACCCATATATCCAACTTCTCCACCACTTGGCAAACTAAATTGGTTGAAGGAAATCGAGCCTATCGAGTCTAACAATTGGTATCAGAGCAAGGCTCAATCGAAGGGGATTAATATCCTATTGAGACGATTCAGGAAGCTCGATAAAACATTCAATAAACCAGTCAAATGGCGCAATCCATCGATAAGCCACCTTTCTTCGACGGACCAACTACGCTCATTTGAAGATTAAAATGGAGTTCTTCATCAAATCCAAAGATTACAAGCTTTGGGATATTGTTGAAGAGGGCTCTTTCGTGCCACAACGAAGTAAGGCGGAATGAAGTGCAGATGATCGCAAGAAGATGGAGCTCAATTGCAAGGACTTGTATATCCTCTTTTGTGCATTTGGCCCCAACATCTATGAGAAGATGTCCTTTTGCGAAGAGTCCAAGGAAGTATGAGACAAGCTTGAAGTCACATACAGGGGAACAAACGAAGTAAAGGAGACCAAGATCGGCCTCCTCAACCACGAGTATGAGAACTTCAAGATGGAACCGTATGAAGATATCACAAAGATCTTTGATAAATTCTCCACCATCACAAATGGACTCAAAGGTTATGGAGAAATCATTTCGAAAGACAAGCTTGTCCGAAAGCTTCTCTATTCTCTTCCCGAGTCATGAGACTCAAAGAAGATCGCCATCATCGAAGCCAAAAATCTCAAGACCTTGAAGCTAGATGAACTCATGGGGTCTCTTCTCACTCATGAAATGATGAAGAAAGAAAAAGAAGAGGAGAAGAAGAAGGAAGAGATAAAGAAGATGGGGAAGAAGAAAATCATGGAGCTTGGCAACATCACAAATGCCTTTTCTCTCAAATCCTCCAAGTGCAACCTGTTGAGTTTTATGGTGCTCGATTTCCTTCAACCGATGTGGTTGCCAAGTTCGGAGAAGATTGAATTGTTGGGTGATAAAGTTGAAGGTAAAAGATTAGAATTGGACACAAAGATTTATAGTGGTTCGGCCTTCAAACAAGCACCTACATCCACTACCTTAGCTCCTCACTAAGGATTTCAACCAAATTCACTAAGAATTTCGTCCCCTTTTTTAGGCTAAGGAGGCAACCTTTACAACCCTCAAAGCTTTCTACCCAAAGCTTGAGTAAACCCTCTTTACAAGAGAAATTTTTAAGCAAACTTGAAATCCCTCTAATAAGTGTTTGTTTGCACTATTCAGCTCTCACCAAAAACCTAAACACTTGAGCAAATTTAACAATGTTTAGTTCACTAGTGTTGTCTAAGCAAGGAATTTAAAATTAAAGCTCTAGACACAATTCTTGATCATAATGTTGTAACAATTGAAGCATTAGTCTTCTTTTGATGCTTGGAGGTCCATTTTATACTCCCAAATGAGTTTGTAGCCGTTGAGGACAGTTGGGGATATTTTGGAGCCGCTAGGGTCTTTATTTCCCATATTAATTGCAGTTCTGGTGCCTATCGTATCGGTACACAGGGACCCGTATCGGTACACCCTTCTTCAGAACTAGCCGTTGGGCTCTTGCCAGTCTAAGCGTATCGATGCGCTAAGAAGCTTTTCGGTACGGTCTACATTTTAAAAGACTGTTGGGAAATAGCCGTTGGGATTGTTAAAACATGGATCAATACACTTTAGAGGTGTATCTGTACGACCCATATCTGTATCGATACGGGCAAGCCAGTATCGGTACTGGTTTTGGCAGAATCAAAACTGGAGAAAAAAGGTATAGATACGGGGTATACCGTATCGGTACGGTAGAACTGAAAAGTCAGTTTTGAGTACTTTAAAACATTCCAAACTTTTCCAAAAACCTTTTAAAATACCTCAAACATATTTTCCAGTTGTTTTGACTTAAAGACATATTTTAAATTCTTTTCAAATTAGTCCAAAACATTTTTCAATTATTATATCAAAATATTAGTTCTACAATCTCCCCCTTTTTGATATAATAAAACCAACTTGAAAAATTGTTTGGGATTCTCCCCCCTTTGTGAAATAAATTTTGAATAAGAGAATTAAAATTCAAAATCAATTAGAGCTCTCCATTATTCATTTGAAAATTCAATTTTCAAACTATTTCTCCCCTTTTTGTTATATCAAAAAGAATTTAATTAACTTTGAGTTCACAATAACTTAGGAGGTTTAAAAAATGACAAAAATAAGAGATTTTGTTTTAAATTGGCTCCTCTTTCTCAAAGCATCATCAAAAGATGTTAGTCCAACACATGATAATCTAGTT